>CM050205.1:19485000-19695000 GCA_027475355.1 Coilia nasus
CTCCATAGTCAGAGCAAACTGTCGGGAGTCCCAGGAGAAGCCGCGTCTCATCTGCTATCTGTAAGCTACAGTGCTTTTTTGGTGCAATTTTCTGGTCTGTTTTTCTTGCTCTCGTGCAACTGCACTCTTCACATGCATACTGATGCTATTCCAGATTCCAGAAATAAGGGGAGGGATCGGGTTACACTGAGCTGCAGGTGTTTCTGATGTGTCGGGGTCTCAACCAAATGGAAGGATGTAGCCGGTTATTTCTTTCGTTGAATGAATAGACATTTGAGTTTCAATAATGTTTAGACCAAAAAAGTCTCCAAGGGTAACCAAGACGCCAAGACTCATTCCTGTTCAGACGGTGTGATAAGCCTCCACATTTTTGGAAATCCATCAGAGTGAAATTGGATAGTTATCTTTGTAATTTATCCTCATCATTAAAATCATATCTGTCTAAGCTGTGCTGAAACTGGTAGAACTGGCTGTGCTGAAACTGATGAGATATTGAACTGAGGAGACCATGCTTTCTTTGCTGGGCTTTTTTTTTTTTGCTGATTATGTGTTTGTTTTTGTTTGTGCTCCCTTTAGGTTTTAACTTTCAACATGCTGCAGTGGTCGCTTGTTCTGCACCTATTAGGTAGGATCCATACACGTCATGGAAATTACACTAAAATATGTTATGCTAATCTGTAGCTTGGATATGCAACAGACACAATAGCTTGTCGCTAATAGCAATTCCAAAGAATGGTTGTGTCGTGTTGACCGGTGTGCCACAGCTGAGGTATTTGATAAAGGATTCTGAACTCACTATAAGTTTGTTAAAATTAACATTTCACATTGTTTTTCCCCAGGCGTACTGTCCTTAATTGCCAACACATATGGATCAGAACCCAATGGTAATATGTTAGTCTTGTCTTTTGGGGGGAAAAAACGAATTATTATGTGAGGTGCACTCTTGCTAATATAAAAAGTGTGTTAAGTATCACATTTAATTTTCTTTGCAATACTTACAAGGTTTAAACTGTAGCCTAATTAGCTTATTTGGTTACATGCACACGGACTAGTGGCTATGCCCATCACCTGCACAACGCGTGGAGCGGACCTGACAGAGGCGCGCCAGATAGTGCTGTGTCCCGCCGACTGTGCACAGCATAGGGCTTCGGTTTTCGGCACAGGAATCTACGCGTCTGTCTCCAGCGTGTGCGCAGCTGCAACGCACAGGTTAGTTGCATCATTTAAAACCCAGCCTGTCTTAAATACTGCTTCCATATGGAGATTTTATATTTGTAATAGATCAGTTGGTGCGGTTATGAAGCAGTTAGTATGTGTAGCTTGGAAAGTTGCCCCATGACTCAATTACAACTTTACGTAGCCTAATAAAAATGACTCATGCCAACAACTCGTAAACAACTTCGAGGAAAACGTGTTTTTTGTCTCTGTAATGCTCAAAGAAGTTGTCCGGTCTAACATAAGTGCGCATGTGCCTGCAGTTTGCAGAAGTGCAGTTTGATTCGCCGAGGAGCCTATGCTAACGATTTTAGTTCCTCTCTCCTGCCTCATCGATTCTTCTAGAGGAGTTATCGGGACCTCTGGCGGGTCCCTGATGGTGCACAAGCAGCAGGGCAGAAACAACTACATCAGCTCCTACTCCCACGGAGTGCAGTCCCAGTCGCTCGCCCGATGGACTGCGTCCTTCGCCGTTACCAGTAGGGGGAGACATTTCACAGGCTATCTCTTCTCCCTGGCTGTTTCTTCCCCACTGTCTCTGCCATGAATACGAATTCGTGGCACTACATACAGCTATCCCTGCTGTCATTTTCCTTTCTTGATAGATTAACGTTTTTGCAGTTTTTGAACGTTTGACTGCCATAACTGAATAGTTTGCCATGTTTTTGCTTCCTTGTATTAATCATTTGTCTCACTTTTGCACAGAGTGGGTGAGTCCACCTCTGGAGGTCTCCAGCCAGACCAGCACTGCTACCCCAGTGAAACCAGGATCAGGTACACCCCAATCACACTACAAACACACACACACACACACACACACACACACACACACACAAAAACACACACACAGAGTAAACAATTGCAAGTGTTACAAGCAGACTGTTTCTTTCAGTAAAGAAAGCAGTGGTGAAGAAGCCACCAAAGAAGCAACCCACCTCCCAGGGCAACAGAGGTAAGTTTGAGTGCAATGTACACAGAGCGAGAAACATGTATGTTTGAGTTCAATACACACAGCGGGAAGCAGAGGTATATTTGAATGCAGTAGAATAGACACATAGAAACACAGAGGCACATGTTATTGCAGTAGAAACAGGGAGGAACAGGTATATTTGATTGCAATAGAAACAGACGAAAACATCACTTCTTTAGACACCTAGGCACAAGACCCTGAGCACGGCTACCAGGATGCTGGAGCATCCTCCCACTAGAGGGATACAGCATGCAGGATAAATAAACATCCAAATCCATCTAAAAAGAATGTAAATAAACCAAGCTGTAGGACTCTCCTAGAAATCTTACGCTGGTTGTTACTGTAGCATGGATCCAAAAATATCAATTCCTGGAAATGTGCACATCATCTGGCACATCCCTTGTTCACTGTGTGTGTGTGTGTGTGTGTGTGTGCGTGTGTTGCAGACTGCCAGGTGGATTTGGCTGTGCTTCTGGATGGCAGCTCCAACATTGGGCGACGACGCTTCATCCTGCAAAAGAACTTCATCAGCAAACTGGCAATGCTGCTGCGTGTTGGAGAAAACGGACCTCACCTGGGAGTGGTGCAGGCTGGGTGTGTGTGTGTGTGTGTGTGTGTGTGTGTGTGTGTGTGTGTGTATGACAGAGACAGAGAGAGCCAGACAGAAAGAGAGAAACAGAGAGAGAGTGTGTGTGTGTGTGAGAGAGACAGGAGAGAGACAGAAAGAGAGAAAGAGAGAGAAAGACAGACATAGAGAGAGACAGAGATAGAGAATTTGTTTGTAAGTTGTGACTGTCTGTGTGTAAGGTGATGTAAGTGTGTGTACTCAATGTTATTATACTAATTCCTGTTACATAGTAACCTCTGACTTTTACCCCTCTGCAGTGACATGCCGCGTACGGAATTCTTCCTAACGAACTACACCCAACCCAAAGAAGTGCTCTTTGGCCTTAAGGAGATCTCCTTCATGGGGGGCAACACAAATACAGGTCCTGAGACACCACAGATTCTTTTTCCATCCTATACGGCACCTTAGCCTATATGTATAGGTGAAAAAACTCCAATTACTATACCAAGTAAAAGTTCTACCATGTATCGGTTCTACCTGTGCTGGTAAAATAGGTGATGTCAAAAATTGGGGTGTCTACCTGACTAAAGGGTTATGCTGATTAAAGTCAGGCAGTTTTGGTAACTAGATGGAATAAGTACAGTACATGGTAAGGCTGTTGCTTTCTAAAACCGGACTTGATGGGCAGCTTGATGAGACTGTTTTTGCTTTTTGCTTTTTCAAATGTACAGACTTTAAAAACATTTTAATTCAAGTCATCTGCAACCTGTTAAGTGGCATGTATAGGAATGATTTACCAAAAGAGAGACCAAGACAGAGCAGGAAATCAAATTGTTGTTCTATACTTTTAGTGTTGGTTATGATGAATAATATATGTTAGTAATATGTTACTCATAGGTTAAGCCATTCCAGCTGTTGGTTGTAAATAATATGTAATGTGTAATTTGCAGTTGTAAATATTATATTGAATATTATATTGTGTGACATATATAATGTGTAATATTCAGTTGTAAATATCAGAATAAATGTCACTCACAGGTTAAGCCATCATTGGTGTGAACATATAATATGCAATATATGATATTTGTAATTTATTTTATTCATTAGGGACCATGTACAATTTTAAACATAAGTGTTGCCATTTGATGCACTGTACCAGAGTTAACCTCAGGCTAATTTACATTTGCAGTACAACATATGAGGTTGTAAATATAGGTGAGTGTGAATGTGACTAACAGGTAAAGCCATCATTGGTGTGACATATAATATATGATATGTGATTGTAAATAGAAGTGTGAATGTTGCCCACAGGTAAAGCCATCATTGGTGTGGCATATAATATATGATGTGTGATATGTGATTGTAAATAGAAGTGTGAATGTTGCCCACAGGTAAAGCCATCATTGGTGTGGCATATAATATATGATGTGTGATATGTGATTGTAAATAGAAGTGTGAATGTTGCCCACAGGTAAAGCCATCATTGGTGTGGCATATAATATATGATATGTGATATGTGGTTGTAAATGAGGTGTGAATGTTGCTCACAGGTAAAGCCATCATGCACACGGTGGAGACCTTCTTCAGTTCGGAGCTGGGCGTGAGGCGTGGGCACCCGCGGGTCATCATGGCGCTGGTGGACGGCTGGCCCTCCGACAGTCTGGAGGAGGCATCCGTGCTGGCCAGAGACTCGGGTGTCAATGTCTTCATGGTGACCGTGGCCAAGCCCAGCCCTGAGGAGACCAGCATGGTCAGCGATCCCGACTTCACGAAGAGGGTGAGTATGTGTGTGTATAGATGTGTGTTTCTGTGTATGGGTGCGCGTTTTTGTGTGAAATGTAAAGTATAACATAAGAATGTATAACTTAGACAGAAGTCCTTTGGATATTGGTGTTGATATTTGTGTCTCATATTATGCTGTCTGTGTGTGGGTGGGTAGAAGAGTTTGTCATACCTGGTGTGACTGCAGTAAAAGCTGCTCACACTGTAAGCACTGGAGAGCAGCAGAGCAGAGGGCTCTGTCTCTCTCTCTCACACACACACACACACACACAGAGGAAGTCATTAGTCACAGTGAGTTACTGCAGTAGAGAGCGCAGAGCAGAGGTGTCTCTGAATCCTGCAGCACTGGGCCCCTTTACTGGCTCTCATATCAGCAGCTATGAAAAGCTGTTGTGATAAAGACAATGAGGTGAATGTAGAATATGCAGTATAATCTCCTGCAGTCTTCTCTTTACTATAAGAATGTGATGTGATGTGATGTGATGTGGTGTGTGTGTGTGTGTGTGTGTGTGTGTGTGTGTGTGTGTGTGTGTGTGTGTGTGTGTGTTGTGATCATGAATACAATTGTGCCTGTGATATGGATATACAGATAAAGACACAGATAAACATGGATCTGCACACCAGGAGTGGAAATTAACTTTGCAAAATGTGACCTTTTACCAGCCATTTGCAAATAAATGATCAAATTCACCACAATTTAACAGCCATTGTCAAATTTGACCAGCATTTGGTTGGTGGCTGCTGGGGATTTCCATCCCTGCTGCATACTGCCTTCACCTTTCCACCCATTTGACCTGCGCGTGTGTCCTCAGGTCGTGTGCAAGGACAACGGCTTCTTCACCCTCAGCATGCCCAGCTGGTTCAGCACCACCAAGTTCATCAAGCCCCTGGGCCAGAAGTTGTGCTCCATCGACCAGATGCTGTGCAGCCGCACCTGCTACAATTCGGTCAACATCGCTTTCCTCATCGACGGCTCCAGCAGCGTGGGCGAGAGCAACTTCCGCCTCATGCTTGACTTCATCGCCTCGGTGGCGGGCAGCTACGAGTTGTCCGACGTGGGCACACGCATAGGCGCCATCCAGTTCACCTACGACCAGCGGCTGGAGTTCGACTTCGGCCAGTACCCGAACAAGGAGCAGACCCTGCGCGCCATCCGCGGCATCCCCTACATGAGCGGAGGCACGGCCACGGGCGACGCCATCAACTACGCCGTCAGGAACCTCTTCGCCAACCGCAGGCCCGGCGGAAGGGCCCGCAACTTCCTGATTGTGGTGACCGACGGCCAATCATACGACGATGTCGTAATGCCTGCACGGAACGCACAAAAGGAAGGTATGTGATGTGATGTGATGTATAAGGATGGCGGGTGGGGCTGAGGGGGAGCAAAGGGGGTGTGGTTTAGGGTGGGTGGGGTTAAGGGGGGGAAGACAGACAGATAGCCTGATAAGCTGTATGACATGATTCTATTAGGAGTCCTTTTTTAAAAATGTTTTCAAAAAAGTGAGGTATAAAAGTCAGTTTTTATTTTAATAACATTTGAAAAAGGATAGGGAAAGACAGAACGAGTATATTTGTTTGGTTTTTACGTTATTCTTTTCAGGGTCTGAATATTTGTGTTTCAAAGAAGGAAAGGGAATTTCAGTTATTAATAGAGCAATGTACTGTATTAGACACATGAGAGTTTGTGTGTATTAAAATAGATGATGTACATGTATATGGGTGTGTGTGCATATATTGCCTATGCATACCATCTTCACCCATCTTCTTGTTCTTCACCCATGCCCCCAACCCCCCGACCCCCCACCCCCCCCACCCCATCCTGCACCCTTTCGTAGGCATTACCATCTTTTCAGTGGGTGTAGCCTGGGCGCCCATGGATGACCTGCGTTCCATGGCCACAGAGCCCAAGGATGCCCACACCTTCTTCACGCGCGAGTTCAGTGGCCTCGAGCAGTTCCAGCAGCCCCTGGTCAAAGCCATCTGCAGGGATTTCACTGAAGCCATGTGATCTATAAAGGCTCTGACACACACACACACACACACACACACACACACACACACACGTGAGGTCGGAGGGAGGGAGGGTGGGTGGGTGGTTGAGAGAGAGAGAGAGAGGTCAGACAGCAGTGTGTAAGACACATGCTGTTCGAGAGAGACACAAGTGGAGGATGAGTTGAAGAAAGCATTTCACACATGACACCTCCCCAATCCCCCACCTGTAGGACACACCTACAGTGTCGTTTTTTTTTGCATTTTAAGTTCATTTTCCTCTTTCTTAAACTGAAAGAAGAGAAATATGTTCACATGATGTTGGTTATGTCTTGTTTTAATATTATGTAAGGTTATGGATAAGGATTTGTGTGTTGTGTATGTTTATGTGTGTGTGTGCGTGTGTGTGTGTGTGCGCGTGCGTGTGTGAGTGTGTGTGTGTGTGTGTTTGCATGAGTGGAAGAGGCCAGCTTGATCCAAATGCTTCCAATGAAAGTAGACAACTTGGATTCAGAATATGTGTTTGTGTATTGCTGTAGGCCTATCTATTATCATTCATTTTTTTCCTCAGTTATACAGAATGTATTTATTGCTGATATACGTGTATGTTTTGGCAAATTGTGAGACTTGGGTACAAGTCAGAGTTTCTCTCTTGTGTCTGTTGAGATTCTTGCCACCATTTGAGGAAAATTCTGACCTATATCTTTTAAAACCACACTCTCGCCCACTGGCGGTCAGAAATATAGACACTGGGTGTGCACCAGCAAGTACTGGGTGTGCCAGATTTATCAACAGTGTTACACCTCCACAAACATTCAAAAGAATATATCTCTCAAACACACAACACACAAACACCGCAAAAACACAACACACAGAGACATTGACAATGAGATGAACAGTAGTAGAGAAACTGTGTAAAGTAGAGAACAAGAACATAGTGAAATATAACACACTATAACGTATATAACATATCCACATTACGCATGATCAACAAAGCTATTTAATCAGCATCTGCACACAACTATTGGGCTTAGTAGCGGAGTAAAGCAGTGGTTCTTCAACCTTTTGTCTGGCGAGCCCACAAAAAAAACCTGATGAGGTCTGGCGACCCCACGTTTGCCCCAAACCCCTTGGAATTGCATTGGGCAGGCTAGACCTGTCCATTCTTTAGGCTGGCTAATAGCACAAGAAATGTGGCTAGTAATGTTGTTTTGTTTTGATTAACAAAGTGGGAAAAAGTAGAGTTTGCGTTGTGGGAGCAGCAAGTTACATTGTTTCAGGGGCGTGGGGATTCTCACCCAGAAATTTTGCTATAAATTACATGCCATTTCGTGCATTTTGGTGCATTTTTACAGGCTCTTATGGAAATTGGTTTTGCAATTGTATGTATAGAAATAGGCTTACAATTTAATTCAGTGTCTTAAGTGGTCGCTGCTTAAAAACAGTGATTTGGTGAAACTAAAATGTCAATGCAACACCATCACAAAAACTTGGTAATTTTAACTCCTCCTGCCCGTGCCACTCCAGCGCTGAGAGAACGAGAACTAGGGCGACATGCTACAGACTGAACAACAGCACAATAGCAGTTTTGCTAGCTGTGCTAACTTCAATATGAAGCTATAAACAGTTTTGTGGATGGATGTTAAATGCAGAAGGACAACGTGAACGACATTGGCAACAATGTCTACAAAAATACTTCACTCAGTGTTAGTTAGCAAACTTAAACGCAACGTAAAGTAGTGTAGCAACTCAATTGTAACCTTATGGAGAGAGAAGCAACGCCAGCCAACTTAATGCTGCCCTCAACCTGTTAGAGAAGTTATGCATCCTACCTGCAGTTTCCAAGCGCACAACTTCTTCCTCGTTTTATATACCACTTTCTCTTTCCCGCTTGTCTTTTTTAACATCGCGAGTGTGCCCCAGGTTGTTTTCTCCATCGTGACTATGCGAGAGTCGAGAGTAGACTGTATATAAAACGAGACGCTTGGCAGCCAGCGCGCCCAAGCCCGTCTCAACATTCCAAAATAGAATGTTGAAAAGGAACAAAACCGCTAACCAAAACTGTAGCCTACAAGGAGCCGTGAATCGCTGTCTAAAGTAGTCAACTTTCACTTCAAAACACACAGATTAATGGCATAGTCATGTTTAACCAATCAACACAAAGATAATACAAACAAACAGGCACTTATCTGTCATATGTCAGTCTCTATGGACTGTATGTTGCATACCCTTCTTTTGCACCACTGCGTTTCTGTCAGAACCGTAACCCTGTCTATAAGCTGAACACTATTAACAGCGCCTATGAATACAAAGCAGATTTGAATTGTATTTGCATTTTATTTTGTTCTTAGTTTCACCTGTCAAAACAACATGTTATTTATTCCGCGACCCACCAAAGTTTTTGGCAACCACACTCAGTGTCGCAACCCCTAGTTTAAGAATCACTTGAGTGAAGAACCACCTGAAATGGGCATCCTAAACACATTGCTTCACTGTTGCCAATTGAGCTCAAACCGCTACATTTTGTTAGCCGTCCGGGGAGACTGGTTTGGAAGAAATCGTACTGAAGGTCATCACATTTCGCAAGTCATTTACGAGAGCTTTGGGGAAGCGACTCCCAAGTACGTCGGCATCCGATGTGCCTGACAGCACTGTCATGTCCACAGCCAAGTCGTAGGCTAAATACGATGCTCACAATAGAAAGACGTGGCAAGGTAAGCGCCCAGCTGTTTGTGGTTCTCTACGCCGTGCTTCTCGTGCTCTCCTTAACGCTTACTCTCTTCTGACACTGACGCACACGCAGGTAAACTTCCTGTCTCTATATACCTTTTTTACATATGCATGTTCACATCCTCTTTACGAACCTGGGGCGGGAAGGGGACAACGAAATGATTGTATATTTCTGTCATAATTTATTACTTTTCTCACAATAAAGGACAAGGTATTTTTACAACCTGATCCACTTGTTATGGATGTTCAAACGTTCAAAATCTGTTTAACCATCAAATGCAAGTTGTCTCATCAGTTAACAGTTAACTCATCACAGTTCCCAACCACATTCATCACATGGTGTTTTGGCATACTAATGTGACCAATAAGTAAGCCACTGCTATGGGAAAGTATGACTTGAACAAACACAGTTGAACAGCAAACCAGTCAAAGGGTGTGTGGTCAGAATGACTGAAAAATGACACCCTTGACACATGAGTTGCTGCTGTGCTTTGAGAATAAACCCCACACAAAAACCATGTGAAGAGGTCTAAGCAGATACAACTCTTTACAGAGATGAAATCAAGACAAAACGCATTGAGTGACCTGTGACACCTGTGTATTTCGAGGTGGTGGTTTAGTGACAAGCACAGATAAGCCAATTCAGTCACTTGCAGAGCTTTATCCCCTTATCAAAACAGCCACATTGCTGTTCTATCAGACAGGTTTAGCTCTTGCTTCAAGTGATCATTCTAAGGTAAGTTAATAACCAGGCTTTCTGGAATACGCTCCTAAAATGTGAATACTCCCACAGAAAGGAAGCTCATTAGGAATACCTCAGAAACTGTAGCCAACTCCACAGCATACTCCGTTTTCATAAAACAGACCAGGAATCTAAGTGTATGTACAGGTACACCATTTAATATTTATTATAGACATTTTATATACATTACTTTTCAACAGCGGTATTTTGCTATGTGGTACAATCTTTAAAATCTGCTGATTCATAGTTTGTAAATCAAAAACCTTACAAAACTCATCAAAACTCGCAAACTGATCAGAACTTTTTTTTTTTCCTTTTGGAAGACTAGAAAAAATACTTTATTGTATTAATCATGCATTACACAAACAAAAAATCTTTAGTTACACCATAAGTTGTAGCATGTTTGAAAATAAAATGGTTTTACATGATAAAAGTAGGGAAAAGTGTAACCAAACAAAAGATGTTTTGAACCGTGATTCATCTGTGATGTTTGCTTTTCCAAATCCCTTCCATTTAAAAGAAACAAAAGAATGCAGAAAAACAGAAAAATATCCCAAAAATAAAAAGTTCCTCCGTCTGCTTCAAAGCACTGATTTGTATTTGTAGTAACATGAGGTTTTCTGTGTCATCTTGTGAACAGCGCTGTTCCTGCTGTTCTGCGGGAGGCCCATCTCAAGGACATCCTGTAGAGGGCGCTCTTCTAGGAAATACAGAATAAGACTAACCCAACTGTGAAATAAATACACGGATAGCGTTTTTTTTTCTCAAAGATGCCTAACCCTGTGATAAATTAACTCTAATACAGAAGGTGTACAAAAATATCACATAGTGATAGGATGCTGCAGTTAACTTTATAATCTTTTTTTATTTTTTATGTCTTTTCTTAAGAGCTCTTCCAGAAGCCAGGAGTTGTGGGTGCATTTTTCACCCTACAGTCTGGGAGGGGGGAGGCGCGAGCTAAGAAATGAGGTGAGGGGGGGGGCTGGACACAAATAGAGTATCGGGCAGGCGGGCGGGAAGGGGGGGGGGGGCACAACCTTGACAGCGATGGAGACCCGGCTGAATTGGATTTGGCCCGGGGCTCAGCCTCCATCCATTCCAAAGTCAGCTAATGATGGACTACTACAGCCATCCTTCCTTCACTGGTGGGGGGCAGAGAGGGGGAAAGCGGGGGTGGGGGGCAGGAGCTAGGGATGGGGCTAAATGGTCAAACACTCCTTCCATCCAATTCATTAAAAACTGACATTTTCAGTGCTGTTATGGCAGTCTTTATTATTATAAAAAGGATTATAAAAACTATATATATTTATATATACTTTTTTGTTTCATTTTTTTACACAAAATGTCATGAAACTAATAGCTATGGTATGAGGCTGATTGAACTGAGGAGGTTTATGTCTATTCTCTGTTTTTTTTTCCTCACTTTCTATGCTACAAGAGTCGCAGGGGGGAGGCATGTGGGAGTCGGACAGAGAACTTAACACCCAGCACGGGGCAAAGGGGGGGGGGGGGGGGGGGGGGGGATTCTAAGGTCCAAAAAATGACCTACTTGATGCACATGATTCGAGAACCACTTCATGGTTCCCTCTACAGAACCGACTTCAGCCTAGCTTCCACAAACTCGAAAGGCTACAGAAGCTGACTTTATTTAGTTTCTTTTAAACCATCCCCCAGCTGCAACTTACAGTAAATTACAGTTAAAACAATACTTTAGTTTATTTTTGTATGTCTGTGTTTCCCTTGCCAGTTCTGGGGAAAATTTTCCAATCAAACTGGAAAAGAGGAGTAGTAGGAGGAGGGGAGGAGGTTGGTGGGGGGAGGGGTTGTTTGTTGGCCACACACTCCCCCCCCACCACACACACACACACACCTCCTGCACGAGAGGCTCCCTCCTGGAAGCCGCAAGTCCTCGCGAGCATCACCTCTGCCAGGGCTAAAGGGACAGGAGCGGGAGCAGGAGGAGGCTTCGTTGTAGTGTTCGGGGATGCTACCGTTACACAAGGCAGTGAAGCAGTCTGTTTCTCACCTCAGTCTCTGTGTGTTGGGCGTGTGTATATGTATGTGTGTGAGCGTGACAGTTTGAGTATGTGTGTGTGTGTGTGTGTGTGTGCGTGAGGTCTCTGGGCCCAGGTGGAGGGGGCTCTACACAAAGACTTTGGCGAGCGCGTCTGCCCCGGCACTGGCGATGAAGGCCTTGGACGGGTGGAAGGCCACGTCGTATATGCTCTCGTCCGACTTCTTCCGGTGGGCCGTGATCTCCTGCACGCACGTCTTGCTGTCCAAGTTCCACAGGCGCACTGAACTGTCATGACCTGGAGGGAGAGTGGGGGGGCAGGGAGAGACAGAGAGAGAAGGAGAGGGAGGGAGAGAGAGAGAGAGAGAGAGAGAGAGAGAGAGAGAGAGAGAGAGAGACAGAGAGAGAGAGAGAGAGAGAGAGAGAGAGAGAGAGAGAGAGAGAGAGAGAGACAGAGACAGAGAGACAGAGAGAAAGACAGAGAGAAGGGAAGGAGGATGAAAGGGTTTAAAGGTACATGACCGACAATGTGTGTGTGCATGCCATGTATGTGCCTGAAGTGTGCATCACTGAGGATGCACGTGTGTGTGTGTGTGTGTGTGTGTACGGTTCTTACTTCCTGACATCAGGTAGATGCCATTGGGGTCCACTGCCAAGCAGGTGACAGCGTCCAAGTGGGCCACCATAGCATGGATGAGTTTCCCTTGGGGGAGAGAGAGGACCAGGTCAGTCCAACATGCCAAGTTATACCCACGTCTTAAACATACAGACATGGCTGCCCATAACTACATAAAGCGTTATTTGGGATGAGCAGGATTAGAGTTTTTGCTTTAGAGAGTGACCCATCTTGGATCAGTTTACTAACTGTGTCATTTTGTCCCGAGTGACTTAAGACTTCTGTGTTATCCCTATGCTGTGCTGCTCAACAAAGGCAAAAGACTTGAACTTCAATTTTGGGTGAAAATTAGTTATTATCATTTTTGGAACAATAAAAATCAGTTTTAGCTGCTACCAACTTGAAGCCAACAGTGCTCAAAACAGTGCATGTCGCAGTGGTGGCTTGCCATGCGCCCGAGTGGAGACTCACCAGATTTGTTATCGAAGAACTTGATGTGTCTGTCCTCGTGGGCTGTAACTGTGACGGGCAGCGTGGGGTGGCTCACCACCTTGTTGATGTGGTTACCAGCAGGTAGAGCTGGGGAGGGGGGAGAAGAGGAGGCGAGGGGAGAGGGAGAGGGTTTGGGGAAAAGAGAGGAGAGGAGAGGAGAGGGGAGGGGAGGAGAGGAGAGGAGAGGGGAGGGGATGAGAGGAGAGAAGAGGAGAGGAGAGGAGATGGGAGGGGCGACAAATAGACAGACTTAATATGAGTACACTGCATGTGCTTAGCTTCAAAGGAGAGCTGGACAGTCTCTTCAGAGCAAGCACCTCCTTAAACTTACCCCAATACTAAGAGAAGTTCTAGGACCTCTAGCGTCACACCAGGTGAGAATATTGCTAACTAGAAAAGCACTTGGAGAGCACAGACCTCCACCAGGGCAGCTCAGCTCACCACCAAAATCTAATCACTTTCAAGTTAGCCCATTTTTGACCTAGCATGAAAATTTCATCAAAATCCATTCACGACTTTGAGTTATGTTGCTAACTAACAAACAAACAAACAAATAAACAAACAAACGCAGATGATTACATAGCCTCTGCTGGTGGAGGTAATTATTTCCTGTATTTGTAATTAAGCAGGACATTGCAGTATGTGGCATGTGTGTTTTTCTGCATGAGTGTTTGCATGCAAAGACGTGTTTGGTGCGAGTTTGTGTCTGCTTGAGTGGGAGTGACCTCGTTGGTGTACATGTATGGACTGTGTGTGAGTGTGTGTATGTGTGTGGGCAGATACTGCTGTACATGTGGGGTCCAAATATCCCCACTAAGATAGGAAAACCAGGCAAGGGGTTATTTGTGGAGACCGACTTGTGGTCCCCACTAATCTAGCAGTGTTTTTCTTGGTTATTCTGTTGTTAATGATAAAACTAAAGGTAACATTTTACTGCTTTACTGACAGGTTAGGGACGGGTTTGGTCTGGGCACAGTTTAGCATTCTTTAGTTGTATTGTAATGGGAGTCAAAGGGAGTACCTCATAAGGATAGAAATGAAAACGTGAGTGTGTGTGTGTGTGTGTGTGTGTGTCAGTGCTCTGCTGACCAGATCCAGCAGACAGGGGGAGACACTCACTGCTCTCGCCCAGTGCGGGGAACACTACGATGGGCTGGGAGGTCTCCAGGTCGTATACCACCGTGCTGCCCGTGTTGAAGGAGGCCACCATGTGGGCAGGGTCGCAGCCCGTGAAGTCCACTGCCGTGGGGATACCGTGTTCTACAAAACACACACACACACACACACTTATTGATCGCACTACTGAGGAGATGTCCTGAAAATCTTTGCAGACCAACTACACCCTGTAACTTCGCAAACAAACCCAACAAGACGATTGACTCAGGAAATAACAGGATAATAATAAACCTGAAGTGCTAAGTGTCAGACCATTAGTACGTTAAAATAAGGTTAGGACACAGAAAGGCTTAAATCTTTTCTCTCAAAGGCAGTCTTTCTAGGTGCACAAGTGTCTTATGTTTTCTCAAAACTTAGATGAATTCAAACCATCAGGATTGACTGGTTCATGGTCTGCGTCTTGCTTAGCAACCTGACGGAACAACCTGAGGGAACTAATTTAGCAGGTGTGAACCTTTCTGGTCTAATTCAGACATACCATAGCCTAGCAACAATGTATATTTCTGCTTGGAAGTTCACTCTGATTAACCTGGCAACAGAATAAAAATGGCTTTATGTGCTGATGTAGACAGCTAGGCAACACTGCACATTTACTGAGCACTGACGTGGAGCAACTGAGCAACAGAGAATATATTTGGTGGAATACTGACGCAAATCCTTTTAGAAACTGACTGACACGGAAAGTCATTCAAATTTCATCTCCCTCACATTTAGCAAATTATAATTAAAGGCAATTTCCCAGAAAGCAGACATTTTTGTCACATCTATAACAGCAATAAAATGCCACGTTGGTTGCATATGATGTGAATAATTACTAGGGGTGCGACGGTTTCGGATTGTATTCGAATCCGTTCGGTTCGTTTAGCACAGTTCGGTTCATTCTGTAGATCGGATCGGATTTCGGATACGCGAGATATTAAACTTGCTTATTTAATAGAAAGTCATTGCTTATGCATTCTGTGTAGCGTACGACGCGCAAGGGTGTTTAGGACCCGGTTTCTCTTCAGTACCGTCTTCAAAGACGCAAGAGCCAATGAGAATTTTCCCGAGCTTGCCTTCAACCTATCAGCGCTCTGACACAGACGCTGGGGAAGAGACACGTGTATGCGAGACAAACTTTTGAGCGCAGAAAACATGGCAAGTGTAGGAGAAGACATGAGACCCAAGTTTGAAGAGGCACCATCGTCTCTGAAATCCGCGGTGTGGGAACATTTTGGTTTCAGCGTAGAATATGATGACCAAGGAAACAAGACGGTAAACAAGCAACGCATGGTCTGCAAACACTGCTCCGCATCGTTGTTGTATTCATCAGGCTCCACTTCAAACATGGCAGCACACTTACGCCGCAAATTTTTATACTTAATGGTGCACCATGTTTTCAAATAGATAGAGCAAAGAACCTACTGTTTGTTAGAGCACAGACAATTTAACTGATATTTTCCCAACTGTGGGGTGTACAGCCTGCCAGAAGAGGGTGCGTGAGTCATGGCGGATGTATGACCCTTCCAGTATAGTATTTTATTTACTATAGTGAACGTGTTTGAGCACAGCACTAACCGAATTATTTAATGTTTATTAACACTGTAGTAAAAACACATGTATCTGCCCTTGCTCTTTTCACTTTGCACACCCCCAGTGGTGCACACACCACAGTTTGGAAAACCCTGCTGCATCTGAACCGTATCCGAAACAGTGACCCACAAATCGTGGACCGAACCGAACCGTGGACACACTGATCCGTTGCACCCCTAATAATTACATGACATTTTTTCATTTGCTATTTTTGGCTGTAATACCAATATCAAAAATTGTAAACACATTTGGTTCTGTCACATCCATTATGTAGATTATATGAGTTTTTTTTAAGCCAACTGGTAAGCTAGGTGAAACGTCGCCCTTAAAAAAGCAGTGAAAGGCTACATTTGCATTTCTGTTGGCTTTCTGCTACTGGGCCAGCCTACATTAAACCAGAGCAGTAGCAGGTTCTGTGGGGGACATGTAGCAGAGTGGAGCAGTGCTGAGGAGAACTCACCTTTCTCTACATTGTAGGTGGTGAGGCAGGAGGTCTTCTCCTTGGGGTTCCAGAGCCGTATGGTTCCATCGGCCGAACACGAGAGCAGCCGGTTCTTGATGCCACTGTAGGCCAGGCCCCACACCGCATCAGTGTGCCCCAGCAGAGAACCTGCCAGGACACTGGGGTCTGGGGTGGGGGGACACAACCATGACACATTTAGAACTCTACTTCCTGTTCAATTCTTAGTCACACTGTGCTGAGAATGTAAAGAAATGAAATAAAGATCCAAAACCCACTTTTGATAGGATACACTGTAGACCTGAACAACCATTTTTGGCATGTGTTGAGTTCTCCTAAACTGCCAACCCTAATGCCACTTGTGGCTTGGCTTGAGTTTTCGCTAGTGTTTTGGTCTGTTTCTTACTGATTAGGGTAATCCTAATCCCACATTTCACACAGCTTCACTAATGTAAGCCAAGCCACTCCTGATCAAAGGCATAGCGTACCGTAGGTGTCGTACGGGTCCACGTTGGAGCTGGGCATGTTCCACCACTGGATGGTCGAGTCGATGCCGCCACTGAAACAGTGCTCTCCACTGGAGCTGACGGCCAAGGAGAGAACAGGCCCACTGTGGAGAGAGAGACAGAGACAGAGATAGAGAGAGATAGACAGACAGAAAAAAGGAGGGGGGGGGGCGTGGAGAGAGAGAGAGACAGAGACAGAGAGAGAGAGAGAGAGAGAGAGAGAGAGAGAGAGAGAGAGACAGAGACAGAGACAGAGACAGAGAGAGCAGAATTTAAAAAGCATTCTCACTGTGCAACCATCACTGACTTGCTTTAGGTCAGTGGAGACGATTGAGGTATGTAATGTTTTGCGCTTTGTGGTCGATGAACAGTGCAAGACCCTCTGAGATACTCACACATGGGCTCTGAAGGTGTAGATGGGCTCCACATCCAGAGAGGCACTTCTGGGGGAAGACATCACAGTTAGCCTTCATAGTTCATACACAACGCGTCACTTAAACACATTACTGGTGAAGACCTGGTTACTGGTTACAGCCACTTTGGATTCAAAGTCATATGGATTTAATTCAATTACACCAGTTGTGTCAACATATAAGCATATGTGGGCGCATAAATGCTGACATAATATTGTTAAATAATGGTTCACTGACTTGAGTGGTAAAACAAATATGGTGTGAGTGTCATCACGTGAACTTGCCTTACTAATTATTTCACATGATTTTTCTGTTGTAGTTTGTTTTTTAATTTTATTTCCTTTTTTTGTATTGTTTGACCTTTTAATGCCTTTATTTGATAGGCAGTGAAGATACACAGGAAATGAGTGAGAGAGAGATGGAGTAGGGTTAGGAAATGACCCAAGGCTGGCTTTGAACCCGGGTCCCCATTCATGGTGTGGGTGATCTATCCACTATGCAACCACTGTAACCACTCTAACCACTGTATTTATTTCTTTATTGTTAAAGTATTTTCTAAGAGCACTTGCTTTTTGGCGGGGACTGTCTTCTGCAGGTTCCACAGCTTGAGCGTGTGGTCCTCGGAGACGGTGACCAGCACGGGCTCCACGGGGTGGAAGGCCAGGGCCCGCACCCCGTCAAAGTGGCTGCGCAGCGTGTACTTGGGGTTCCACGTCTTCCTGAAGGCGTCCTTGTTGGTTGGGAGCTAAACATGAAAAACATTAAAAATATATAGAAATGGCCTTTACACATTGCTTTTGATGTTATGTTTTAAGTTTATGTAATGACCCCAGCTGGCAGGGTAATAGCTTCATACCCATTTGTTTGCAGAACAAAAATAGCTACGTGGTTCACCTGTGCTAATGAATAAGTGGCTTAAAAAATTTGCAAAAAAGTTTGATTAAAAAATGTGCTAGCATTACTCCAGTCAACTCCAGCAGTTTGCAAAGTTAATTAAGCTGGCTAAGTATCCTAATGGCACACAAATGTACACGCTACTGTCAAACCACACATGCACTGACATCTCTCATGAGACAACTGGAATGGTTTCTCTCTGCTTAACCTTCTCCTTCTCTGAGGAAAATACTGTAAAAGTTGCCTGTCATTAAAATTAGTGGCTAGCTAGCGGTTAGCAATATCGCACTCTGCTAGAGTAAATAGAACGGTAGCCATGGTAACCAATTCAACGTGATGTGTAAGAGCCAGGGCTTCGCCTGTGGCCTTGGCTGTTAAGGTGGAACTGCTGCCAGGGCAACAGTTCCGGGTTTGGCACTGCAGAAGCCTAGCCCAGTCCAATATAAATGCCTCCACAGGCTAGGCTTAAATTAAAGCACCTGGTCTAGCCCAGAGTAGAAACGGGGATGTGTGACCTCAAACAGTGAAGAGATGCATAGAGAACGGTAAAGAGGTTTTTTTTTTAAATATCAAAGCATGAATGGGCTAAAAATCATGAACTGCACCTTTAAATGAAGAGAAGTGCCCACCACCCATTCTGACACAAAGGACAAAAGTTAACAACCATTTGACATGAAGGCATGAGGTGTTTTTCCATGTCGGCCAGCGGATTAGACTGATATTTAAACTCTTGTGTTAATGGGGCTGTCATGGTTGTGATATTGAGAAGGTTCTTTTCTCAGCCAAAGAAACACAGAGAGAGATGGAGAGAGAGGAATGACAGAAAGAGGAGGTCATAAAACTGTGTGCGTGTGTGTCTATAGGAGAGAGAGACAGAGACAGAGAGAGAGAAAGAGAGAAAGAGAGAGAGAAGGACAAAAAGAGAGGTCATAAAACTGTGTGTGTGTGTGTGTGTCTATAGGAGAGAGAGAAAGAGAGAGAGACAGAGACAGAGAGAGAGAGAGAAAGAGAGAGAGAGAGAGAGAGAGAGAAGGACAAAAAGAGAGGTCATAAAATCAGAGAGGCTAAGTGTGTGAGATATAGAGCATAGTGTGTGTGCGCATAAGAGAGAGAGAAAGAGAGACAGAAAGACAGACACAGAGAGGGATAGAGCATACAGTGTAGGGGTGGGCGGTATAAAAGGTATAAACGGTATGCGGTATAAATTTGGCCAACGGTAGAGATTTTGGGTTATACCTTCCTACCGCGATAGTTCATTGGGTCACCACAAGGAAGAAGGAAAAATAGCTGCACGCAGTGAACACATGGAATAGAAGGAGCTCGTAAAAAAGACCGGCTCAACTTCTGTAATCTGGTCATGGTTTGGCTACGAGGTGTCGGATACTGAACAGGAAAACATAATCTGCAGAATTCGCGTTATTCTGACACGCCTATTTTCAAAATTGCTCATCTTCCGTGGTTGTAACATTACTTACGGTCGGTTTGCTACAGCAAGTCAGCTACGTTGGAAAACCTTGTAAACAAAGTTCCAGTGCACAGAAGCTGTGAGAGAAGGGCAAAGGGGAGGGGGCGCGGGCGCGGGGGGCAGCACCTCTGAGTCTCTCAAATGCAATGCACAAGTGGGCAATACTCTGCAATTAGTGAGCTAAGTCAGTCACACATAAGCTCCCTTCCCAATAACGCACATTTTATTCCTAACATTATAATTACAAGTTTATAATTCCTGCACATTTTTTAATTGTGTGAAAGGCTAATAAAACAGGGCAATACAAAACGAGTAGGCGGTCACCAAGGTGAATTAGTCTTAACTCCTGGTCGGCAGTGACAGAGTGTTCGTTCGGGGATGGGAAAAACAGTATGTTGACTGTCGAGTTACAAACAGAAGGAGATGAACAGAAAAAGGTCAAAGCCATTAGAAGTGTAAAAAACGAGCAAAAGATGAAGGTATGCAACTGTTCTCTCTGCATGATCACGTTATCCATGCCATGAATGAAGGGCTAATGTTAATCATGGTATAACTCTTACGTTTGTTAGCCTTCTAGCTATGATGCTACGATTGTTATACTCAACAATAATTCGGTCTTAGCTCAACAAACACAAGATCTAATTTCACCATAAGATTTGGCTTTGCAACAAAACGATTACAAGTTTAGTTATTATTGATTTCCATAATTTTGGTTAACGTTGAGCCCTGTCATTAGCCAACAGAATGTTATTATGGTAGTTTCAACATTTGCAATTTGCTGCAACTCATAGTTTGCATAGTTTAACTATACTCGGAGGGGGTCTCGCCCGGGGAGTAATTCAATGTAGAACCGCCACCGCTTTAGGTAATGCTTAATGAGGAGCCTGTCGTGCTGTTTCATAGACAGCTACACCTGCACTTGACTGACCCATCTGCGCCGACAGCAAGTCACTGACGGCCCAGCTCTGTCCATTTGGCAAAGCGCACGGATTGACTGCACTCTCCCAACATCATAATTTCCTGTGCTATCATTCTCACGTGTTCATCTAGTTGTTTTGTGTGCGGATCCTGTGGAATACGACGTTATTCTGCTCTGAACGTGTTGTAAATTTAGCTCAGTCCCGGTTTGCCGAACCTCTGGCTGAGCCAAGTTCCCACACGAAAATGTTACAATGTTTTATATCGTGTTTGGTGACTTTCAGAAATATTGACATTCAGCATTAAGAAGCTGTTAACAGTTAATACTGTTACATACCAAAGTATACCGTGATATATACCGTCTACCGTCTATGGTTCAACTTATACCGTGATATAAATTTTAGGCTATACCGGCCACCCCTAATACAGTGTGTGTGCATGAGAGAGAGAGAGAGGGGGGGGGAGAGAGGGATAAGGCATGCAGTGTGTGCATGAGTGAGAAGGAGAAAGAGAGAGAGAGAAAGAGAGAAAGAGGGATAGAGCATACAGTATGCATATGAGTGAGAAGGTGTGAGAGAGGGTGAGAGAGAGAGAGAGAGAGAGAGAGAAAAAGATCATATAGTGTGTGTGTGTGTGTGTATGAGTGAGAAGGTGAGAGAGAGGGTGAGAGAGAGATCATACAGTGTGTGTGTGTGTGTGTGTGTGTGTGTGTGTGTGTGTGTGTGTGTGTGTGTGTGTGTGTGTGTGTGTGTGTGTGTGTGTGTGTGTGTGTGTGTGTGTGTGTGTGAGTGAGTGAGTGAGTGAGTGAGAGGGGGAGACAGAGGATGCCAGTGGTGCTTACATCATAGCTGTATTCGGCCTCGTCGTTGGCCACGGTGAGGTCTGCCAGGTCCCCCAGGCCCAGCATGCTCTCCAGGCCGTCCTCGGAGCCCAGCAGGAATGACTTGCCCCCCCCGGACGGGAACGGCAAGGGCTCGGCTAAGAATAGCAGCCCGAGAGGAGAGGATCAGTAAACAACATGCCACACCTCGGACAGGGGAACTCACACTTACACTCCCCGAAAGGCAGGGCAGTCAGGCGCGCGCACACACGCACGCACACACACACACACACACACACACACACACACACACACACACACACACACACACACACACACACACACACACACACACACACACACACACACACACACACACACACACACACACACACACACACACACACACACACACACACACACACACACACACACGAAAGAAGGAGAGTTTCAAGTGTGTGTGTTGGGGTGATCAAGGAAGGCGCAGGCACACAGACCCCTATATTCACACACACATGTACACACACACACACACACACGAGAGCTTTAACTGTGTGTGTTAGGGTGATCAAGGCAGGCGCAGGTACACAGACCCCCATATTCACACACACATGTACACACACACACACACACACACACACGAGAGCTTTAACTGTGTGTGTTAGGGTGATCAAGGGGCCGAGGGACCAATGTTTGCTATGAAAAGCATTGACAGAAGGAGAATGTTGCAAGGTATAAACGGCATCAGGCCGGATTTAGCAGCATTGCAGAGGATGTGATCTGGCAAAGTTCATTACGTCCGCTGTCAGTGAAAAAAAAAAAAAAAAAAAGGAACGTCCTCTATTTTGCCCACCCGTAATCCAATCTTGCCCAAACATCCAGAGAATGCGTTTAAAATCAGAATCATAACGGCCATATTCGGTGTCGTTAATTGGTGCAGCAAGGTCGAGCCGTTGTAACTGAACTGGCTGAGATTAAGTGAGTGAGAGTCTGTGTGTGTGTGTGTGTGTGTGTGTGTGTGTGTGTGTGTGTGTGTGTGTGTGTGTGTGTGTGTGTGTGTGTGTGTGTGTCTGTGTGTGTGTGTGTGTGTGTGTGTGTGTGTGTGTGTGTGTGTGGGGCAGGGAGAGGATTGGAGTGAGCGGTGAGCTCAGAATATCCTGAGTAGAAGCGAAGAGGAATGCTGACGCAGCATGGAGCCCTTACGGACAGCACGGCACGGCAGGGAGGGGCCCAGCACAAAGCTCTCTGATTGAGCCTCGTGTTTACACAGCAACCCCTTACATCCCAGACAAAGCCAACAAATAAAAAATAAATACATAAATCAACAAACACATCTCAAACCTCAAAGCAACCCCTTACATCCCAGACAAAGCCAAAAAACACAAATCTAAACGGTTCAACCTCAAGCCCGCAGAGCCTCAAACGCACTTCGTATTTTTAAATGACAATTTTACAGAGGACAGCAAGGATTTATGGCCATTGACTAACAAATTGGATGACTCATCAACTATCAAGAGATGAATTGAATTATTGATTCATTATTAGGTTGATTAATGGATAGGACGATTGACTGCCTGCTTTGGTGAGCACCTACATAGCATCGGAATCAAAGGGCACGTCTATAGGCTAATGGCGTGATTTGTTACATTTACACGTACAAATCTTACAACCCTCCGAAGGGGGACGTTCTCGCAGAAGATACCTCTTGGAAGAGCGAGTTGCTATGGGTTGAAGAGATAAGTGAAGGGGGTTTGTTAATCTGGGCGAGTTCGACTGGTTAAAATGTAGGGTTTTCACAATAGCAGAATTTTAAACTCAACACAGACACCTACGAAAATAGCTCATACTCAATACCATTTCAGATACCACAATGAGGGAATGACAAATTTTAAATATTTAAATGAGCAAAGTCGTAAGTATTAAATGAATTACTAATAAGTATCTAACATTAAGTATCGATAGGCATATCTATTTATATTTTTCACAACCTTACTCCAAAGCATTATAGAAAAGTTGATATTGGTAGATTGGCCCTCCAAATTCCCTTCCCTCCCCCCTCACCCCATTCTGTGCCGTCTCCTGAGCTGCGGGCCTCTCCTGCCCCCTCCCCATCCTCAGCGTTCACTAGGAAGTCAAACTCCTTCAGCGCCTCCTCTGTGTCCGGATCATCCGGCAGATCGGACGCTAGACCTTCATTGCCCACCTAAAACACACACACACACACAACAAACAGAAGGAATGAGACCTTGTACTGTACTTCAATTTTTTTGAAGTTTAGTATGAGTTTAACTGCATACAATTGGTGTGCTTGTGGTAAGAACACGACTAAACACTAATTAATATTTCATTTTGTGTAGGTTATGTACAACAGATTATCTACACCACCGGAGGTGGCTGGCATTCAGTTTTCACAGAAACAAAGGCAGCTCCCTCCTCTGAGGCCTCTATAGCCATCCTGAGGACTGCACTGCACTTAAACTGCCTGCAGGCTCCAGAGGCTGCTGACTCAGGGTCAGGTGGCCTCTGCCCACCTCCTGACAGTACTGCAGACATTAATAATGGATCGCCTGACTTAAAAGCAGGTAATGCTGATTCTGTTTAGCTTGGGGAGGGGGGGCAAAATAACCCTGAGTCAAGAGTGGGTTAGAGGTCGTCTTTACAATGAAGAAGATTGTCTGCAACACCAGAAATACATTCCCAACAATCATTTAATAATAAATGATAATATTAAAAGATTACTGGGAGCAAACTATTAGTGTTGCAGACTTTACCTTCTTTAGGCCTGTTCCGGGGTCCAGCACCTAGACTTTAAACAAGGAGCTGTGTGTCTTTGTGCTTTACTCTAAGGGTAGTCTTAAGAGTCTTCACCTTTATTTTGTGTTTCTTTATTCTGTGCTTCTCACGGTCCGAGATGTCCTCCATCATGTCCCCTTCCTCATCCTCGTCCTCGTCACTGTCGTCAGCGTTTTCTAGGAAGTTAAACGTTTCTAGAACATCGCCAGGATTCCTACCGGCAGGGACAGAGCAGAGCAGATTGCACCTCAGTGGTGGCTAAAGGCATCACGGCAGTCATTGCCCACAAACATGCACACGTGACATTGTGAAATTTCCCATTTGCTGTTGGGTACAGACTACAAAGAATTTGCTAGTGATCCTGACATAACAAATATTTAGAACACGACATTTTCCAAAGTGACGTACAATGCAGAAGACAACCACATTGTAAGCAAACAATACTAATAAACGAATAAATTTAACAAAAACTGTTAAGCAGGAAGTATAAACAGAACTTGTATAAGTTTACAAACAAGCGCTCATTGGTTGAACTAAGTGGTCTAGGTGGCATATAATACATTCTGAATTCAATGAATCCAACTCTGTGCAGGTATGTTTGCAGGGCCTGTTGGCTGGATGGTAACTGCAATTCATCAAAGCATGCGAACGGCAAAGGGATTTTCCAGCGGAGAGACACCTTCACATAGGGAACCACTGGACTCTTCCTCACCTCTTCATGTCCTGTCCCTTTCTCTTGGCGGGAGACTCTCCTCCGTTGAGGATCTGCTCCAGGTTCTTGCTCTCCACCGAGCCGTTCTGCTCCGAGCCCGACAGGCCCAATAAAGAGCGCACCCGCTGCGTCCGCACGTCCAGTATCGTGTCCGTGTAGCCTACCTCCTGGAGGTACCTGAGGATAGATAGATAGATAACGGACATAGGACTTAGGAAATCATAATAATAAAACCCAAAGTGCTAGGTGTTCTCCCAAACAATAACATGTTAGATTTAGGTTTGCAGTCAGGAAGGCCCTCTTCTCTTCTCTCAAACATACTCTTCCTTGGTGAACATGTATCTTGTGTTTGCTCTAAACATAGGCTGATCTAGCTAGGAATGTCTCAGTTGCCATCCTAGATTGTGCTGCACTAAGTACCTGTGTTTAAACAGGGCTGAAGGGTTAATTAGTGTGCAGGTTCATGGTTACTGGCACCACATATGGCCCGAGATCCCACCAGAGCGAGCCGGGCAAGATGAATGAGCTTCACATCTACACTTTCTGTTCTCCCACATTGCTCCAAGCTCTGTGGAGGCTTTGATGAGACTTGGAAGTCTGTTTTTCACCCTAGTAGCTCAGCTGGCACAACCCACAACTCTGGGTGGAGGCCAGCAGGAGGATAATCGATACATCCAGATAAGTGCATCCATTTCCTGCATTCACACCACTCTAGACGCACACAAATGCTTCTCCTGCTTTAGAGTGTACCGTGGCAGGGCTGACCGGAACAGGTGTGCCTGGCCAAGACAGAGAGCGCTTTTCTTTATTAGCGCCTCTATTACTCTCTAATGGGCACAGAAGCAGCTTACTATGCAGATGTGAGGCGTTTAATGAGTGTGTGCAGAGAATGCCCCTTAAGGGTCATCACTTGGCTGACTACAAACAGCCGACAAAGATCTCTTTCTGTCCGTTTATGGCTTTGTTTGAAAGGACAGTAAAGATACAGACAGGAAGTGAGTGGGAGACAGTGGTGTGGCAGGGTTTGGAAATGACCCAGGGCAAGGTTGAACATACAGGGGCATTGAACATGGGCGCATAGGGGCACTTGCCGTTTAGGGTATGGGTGCTCACACCACCGCACCACAGCACCTCCCCCTCCAGGATTTCGGCAGAAAACAGCCGAGATATTAAATTCAAACCAAGGCCTGATCGTATCTGTGCTGTGCGAGTTATTGGATGTTTTACTGTGTACGGTACACGTGCCAAGCGTCCTACTGTGTTTGAGGTAAGGACTGAGCGAGGGGGTGTGGGAGGACAGACTCACTGTCTTAGGAGCTGTCTGCCTTGTTTCCACGTCAACTGGCTGTTCTGAGGGACGGCGGGCACCTCTGTGTCTTTGGTATCTGCCGACGGGGAAAATAACAGTATTGCAGTCAGTCCATGGGCAGGCAAAATCACACATGCATGTCAACACCGGTGGCTGTAATCAAAGATGACATGCGTACACTGACTCTCGCAAACACACTCAAATACAAAACACACATACACAGACACGCACACTCAAATACACACACGCACACTCACCTGATTCAAAGCTGGGCATCTTTACTTCACCTTGATTGAGTTCAGTGCCATATTTTAATTTATGGTATTTTGCTCTGAGGAGAACACACACACACACACACACACACACACACACACACACAAGAGCTTTACATTTGGCCTTATTTTAGCTTCTTGTATCTATACAGATTTCAAATGATTAGGTGTTATTTTCAGATCGGTGGAATCCACTCACCTCTCTTGCTTTAACGCATACTCTAACATCTTTATTCTTCTGACCAGGTCGTTCTTTAGGTTCTCCTGGCCCTTCCTTTCTCCTTGGAGGAATGCTATTCGAGCCTGAAAGACAAAAGGACATGTAAATTAGTACACCATCATGTGGTGCTGAAGCCTTAAAACAAGTGTACTCTTGCCTGACACAGTTTAAGGGCCGTCAGGAATGAGATGAACACACTTTCGACTTGACTCTGTTGGCAGACTACAATGATGTCTGACAGTGCGGATGAAATGTCTATGGAGCACTTTATGATGTACTCTCCCACGATTTCCCATCATTTGAAGTGGACAAGCCTTTGTGTTGCTGCTGTGACACATTAATTAGTTATGTACTAATCAGTTTACAGCTTCACAAACCCACATGAATCAGCAAGAGAGCAGAGGCTGATAAAGTCATGAGGACATTATTAAAGATCTGATGATAAAAACAGTATTGATCCTGATGGGAACTGCAGAGCGCTTCTCTAGTAGTCCCCCTCACTCCCACACTAATCTGAGAGGATGCAGCAGCAGCAGCCATTTCACACAAGAAACAACGGCCGCACTTTATAACAACTACTTCCTAATAAGCATTTATTTTGTGTTAACTCTTTAACACGTTGTTCACTTGGTAACCATTGCTTTTCCACCTTCTCATCAGTAACTCATTTTTAGACATATCTACAAATGTTAAAGCAGACAGAGGTGACAGACAGACAGACAGACAGACAGAAAGGCAGCAGGCTGAGAGATTGACAGCAGATAGCATAAAGACATAAATAACAGCCAGACAACCAGACAGATAACCAAATGACATCCAGACAGATGTATGTTTATAAATGAGTTACTGATGAGAAATTGTGTAAAGGCAATGGTTACCAAATGATGAACAAAGTGTTAAGTAAAAGTAATTATAAAATAAATGTAGTTATTATAAAGTGCTACTGAAACAACATTATTTCAGCATTTTCTGCTACGTGTCCCAGCTGTTGTGAAGCTGTTAGCCCCAACACTGAGGGCGTGAGTGAGTCTCTTCACTCTTGGTTGGCAACAACGTGCCTTTCTAGCAACAATCCTTACATTGAACATCAATTTCCCCTCGTGTTGATTACCCATCCTTGCAATGTTGAGGAATGAACAAACATACTAAAACATACAAACACACTAAAACTAAAACACTGGAAAATGACCAAAAGCGAAAGTGGCTTCACCCGAAGGCTTGTTCCTTTACAGGGCTAAAAAAAAATCTATGTTGCATGGAACAGTTGCACAACATATGGGTAATGTTGAAATAACTAGAAATCGTGAATTGTGATGAAGTACCACTCTCATTTTTTCAAACATTTCCATATCCCAGTCAGTGTGTATTAAATAAGCCAGCTGATCCAATGTAGCCCACTTTCCAACTTTAAATAATTGATCAATTTATAAACCTCATCTGAGTAAAATGGCCACTTATGTGTCTTGTCACAATTTTTTATGTATGATACCAAACTGACATTAAGCTGATTCAATGCAGGGCAGGGGTGGCAATATCAGTATTTGTTCAAGTAGTTTTCAGGAGACACACACACACACACACACACACACACACACACACACACACACACACACACAGGCCCCCAGTCCTAATTCTGGACCAGGGTTCATTCAGTCTTGAGCAATCTGAAGCATGCCTCATGACGTCCGAGCCGGCCATCAAATGCGTCACCCAGCACTACAGCATGACAATGACATGGCAAATGGAGACCTTTCACTGAAAAACAGGCCTGTCCAAATCAGTGCACTGACTCTTTTAAATTTAGCCCTTTCTGGGAAAAGAAATAGGCTGCTCCAGCGAGCAATTTAGGTCAAGTGCGGTGCTAAAAAACTTTTTTCCCCAAATTCAACCTCTTGCTTCGAGTGTTCCCTGATTTTTTTGATGGCACACTTAAATACGCGGTGGTTGACAGCAAGACTCCGACCCAAAGTAGAAGCCGCCTAAAGGTTTCCCCAGCAGCTGACAGTTGTCGTTCCCACTTTCAGATAGGGGAGCCCACAAGCCTCTTGTCTGATCTGGGTTCAGCTTCTAAATTTGACCGCACTGGCTCTCGGTGGCTGTCCAAGTTCGCAGCATCTGACTCTGGCTCAGCTGACGATCAGGGAGTGAAACCAGAGTCGGGTGACTGTGAAACCCGATTCTGCCTTAAAGGTTGCTGGGAGTGGGTGAGGAGCAACACAGGAGAGTGTGTGTGTGTGTGAGAGAGAGACAGATGAGACTGTGTGTGTGTGTGTGTGTATGTGAGAGAGAAGGGGGGTATTTATAGCCCACTGGCCCCTGCTGCCCCATTTGTTCATGATTGGGGTCAGAGTGCCCATGGCAACCCTGCGCTGTTTGCCAGGTAAACCAGGGGCAAACGGCCCCCTCCCAGGTCTCCATGGAGACGGAGTGGGCCGCTATGCTGTCACCATGACGGCACATGTCTGGGATGGGCCACTTATGTAAGGCAATCCAGCAAGCTTACTGATGTCACATAATAAACACATACAGAAGCACTATGCTATGTCACCCAGCATAATGAACAGCTGCACAAGTATTGTACCAATGCTAACAGGCAGTGACAGCATGATACCGGTGTAAGATAATGAACAAAGAGCTTTGTACATTGATACTTAATGTCGGCAGAGTCTCTACTGCATAATACATGTAATACTATAGCTACTAAACGTCACCAGACTGAAAAATAAAACTGACCCTGTAACCCAGCAGAATGACAGGCTGCCATTGATAGGGATTATGTATGAAGTACTGAATGCAACGCGCTGGCAACTGATATTCTTTCGCATTCGAGTCTTGGCAGGTCGAGGGGAAAGCACCATCCCGGATAACGCTACAATCTAGTTAGCGAAGAAGAATGTGTACCGATCACCGATTCCCATGACCTCTAGGCCGGAGGGGTGGGGGTGGAGGTAAGGGGGACGGTCAGAAGGCTAAGTAATTTCCAAGTGCCGACACGCTACAGTTGAGAGTACCAATCCCGACTGGATATCTCTGTACGACTGTACGAGAGTAACAGTTACTCTTCGTCACTGCCAGCAAACAAAGACAGACAAACAACAAAGGCAAAACTCTGAAAAATTTAGACTCAGGATCTGAATGTAGTCATCATTAATAAAAGCTATACTTGTACACATACAAATTTCTTTTTTTGTTCTGAATGGCAGTGGGTAGGGGTCTCCTACTGAGCAAAACAGAAGTAGGGTTGGTACGCAGAGAGGGAATGGAGTCCATGAGAGTGGAGTGGGACTGAATCTCAGGATCTCAGTGGGTGAGACTGGAGCACTGCGGTGGCAGATCCCCTCACTGCAAACCCGTTCGCCTTTCCTTTCCTGCCAAGGCACTCTGGAGAGAGAGCACTCCAGTAGCCGCACAGTGTGTGTGTGTGTGTGTGTGTGTGTGTGTGTGTGTGTGTGTGCGTGCGTGCTTATATGTGCATGGTGGCTTAAACAGGTCTTCCTTGCATACGTGTTCTTTGGACTGGTTTTGTCTGTGTTTGTGTGTGTATTGTTAGTTGGCAGATTGGAGAACATCCAACATGTGTGGCTTAAACAGGTCTTCCTTGCATACTTGTGTTCTCTGGACTACATTATCGTGTGTGTGTGTGTGTGTGTGTGTGTGTGTGTGTGATTGGCAAGCGCTGGGCTGCAGTGGGTACTGGGAGACCTGGGGCTATGGAGGAGGGGTTGGTTCATGTGAACAGCTGTCCGCATCATTTGTCACTGGGCTGAGGACTCGTGGGGAGCAGCCTGACAAACTGGCCTCTGGGTCCACTCACAGAGAACACATGTCAAACTGCGCAACGAGCACCTGCCTGCCCACAGACCCACACACACAAAGCGTCTCTCAATATCAAACTCAAACACACACACACACACACACACACACACACACACACACAGCCTCTATCAGCATCACACACACTCTCTCAGCATCAAAACATACACTCACACACTTCATCAAACAAACACACACATACACACACCTTCAGCATCAAACACACACAGACACACACTCTATACTCAAGAAGGAAATGAAATTAGTGTGGGTAGGATGGGAGTCAAGCCGGCCGGGGCCCTGAGTCATGATGCTGTTCCGGGAGGCTGATGGCAGCGGCGGAGAGCTGTGAGGTCACAGGCGAGTGAGGAGAGGGGAGAGGAGAGGGGAGAGGAGAGGCGAGCGGCAGCCTCAGAGAGGGTGTGAGGGGGAGGGTGGTTGTGGTGGTGGGGAGGGGAGGGGACGCGCTGAGGTCATTGGCCAAAACCGAGTGGCTGACAAAAGCAGGAATAGCCACGGACGGTCCCCGGAGCACGCGCATTCCTCTGGCCTTCAGCTGTCTGATAGCCCCCCCGAGGACTGGGCTCCAAAGCCCAGGGTCCGACCCACAACTTGCGTCTGCGTCACCCCCCTCCCCAACCCTCCCTTCAAATTCACTGTAAAATAACCACAGAGGGAAAAAAAACACAAAACAAAAACAAAAGAGTGCTACAGTGCCATGGACTCTTGTTGCTCGAGGGGAAGGAACCGGCAGCGAAATAATTGTGAATGAAGTTGGTGAGTGAGTGAGTGAGAGAGAGAGTGAGAGTGAGAGTGAGAGTGAGAGTGAGAGTGAGAGTGAGAGTGAGAGAGAGAGAGAGAGAGAGAGAGAGAGAGAGAGAGAGAGAGAGAGAGAGAGAGAGAGAGAGAGAGAGAGAGAGAGAATAAGCCGAGAGCGAGAGCCTCGAAGCACCTTTAAGGCCGTGTGTGTGTGAATGCCGCACATTTCTGACATTTCCCCTTGGGCGGTGTGTGGCCGAGCCTGCGAGGCCCTTGGTGCACCCTCATTGACATTTACAGAGGGGGAACGAGTTGTGCCAAAGCATGACGGCCTCTGATTTCAACACACACACACACACACACACACACACAGAGTAAATACAGGACGGTCCACTTCGACAGACTTTGGCCCACTGGAACAGAAGAATGCGGAGGAACATGAGAGCGCTGCAACACGAGCTGCCCAGACACGGCACGGGCAGCGCGCGGAACAAGGCCACGCTCTGGTGACAAATACGCCGAAAGTTCACAATGCAAAAAAAAAAAAAAAAAATCTTTCGCTCTAGTGCAAAAGCTATGTCGTGAAAACAAGCACCCCTAACCCAATTTCACACAAAAGGTCTACTTAATATGTTGTCATGTCACTGACCCCTTCAATACACTTATTTTGTCCTATTGTTAATGATAAAACACTGCTTAATGCAGCCAATGTTTGTCCAAGATGTGTCAAACACAGGAAGACGTGGCTATGTCTCTAACATACAGACTATGAGTACAACCCAGAAAAGTTTCCGTGTTTGTGTGAGACCTGCCATCCGATGACAACATAAAATAAACATTCCCACTAGGCCAGATATGACGAGCTGCCCCTTTCCGCCCATTCCGGGCGTTACTCACGGTAGGCCTGCTGAGCTTCAGGTGAGGCTACACCGTTTCCCGCTCCCCTCAACCAGGTCAAACCTCACCCCAGGTCATTCAGGCTCATTTTGGTCAGGGGAGCCCAGGGGACTGGCAGCCCATGTCTGAGCCTAAATGCGAAGCAGAGGGGTGTCATTAGCCGAGCGGAGAGAGAGAGAGATATAGGCTATAGAGAGAGAGAGAGAGAGAGAGAGAGAGCTGTGGAAGAGAGAGAGAGAGAGAGAGAGAGAGAGAGAGAGAGAGAGAGAGAACGAGCTGTGCAAAGGTTGCACGGAGGTTGTGCAGGGGTTCCGAGGGGGAAGGTCAGCACATGCGATAGGATCCATATGGCGAGGAGCAGCTGTGGGTCGTCTGTCCTCAGCTCACACACAGGCAGCAGAGGAAGGGGGTGGGGTGGGGTTCCTGGGGGGGGGGTGGGGTGGGGTTCTGAGGAGGGGGGGGGGGTAGAGGAAACACTGGTACTGCATGAGCTCACAGTAAAGCTGCAACAGAACTACACACATGCCCACCCACACACAGGCTTCCACATAAGAGACGATTGAGAATGACACTCAAAACTGGACCAGGGCTCTTTGGATGCCTGCCAGGATGTGCAGAACAAATGACTCAAGGTTCTGGAACATTCCAATGGAGCATTCAGCTCATGTCTTACGCAGGTTCCTGTTCAAGAGATATAACGGGGAGAGTTGCATGTATGTGATTGTATGTGCAGTGTAGAATTTTCAGGCAAGCTGACAGATTATCAGCCATACTGGACAACAGGCCTTGTCTTGCGAGAGAGAGCGAGAGAGAGAGAGAGAGAGAGAGAGAGAGAGAGAGAGAGAGAGAGAGAGAGAGAGAGCGAGAGAGCGAGAGAGAGAGAGAGAGAGAGAGAGAGAGAGAGAGAGAGAGAGAGAGAGAGAGAGAGAGAGAGAGAGAGAGAGAGAGAGAGGACAGGCCAGGGACGAGAAGTGACGCATTAGACGGCCCAGCTTTGACCTACAAACAACATCTAACCCACATCATAATCATTTCCCTTGCTGATGTGAGTACTCTGGATATTGGGATGATCTTTAATGGCCAGCCAGTCGTCCAGAGACAGCCAGTCGTCAACAGAGACAACACACCGACCACACTGTGAGAAGTCATGACACACACACGAAAATCTGCTAGTGGATTGTGGACGTCTATAAACAACCAGGAAACAAGTTTTACAGGGTCCAATAAAGCATTCGGCTAAACTGACACAGTATGAGTAGAGGCAAGCATCCTGACATGCTATTTACAGTCTGCATTCATGTTTCTGCCCTAATAGCAGCATGTCCCAAATATTACTTTGCAGGCAAAGAATTGTTTGCCATAGTTGTTACACAAGTCATCAGTATCAATCCTACTGCATTCGCAACTCTGCCTTTGAGAATTCATGTCTTCCAGGCCTACTCCTAGTAAGCAACCAGACAGGCAATTATGGATCACGAACAGTTATTATGATCTAAAATGACAGGCCCTAGGTCCCTCATTTACTACAAATACTTTCGAGCAGCAAGAACAGATCTGTCTCGAGGGCTGCCACTACTCGTGAATGAAATGAAACAAGTGGCATTCCAATGTGTCTTGCCAGAAACGGCAGTAGGTAATTGAGGTGAGAGTCATGCTGAAGGTATGCCTCACTGTGCAAGTTGGAGCAAGGGGGCGGTGGCGAAACACTCCAACACTTCTACTTGTACTTGTGGACTCTGGCATGTGTGGACACACACAACAAGCCAGCCACAGGGCTTGGGTCCCCCATCAACACCTACACATTCATGCCTTCGTACAACCGCTTATCAGCCCCATTGCTTGTTCTCAGTGTCAACCACAACAAAGAACTACTAACACAAACATGACATATATAAACACAATAAAGTCAACGCATCGAGGAACTGGGATGACGTCTAATAGTACTTTTCAACAGGCCATACCTAACAATTGACATTAAATGCTACCATTTAGCGCTACCTAGTTCATAGCCGTTGGCATGTATTTCAGACAGCAAATATCAGGTAATGCTTTTCCAATTAATTTAATCTCAAGTAAAAATCGGTTTCAAGCTCCACCCAGACATTAATCTTCTCTGATCTTTGACCTGTATGTTAAAACCACTGGGAGCGCCGCAAAGAAGTGTGAATTCGTCACTTCGAAGTGGATGCAATGTCCACTCATTCGGCCACAACTTCATTTCCTGTCATTAAAACAGATGTGTCCCCCCTTTGTGTGAATCCTTTGTGCAAGTCTAGCGCACTTTGCTTGTAACAGGTAGAAATAGCGTTACAATGCAGGGCAAACACAGATGATAATCCTGGTGATGTCACACTTAAAGTGATTTACGCTCAACGTTACATGACTACTGCGGTCGTCTTTCTCCTCTCATTCCCCTATCTGGTAAAATGGCTAGTTAACTAGCTAACTTTGCTACCCCCAACAGTAAAAATGTGCCAGCACGTATTGTTGATGCGCAACAGATCGACTATATTTTTACCTACGCTCTATTTATAACATCAAAACATTTTTTTTGTAGGAGTTGACATGACTGTCAGCTTAATAATGCATATAACTGCCGACACACTAGCGAAATGACTACTTAGCGTACCTTGCCATTCAGTAATATTTCTAACCAAGCTAGTTAGCAATCCTTAAAGGTTTCACCATAAATGTAACATGCCAAACAGTATTACTATTGAGCATATGATCAATACGCCAATGTCGTTATAAAATCTGTCGGTAAGTGTTTTCTGTGGCACCAATTTAATGAATAGGCTCAATGGCAGATTTACGCTACTTAGCTAAATAATGACTAAGAGGACCTAGCCAACCCGACGCCATGTTGACCAAACCAAAATGGCTGCATGAGAGATTAGTTGACAGTCAGTTGGCTGCATTTGAGTTGGTTTCTTGTTTTAGAAAATTACGTACCATGTTATTGTCGGGACCCTGACATATCAGCAAGGCTAAAGAGTTTACTTGAAATCAGTGGTAAGACCAGATGATCAACAATCTCAACCTTTCTCCGTTCCTCCAAAATGCATTGATGACAAACCGTCTAGCACAGGACTGTATAGTTTCGCTAAGTGCTAACCAGCTAGCACCAAGTTAACGAGCTGGGTACTTCATAAAGGTGTCAACAGACAGATAATTGACTATGTAGAATAACGTAGTTATAGAAGTAGAATCAATGTGTCTGCGACATACTGTCGAGAAAGTTAGCAGCATGTTGTCCTATACAGTGCATCCATTCAGTTAAATTGCTGAGTGAGTTAGCTAGTGCGCTAACGTGTCAACAATCCAGTCAGCTAATGTTAGCTTGCTAGCTAGCCAATGTGTGCTATTCGATACCTGGAGCTCGGCCCTCTCCACTTCCCAATGAGCCCTTTCCATCTCGAAACGGGCCCATTCGTGTTGAATATAGTGTAAAATCCCGGGGATTGTGTATTGCTGAGGCCGAGGCATCTCATCTTGTTGTTGTTGGACCATTAAAGCGCCACCCCCTCCACCGATTTGCGGATTAACGTTGTTATTCCCCTGCTGCTGTGCTTGCTGCTGTCTCGGGGCGGCCATTCCTACTCCTCCTCCGCCGGGGTGTTCATCCATTTTTCTAAACTGGAAAGTCACAGTTGAAGTAACTGGACAATTTTACCCAGTACTTCTCTTTCTGCTGTAACCGTTATTGATACGCGACACTACTAAAGCCCTTCCCTGAGATGTCTCAGTGGGTCTTTATAGAGGCGGCGCTCTATTATGGATTTGATGTCAGCGCACGGATTTGCCGGCCGCCATTAGTGCGATCCTTGGATGAGAGTCTCCTGGCTTACTCACTGCGGGGGTGAGGAAGAATTGGCTCGCACTGCATGATGGGACGTATTCACCCAGCCCTCTCTCAGTCAGTCATCCAAATACAGCAGCTGTGCGAGTGACGAGCATGCGTGTGGCGTTGCACTGTGTTCAATCCAAAGATGGTTTGGACACAAACTTGTGACATAAAATGAGGTCTCCAAATATGTATAGTTGCTATCCAAGTGAAGCCAAATATGACAACAAACACGTCCACAAAAGAAAAGAAGATTCTGTATTTCTGAATTAACCCATGTCTGCTGATGTGAAGTGAAGAGGCTAAAACCCATACTGCAAACCTCGATAGAATCCACACTTAACTTTTTTCTTTATAATAATACAAAAATTAGCACATGTAACGTTAGTCGTAATAATAATGTGTACTTCTAAATGTGCTTGAATAAAATAAGGCTTCTGTCGTTGGAATGATTTAAAAATATATATTTTAAAATGTGATGTTAATTTGTCACACAGAGAAATGTCATTTATTACCATAATAATAACAATTACAGTATGATGTCTGTAATGGATTCAGTTCATATTACATTATAGATCTTTGGGATATTTAAAGTAGTGTTTTGATAACTTTTTCTTTATACACAGATATTGTGCATTCAAGAGTGCATGTGTATGAGTAAGACTGAGTGAGTTGACTCAGCTGCATGTAAAGTTAAAGATTTGCAGAAACTGTTGTGCTGTCCTCAGAGTTTGGTTTGCTGATGCTGAAGCATTTTACAGACTCTCTTTTCCAAAAAAATTTCACGACTATGAAACTATGTCATTGTCAGCACATATCAGTTTTGCCAACACAGTGTTTATTCATTTGAATTTACATAAGATAGTTGAATTTGTAACATGAAGTGATAAATCAGAATATTAGGTTATGATCGATAACAAAGACAATACTCTTATGCGTTTGATGACTGAAAAGTTGAAATCCCTGTTACACCAATGTCATTGTGTTATGTTGTGGGACACATCTGAAAGGTGTTTTTTTCTCTCTCCCCAGGCCATCCAAACCACCATCATGATTAAGTTCTTCCTGATGGTGAACAAGCAGGGACAGACTCGCCTGTCCAAGTACTACGAAAACGTCGACATCAGTAAACGTGCAGCACTGGAGGCAGATGTGGTCAAGGGCTGCCTCTCACGACGCAAGGATGAGGTTGGACACTTTTATGCCTGATTATTTCCATTGATAAATCTTACTGATTTTAGAGTAGAGCATAAATACATAAAGTCAGCTAAAATGTTCCTTTGTTCCTCGGCAGTGTTCCTTTGTAGAATATAAAGATTACAAGCTGGTCTACCGGCAGTATGCAGCCCTTTATATAGTGGTGGGCATCACAGACACTGAGGTAAGGAACTGATCCCCAAACTTCCTCTTGGACCATGCATCTCTCAGGCTTCTCAGGTCTTTATTTCAGAAATGAAAGTCTCAGGGCTTTATGAATCTGTTATATAGACAATTAGATCAAAATCATTTACACACATTAGTGGACCACTGTGGACAGTAGTGCCCCACCTACTGTTATTTAATTATGTGAGATATTAAAGATCCCCTAATGGAGAATGAGTGTAAGTTTAAAGGATTGTGTTTAAGAACCTTTGAGTGTTTTTAGAAAATTGATACTTTATTATAAATTAAAATAATGCTTGTTTATGTTCTAGAATGAACTCTCCATTTATGAGCTCGTGCATAACTTTGTTGAGGTTCTGGACAAATACTTCAGTCGTGTGGTGAGTATTTAATTCCTTTGATTGTTAGTCAAAAACCTTTACTTTAAAAAAAGTGGATTGAGTAACACTGAATATGTCCTTACCCCACAGAGTGAACTGGATGTATCCTTTTTTTTTTTTACAAAGCTGGGTCATGGTGTTTGTCATGTTATCTATTAACTTGAATGCACATACTGTGACATGGAGAGGCGCGCCATTGTTTGTTCTTACCCTTACCTAAACACGTAGCACTAATAAGGCCATCTGAAGTGAAGATAATTAACATAACTTTACGGTAACTTCTGGTCTTGCATACATCAGGACAAAGTCATGACTGGTCACAGACATTATGTAATATTTAGACTTTACACACACACATAATGCTGTGACTACCACAGTCTAGTGGTTCCCAGTAATTTGTCTACTTTAAACTGAACAATTCCTACAATAGAAGTTAATTCTGTTACAGCAAAGTGTGTTACAGCATGGAAACCTAATGTCCAATACATAGGCTTTTATGGAATGCACAGTTGTTCCTTTACCCCGAGGCTCAGATCATGTTTAACCTGGATAAAGTGCACATCATCCTGGATGAGATGATCCTGAATGGCCACGTGGTAGAGACCAACAAGAGCAGAATCCTAGCGCCCTTGCTCGTCCTGGACAAGATGGTGGAGAGCTGAGAGTGAAATCTTTCCCCTGGTGACGGGAGAGACTGACCGTCCTGTCATTCCATGCATGCTGTGACAGGACAGAGGTGGTCCTGCGATGCAGGGATGGGCCTCTTGCGTGTGACCAAGAACATTTTTTGTTGCTTTAAAAGTGCTTTTTTTCACTGCATAAGCCTTTTTTCCACTTGACTCAGAAAAGGTGAACCAACTTGCCAGCACAGCTGGTCAGAATATCTTACGCAGGAAAGGAAAACCGTGACAACACAAGTACTTTGCAAACATTTTTAATGATTTTTTTTTCACTTTTTTTTCTTTCGGAGCATACACATTTGAAAATATTTGTTTACTTCAAACTGCAACTTGAGTTAAATAAATGTTTATAATATACAAAGAAAATACAAGGGAAAGCATAGCTTGCTTTTTTTGTCTTAAATGTGCCTTGCACACAGAACCAGTGTTTTTTTGTCTCTATAGCTTTATTGTAAAATTACACAAATGCACTCAGGGACTTTGATCCTTGTAGCTGGGCAATGAACAATCAAAACATACTCACACGGTAACAAAAGCAAAACAAATGAGGAGGGGGGGTGGGGTAAGCATGTGCATGATTGTATGCTGTAAAGATTAAGTAAAATGAAAGAAGAAAACAAAAATCCTAACAGTTCAAACAATGCAGGCACTAGTAAAACTTAAAACTTGTAACTCGGGGGAGGCGGCTGGGGGTGGAGGAATGCCCAAACATGGTAGTATCAGCTCTACTTAAGCAGGTGCCTTACTGCCACCCCCTCTTTCCCCCATCATTCAAACAGACCCAACTGAGCTTAGAGAGGGGGGAAAAAAACGCAGTCAGAACAGTGGCGGCAGGGAGGGTAGGAGAAAACCGAAAACACCTTGAGGGCAGAAAAATAAAACTATGTTGAACTTTACACAGATGCTCACAGCCAGAGAATGAACCAACACAGCAGCAGAGGGCGTGGCCAAGCCACCTGTCACTCAAGCCCTTCGGCAGCCCTGTGCCAGAGGAACAGCATGTGGGTGTGAGTGCGCGCGCGAGTGTTTGCGTCAAGTGTGTGTGTGCATGTACATGTGTATGTATGCGTGTCTTTGTCAGGGTCCTTACGGCCCCTCTTGTGTCAGTAGCTAGTAGAGTCAAACATGGAGCTGTTTTCTGTGATGAGTTTTTGTTATTCCTCCTTCACCTGGGAAAGTGAGGAAGGGGGGGAGGGGAAACAGGTTCTTGGTGGAGAGCATTAAATATCAATATCATCAGAGAGCGGCGCTGTTTCTTTTTTACCCTTTCCTTTTTTTGTTTGTTTGTTTGTTTGTTTTTCTGCGACAAAACACAACAGGCTTCACCAGCAAGGGGGAGTCAGTCATGTGTTAAAGGGGGTTGGGAGGAGGGGCTGGGGGGGGAGAGGCGGGGGGAGGGGCGGGGCAGGGCCAAGCATGCTCAGTTGAGGTGGAAGCCCTTTTCCATGGTGGCGGCCAGGAGGCGCTCCCTCATGATGTCCTCAGAGGAGTACTCCGGCAGCTTCAGGTAGTGCACACACGTGTTAACGGAGGGGTAGCTGGCATCGGTGGCGTCCACCTGAAAACAAAAGCGCATGGGATGAACCGGCTGCCAAAAGTGACGACACCCCACAGCAACAACTACCATAAAATGCATTAACTACAGTGACAAAAAGGGAAGGAATTGCTTCACCGGGCCAGGAATGGTTTAAAAAAAAAAAACATAAAAAGGTAAAAAAGGGTGCTCATCAAAAATGGACCTCCAGCATGCCGATTCAAAAACAGAAAAATCTGAGGCGCTCCTGAAAGTTTAAATGCAAAAGCCTTTACTGAGTACTGGCTACATGCCTACGCGTTTCAACAATCCTTTGTCTTCATCAGGGTCATGACATGAAGTACTTGAGGGTTGTCTGATGGATATGCAATGATTAAAGGATACAGGGTGTCATTTTTTGTGCCCTCCATTGGTGGGCGAGGTTGCAGACTGCAACCAAATCAAAGGCACTCACCACTGAAATGTGTAGTACAACCTACGGTGGCCTTCAGGGGCCAAGCTGCTCTGAAAATGTTAATGACTGCATCGTTTTTTCCATCAAACTACAAGGTATTTCTTTATTCACTCTGTCAGTTACTAATTACTATTCAATGACTACTGATCTTCTGGTCTTCTGGCCATTTTGATGTCGTAAAACAGCAAAGAGGTGGAAGGAGGATGGAAAAATCTTACATGATGTAGCTTTAAACAACAGGTTAAAATACCATAGACAGACAATAGGGGTGGAAATGGCCAAAGAAGCAACAATAAAATATATAAGGGAATTCTATACATTCTTTCTATGTACAACCCTGCAGAGATCAGTCGTTAGCAGGAAGTGATAAAAAGGGTCCCTCTGTACCTTGCGGACGATAGTGAGGCGTGGGTGGAGGTTGGCTAGGCCGCCGGGGGGAAGGGTGGAGCAGCCTGTGGTGAACTGCAGGAAGGCCTTCCTCTCGTCCGAGGACATCCCGCACAGCACCCGCACGAAGCGCAGAAAGCCCGGGCTGTGGAGTGGAAGGAAGGGAATGATGGTGTGATTAAGTTCGGCCTGAGGCCACGGTTGACTTTTTTAAGGTCTGTCGTGATGTCAAATGAACTCAGGCGTTCAGAGTAACACACTGCAGTCAGAGACGGCACTTTCTTGTGGGGGATAATAAATACCTCAAAACGAATGTCGTGAATTCCACATGAAAACACATGGCAGTCTCATGGAAATCATGCCCTGAACCAGCATAATTATCAGTTCTGCTGAATTACTCTTCCCTCAACCTATTATCAAACCACCCACGTATGCAGCCGTTTCAAAAACACGTTCATCGTTTAAGTGCAAATTTAAAAAAGGTAATTAAAAGTTCATGCCGGTCCTTTGATAGACTCGTACCTGTCTCTCGTGTAGCCCAGTTTGGGTTCTGTGTAGTTCACCACGTCGTCAGCTGTCCAGGATGGAGACTGGTTCCCGCACAGAATCATCTGCACCTCCTTGTGACTGAAAGAGCTCAGCTTCTCCATGGGGAAGACCCTGTTAAAGCCCTCTGAGGGCGGGGATGATGGAAATTGAAATCTGTTTTTATATATTATTTATAATATGTTATTATAATTACAACCATGTGACCATTAAGGCAACGTGTCAAGAGTAGGCGCACTCAAACTCAGGAAGGTTGTAGTCGTCTTTGGGTGCTTGTCAAATATGGGCTATCTGTTAACTGGATATGGTGCAATACATTTTTGTAAATAAGAGAATAAGCTAGAGTGTGCGGTCTTTTCAACTTCATTCAGGCAACGTAACATTGACAAGTTGTGAGCGACGTTTATGAAAGGTCGTGCACACACCTCTAAATGCCTCCATCTGCTTCTGAATGCCCGTGTGCATAGAGAAATCAAACATCAGCTCTACATACTCCTCTGCATTTTCCATGGTCACCATCTAAGAGATGAAATCACAACATTAACACACACATACACATTATAACTAAGTCAAAGTCGTCAATAATCTGGCCAATTTAAGGTATACTCCATATTCCACAATAAATATAAATTTCATACAGAATTTACCACAAAACCCTTATTACATGGATAAGTGGCTTGTGTGTGGCAGGTCAGGGGTTTTAAAGTCAGCTTTTTCAACCATCATGTTCTGAGAGATTCTGAGTTAAGCTCGTCTGTCCACATACCTCGTCCTCTCCGTTAGGCTTGAGGTCCACAGCCGTGAAGCCGTGCACTTTGGATGAGGGACAGAACTGGAAATTCAACCTGTCAGGAAACACCAGACCACAGAATGAGTAAACCTTCTCACGCTGGCTCTGTAGTCTAATGTTACAATGCAAGTCTGAGGTAACTGGCTACAATACAAATACAACACTGACAAAGAAACCATAAATGGGCTTTGGAAAGAGATCCGACATCAAGTAATATCTGATGTCATAGTACATCATCTGCTTAGTATATCTCAGTATATCTATCTGCTTACATTAGCACAAAGAGAGGGTAGTGATAGAGGTGAAAATATTCTGAATATGGAACATATAAATATATTTGTGCAAAATCTGTCGATCTAAAGAGGGAGCAGAGGCGATAAATATGAAGTATATGAATATTTAGGTGTGTATACGTAGCCATCTAACTAGGGATCAGAGGCTCCCCTCACCCCAGGTCCTCCACGCTGAGTGGGGGCCCAGAACCCATGGGGTTCTTCAGCATGAGGTCCTGCAGCCGCGTGTTCTTCTCGTCTTCGCTCAGCGTCTTGCTGCCCAGGATCTGCCTCCGCTTGACAGCCAGCTCCTTCATCTCGCGCAGGAAGCGCGCCCGGTGCGGGTTGACCAGCTCAAAGTCCTCCCACGTCAGCAGCCCGTGGTACCAGGCGGGCGGCTTGGGCTTGGGTGGGTCCAGGATGAACTCGCACTTGGAGTCCTCGTCGAAGCTGCCCACCGAGTAGCAGTCGGGGCCCTCCTCCGTGGATGTCTCCGACTGGATCTCGGACAGGAAGTGGCGCTCGCTGAGCGTGGAGTCCACGGTGGTGCTGGTGCTGAGGCCGAGGCCGCTGCGGGACTGGTACAGCAGCTTGCTCATGTTGCTCTTGATGTCGCCCATGCACAGCAGCTTGAAGAAGGGCTGGGAGATGGGCAGGTCCACCAGCCGGTTGTCCTGGATGCACTTGGCCAGGAAGATGCCCAGGAAGAGAAAGAGCTTGGTGATGCGGTCCAGCTCGTCGCTGTCCTGGGGGAAGGGGGCGGGGAAGAGGCCACACGAGCGCTGCACGTAGTAGCCGGGGGGCTTCAGGCCGCCGCCCAGATCCACCTGCAGAGAGGAGGGTCACAAGGTTAGGACATGGTTTTCAACAAAAGAGCCAAAAAATATCGACAACCTTCCTGTCTATAGGCAGCACATTTTATTGAGCTGAAAAACTACCGAAGGCCACACACTAAGCTCTTATCTAAATACTCTTCAGGTCAACTGATCACCCAGGACCTCAGTAAAGATTTCCGTGTGGGTTCAGGATAATGTCACAGGTAATCAGGCTTTACTGCTTTGTTTAGAGGTTCCTCAGAAAGAAACCTTGCAGTCATTTAAGGAAGTGTGCAGGCCGGGAATGAAAGTAGGAGGATCATCTATGTAACACACAGGAAGAACTGAAGGCTTGTAAGGACATTTGATTTTTGGCTATAATGCAAGTCAAAATGCTTGTAAACAAGCCGTGTGCCTGCTATGTACTACTATGACCACAGTAATCATCCTGTCTGCTGTGGTCTCGTAAATCTCACTGCGAGCCTCCCCACCTATGGTCCTTGTAATTAGTCGAGCATGCCTGGTGGAGCCAAGGCTCCGCGGTGTGCAGCGGAACACTTGCCTGGCGCGACTCGTCGTCGGGGAAGTCGTCGTCGCAGAGCCAGATGCCCAGAGAGGTGCGCTGGAACTCGGCCGCTACGAGGGCGTAGAACTCCAGCGTGGGCCCCAGGCCTGTGCCCTCCTCGCCCTGGAACTCCACCTGGGGACGAGGAGGAAGAAGAGCAAGATCACACTTCAGCAATCAAATCAACAATGACGTTGAATAAATAAATACATAAATAAATAAAAAACATACCCACTACCTGCACCTACTGACTGGGATACACTCCTCGCTTATAAAACAGTTAAGAAATCTGATACCACTGCAATACTTATTCCTCCTTACACACCCTCCACCAGTTGAGTTTCATAACAATTACAATTACGCAGTCATAACATTACAATTATGCAATAATATTTTCCCATTTGAAAACTGATGTACTTATACTTTTAAAAAGTACATTATTATTATTACCTTCATAAAAAATGTTTTCCTAAATTAATTTAGATTAACTTTTCCATTTTTTTGTTTTACTTCAGCATTGTTCCAAGACCTTCCCCCCTCCTCACCTCGAGGACAGACTTCCTGTCGGCGTGGATCTGCATGACGCTCTCAGCCCACTCCATCATGCTCTCCCCGCGGGGCACCTTCACTCGCTCGTGTTTGAGCCGGCCCACGCGGAACTCGCCGGGGTCGTCTCTTCGCACCGTGGTGGAAGGCCGCGTCCGCTCCATGGTGGCCTCCCGCCGATTTTGCAGCCACACTATCGCCCTGCAGAAGCACACACACGTACACACACACACACACACTTATATCTCAACATTTAGGGACACTGCATTTTATGGTTCCTTTTCAGTGTATCTACAAGTAACATAATATTATGTACTTACCTAACACTAGCCAAATGGTACAGTGTAAGTATATAATGTTACATATTGTTACCCACTTTGTTACTGTACCTATTTTAATGTAACAGTAAAATGTTCTCCAACATTATATATAGCATCAATAAAAGTTAATGAGTTTCTGTGAACGGCAAATGTCGATTCTGCTGATGCTGACCTTGAGGCACCAAATGCTGTGCATGTAAAGTACAGTTGCCGGGTCTCGAAAGGGATGAGGAAAGGACACTTGCTGGTTAACTGCTCACACCAGTCAGGTAGGGCTCCACTCGCGAGCGCCAGTGGTTCCTTCAGACCACACACACACACACAAAGCAGAAACCCCATTTAGGAAGTCATCACTCCATAAAACAAGTTGTCATGCATAGGGCCAGACACTGCAGGTACGTTGCCACAAAGTGGTTTTGCATAGCCTCCAAACTCCCCAGACACATTCCAGGGCTAATCCCATGCAAAGCTGCAAAACAGGGTTACATTACCTCTATCTGCTGGAGAATCTTTGTAGTGACTTTTTTGCTGGTGAATTCTTCAGGCGAAGCATTAAACTGAAGATCTTCTAAGTATTCTGGGATGGAAGGGAAAAAAACACAATTCAAAAGATTGAAAAAACAAACAAACCAAACAAAACTAAACTAAATTGGCTAACTAAAAGTGTGAACCACAGAACAAAGAGCAGCCCCACCTACAGGTACCACACTCTCCAAACGCCTCACAAAAATTGTTCGACAACTATGGAGAGTAAAAATCTGAGTATGTAAAAGTGAAGCACTGATAGTAATTGTGTGTGTGTGTGTGTATCTGTGTGTGTGTGTGTGTGTGCATACCCTTCTTGGAGGCTACCTGTGTGTGTACCTCTGGTAGGGACTGTGTGTGTATCTGTGTGTGTGTGTGTGCGTACCTTCTTGTAGGCTCCGGCCCACGTCTCCCCCGATGATGTAGAGGATGCGCAGCAGCTGGAGCACGTCCTCCACGCCGCAGGCGCTCTGGGAGGTGCCGGCCTTGGCCTGGGGGGGCTCGCGCACCGCGCTCAGGATCTCACAGCTCTGCAGGGAGCCCAGGGCCGAGGCCCAGCCCGCCAACCGGCAGCCGCGCTCGCACAGATCCTGCCCAACGCAAGCAAGCAGAGGACAGGGCAGGGCCCTCTTAGAGAAGCTGGACCACCCTGCTGCCAACCCGTCCACTAAACTCCCTGCGCTATTCACATTCTGTAACGATGCATCACCACACACACGCACACACACACACACACACACAATCACAGATACATATGCAGAGGCACACAGACACATGTACAAGCACAGACACTCTCTTAATTACTGCTGCTTGTTTAGTTACTCGATATACACTGTGTGACTGCATGGCAAAAATCCACCAATTCAAAGAAAAATGCTGATATGAAAAGATACATAAAAGGAACACAACAACAAAATAAGCCAAAGTTAAAATGAGATTTGATACAATAAAATATTGTTCAAAAGAAACCTTTTGACTGCACATAAAAACAACTGTCTGACACGTGTTTACACAACTGGCAGCAAGGCAAGAAGAAGAAAAAATGCTTTAAAAACAAAAATTAAGGAAAAGAAAGAAATTTTAAAAATGTAAATAATAATAGCAACAATAACAATGATAATAATAATAATAATAATAATAATGATAATGCACATCTGACGCCGTCGCTATACCTTGTATGCAGCTATGAGCTGAGAACAATTTCTGTTTTTCCTAATACTCTTATTAGTTCCGGTTAATTTCCAGTGGCGCAGGAAAGAGGAGTCTGCATTCTTCTGCATGTAGGTTATCAAGTCATTCTTTGGTAACTCATCAGTGCCAAGGTACTGTTCCACATGCTCTAAAGACCAGCAACCCTACAACAGGAAGAACCAAATGTTGGTCTTTCCTGATTGTAAAGTCTCACGCAACACACATGCATTACAGTGACTTGCTTTTGTGTTTGAATTTTTTGTCTTTATTATTTTCTCTCCTTTTTTTGTTAAGAAAGGCCCATGCAGTTACAGTATGGCCCTAAGGCACGCTTCTTTATTGCTTGTTTTCAAAGATGTCCTGACTTTAAGGGTTAGGGTTTGTGAGTTTTGGACAGGTTACTGAAAAGCACCATTTACACACTTTTAAGAGAGACAGCCAGAGAAACTTTTACAGTCAACACTAAATAGCCTGGGTGAGTCAGTGAGTAAATAAGTGGAGAGAGAGAGGGGGCAGGATGAGTGGATGAGGTCTTACCATCTTTCCTTTCTCCTTCTCCTTGTCAGAGTCCTTCATTTCTCTGTACATTATCCTAAAAAAAACCCAAAAACAAAACTCTGTAGAATGGCTCCAGGTGATGAACGACAGACAAGCTAGTTATTCAAGGCACTGCATGCAAGGACGGTGGGCACCATGGTTACAATAACCATACTGTAAAGCGTTGTCCCCCCCTCTACAGGTAAAAGGGCAAAACAGCGGCTGTAACTGAAGTTTTAAAATGCCTAATACTGCAGCTGGAGTTTTGTTGTCAGTAAAAATCAGTATTTCATTTTAATATGTTTTCTAAGTCTCTAGTGACATATCAGTACCTATGATCTGTGTGCCTGTTCGAATATGGTTCTTAAAACAGGGGAAAACAGACCTTCCTGTTCCTAATGATGTCCAGCACCATCTGCCGTTTGATTTCCATACATGTTCCAATTGCTGTTTGGTGCGCTATCTACTACTACTTCCTCTATCGTCAACCCAATAAAAAGATTTTTTTTTCAAAAAAAAAAAAAAAAAAAAAACACCAGGAGGGGGCCTTACGTGTAGGTGGGTTCCCAGATGCGCCGCAGCTTGTCGGACTTGATGCTGCCGCCACAGGAGAGCTGCAGCAGCTTCTGGACGTAGTAGAAGATGGTGGACTTGTAGTTGGCCAGAGGTAGCTCCACTTCCCGCGTGCTGCCCAGGCCCGCCACCTTCAGGATGAGGGCCAGCCGGGGCGAGGGGGCGCACTCCACCTCCTCCTGCACCTCCGAGCGCGGGGTACCTGGGACCACAACAACACACAGTGTTGCACTTCATTACCCAAAAATTTCCCAGCTTCAAATTAGAACAAGGCTGGACAGTCACACAAATAAAATACAAACAGCTCAGCTCTTTTTTTATGATATCAAGAAGCCTTTTGAGATGACCAGGTATTTGAGAGTCTGACAAGAAACTGGAAGTTCGAGCAGTCACTATTCACTATTCACATTTGTCTGCTTCTTGATAGAATCATAATGTTCATGATCATGTAATGTTTCTGCCTGTGGTTCACACTAGTCTGTCATTTTCAGGCTCTGGAGGTGCGACGGATTAGAAATGGTGCCCATGATGGAGCCATCTGATAATGGCAGTGTACACAAGTAAAAACTAGTGTGTGTGGACAAAAAATCTTTTAGATTCTGAAACAGTAAACACTAGGGGTGTGCAAAAATATCGTTACCGCAATATATCATGGTACAAATTTTCACAATATATTACAGCGACTTAATCATCGATATCTCTGACTCCAAAAAATTTAAAACATTGTTTAAACTTATAACAACTCTGTCCTCCAGTAGTTTATTTTCCAAATCCTATGCACTTTGTTTTTGAGTTATGTTGAGTTATAGTAAATAAATTATGTTGATTTAATTCAGTTTTGATAAGATGTAAGACTATCCAGATCGTAAATAGCAACTGATAATTCAGCTCAATGTTTACATTTTCACTGAACTATGTAGAGTATCGCAATATATTGCAATATACCCAGTATCGCAGTGCATCATGATAAAATCGTATCGTGACAAATGTATCGTGATACGTATTGTATCATGAAGTCCCTACCAATACCCATCCCTAGTATACACAGACTAATGTAGCCTTAGGTCAGTGTACTGTTGGGGCCCACCTGGAGGGGGAATCTCCAGGTCAGTGGTCTGCTGGACGTTGGTGCGTCCAGGTCGCGGGTCGAAGGCGGGCACCAGGGCTGAAAACTGACGCTTTAGCACAAAGTCATCGTCCCACGTCCTGCGCCTGCCACCTTTGGTTTCGTACTCCTCCTCCTCCTGTTTACACACACACACACACACACACAAAATAGAGAATGTCAGTAGATCAACACACACGGATGCTGCACACCTTAGTACACTTGGCTCCCCTATCCTTACATTAACCTTGTCTTTACCAGGAACTCTGGTTGGCCTTGTTAAAAGAAGATTTAGCTGACAAGAGCCCCATTAAACCCCATGTCCTGGATCCAGACCTCATTCATAAAAAATGAGTATTACAAAAAGGATATTAAATGGAAAACTAAACCGATAATCTCCTGCTTTAGATGCTAATCAAAGTGTCACATTCACATGTCTATATATAAAAAAAAAAAAAAAAAAAAAAAATTACATGTATTGTTAAATGTTACTTCTATTGTAAAGGGTCACTTGTATTGTAGTAAATGATCAATATGAGTTACAGCTTATTCACCTATATTATGAGTTACAGCTTATTCACCTATATTATGAGTTACAGCTTATTCACCTATATTATGAGTTACAGCTTATTCACCTATATTATGAGTTACAGCTTATTCACCTATATTATGAGTTACAGCTTATGCACTGCAGAACAATTTCTTTGTCACTAGTCACACAAAAGGGGAGTATATCTAAGGCTGTGCACTAGTGTGATATCAGCTAGAGGAGGCAATGATGCGCACCAGAACCTCTTCGTATTCCTGGTCCTCCTGATTGTCATCCTCGTTCTCGTCGTCATCATCGTCGGGCTCGGGCAGGTCCTCCTCGTCGTCCAGCTCTGCCAGCAGCGTGTTGGCCCGACAGCTGTCCAGGAAGTCTGTGGGGAGCGAGCGGCCACAGTTGGTTATGACAGAGCAGCAGCTATATCACCATCATACATTTCTGTTATCACTGTCATCATTACCTTTTGTCTGTAAAGCATATTGGGTCAACTTCTGTTTTTAAATGTGCTAGATAAATAAACTGACTGGAGTTGTTATATAGCTAAATTATAAATACAGCTAACTTTAAGTAGCAGTTCAGCAGTTAATCAAACATGTATTGCAGGTGTAATAATCACAACACAACCCCACACACACAAGATTGAGGTGCTCAATCATATTTGAACCTTTTCATATGCATAGTGAATTGTAAGTAAGTGTGGGGTTAAAATACGAAACGCACACACACACACACACACACACAACAGCTTCAGACAAAGCAAATATAGTGTGTCAAGGCCTGGATATACTCGCCGCGCGCAGTGGTGCGCGCGCAAAAGTGACGTTAAAATGACGTCAGTGCACATCTGGCGCGCCGTTCTCAAGCGCATAGTTGCCGTGTCTGCACCTCCGATTTTTTGTAACTTGCGCGCGGCAGCCCCATTGAAAACAATAGGCAATGGCTAGTTTGGCTTCAGCTAACTTTAGCCTAGTAACTACCAGCCTAAACATGTATTTTCCATTGCAACAAATCAGCTAATATTACTGGAAACTCACAAGAAGTACAAACACTGACTAAAAACTTTTAGGACTTTGTTCAGTTTTATCCACAAACCAACTTAGGTGCAAACCTGCAGTTCGTTTATTAAGCTAGCTTTTTGCCTTATCCCATCATCACTCATAAGGTCTTATAAAGCTGAAAACACTGTAAATATACACACCGACTCAAACCTTTTCGGATTTATCCAGTTTAATTCCCAAATCATGATGTAAACCTGCAATTCAGTCATGTTTCACTCCTCTGACACGCAAGGTTCCCGAACTACTGTGGCATTTGACACCTCTGACGAGGAGAAGATTGCCGTGTGTGTCGAATGAAGTATATATGGGCGTGCGGTGCTGTGACGTCACTTTTGCGCGCGCACTTCTGCATGCGGCGAGTATATCCCTAGCTTAACCGGACAGGATAATGAAGGGTGATTACTAATCTGATATTAGTCAACACAACAAAAAAACAAACAATAGCTGTTAGACCAGGGTGGGGGTGGAGAGGTCATCAGCTACATGGTGGAAGACACTTTAGAAATAATGAGAGCAATGCAGGGAGAAGCGACGTGTGTGTGTGTGTGTGTGTGTGTGTGTGTGTCAGAATCCATAGAGCATGGCCTACCATAGAGGGAAAACTCAGCTTCCTGACCAGTGTCGCTCTCGCTAGAAGTGGAGGTCAGGCTGGTTGTCAGCGTGTTGCTGAGCAACTGGCCCACCGACAAACCTGTGGTTGCCGTGGCTACGTTATTGCTGCTGGTTACTATGGAGGTGGACATGGTGACGGTGGAGGTGGTGCCGGTGGTGGTGAGGTTAGGAAAGCTCTGCGCCCCCATGAGCGGAGAAGCTGCGAACAAACCCAAGAAGGAAGCAGTTAGTCGGGAACACACCACATCAAAGCAGGCACCAAAGTGTGTCGGTGTGTGTGTGCTTGCACTGTAGTGCATCTGTCTTGTCTCTACTGTTTTTAACAGTTTGCGTGTAATGTTCTGTGTTGTTTCATCTCACTATGTACCATGTACATGGCTGAAATGACAGTAAAATCCACTTGACTTGTAAACTCTGCAACTCCCAAAACAACAGTGATAAAACTATCAACTTCATTATATTGAAGTCCAAAACAAAACAGAGAAATGCGAGTTTGTGGGAATGACTTTGTTATGAGGGCTTCAACTACAGATCCATTTGCTTGCTGCAAAGCCAACCAGAGTTAGATTTGCTCCATTCTACTTCCATAACCTGGAGCTGCTTTTCTGCCATATCACGCACAACAGTGACACCTACTGCGGCACACCGCAACAAATGCAGCACGCTGGAGACGCAGCAGCTTAAGCATAAAACTGCACCAATGCACAAAAATGTAGCAGTAAACAAATACAAACAAATAGGACCCTTTACATTTGCACCCTTCCAGACAGAAAGTAACAATGATGTGAAGGTATTCAGGAAATTCTGTATACATAAGCCAACATACGTGTTGGCACTCTAGGTCTAAGGTTAGGAAATTACATCCTGAAGCATAACAAAAACGTAGGTAGGTGTTCTGTAGTCTAGCAGTAGTCTAGTTCTGTAGTCTAGTCTAGTTCTGTAGTCTAGGTGTTCTTAGGTAGCCTTATTCATGTTTTAACCCAAGGCTACAGTTTAACAAAAAAAAAAAAAAAAAAAAAAAAAAAAAAGAGATCCGTTATGCAATGCCTGCTATCTTGTCTGGTACCTTTAACTAATGAACTCTATAGAACTAGCATAAACATTTCCATACAACTAGCTGACATTTAGCATTGTTAGAAGTCCCCAATAGTAAATGGCACAATCTCAAACAGCTAAACATGGGTCATGTAGGCGCAAAAAAGACTTTTCTGACTTAAGACAATAACAGAGAAGTAATAATGTGCTTCTAAGTAGAAAGTGCAGAGCGGGGGTGTTCTGAGAAGTACCGTTCAGGACGAGACTTACTGGCTGTGCTCATGACGGTCCTGCCCAGTGTGTTGGTGTTGTTGTCGCTGCTGCTGCGGCTCAGGTTCATGTTGTTGGTGGCGTTGGTGCGTGACATGTTGGGCGCGCGGCGCACAAAGGACTCCATGAGGCTGGCCTCCCTCGACGACAGGTTGGGCACGCTGGCGCTGGAGCTCATGGGCGCGCCGGCCGCCAGCAGGGAGCTGACCGACAGCCGCGCGCTGGTGGCCGAGCACAGGGGCCGCTGGGACGGCGCGTCCTTGCTGGACGACTCCGACACAGAGCTGACGTCGGGCGAGCTCACGCTCACCAGGCCCATGGAGATGGCCGCGTTGTCTGCCGCCCCAGCCGCCGCTGCCTGTCGCTCGCCGGTGGGCGTCTTGCGTTCGCCCTCGTTGCCCGTGCCTTCGCCCGTCAGCGTGCCACTGCTGGAGGCCGAGCCCGCGTCGCTGGTGGCCGTGGTGACGGGGGACGAGGACAGCACCACCACGGGCTCCTGGCCCTCGGCCCCGGGGCCTCCTCCTCCTCCTCCCGCACCCACTCCCGGCACCGCCACGGCGCCCAGGACGCCACCCCCGACCACGCCGGCCTCCAGCAGGCTCTCGGCCCTCCTCGGCTCCACGCGGGTGGAGCTGAGGCTCACGTCGCTGCTGCTGGCCGCGCTACACACCGAGCTGCTACTGCCCTTCCGGCTGGACGAGCAGGCCCCCGCCGCTGGGCTCGAGCCGCCCTTGTCCGGACAGTTATTTTTCACCAGGCTGCTCCAGGACGGCGGCGTGCCTGAAACAGCGGATGAGACAGGTTTGGGTGACGGCGCAGACTCAGGGTCGTAACCTGGAGCAAGCTTGAGGTCAAACTTCCCTTCCGCCCCCATACGGTACGAGTTTGAGCCACCGGCATCCCAGGTGACATCAATCCAGCCTGGAAAGGGATATGAGTCTGTAAGAGCCGGCAAAAGGACGGGCCAAGAGAGAGAGAGAGAAAACAAACAAAAAAAGAAACCAAAACAAAAACCACACACATACACACACAAGCAGCAGAAGTCTGAAGACAGCAGCTCAACACTGACCTTGTGACCAGGACATTAGCAAGCAAGAACTGCGGCTTTTCACTGATTACTCGACAAATGAGTTACATTTAATTTTCGACTCTTGTTTTTTTTGTTTTTTTTTTTTAGTCAAACTTGTCTGACTTGTACACTATGCTTTATACATGCCAAACAGCCTTTTGTCAAGCAGCAAATTGCCTGGTCCAGGTAAAGTGATGAGCAGAAACATGAGTTACAGAAAATAAAATGGTAAAACAAAAAGCCAAGGATAAGAGATTTACAAAAATGCCAAGCTAAAAGCCACTTGAGAAAAAAGAACTGAAAGGGATTTTTTTTGTCCAAATGTAAAAATACACTTGCAGTGGAGTCCATTCATAGCTTGCAAATTGTGACATCAACATGCACTTAGCTGATTGATGGAGACAGTTGCTTTAAAAGACATACTACTGATATCATATTATTGATATGATTTTTTTTTTAAGACACTGAAAATTATGGCTGCCCAAAAGATTAAAACATAGCAATGTAAAGAGAGACAGAAACAGTTTGGACACAAGTATGACAAAGAAAGTTACCTGTTAGATAGTGGGAGAGGGGGGAGGGTTGCACGTCAAAATAGAAAACTAATAACAGAAATAAAAGTATGGAAGTGACAGATTGCAGGTTTTATATGTTTATATATAGATATATAGATATATGTATATATATAGAGAGAGAAATAGAAATAAAGCTTAAATGAGTTAATTCTCCTCAAAGGAAAGATTTGAGGCGATGAGGGATTTCAGAGCTGGCAGGGGGACACCGCAGCCCACACCCTCCCCACACCTGGAAATCCCAGCATGCAAAGGGAGCGAAGGAGACAGGGACACAGAGGAAGCTCAAGATGCCGGCCCAGGGACACACACCTAGGGCTGGATTCATGTACCGTCCTCAACGACTACAGCCACAGAGCAACAGTCAGATGTCTGTGCCTCTCCACTGGCTCTTTCACGCTTCCCAAAAACATTATATATACCAACCCACCCCCCACACCCTCTTTTAAATAGAAACTAAACCTTGCATATCAAATTAGTTAACTTTAATGTTAATATTCTATCAGTACAAACAATTACAATCATTTTTTAGCTTGCTGCATCAGTGGCTCAGAGTGAAATCTATTCAAAATCTATTACAGTTAACACAACATTGATCTATTAAAATGTTTTATCATCACAGTGTCTATGCAGGGTAATTATTCTGTTACATGTTATTCTGGCATATCATTTTCTGAATGTAGAGAGACTGCTTTCCAACTATACCAGAATTTCTTTAGGGCCTCAGACAAGACAATGGGGCAAGGGATTAGTAATCTGATAGGCAGCTTTGAAGAGATTAGAAATTGTAGCACGGATATTAAAACCAGATTGAAGCCTTCCTTTCTGTCTACATAATGTTGTTTAAAGATGTCTTCACTTTTTAAATCTGCACGAACAGACACAAGCATGCAACACACTGGTACTTGTGTCGTACCCCAACTACCACAGAGTTTTTGTTATTCTATTCCGTCTTCATTTCCGCTGGTTGGAGAACATTCTAGAAGGGTTAGGATGGCACTACATGTTGAGAGGCTTGGGAGCGACTCAACACCTCTCTTTAGAAGGAGTGAATGCTCCGCCAAACACATAAATGCACTTGATGTTCACAATTTGTTCAGATTTGCATTTTAAGTACCAGACTCCATTTAGCCAAATGTTTTTTTTTTCAGATTCTTGGAAAAACCTTCTCAAAGTGGCTACAACTAATACTGCTTCTCCCCCATAAAGATAGTGATGGTGTGTCTGTCCCTCCCACTCCAACTACCAAAATGGAGATCCCTACCTACCACCTCCCCAAATGTTGATTAAAAAAAATAAAATAAAAATAAACAAAAATCACTAACAAAACACACATATCATCACACAAACGCACCAACTACACACTGTGCATGTAATATTCTCAAACCTTGCCGATGAGACTAATAACACTCGTCTTACTCGTGAACTACACACACTCTCTCCCTCTCTCTCCATCTCTCTTAGACACACAATCTCTCTCTCACCATTGTGCGCCTCGCCGGTCACCGTGCCCTCCCCGGGAGGGTTGCCGTCCTGGTCGCGCCACTTCCAGTCGATGCCGCGCACCACGCGCGCCCCCGGAACAATGTACTTCATCACCTGCGAGCGGAACAGCCGACGCTGCCGGCGCAGATTGGCCTCCGCCTCCTTCACAGCTTTGCCTGGGAAGACGTTTCACATGACACATGCTTACACACATTACACAGACACATATAATGCCAAGAAATGCAAATCCGTGCGTACATGCATATAAGCATGTGTTGAACTAGGATTAAGGCAAGGCATGCAAGGCATGTGTTGAGCTATGCCTGAGGGGGGAAAAAAGGCAAAAACAAATAAAAATCTTTCAGACAATTTCCATGTCTGTAGAAGTGCACTAACACAAGCGCTCATTAGCATTGTCCGTCTGGGTAGGTATGAGTGGGTGGGTAGCAGGGATGAAAATTCGCACCAGCCACATGTTGGTAAAATTTGGAAGTGGCTGTTAAATTTTGGACAGAAAATAATAATTTACTATGGAGTGGCGGGTGAATTTGATCATTATCTGTCGGTGGCTGGTAAACATTCACACTTTACAAAGTTAATTTCCACCCCTGGTTGGTAGGCTCTTACCCAACTGGTCCTCACAGACCCCGCTCACGGTGCCGTAGAGCTCCAGGCCGGACAGGGAGAGGTAGTGGGTCTGGCCGCTGGCGTTCTTGCCCATCTGCTTGATGCGGATGTGCCTCCAGCCCTGCTTCTCGTCCTTGGATGGGTCCAGAGGCCAGGTGGCTGTGGAGCTGTAGGGGGACAGAACCAAAACAAAGATCAGACGGCAGTCTACAGACCTCACCTGCTACTGAACAGACAATGCTGCCCTACAAAGCCAAAAGGCAGTAATTACATATTTAGTCAAAATTGACTTTAGACTTGACTTTTAACACCTTATTCTAACAACCTAGACAGCACCTCAGTTTCAATGTTTGCATAGTTAGTGCACTTTGTTGCATTCACCCATTTTGCCCTACAAAGGCAATCACCTGCAACTGTATGGCCCAGGCTTGGGAATTCACATAAAACATTGAGAGATTAAGATTAATTATCCCCTGTAAAAGCAGCACTACAACTGTAGCTGTAACAAAGAAAGGAACAAAGAAGGAGAGAAGTGCTGTTCAATTTAAGAAAAATATTTCACCTGGCAGATATAATTTTAATTTGATTCGCAATATTCACAATTTTTTTAAGGAGGCCTTTAAAGGGACTTTGAAAATTTCACTTTAATTTGGGCCACTTACGATTGGTGAGCATGTTTGGTGCATAGACTAGTAAAGAATCCAGCAATGATTGATACGAGATTACCATACCAGATAACCATTAGGACAAAACTGAAAGATGCACGATTAAATGAAGCCTTTGCCATTTAATACTTGCCCGAACTATGATTTCAAATAAAAAGTCAATTATTTTGCTTACTTAATGTAGGTCATGTATTCACTATGTTTACTAGTATTATATGCGGTGAACCACAACACTTAGTTTCTTCATTAGTTCATTATTAGTCTTGAAGTATGTTTCCTACAGGAAATCCTATATCCTACCCGGGCTCATTGAGGCTGCAGTCGTCCACGTGCGTGTAGAGCGTGGTCCAGTTCTGGCCATCCTTGGACACCTGGAACATCCAGTTGCGCAGGGCAGAGCGCCCATAGCCGCGAGCGTGGCGGAGCGTGTAGGCCGAGGGGATGACCCACAGGCCCAGGTCGACGGCGAACCAGGCGTTCTTGTCGTCGTTCGTGTGGCAGTTGAGCGCCGAGCTGTCGCGGCTCAGGATGTCCTCCAGCCGGCCGTACGGAAGATTCCGGCCCTCTGACGATGTCACCACAACCAGGCCATACGCGGCCGGGTTCACCCACTCGTAGGCCGTCCTGTGGAGAGGGAGCGAATCCATCAAATTACTCTGCTCAACCTCCACAACAACAGAACCTCACCTCCTCCCATTAGGCAGACTAACTGAGGTTTGAATTGAAGTTCATGGTTTTAACACTACTGCCAATAAATGCCATAACACAAGCGAGGCAAAAGATTAGATTTAAGATATTAACACCGCTCCCACAGCCCCACCTCAGAAATCTGATCCGTGCACATGGGACACTCGGTAATTTACAATATCAATACTTCAAAATCTAATCTCTACTAAATCTTTTGGGCACCTCGAGTATTTTCTAACAGGCAAAAAACAGCAGACCCTGCTTTTCGAGCCTTACTTGGCGTTGGTGCCGATCCAGTAGACGATGCCGTTCTCGTCGAAATCGTGCTGGTGTCTGAAGGTGAAGTTCTGGCCCTCGCGCAGCTTCCGCACGAAGATGAAGGAGGAGCGGTCGAAGTCGTACCACTGCTTTGCCACCTGGAGCACAGGGAGCACAGGCAGAAAAGACAGTCAGACAAACCCACGAGAGAGAGACTGGTGTAACAGTTTCGATCTGTCACGACAAAGCATCTGAAAGATTGTGGAGACAGGGAACTAAACACAGAAAAAGAGAGAGAATGTGCAAGAGACAAAAAGAAAGAACATATAACTAATATGTGTTCTGCACGGTCATGTAAAAAGCATGTAGAAAATGAAGCACTGCACAGCAAGATAGAGAAAGAGGAAAAGTGGGTATGACACAGTTTAACTGTATAAAAAACGAAAAAAAAAAAAAAGCATGAGAGCTGAGTAAGACAGCTGCCAGCTGTGACAGTGTTTCTCCAGTCACCACCATCTTTCAGACAGATGAAGACAAAAAACAGAGCAGTGTCAGTGCGAGTGACAGATGGATGATGTGAACAGGGTGGAGCGAGTGTGGAGTGAGAGAGAGGGAGGGATGGATGGATGGCTGGATGGATGATCTGACCATCTTAAGCAGGTACTGCTCCAGGGACTCCACGGTGGCCAGCGGCTCCATCTTCAGCATGCGGCCCGTGCGGTCGATCAGCGCCGTCTCCCCCGGGGCCCGCTCCAGGCGGAAACGCAGCCGCCGGGTCAGGATCTGACACACACACACAAATATACATCATATTCTTATTCATCACGTTTGCCAAGAAGATTATGTTTTTGCCAGGGTTTATCTGTTTGTTAGTTAGCAAAATAACTAAAAACAAAAAGTCATAAGCATATCATTCAGAAATTTTGACAGTATGTCGGTACTGTCACTGCCTCGAGGTCATTTTCTTCAATGGGATTTCCCATGCGAATTTTCCGAATTTGTTTGTCAGGCAACCAGTGGACCGATTTTTATTAAAAAATAAAGAACCAAATACGTTAAAAAGTAAAATAAGAAAAGGGGGTGGGGTGGGGGAACTGAACTGCTTGGTGGAGGTCTGCGCTCTCCCAGTGTTTTTCCTAGATTCTAAGATGGATCTGCCAGATGGCTTTTCTTAAAGGAGAACTTTGGTCTAAAATGAAAATTGGAATGTTAAAAAATCATACCGAGTTGGTATGTGTACGGAGGAGCAAAATTGATTTAGCCTGTTGCATTCAGAGTTTAACTATTTTTTATCGTTTGTCCCAGAAGGCTAACAATGGAAGTGGTAGGTGCCCTTAGACGAAGCATGACGGCTACGCTATTTTTAAACCATTAAAACAGCTCGAAGAAACTCCACACTCCATCCGTAGTACAACAAAGGCCCTGACATTAAAAACGAGGCACTGAGAACTTTGTAAGTGTACACAACATTTATTAATAAAACAGTTTTGACAAGCAGTACCTTGCTGTAGTTTCTCGTCGCCGCCATGATGAAAGTCTGCACAGGTCGATTGACGAACACGAACCAGCAGGAAGAATAGGAGGAGAGGTAGTACAATCAACTTGTTTGGACTTTCATCATGGCGGCAACGAGAAACAACTGCAAACGACTGCATGTAAGAACAGCTTTTTAAATAAACGTTGTGTACATTTACAATATTCTCAGTGGTTTGTTTTGAATGCCAGAGCCTTTGCTGTTTTATTGGTTTAAAAATAGCGTAGTCATCATGCTTCGTCTAAGGGCACCTACCACTTCCATTGTTAGCCTTCTGGGTCAAACTATAACAATTAGTTTATAGTAAATGCAACAGGCTAAATCAATTTTGCTCCTTAGTACACATACCAACTCGGTATGATGTTTTAACATGCCAATTTTCATTTTACACCAAAGTTCTCCTTTAAAGGGGTGTTAAGAAGGTTCTAGAGAGCCAAACACCACAACAAACAAAATGGACTGATGTGACACGCAGACCAGCCAAACTTGAGACAGGTGAACCAGTGCTGGAGCTCACCTGTAGGTTGTAGCTGGAGCCCGGAGTGTCGTACAGGTGCAGAGGTAGCCGTTCTATGGACTCCAGAACTGCGATCAGCTTCCGGATTAAGGCAACTGCGGGTCGGCTGCGGAGGCAAAGACTACAGTGTGAGGAGCTGTGGCACCAAAATTTTAGTGAACCATTGATTAACAAACAACTACAAAACAAACACTAATCACACACTGGTCATGTATACATTGTTTGTACCAGTGTTATCATTTGAAGTGACTGACCTTTCATGATCCTCATTTTCACTGAATGCTGTCTTAAATACACTTATCCTCTCCATCAATGGCTTACAATCATGCTTCATGTCAAGTTCCACATTCTGCAAAGCACAATGAGAGACAGATCAGTGGACACAAATCCCCAGCTCAGTAAACCCTTAGGTCCCTCCAGATATTTATTGACGCATTCATGAGTAAAAGTGCAGTGTTATAGTGGAAGCGTCCAGATGCTATCAGAGATAACCTGATGACATGTTCTTAATGCTCTACCTTCTTTGTTACTCACTATACAAGACAAAAAAATGATGTAGACTTTTTTGTCACAGCCTATGGCATGGGATGGATTTGTCCTAGCTTAGGTCCATCACTATGAGACTGCACCCTTACATTTAGATTAAAATAATTAGATTTAAAGAGTACAAATACTATATGGCATATATTACACATTACATTACACTTAGCTGACGCTCTTATCCAGAGCGACTTACAGATATTTGCAGGGTTTCAGTTACAGTCCCTGGAGCGGTGTGGGGTTAGATGCCTTGCTCATGGGCATCTCAACCATGGGTAGGGCGGGATTCGAACCGGCAACCTTTCGATTGCAAGACCACCTCCCTAACCACTACGCCACAGCTGCCACTATTATTATGATTATGATTATTATTCAAGGGCCAATCATGCTGTAAAAAAAGTGTCACATGGACAAGGGCAATTTGAATAAACAACACAAATACAGCCATGCACACACGGTTACATGACAACCACGTGCCAAAGGTGGGGGTCCTCCATGCTCAAGTGTTGCGCAAGTCCCTGTGTGAGGCTTACATTATTGAGGACTGTGAGGAGGGCCTGCACGAGGCCACTGCTGCACATCTCGTAGGGGGAGATGGTGTTCTCGTCCTTCAGCACCACGATCAGGTTCTCCAGGGCCGTCTTCATCAGGTCCCGCCACGTGTTCTCTCCCTCGATACACTGCACACGGCAGGGGCACGGGCACAGACACAGAGCATGGGCAAGCAGAAACTACACACCTACTCCAGCATACTACAACCCCCGGCGTGTGTGTCTCTCTCTCTCTCTGTCTCTCTCTGTCTCTCATTTTAAATGGAGTGGAGAGACTCTCAGGTAACGAGTAAACAAATAAGTGCCTCCTCAGCACCCCACCACCCATCCCACCCCGTTCCTGCTGTAATTCTCCTATGTGTCCAAGTCTGTTCACATTGGAAACTACACACTACACATGTACTCCAGCATACAACAACCTCCCACCCCCTTTGCTCTCTCTCTTTCTTACTCTCTCCCCCCTTTCTCCTTCTCCCTGTCTGCACATCCACTCCATATTTTAAATGGACTGACTGGGGAGTCTCTCAGGTAACGGGTAAACAAACAAGTGCCTCTTCAGCTTTTTTCCCCTGTTATGACGATCCTGCTGTAATTCTCCCATGGGTCTAAGCTTTGCATGTGAATATACGACTGATAGAGATGGGGGGGGGGGGGGGAACAATTTTTCAGTACAGTACAGCACCATACATACACCGCGGTGGCAGCAAAATTGTGATTTTTGAAAATATAATGTCACATATGACACATATGAATACTCTAGAAGATAACACTGCTTCAAGTCCACAATATGGTGGGAAGTCTTTTCTTGCCATAAGAGTGTACAGTCAAGATGGCTACTGGGCCTCCCAGCATACAAAGCATGGTATGATAGAAATAAACTGCAGTGTATTGCAGAATTGAATGGCAATACTCAACAAGTCTGTTCTCATGCTTCACCTGTTTGTCTGTTTGTGTATATGCATGCTTCAACTCTGTGTGTGTGTGTGTGTGTGTGTGTGTGTGTGTGTGTGTGTGTGTACGCACGCGCATGCTTCACCCGTGTGTGTGTGTGTGTGTGTGTGTGTGTGTGTGTGTGTGTGTGTGTACGCATGCTTCACCTGTCTGTGTGTGTGCAGCTCCCAGGCGGACTCCAGCTGGGTGGCGATGTTCCTGAGGGTGACCACCACCCCTCTGGGCATGCTCTCCACGGCCTTGAAGTGGTCGTCGTACAGGTCTCTGGCCATCGTCTTCACCTTCTGCTTCGTCTTCTCCAGCTTCGACTTCAGCTTCCTGCCTCGCTTCCCGGTCCAGCCAGTCACAAACTCAGAACCTGCACATACCACACACACACACACACCAGATTGGGAATGAGCAACTTTTATAAAACACACACACACACACACACACACACACACACACACACACACACACACACACACAGTCCAGCCAGTCACAAACTCAGAACCTGCACATACCACACACACCAGATTGGGAATGAGTAACTTTTATAAAACACACACACACACACACATACACACACACAGTCCAGCCAGTCACAAACTCAGAACCTGCAGATACCACACACACACACGCACCAGATTGGGAATTAGCAACTTCTACAAACGCACACACACACACAGTCCAGCCAGTCACAAACTCAGAACCTGCAGATACCACACATACACACCAGATTGGGAATTAGCAACATTCACACACGGACACACACACTCCAGCCAGTCACAACCTCAGAACATGCAGAAATCACACACATTTCACTTCTTCACTTGTACCCTCCATACAGAATAAATATACAGGAGGACAGAAATTTAACACTTATAACTGAATCATATCTGAACAATGGTTGCATGACATTAACCAAAAGTAACACTCTACTTTAGGCCTTTTTGCTACTTTAATTGTTAAGTGTTATTCAAATCATGCTTTGGAGCACTTCTGCATTACTGATGAAAACATGTATGTTGGACACACACACACACACCAGACTGGGACTGAGCAACAACACCAACACACACAGAGAAAGACAGACATAATGTTAGTGATGTACCTTCAGACTTACCTAGGGAGGTCTCTGCGGTGAAGGAGTGCTTGGTGCCGCGGTTGGACTCGAAGACAAAGCCGGGCAGATCCTCCTTGAGGATGGTGGCCTGCTGGCCGTCTGAGTTGTGGATAGCGATCTCGCCCTCCTTCAGGCAGGTCAGAGACCAGTTGCCCACGGTCAGCTTGGTGGGTCCCACGGCCGACAGGATGGGCTGGCTGGCCGTCACCGGCTTCACCTGACTGCGGGCGCGCTGCAGCTTCTCCAGGAACTCGCTTCTGCTCTCTGAGCAACAACACCAGAAACAGAGACAAGTAAAATACCACCATCAGCGCCATGGAAACATGTAAACCTAGTAAACCAGTCCCTCGCACTACACTTCATTTTTCTACAGAGGGTTCGGCTGTGCTGCATTGAGAAAGGTTTCTTTCTGGAGGTGTTGACTCTGCAAAAGTGTAAAACGAGTGGCTCTACCTTTATCCAATCGTTAATCCAATGCAATTCACTTGGCTATAAGCCTGCCTACGCACTAAAATTCAAATGTAGCACACAAAGTCACTCCCTCTGTTCGCCAATTGGTCCAGCAAAATGTTGCCTGAGACAACCATGTCTATGGAACACAGTCTGACCCTCTGTAGAAAATGAAGTCTAGTAAGAGGGGCGGGTTTAACAGGCTAATGGAAACTAGCACTGACCAGGCACTCGATAGCCCACAATACAGTTAACATAAACCAAAAACATGAATCAGAAACAGAGAGAGGTAACATACCACATCATGGCCATGGAAACTAGCACTGTCTGGGCACTTATTAGCCCACAGTATAGTTCCATAAACCAAAAACATGAACCTAGGTCATATATGAGTGCACTTCTGAGCACAAGCCAGAGAATGGCAGTCTACTGACTGACGCTACGTATGGAACATTCTTCTGTTTCAACCATGGTCTCCCCAGCAAGGACAGCATCTTGAGTATACTGGAAAGGTTCAAGTGTGCATCTGTGTTGTGTAGGTGCACATACACATAGGTGTGCGTGAGTGTGTGTGTGTGTGTGTGTGTGTGTGTGTGTGTGTGTGTGTGTGTGTGAGAGAGAGAGAGAGAGAGAGAGAAAGAGGGAGTAAGATAATGTGTATGTGTTTATATGTGTGTGGGTGTGTACACAATCAAGTGTTTGAAAATGAGAACAAGATAGTGTGTGTGTGTGTGTGTGTGTGTGTGTGTGCGCGCGCGTGCATCTACCTGAGCTGTCCGAGCCACCCTCGGGGCTGCCGCTGGAGTACATGGTGGCCAGCTTGCCGTCCAGGATGAAGCGGAACCAGCCGTTGCTGCCGTTGGACAGCTCCAGAGCGGCCGCGTCGCTCCAGATGTACAGGCAGTCGCGGCCGCGGATGATGGACCAGTCGCGCCAGTGGTACGGCTTGCCCTGCTGAATCTCTTTGGCATCCTCCTGCGGCTCGTCCTCCTTCGGCAGAGAGCAGAGCGGTTAGCACCCACTTACACTTGACTGTTAACTATTAACTCTGTCCTGCATCTTTGAGAAATCTGAAACACAGCTAAATGTCAGTTGCATTAGATTAGCAAGATACAGACTCCACTGAGGAGGAATATCCTAGCCAAGGTACCTAAACAAGGAATTAAAGCATGTTTCCTTGCCTGATGGCCTCCCTGGAGCAAGCACTTGGGTGACAGTTACAATCAAAAACTCCCTTTCAACATCAATAAATCTTTAACAGAACACAGCCTCCTAAACTCGGGTTAAATTTTCCTGAGGCTACAATACAAATGCTAAACAACTCAGAGAGTGACATTTAAACATGTGTGAGGAACAATGCAATTCCTGACACTGAATATTTAATATTTAAAATAAATATTTTACACATGTACACAAACACACACATATACATACACACACATATATGAAATTCTCATACTGGGAGCTCTACGATGTGCAAGCAATTTTGACTTTTTTTTTTGGACTATACACTTTTGCTCTGATCCTGACCAGCACCCACCTAAAACAGGGATTGGATGTGCACGTGGTATTAACACTACATTATATAGGAACATTAAAAATTACCAGAGGACGGCGAGAGTGACCAGTGAAATCTCTGCTGTGCCCGGATCTGCCACCCTCGTTTACCTTCTCAGGCTTGGACTCCTCCTCGTTCTCGTCGTCAGAGGTAGGCCCGGCCAGGGTGGACACCTTGTTGATGACCCCCAGCCGGGCGAGCTGGTCCAGGAACACGTCCCCGCCCTTGTCAACCAGGTCTCGGATGATCTGCAGTGCCAGCAGGTGCCCGTCATCATCATCCTGGAGCAGGGTGGGGAACAGGGTCACAAGCAGAAAAAGAGGAGGAAAGAGGTTCAGACAGAGTGAGACAGAGAGCAATACACCCGCTAGGCAAAATCAGGACTTCACGCAAACACTGGACACAGTTGGTGTCTGCTCCAAGCTTATCCCTCAATACTGTACTTTTTAAATTAGTGTGTATTTTTGCCATCCTTTTTTACAATAATGCTTCCATTGCATTTTTAATTTTAGTGAAGTATTTTTGTTTACAACGCGGCATATGTAGCTTCGGAGAAAAGTGTCTCCCAAGTAACAACAAACATAAACATTGACACTGAATGGTGTCGTGTCCAACCACGGTGGGTCTGTGTGGGAGTCAGTGTCAGAGGTCAGAGTTCATGGGCAGGTCAGGGTGGCGCATACTGACCTCTTGATCCAGCACAGTGGCCGTGATCTCCACCAGCACAGTGGGCAGGTTGTGCCCGGCGTCGGAGTCACACACCTCCTTCAGCAGCGCCTCGGAGCTGTAGTGCACCATTTTTCTGATCAGGGCTAAGCTGGCTTTCCTGGGGGGGGGGGGGGGGGGCGGGGAGGACAGAGACACACCATGCAATTACAGTCATTAAAAACACACACACACACACACAACTTAATAGGTCTGCTTACAGCTACAATGTCTCCACCACTCTTGCAGTACAAAGATCAACAGCACTGTTATGCATGTTTTTTTTTTTTGCCGTTTCATGCTTCTAATGAAACTCAGCGGAAGCTTCTAGAGAAGTATGTGTGGCAACCTTGAGCAGTTCACCAACAGCCAGACGTTTAGAGAAACAAAAGAGGGGCCTTAACAAGGACAGACATTTCACTTGGCTTCACACATCAACAAAGGTCAATGTGGATTGGATTTCTTTCCACACATCCACCATAAATCTACACACAAGACCTTTCACCTCTTTGGAACACAAGCATTTAACCACCGGCAGCTGAATTCTCAACATTCTCATAAAAGAATGTGTACAACAACAATGAGAAGTTCCAATTTCAACATCACATTCAGTGGACCCAGATACTTTTTTTTTTTTTACACAATTTTCATTCTAAAACACACCACTGTAACGGTACTTGCTAACATCACACTTGTTACATCATAAGACTACACATGAAAACCATGAACCAAGACGGAGTAACAACATTCCTTTGCAGCAATTCTTTTGACGCTGGAAAGTTTCTTATTCTGAGAACACAGCAATGGTTCTACCAAGACCAGCTCAGGCCAGAAGGGCTATTAGAAAGCAAACCTAACTGGATGAGGGAGGTTTAATCCAGTTTCTTACCTAATTGAAGGCAGCATGGTTTGCTGAAAGGTTTGTGCAAAAACAGGAAGCAGCCTCTTCAGGTAGATGGGGGCCATCTCAGGGTCTCCTTTGGGTTCGCTGCCCTCCTCCTCCTCCTTATTCACATCCTTCTTCTTCTTCTCGTCCCCCTTGTTCACAGGACACATCCAGTCCCCTGAAACGGAAGCATGGGGGTGTAGGGGGGTTGAGTTTAGGTTGGTTGTGTTGGAAGTTGATTGACAATACTTCTCGTGGCAAAAAAACAAACCCTGTGGGAGGGGGACCTCTCAGAAATAAAATATGCAAGTGGAATTTTACTCAAATGGGCCATATTTTGGAATGACTAGTCTACTTTTACCCAGCCAGGTAAAAAGTAATGTAATTTCACAACAGAAGCAGTAATATTTATGGCTAATTCAGATAACCATCAGAATAAACGACAGTGGTAAGCCATCTACCAACATCAGTAAATAATGCAATTCACACAGTGCAGCCTGAGGCTATTTATCATCGTGTTTTACAGTTTGTAAAAGGCACTGGAGTGTTTACTGATGAGAGCATGTGCAATATCCAACAATGACTGAGATGACAGGACAGTGGGCTTCCTGAGAAGAGACATTTAGGTGTCTTTCCAGAGACATTTAGGTGAGGACAGGTGAGCTCACCTGGCGACTGGAGAATGGCCACCACCTCGCTGTGGCCCCGCTCTCTGGCTTTGTCCAGAGGAGTCTTTCCATCCTCGTCTCTTAGGTCTGGATTCGCTCCGTGACGTAATAAAGTCTACACGGACAAACACACACAGTTTTCAGCCGACCTCACACACACACACACACACACACAAGCACTCTCCATATAAATTGGTGTACAGTGTCTGCTTTCACAGTTGGCAAGGAAAGGGGGCACGGCCGTTACCTTGGCTACTTGAGGTCGGCCGAAACAGGCCGCATAGTGGAGAGAGGATGATCTCTGGCCCCTGTTGACATCAGCACCTCTCTCACAGAGAAACTCCACCTACGGCACAGACACACACACAGAAAGCTCAGCTTATTTACTCAAAAATATCCTTAACTTACGACCAAAGTAGGTCAATCTGTGAGGCAAGCAAGTTAGTGGAACAGGTTGTGATCATGTTGTTTGTTGCCATGGAGATGCCGGCAGCAAAACAAGACACAACAGGTTTCCACACACACTCTCTCTCTCTCAGGATTATTGCACACACAATGGCAGAGACAGAACACGCTGCCTTCTACTCAACAGACCTTTGTGTTTAGAGAGGAGGACCAAGGACTGGCTGCATGGGTACGTTGTGATCACAAAAAATGCTGGATTTCATCATGCACCACCAGCCACAAAAAGGTACAAGAGCGTACAAAGAGAAACTTCACGCAGACGAACAAGAATAGGGTGACCTATTCGTACATTTAAAGAAGCGTATTTGGAACAGAGCTCTTACCATTTCCTGTGTGCCAAACGCTGAGGCCCAGTTTAGGAGAGTCTGTCCAACATCATCCATGAAATTCACTTCAAATGCTGGGGGGAAAAACAACGACATTAGTATGTGTATACCAAAGACCATTACCAACTCCATAAAAACATTTTATGTGTATCGTTCACCCTTTCAAACGTACACACACACAAACAAAGCTTTAGGCTAAATCCAAAATGTATAGCGCACTACGTGAGGAACGAAACTATGTAACTCACATACCCTACGCAGTGCACTACATAGCAAACGAATGAGCATTTCAGACACACAGCTTTAGGCTGGCCCTCACCTCCTGTGTCTATGGCATCTATGAGGGCGTCCGTGTCTTTGCTGCGGATACAGTCGATGAGCTGTCGGTGGGAGCGTTCCCCGGAGCTGTCCAGGCGCCGCAAGCCGGGGATGCGGCCGCTGGAGCCGGCCGTGGACTTGGGCAGCGCCTTGCGGCCCTCGAACAGCAGCACCAGCAGCAGGTCCACCAGCCGCATGGTGTCCAGCACGCAGCGCTCGTCCCCCTGCAGCGCACTCTCCATGGAGTCCGGGAGCTCGGAGCGCAGCAGATCCTGGAGGGAGAGAGAAAACAAGGACAACAAAGAAAAAAGATGAGAATGTGGTAAATTAAAAGTAAGCAGAAAGAAAACAGCTGCGGCTTAGAACTTCAAAACTACTTGCCAAGGATTAATAGCTCTGCTTACAACCTGAAGCTCTTTTGAAAAGCACATAACTATTGCATAATGCCCTGATTTGCGCAATGAGTGAAAATCATGCAACGGATATTATACAGAATCATCCATCTTAATAAAAAAGCACACACAAATAAACAGTGCAGATGTTCAAGCAACCTCATCTGTAAACAGTGAGAGTGATGGACTGTTTTAGTAACTGATCAGAAGTGACCTCGAGATGGTGACACTTGGAAAGAGATGGCCGGGGTCCTTACATGAGTGACGAGGGGAGATCCGCGACACAGCGTGGAAAGCAGGCTGACGATGGTGGACACCTGGTTGCTGAGTTTGGAGTCGGCGGCCGAGGGGGTGGGCCCGGTGGACGTGCGTCCCGGCTTGCAGGCCGAGGACGGGCCGGAGGCCACGCCGCCCGCGGCCGCCATGCGCGACAGCAGCTCCTCTGTCAGCCCGTGCGTGGCTAGAGGCGCAGGGTCCACGCCACGCCGCGTGAAGCGGTCCGCCAGCGAGGCGAAGCAGCGCAGGGCTCCATCAGACACCTGTGAAGACAGACAGGGAAAGACAGAGAAACAGAGAAAGAAAAAAATGAAAGAAACAAAGAAAGAAAGCGAGAGAGAAAGACAGAGACAGGGAGGGAGGGAGGCCAAACAAACACACAGGATTAATGTTAAGCTTCACAGCTTTGCTCTGTCAGTAGTTAGGGTCAGCCTTTTCTTCCACCACTATGCCAACAGTAAGCTCACATTAAAGTGTCTTGGCCCATTATTATACAGTCTTAAAAGACTTCTATAATGTGTCTGATGTGCCTCATCTGTTTGAATAATGCTAAACAAAATTTAATCTTTTCATCAACTGAGAGGACTAACTTTGCATTTTACTAATGCAAATTGCAAGTCTATCTTGGGGAGCATAGAAACCTGCTTGCAAGTATATCTTATTTATACAAAAGATCTGTTGGGCAACTTTAACTATGACAGCAGGACTCCACATCACTTTCTCCACTGGCTGCACTGATGCAACCATATTTTTCAGCTGGTGGCAAGAGCACATGGCTTTGTCATGCACAGCATGTGGGCCACTGGCTTGAGCTGGGAGTTTTTGCACAACTGTGCTTGCCAACAGAAAAACAAACTCTGAAAACATTAAAATGGCCCGTTCGCCAAGTCGAAGATCTGGCTACATATAAAATGTGAACACATTTATGACTGCCTTCTCACGCTCACTGAGATCTACACTGACCTTGCGTAGACCAATACCAATATGATTAGTGTTAATGTTTATTTTATAGTTTAAGTGGTCACGTGTTACGAAAGAATGGTTTTGAGCTTTAATTCATATTCTATTAATAATGTCACACCCCCACAAGCTACAGTCCCCCAAGCCTCCTCTTATTCTCTAAAATAATCAGTTGCAGACATAATCTGTGAAACTGCTGCATGGATATCTTTCATATGCTTCATCACTGCATGCCTGATAAAAGTGCACGTGAGAGACAGGCTTAGCCAGTGCAGGAGAAAAAATTACTACTTTCAACCACAGTGTCTAACACTGAAATAGCATAATGATCATGTGTTTTGCACAACTGTGACCACATTCTCAAGAAACAGTTGCATAAGGCAACTGTTATGGTCATACTTTTGAGCCCTGAGACATGCATGTTTACATCATTACGGAAAGTTTTTTTTTTTGAATAACGTATTTTTATAGCAGTTACACGCCTGCAATTATGGGTTTGAGTACAGTTTAAAAAAAAAAAAACGTCATGAGTTTGTGTATTAGTTAGACACTGGCTTCTCAGCGCGGCACTTATAAAGGTTTAAGCATGTTTTTGCTCCATTGTGCTCCTGTATGTTTTCAGACCTTCACAGAACTGAGGCATTTCAGCAGTAATGGGTAATCCTGAAGCTGTGTACAGGCTGACCATGTTTAAGCACACACATGCAAGTGTCTGACAAATAAAAAGCATGCAGTTTAACAACAGCTTTGCATGTGCTACACAAGGAAAAAATCCCTGAGTCCACAAAGTCATAGTATCTGTTTTATTTTCCACAAACTCTCACGCGCATCTGTTAAAAATGTGTGAGAGAATGCGTGTGCGTGTGTGTGTGTGTGTGTCAATCCAGTCAGGCCAGGAACACCAACCTGGTGATCCTCGTGCTTGAGCAGGCTGGAGAGCGACTCCACGCAGGTCTCCAGGGAGGAGTCCTGGGGCTCCATTTTGCTACAGAGGCGCGAGACCACGGCCATGGCCGAGTGCAGCGTGTCCTTGTGCACCAGGTGCCCGCTGTCCCGGATGAAGCTCAGCACGCAGTTCAGGCCGCCCGCCTCGAACACCGCCCCTGACTCCCGCGTGCAGATCAGCTCCAACACCTGCGAGGGGGAGGGGGAGGGGGCACCACGGCAGGTCAGACAGCCATCCTCACCTCTCAAACATGTAAAGCAACACCAAGTAGTTTTTTTTTTTTTCAAACTTAAAATAATGTTTCCAAAATCTTTCCAGCCCCCCCTCCATGGGCTATAACTGAACTAAGCAAGTTGGGCCGACGATGAAAACTACTTAATGCTGCTTTAACGTTTCAGTTAAGTTCACAGCTACACAACAGGCCAAAAATCTAACATGTACTTAAGTTCAAGAAAAGTACACAATAGGTGAACTCCTCAGCATAGCAAGTTAAACACTGGGTCTATAAATTGCAGAATTTCGTAAAATGAAAAAAAAAAAAAAAAAACCAAGGTTAGTTCTGCAAGTCCTGCAAGGAGTCATTCAGCACCTTGACGCACTGCTCGGCCAGGTCTCTGCTGGTGCGGTTGTTGAGCTCCACCACCACTAGGCGGTTGCAGAGGGCCTTGATGGCTCCGTCCACGCCCACGATGCGGCGCGTGCACTCTGCCGACACGTCCAGGTAGTAGGTGATGGCCCTGGCCGTCACTTCCAGCACGTTGTCCGGGGCGCTCTCGTCCAGGAAGATCTTACACAGAGCCGGCAGGAACGTCCGCGGCGGACACCTGAGATGGCAGACAGATGACATCATCAGCCCCCTGAGCATGGAACAATACTCTGACAAACTGACATCAGAACCACATGTACGAATCTATTTTGAACATTTATTTTGAATATATTTACACATGCAGGCTTAGCAAACTAAACTTAAACTCAGCCATTTCTGCTGCTAAACAGAACATCTTCTAGGATGCACTGACAAATTTGTCTAGCCCTTGATAACCTTAATATGAAAAATACATCCAGTAAGTCAAAATACATCTTTAAAAAAAAAAAAAAAAAAAAAAAAAAAAAAAAAACATACAATGCTGACAAGATGTAAACACTTTATGCAATATAAGCTAAACAACGGTGGTGCACCAGAGGACTAAAAGCAAGATATCTGAAACCATAAGCTTAATTAGAAATCCCACACCATGCCGTTCCAGAAAGCATAGGGGCTTTACGAAACTGTCCACACACAAGGAAAAAAACAGCTGATGAATGATCAGGCCTCTCTCTGAGGGCACATGCTACCTTTCATTTCTATCCAGCAGTGTTTTTCACACAGGGGTTTCTCTGGCTTAGATAGCCAGTCCCCCAGCAGAGGTGTTTTAAGCAGATCTGCCAAGACCAAAACAAGCCACTGTTGGGTTTTTCCATCAGAGATACATCCGTACTGCATACAGAAATAAAGCCATTTGCCAGTTTGCAATATCTTCCTCATTTTCCTAAATCCATTTCGAGTTTCTGTGCTGTGAAACTAAATGTTGTTCTGTGCACTTTCGCAAAGGTAAATAGAAATGACAAAAAGACGAGTTTTTGGTATGTTAAAACATGATGAGTTGGTATGTTTGCTGGGGAGCAAAACTGCATTTCGAACTTCACCATTTTTACCCTTTTAGATGAAAAGGCTCACAAGGCTAGTGATTAGAGCATGGAGGAAGCCTTAGGACGTCGCAATTTTTAAACGATTAAAAAAAAGCTTGAAGTAGCTCCACACTTCCTTGGTAGTATAACAAGGGCCCTACCATTTAAAACAAGGCACTGAGAACTTTGTAAATGTACAAATCCTTTATTAAAAAGACTGTTTTACACATCACCACCAGATAATAAGTAGGCCTGGGGCCTGTGCTTTGATCAACAAACAAGAAATTAAAAACGGGACCGCCACACAACTTGACATTTTTTAAAAATGCATGCCTTCACAAATCTTGTAATTGAAGCCGATGATTTATTCATGATTAACTTTTTTATAAAGCGTTTGGGAGCTGGTGTGTGTGTGTGTGTGCAGTGTTTCCGCTATGTACAAATGACTGCGGCGGGCCGCCGCACCTTAATTTTTACCGCCGCACCTTCAGGAATTCCCACTACCTTTTTTTTGTATTCCACTACCAATTTTACGTTGCTTGCCCAGTCTTTGCGTTTGGGCCGAAGCGGAGTTCCACCGGCCGATTTAGCAGTTACTTGATTGGTTTCCACGGGTCGCCGTGAGCTCTGATTGGACAACGTTCTGCCTGAAGCAGCATAGCCAAGCCAAACTGAAGTAAAATAAATCGCTACTACAGAGCTGTCACTTAAGATGCCAAATTAGGAAAGGTGTTGAAGATGTTGTGTTACCTTATATTTCCAGTGATTCGTTTTGTCACATAAGTAGGCTACTTTATGTAAAACTTTATGTAAAACTGTTAGTAGGCAACGTTTAGGTTATGTTAGACAAGACGTCTCGTTTGGCCTCCAGTCTTCAGTGGTAGATCACGCGCTCACACACTGAGGGGATAAATAGGTGTAACGGATGCCAGCTAGCAGAGCTCGGCGTAGAACATTAGTAAACCTCCGTTACATAGGCATATCCACATCCAGCTCTCTTAGATAGATTATAAATGTAAGGACGATTTTTACAGCTCATCACCAGAGCGCTAGTTTTCATTTGAGCTGACTGATAGAGAGAGATCTAACATCAACGACATCTTTCGATTGCCGATGAGCTTGCTTAAGTATTTCGCCCAAAAAAGAAAGGAGAGAGATGAAGAAACTCGATTCGTTCGTGCAAAATTTAAGTCATTCGAGCTAAGGATGGGCATTGCTTAATAATTAATATTAAAGTTGGCTATTCATATTAATAGCCTGTGGAAACTTCAGACCCTTCTTCCTCGTGTTTTACTATCAAAGCCATGACGTTTGTATTAACTAGCCCACCTCAGTTTTACTATGAGATGTTCAAGCTCCTTCTTGTCCGAGTCTAACCGAGTCGACAGCTGGAATTGAGATGAACCGCCACCGTCATTTTACAAGGCTCCGGTGCGCGCTGTTCAAATGTTGTTGCAGGTGAATTGTTGGCTATTTATTTACGCTCCATTACAGTGATGACAGTAAACTTGGACATAGAGAATATGTGATGTCCATCCCTAATTCGAGTATGTATGATTAAACACAGTCCTCTCCCCAAACGTCAGTGTTTGCTCATCTGCCAAATGCCATATCAGATCAGAAATGGTCAAAACCACGTTAATTTCAAAATGTGCACGTAAATGTTTTGAAAATATGAATGTTTTATTTGAGTAGCAGTAATCAAGCAGGGGAGCAAAATAGGCTGGAACAAAGAGAATGTGAAGAGAGGGTAGACAGAGAGGAGAGCAGCCAGAAGAAGGGCAAACACAGGGCCACGGACCTCCTGTCAGCGAGTTCCCCCATGAGCAAGCCTTAAAATTGTTTTTTTTAAAACCCAGGAAAATTAAGTGCTCTGAGCAAGCCTGCAAACTTTGCCACTGATTTCCAATAAATGTGTACTTGTAGTAATCATGTGTTGTGAGATTTATGTTTAGGGGGGTGGGGGTAAGAGGTCGCTCTGGCATTGGTGAAGGGGGAGGGTTATTTAGTCTTCCTGGCTGTTTTCTAAAGGTTATGGTTCTTCTTTCAAGACTAGGTTTATTCATTTATTCCCTTACAAAGGGTCACCATTTTAGAGTGTTGTGTCAAAAAAAAAAACCTCTCAGAATGCTCCCGTATCCTCATACTAGGGTCGATACGTCGTATGTCTGAGCGCAGGTCTTGCCACCGCACCTTCAGACATTTTCTAGGGGAAACACTGGTGTGTGTGTGTGGGGAGGTCATTGCTGCCTCACACAGCACTATCTTAGACAAGATGCTGCAAATGAGCTTCTGCCTTCCTGGAATACAGCTGATTCAGGTGGCCAAGGATTTGCAGAGGGGCAAGCAGAAAAGGCAGCTGGGGCTGTCTGGGCAACAGCTTACGGCTGGAACCAACTAGTAATCTTGCACTGCTGTGCATTTTCTTTCACAAGCCCCCCCTCATCCATAATAATCAAAGCATTCTGATATAGAAGGTTATGAAAAAGTGGGGAATAGAAGATCATAAAAGCCAGACGTCTTCAGTATTAACTTGCGCAGTTTGCAGAAATGGGCTAGACAGAAAGGAAGAGCAGCGTACAGGCCAAAAGGGTGTGGGGAGGGTGAGATTCTGGAAGAAGCCCTGATTAAAATGGTGGAAGAAAATATTGTAAAGTCTTGAATACAATGGCATTACTTTGTGAAAGAATGCATTAGGCTAAAATGTTAATTCCAGATCACAGCAAGATGTCATGTCACTTGTCAGACCCATGAAAAAAAGTGTTCATCCCACTGTTTTCCTTGCATAACATGCTAAGCACCTTCAGTACTACAAAACCTTCATACTGACTACTTTGTTCATACTCAACACCATTCAGATTGCAACAGAATGTGTTGCAAGTATTCAGTAGACTAACTAATGCTTGTGCAAGAGAGGAGAGTCTCTGGCCTTTCTGTTTTTAGGTACATACATGTATAATGCACGAATAAGCACGAGAACAAATGCTCAACATGTCAGGTGGTCTGGGTGAAGATGTGACAGTGCAATACTGCAGGGACAGACTGAATTGTCTTCCAAGACTAATTACCTAGCTGTAGGAACATCTTCAGGCACAACCAATCGGATGGCTCCATATTCCCTTGTAGACCTATACATTTCCAGAAATCCCACAATGGAGAATATTCTGGAGCTTTTGTCAGAACTGCTCAAAAGTAGGACACTGGCGTCCTTGGCAGAAAGGCAAGGACCGAGCGCCATAAATGAACTGCTGATAGTTGCAATAGATTTGAGTACAAACTACAATAGAGAGAGTAGAGTAAGAAGTTGACCTATTAAAGCAGACTTAACTCAGTTAACACTGGAGCAGGCCTAATGCTTTGGTGCTAGGCTACCATGACCCTACAAGACAGAAAATCCTCCAGAGAGAAAATCCTATTCATCACCACTGAGACATCATTTTCAGATTAGCCATTTCCTCTCGTAAAGCAAGCCTGAGCAAGGTTAAGTAGTAACCTGTTGTTATTCAGCCACTGTTGAATAGGTGTGTGCCCTTTGGCATGAGTAATTAAAAGGAGTATTGCAGCACATTTAAACATACACCTACTGGCAGAGATCTTCACATACAGCCAGTAGCCAGCAAATGTAGAGGGCAAAACATTGCCATGTAGGTAGAGATGGTAGCGGTGAGACTGGCCAGGATAGAGTCTAGCCATCAGGGCAGACTTTTAATGTTAAAGCAGACATCGTTTTGTGTTACTAAAGAGGCTGTAAATCTCTTTGCAGGCCTCATGCAACACTGGCAGGAGGCTTATGAAAACAGCATTAGACCCATTTAATTCAGTAAAGGTAAAGAAACTGTATGAAGTATGTTTGACCAGACTGTCATAATTTTGCTGACATCTACAGCTTCTGTGAAAGTCCAAAGGAGTCAACTGTTGCACTTGTGCCTATTCCCATTTACACTGGAAAATCTTTGACTTTCTCCTCAGCAGATTCTCGCCACTACTGCAAACTCTCTGCGTATTGCCGATGTCCAAAAGAAGAAAAAAAAAACATTGGAGGTACGTTGGCAAAGACCTCCAACTAAACTGCAGTTCTCCTTTAACACTTCACATATAGGACCAGAGAAAGCTACAGCTATGGGGCAGCAATAGGTTGATCAAAACTAATCGGGAAGAATAGATTAGATTAGATAAAAGATACTTTATTGACGCCAAGAAATTTAGGACACGCACACAAGATCTACCATTTCTCTCACGCTCAACTTGTGACCACTTCCATCTTCAGTAAATTAAGACTTGGCTATGATCTGATACAAGATGCACCAAAACCAAAAACAAGATGCACCAAAAACAAGATGCAAAAACCTAGCTCTAACAACACGGCCAAACGGAAGCGCGCTTCAAATTCCATCCATGCCATTTTCACCACCCTTAAAAATACTACATACAAAACTTCAGAGTTGCCCTTGAACTTATCACTTTAAATTCAAGCAACTTTCCAGTCACCCAAGAGCTGCTGGAGAACCCTGAATGCATAAAACCTGACAGCCGTTGCTCCCACACTTACGTCTGAAAGCAGCGGTCAACATCGTAAGACAGCTCACGCCAACTTATATTTGAAAACAGTGGTCCTCATTATAAGACAGATAACACACACTTACATTTTAAAACAACAGCCCACGTAGTAAGACAGCTTACACACACTTACGTTTGAAAGCAGTGGTCCACATCATTGAGAGAGCTCACACACACACTTACGTTTCGAAGCAGCGGTCCACGTTGTCGGACATGAGCAGGAGCATGCAGAGCTGCTCGAGGGCGATGAGCTGCATGTCGCGCTCGTCGCCCTGTCCCATCTGCAGCCATTCCAGCAGCGTGTCGGGGTCCACGTCCGCCATGACGCCCTTGCAGCACTCCCTCTCCCCTGCGCCCGATCGGCCAAACACCCGCTGCTCAGACGCGCAGCCGCCCGCTCATCCACCGCCGCACAAACTCACACACTGGGGGAGGCCTACTTCCTTTCCTGTTGGGTCATCAAGTCTTCGCCTGCAGGCAGAGAGGCAGAGGAAAACAAAACAACAGTTGTAAATATCTAGTGAAGACCAAAGACGCAGAACACGGGGCAAAGTACAAAGGTTAAAAAAGTACACAGAAAAAGGTTTTTTTTCTCCACACACGCACACACGAATGAAAACATGTCTTGCTTGGTAAACAAAAAAAAGTACATGAAAATCAGCACAATAGTTAATGCAAAGTTTTGGTTTACATACACGCCCTTAAATCACATGACGTAAGTGTGGATTAATGACGTCGCGATCAAAGCCATATTCATGCGTTTTATTCTGGCCTGCAGTTTACGATAAGTAGGTCAGCTGTGGCCCTCCCAAAGCTGTAGTGTATCTACTAGGGCTGTCAGATATAGCAAAAAATTATCACAATATATTCTCTCACGTCATGCTGAAAGTAGCAGGACTGAAACCTGTCTTTCAAGACGACATGATTGACCTGAATTTTATCACAATCTCAATTTGCAACCATTTAATCGCCCATCCCTAACATCTTCTATATACTAGCATATGTCTCATGTGCTAGTGCTATGATAAAAGTTGTTGGTCAAACTGATTACCAGAGGTATGACTTATGGTCTTAGAGAAGATGCTGAGCTGGATAAAACGCATGGCTTCATGGAGACTGACCATCCCATAACAGAGTACAAATCAGCAAAGTGGACCAGACCAATAAAAAGCTTGTTTCTCGATAGAATTTGTACAGATGAAGTTGATGGGATGGCAGTTCTGCACTGTATTTCCAGTGCAGTATTTTGAGCTTGGAGGCATTTTAGAATGTTTAACAGTTTTTGAACCACTCCAATGTCCTTTAGCCAAATGTCTTGAATAACTTTCCAACTGCTTGCCAAGCTTAATCCCCATCAAAGCCCTAGTTTCAAAACAGACAGCAACAGGTTTTTCTGTGATATTGTAGAAGTCAGTCCAATTCATCCGCTTTTCAGTTCTAAAAAGCTTGCCAGTTGCTACATATGAAAAGCATTTCCAAAACAGGATGTTACTATTTTCATATTTCGGTATTTGGATGGTGCTTCCTGAAGTACTGGCAGCAGTAGATTTGCACCACATGTAGCACTTCTGGGCCAAAAAGCTTCGTTTTGGTCTCACATGACTGCCGCCCCCACGCCCCCACCCCCTTTCTGCCAAATGCTTTTATGTGGAGCTTTTAAAACAATGGCTTCTTTTTGCTACCCTCCAACAGAATTCAGGTTTCCAGACAACTCTAAAGATTGCGGACATCACTTAACTAAGCTGATTTTTGATGCGATGGCTGGACTTAGTGTCCCTCACCAGTTAATAATTTAGCCTATTCAGATTTGTGATTTGATGGGCAGCCTTTCTATAATATGAAACCTTTGGTGCTCAACTGAACATCAAAACACATGAAACTTTAGCTGAAGTTCTTTCCTAACTTAAGCATTGTTAAAGCAGTGATGGCTTTCAAGGGGGGTGAATAATTTGTAATCCACTGCAGCGCATAAGATAAATGCCTTTCTATTGCTGAATTTTTCTACTTACTCTTTGTCCTCTCTTATGCACAATGTTCTTATCGGCTTTAAGACAGAATGTGTACAATCTAGCAATTCCTCAGAAGTGACACTTTATCCACAAATACCTGAGAGAGACTTCCCTCAGTAGCGCCAATTAAATGCATCTGAAAACGTTATGGCACTTCAATAACACCAGTAGTTTTGAATGGCTTTTTTCAAAAAACAGTCTTTAGTCTATGTGAGAGCAATTTCCAAACCCATAACAAGACCACGTTTGTTGTAAACATTTACCATACAATATACGTAACTGCTATGGTCAAACAGGTGCACAGGAACAATCAGGCAAGGAGGCCTCGTTTTAAATTCTGACACTGATTCCTTTTATTTCCTACTTAAAATCCCTACAAAATCCTTTTGTTAAAACAGCATGGCATACCCTGGCAACATTATTTGGTATTCCAGAATCATGGCCTTTGCCAGTTTGTGCATCCCTGGGAAAAACAACACAATGCATGGAATTTGCGTGTGTCATACATCACTTCTCAATTCTCTCAACATTATCCACTTCAACTGGACGCTAGTACAGAATCACAGGTTTATTAAGCTTGCTGGACAGCCTCCTTGTCTGAGGTGGCAGTAAACAGGACTGCAGTGGACCCACTATCCTCTTATACTCTAGATGCCAATGACGAGAGATCCTCTTATCAGATTAATAAGAAACTCTCAAAAGAGGCAGAGTATTTTGTAGCACATCTGTTGACTCATTAAACTGTTCAAAGAGAAATTATTTTTGCTTATTTCACACTTTTTTTAATAAAAAGCGGTGAAAAGCTTTCAAATGTGCCCACCCAATATCCTGAATGTCAAGGTTTCGCCTGGAACGACTGGAGTTTTTCCTTCATGCCATCTGTGGTAGAGTTAAAGACATCTTAACATTTATTTAACCAAAACACCCCTCCGTCACAAACATTTTGCAGCTTGGAAAGCCACTTTTGGGCATTCACTGAATTTAAATGGAACAAATGCAGCTCTGCATGAAGGGCACAGACACCATGTAGAGAACGTGTAAGATCACATGACCAATTTGTTGCCCCAACAGCTGTCATTGGTGATAAGTGACAGAAACATCTGGCTATGTGTGAAATGACGTCGACAACGTCGTACATCCCCAACCTACACGATTATGGTTGTCTTTTCTCCATATTAACTCGTACACTACTTCACGAATCGTCTCAAGGACGCAGAAGAGTTAAACACAAATAGCCCATTCAAATGTGAGGTTGGGAGCCACCTTAAACAACAATCAGTGCCAGTATAGTCACCCTTTCATTAAAATTAGATTCCCAAGATGTTTCACTGCCGCTTTAAATCATCAATATGTTTAATAGGGAAGTCTTTGAAACATTGCCGAAAAGACTAAAAAGGCCCAAAAGACTCCCTGTCAAAAAGAACAACATATTATTGTCACAATACATTTTAACCGAATAGTTTGCCAGAATAGACACGTTTTGATGGAAACTCAGTTTTGATGGAAACTCAGTTTGTGGTTACGAGTTGTGTCATCATCTCGAACTTGGCTGCCAACTGAAAAGCACTGTATCACGCGAAGACCAACAACAAGCTACACACATATGGTAGGGGAAAAACAAGGAAAGGCTAACTGTTAGCTAATAACACGGATAATGTATTTGAGAAGAAAGTTTACGAGTGAAGTAACCAACTACACTAACCGCACAGGAATGTTAGCCAATTTAACTATAACTATTTCAGTGAAAGTTATGACACTAAAAAACTAGAAGGCGTTTGCTAGCCAACACAACGTTACTCCTGACAATACCAGCAACGTCAGCTAGTTATAGCCAATTCACATTGGCTAACGATTAGGCAACTACCCTCGGTTTCTCTCTTACCGACGTCGAAAACACGATTGTAATCCTAACATTGAGACATATGAGCTTATTTTGCTAGTCAACACGCCAGTAGTTTGCGAATTGTAATCACCCAAAGCGAGTTAACTTCGCTCGCAGGCAACGAGGCAAGGCAACACAAATCGGGCTTTGGAACATGTACTTAGCTAATATTATTAGCTAGCTGAGTAAACGAAGGACCCCACTGTTGCTATGCAGAATCACAATACTAGCAGTCTATAATTGAAGTGTATTTTCATGTGAAATGTCATTACATCCTGTTGGGACAGCTTAGAAAATTGTACAAACAAACTAGTTAACCGGCTCTCCAAATTAATTAGTCACCAAACGTTAGCTACATTAGGCATCTTAGCTGGTTAGCTCGCAGCAGAGCTAACATTGTTAGAATTTTACCGTTTTCCATAGTATCCATTAAATATGACACGTCAAAAATACAACACAGGGCAACTGGTGCACCCACACAACTATAACACATATCTGCCAAAGCTGACATTAACATAAAAGGTTAAACTCAAGTTTTCTATGTCAGCTAACATTGTCCTCAATAACGGCAAATCCAGCTAGAGCTAGCAGTGTAGGTTTGCAAATTCCTATGTCACGAGCGCTACGGCTAGCGATTGTGGTCATCCGTGCTAGTTAGCTCGAGAGGGGCGAATTCGCTGTTTGGTTAGCAATTACTAGCATGTACGCGGACAATTCTAAGAGGAAATACTGGCTTTGTACATTTTTACTTTCAAGTCAAGCAACGAGGTAAATGTTAGACAATGCTAAGGAACTCGTAACATTTACATCAATAGTCTTACCACCAGTATGTCGAGGTAGGATGTTACAAGCTCGGCCTTCACACTACGACTGGGACCTGGAATCTGAAGTTCCAAGTGGGCCCAAGGCCTTGACTCTTACGTCAGCAACTCCAGGCAGGAAACCTGGGCTGCTCAGATTTCAAACCCGAACATAACCCCAAAACACTTACCGTCTCACAGCAAATGACGAGAAGAAAAAGCACAGCTAATGAAATTAAATTGTGGCTAACAGTGACGGCCAACATGAAGTACACACAGCTTCATTCCGTTTCTCTTTGATCCAAATGTAAAGGTCAAAGCTGACGGCAAATCTATAGAAAAATCACACCGAAATGGAGAGCCGTCGAGGGAACGAGTTGGCTCCCTCGTCGTTTGCATCACGAGGCTACGCAGCGTACTTGTATTCACTATTCAAGAGCAGACAGCATTGCGGTGGTATGCCAGGGGGCGCTAGGATATGTCATATTACAGCTATCCCCATTTAATCAGAAAGCCTAAATTAGTCTACTGTTAAAAAAAAAAACTATGTATGTAAACAGCCTCTGAAAAAAATCAACCCTAACCAACATTACTTCCATTTGTTTCAACGCAACTATTTTCTTTACATGTTTTGTGAAAACACACGTTCATTGAACACACCCTGTTTTGGAAATAGTTTTTGTATTGTTGTCTTAGATGTGGACTAAACCATTTGATTAAGACCCTGGTTTGATGCTGCCATAGCCTGATAATGAAAAGGGTTAAGATGTAAAATTGTACTTTAAACTGGTTCTGGTCTGCACATTTGTTTCTTTTTGCTTTACTTGGGTTGTAAAAACACTAAAGTGGTAGTATGCATGCGAATACACTCAAAACAGATTTTGTTATTGATTTTTAATATGTACAATTTACAGTGTAGAAAATATACGGCGAATAACATTACAAATACTGCATTCAACATTATTTTCACAGCAAAAAAAGTGCACATATGGTACCAACACAGCTGGAATCAGAAGCTGGCATGTCTGTCGTCAGTCAGTCCTCTCTGCTGGCCAGTGAGCTTTTCTGATACATCACCCCCTGATGCAACGGATACTGATACTTTCTGTAGACATTCCCTAATAATCTCTGACACTTTACAAATGAATACCACTGTCATCTTTATTCATCATTCACAATTAATTCCCTTTTTGGAAGCAATGACAATCTCTTAAAAATAACCAGCAATGCACAGGCCAAATCACGATTTCTTATGAACAATGCAATGTAAAGGCAACAATGCCCTAAAGAAGGTATTAATGATTTTGCAGTAAAGACCAAACAAGCCCTTATGTGATATGATGTAGAGGTTGCTGCTCTGTTTTATTTATCTCCAGACAGTCCATCACAGAGGTGTCGGTCATGAGAACTGCAAAATACAATAATCAGTTAGATCAGTCCTATAACAATCTAATGAGCCTTGTTACAATGGGCCATGATTACGCTCCTCTGTCAACACACTTACACACTCACAGTATTTGGTGAGAACATCTGACACACTCATGCTTCTGTTCCGAGCAATAATACTGGAATAGTACAGTCAATTTAACTTTCTGCATGATACAAATGACATGATACAAATGAAGCGACTTTAGAGTGTAAATATAAACACTGCACAAAATATTCATTTGTGATTGCTGAGCTAATTGTGTGAAGGAAGAAGGCAGCGTGTGTATTTGTTATTAATGTAGGGTGGAGTAGGTGCGCCATGCAGACTTTAAAGAATGTTGTTGCTGGTCTGAGGGGCGCAGATGAGAGCATTTGATAATCCACTCCAGTACACTCTGCCACAACATAGCAAACAGCCTATCCAAACATTCTATTTACCCATACGCTGGGCCTTTCAATTTGTGAAGGCAACTTTGCTTACACAATAATAAAAGAAAACAAAACAAAGAAACTCTTCTAAAAATAGTGTTCTTTTTTGATACACACAAACATGTGTATGTATTTTTTTGCTCTGAAGCAAATTTCCTCCCTTATTGATCCTCTGCACGCACTAGTGTTTAAGAGTACTACAGGCGTAGTGAGTGAGTGTACAAGTACATATTGGATTATTGTCCTCACAGAGGTTAAAAAACACTGCCGTAAAAATGAACTACATTTTTCTTTAAAGACAAAACTCACAACTTAAAAAAAATTAATTCAGCACATGGATGTGCGTGCCCTTCTTCAACGCCTTGCAACAGTATTACTGATTGCTACAGTATGAGTGATAAGGTATGCAGCATGTTTGGAGAGAGCCTCTTATTTTTGCAGCTGTGCTGGAAAGGGGATCACAGGAAGTTGGTCTTGAGCTGGATGCTGGGGGAGCTCTTGCTGGGCGGCTGCGGCGTGCTCTTGGTGCTGCTCCGCTCCTGGCTGCCCTTGATGGCGGCCTCCAGACGGGCCTTCATGGCGGGCGCCGAGGCCATGAGGTCCCGCAGGGCGGACGGGTGCTGGGGCCCCAGGCGCATTAGCTCCTGCAGGGCCCAGGTGTGCAGGGCCCGCGAGGGGCCCGAGGCCGACGCCAGCGTGTTCTCGTCCAACAGGAAGGAGATGAGCACGGGCAGCAGGGCCGACACCAGCTGAGGGCCTGAAACAAACCCAGGAAAAAATCACAGTGTGAGCTAATTGAGCCAGGGGTGGGTGGTGGGATGATCGTCAGTCATTATCACATGTCTGACCTCCACTGCACACCATAATGCATGTCCAATCACCATCACGACACTGCTTAATCACCAAGTAGCCTTCTGCTCTCATGTTAAAAGTGTAATGCATCGGTCAGCTTTTTGTGCAGCAGTTGTAAAATTTGATTATGAGTGATATCCCTGTGGTATGTTTAATAGGGGTGGTGTCAGCACATGGAAGTCACGCTTGGGTCTTATCCAGGTTTGGATATCGCAATTCTGTATGACTTCTGTACCAGAGGGAAAAGCAACGGATGGATGGATGGATGGATGGATGCATGCATGGATGGATGCATGCATGTATGCATGCATGTGTATAACGCATGTGCCTGTCAGTGGCATCGCCTGCTGTGGGGACAGACTCACGGTGTGTCTCCTCTGCTGCCTGCACCAGTGCCTCCAGCGCTCTGGCACCCTCCTGGACAGCCTGCTGCTCCTCCGGCGTCTGGGGCCTGTGGCTCTCCACCCCACGCAGGTAGCCCATCACCGCTGCCCCCAGCGCCTGCATGAAGGGGCCTGGTGCCCCAGCGGGGCTCTGGAACACGGAGGTCAGCAGCTGGAAGCTTCGTCTCAGGATCTGTTTAGGGGTTAGAATCCCAGCAGTCACAAACTGCAGCAGGGCAGAATACAGTGATTTCCTACCTATTGCGGTAGTTACCCCAGAACCCCGCGCGATAAGTGAAAATCCACAATCTAGCAAGATGATATATATATATATAAAAAAAAACATTTTATTTTATAGTTTAAGCCCTAAAATACCCCTCCCCCACACTATTTCAATACATTTACTTAATGTAATATTGCATTATTACTGCATTTTAAATCAATATTTATATGTGGGACCACGAAAGGATCACTGTACAGCGATACTGGAGATGAAACCATAACAGGAAATAGGAAGTATTATTTGATTGCATTTTATAATGTTATTTTTACCAAAAAAGTAAAAAAATAGTAAAACCAAAAATGCATGCAATAGTAGAAAGTAAGATGAAAGACAGCTAAAGCAACGCTAAGTAGTTTTTTCAAGCCTAAAATAATTCGAAAATTCATCATCAACTTGAAACTGGGTGAAAGGCACTTCTGAATTTGCAGTAAGTAAGTTTGGAAGAGCTGTGTGTGTCTCTGTCGTTCAAATAAGAGACAATTTCGCTTCCAACCTGTAAGGCGACCGAAGACGAAAACTACTTAGTGTTGCTTTAAAGTACTGGAGGGCTGGGCGGTGGACTCTGACCATGGGGTCTTTGGCCTGTAGGTTGGTCTTGAAGCGCTGGATGAGGCGTGACTGCAGGGGCTCCGAGGAGGTCACCTCTGGGCTGGCCCACAGCAGGAAGATGGTGAGGGCTGTCAGAAGGGTCACCTCGTCAGCTAGCGCCTCTTTGCCTGCGGCGGGAGATGCAAACCAGGGCTGGAAATTAGCTTTATAAAAATGTGAAACATTACCAGCCACTGACAAATACGCCAGCCACTCAACAGTAAATCATTATTTTGTGTTCAATACCTACCAGCCACTTCCATTTTACCAGCATTTGGCTGGTGCCAATATCCATCCCTTATTGCAAACACAGTTACAGTCACAGTATTTAGCTAGCAACATTCTCAAAGCGAGAAAGCACAAAAAAACCAATACAAATACTACATGAACTGCATAACAGTATGTGCTCATATGTGTACAATATATGGTCGGGGAACTAATTGATGTCAAGCTGTTGACAGTTGTGCAGTACGCAGCACAGAGGGGCCTCAGCAGAGCACTGCAGCGCTGAACACAGCAAATCAGCTGTGTGTACTGTATGTGCGCACTATGTCTGAACCGGTCTACCAGCCCTGTACAACAGATGCCTGTAGGTGTGTGTATGTGTGATTAATGTTTACCTTTGTCCCAGTAGGCTGGAAGAACAGATCAGCAAAGGAAGACACTACAGCAGCATGGGTGTGTGTGTGTGTGTGTGTGTGTGTGTGTGTGTGTGTGTGTGTGTGTGTGTGTGTGTCTAAGTTCATATGCAAATATTTGTGTGCACACATGCCTGCTTGTCAGTATGTGCACATCTCCATATGTCTACTGTGCCGTAAAACTCATTGTAGAGGGCAGCCTGTATGTGTGTGCGTGTACATATGTGTGCTGTATGTGTTTGTGTACCCGTGTCCCCACAGTCCAGCAGGGTGTGCAGGGCGCAGCGCAGCATGTGGCTCCAGGCGTCACGGCTCTTCTCGGCGCGGCTCAGCGGGGTGGACAGGACGCTGCGGAGGGCCTGGAGGGCCCCAGAGGCCAGCGGGGCCCCTGCCGGCCCCACCACGCCCCGCACCAGCTCACACAGCACCCCTACCAGCAGGTACAGCACCGTGGGAAGCACACACACGCTGCCTGCATGACACACACACGCACACACACACACACACACACACACACAATGATTTTTAAAATGCCTAAACCTGAAGGAAGACAAAATAGGTGCCAACATAACCTGAAAAAATGTGTACAAAGGGAAGGGCTATGCAAACGTCTGAAATTAATTAAGGTTGGCCCTTAAATGTCCATTCTTCAGTTCCAATTCAATTTTACCTATAATTATATAATACATTTTTTTAACAGGACAGAGGATGACAAATTGAGACTGACAAACAGCACCTGTCAGATGCACGTTTCTGAAACACACACCCGTACATATTGGCAAAACAGATGAAGGCCAGAGCCAGTGGCTTACCCTCTGCGGAGCAGATGGAGGGCAGGTCCGACAGGATGGCCAGAGCGGTGGCCACCAGGCGGCAGTCGGAGGCGTGGAGGGGCGCGCTGATCCCCGCGGGCACCCCGGGGGGGGAGGAGGGGTTTCCTCCGGCCAGGCGGGGGCTGAGCTGGGGCAGCTTCCTGAGCAGCACGCACAGGCACAGCTGCAGGGCGCCAAACACCAGCGAGCGGCCCGGCACCAGGCCCCCCGTGTCCCGGCCCTCCCCGAACTCTGGCAGCGTCTCCTTCTCCGCCGCCCCGTCGTCCACTGCACAAGCCGACCGCAGCAGAAGGGGTTGTTAGCATGCCGCTGTATTACTGGTCACGGTCATAAAAGCTAAAGGAATACGCCACCCCCAGATGAAATTGAGTCTGTCGCTGCAGTCCATAGAGTTGGATAAGTGGGCAGAAGCGTTTTCTAGCAGACCCAGCCATTGTCTGAATCTGGCAGCACTGACCTTAGCTTAGCTTAGCATAGCCGCTGTAATCTAGTGTTGGCAACTAGCACACTGTGGCAAAAGTGAATCAATTCACTCAATTTTTTTTGTAATTACTTCTCGTGACCTGTGCATTCAGATCGAGTACAAATGACAATGCAAACTAAGACGAAGGGGTTGACCAAGCGCCATTTAGATTGGGCACTATGTTCCGCGGAAGCACAGGCTAAGCATAGGCAAAGCACCGCTGAAAGGCGCAAAGACACCACGCAGCACCTGGAAACCCTCATCCCCCGACTTCCATCAACACACAAGCGTGAAGATGTTACTGGTAGGCAGTGTAAGAAAAAAAAGGTTTGTGTGTGTCTTGGTTGATGCAGCAATCATATTTTATTCCAGTAATGAGCAGTGACAAAGCATGGGAGCATACTCCGGATTCAGCGGCGTCAATCTGAACCACAACCATCTCAAACTCTAGCCATTTATCCTGTTCAGACTTCTCCTATGTCCTTGATGTAAATGAACTAGGTTGATCATTCAAACAGGTCTGGAGACCTTTTGTCACTTTGTATGGTAATTACATTCACTTAAAACATTGTCTATGTTGGTTCTCACTTGATCACTTCCACAACCCATACTATAATTGATTGGTGTTTTCACACCTCAGGTATCTGAGTGAATGTGAACCGTTCTTGTTACCATAATAGGCTTACCATTCAGGAAGCCACACGCTTGTAGTGGCTACTTCATCATGATCTCAGGCAGGTCAACTATAATTTCTTACAGCAGTTAGACTGTTTACCTGTGCTTTCGCGGAGCCCGATTTGAATCTGAAACGATCATTTCATGACAAATGACGCAATTCTAATGAAATTGGAATGATTTGATAAGTACCAGTCTGTTCTATGTTGTCATAGTTCTGACTGTGACATGGAACTCGGCTGGATTTTCACCCACTTATTATGTGTGTGTTTACTACTGACTCAAAATCAAAATCGCTCCCGACATTAGGATAGCTGTGCTCAGTCGCGCTCTAATTATGAAAGACTGAAAAAATCAGGAGGTCTGTTCCCACATGAAGATGTGGAGGGAGGTAGACATAAAAACACAAAGAAGGTGCTCCAGGAGTGCTGGGGAGACTGACACTGACCCTCTGCGCTGTGGCGCTTCTCCCGGACGTGCTCCTGGGCGGCACACACCACCTGCCTGACCAGCTGCAGCACGGCCAGCTGCACCTCCACCGACTCCCGCGTCACCATCAGACGATGCAGCACCGTCAACAGCTCCACACTCAGGGCCTGGGTGAGGAAACACACACACACACACACACACACACACACACACACACACACACACAAACACACATACATATGCACCGGGCATACCCGCACACACACATGTATACATACATACACACACACACACAATTTCACTAAATAATGCATACTGCTTAAAATACCAAAACAGCATCCAGACAGTTATTCGTGTTTTATACTACGTCACAGTATGACTGAAGATATCAAGGGTGGATGCAACATCTACCAACAATCTAGCAAGTTGTTTTTCAGTCAGGCCACAATGCCTCGATACCATGCAAACATGGAGGAATGCTCATATAAATCCACTGCAAATTGGAAAAACAAGAAACAAAGAGCAAAGTCCTTGCTTCAGCAGAGCACAAACACTCCTCAGGACAAATGCCAGACATTCCCCACAGACCAGAGCAGGGTCAAGACGACAGGCTGCATTTACGCACAGGCACCTCTGCTATGTGTGTCGTGACACTGAGTCACGATGGGTTTTGTACAGGCACTGCCATCTGCAAACAACCTTTGAAATCCACGCACTGTTTCTTGGAGTCTGAATAGTGATGCCTTGTCCATTGCGGTAGTTACATTCTAGAACCCCATGCACATTAGCTGAAAATCCATAATATAGTGAGTTTTTTTTTAGTTATTTTAGTTTTAAAAAATACCCCTTCGACATGCTCTTTTAATACATTTACTTTATGTATTGTTGATTACTGCATTTGAATCAATATTTATGTTACAGTATAGGTATCATAAATTATAATATTGTTCTGACAAACTTTTCTTTAGCATGCATAGTGACATAGCATGCATATATGATTGGGGAAAAAAACAGCTTTATAATGGGATGGCAAAAGGTGAACTGTGATACAGCAGGGATTACAATACACAGGATTCTTTAACTAAGTGACAGATAAATCCCATGACCTTGCTGAGCCCTAAGAGTTATCAGTTGGTTGCATCCTCCTCCTTAACTGGAATCAGTGTTGCAACAACTGCATTGTACAAATGATAAGATCAGCAGATACCACAGATAGTATGTTTTTTTCACGCCCTCAGAACACACAGAACACCTGACAGTGCTTAGCCGATTGGTCATTAACTAGACAAGACATAGGAGAGCATGTAGAAGACCTTTTAGATGTTTGACTTGCTGGTGCCCTGCTCTTAACAAGTCAATCATCGCTGTCACTCTAATATCTAACATAAAGCAGTTCTGCAACATTTCCCTCCGTGTCCCCAGGTCAGTGGTGCATCAGTTTCTTCATTCTCCCTGCTTGCTGAGAACAAGGCATTAAAACTGCTTCCCAGTAGCTGTCCTACTGCATGTCAGCAAAACCTGGTCAAACCTAGTCAGTCTCATTACATCCCTTCTTATCGCAGGCTATCGAAAAGGCTGTTTTGAAACAAGTCTCAGAATTAATCTCACGGAATGACCTCCTTGACCCAAATCAGTCAGGCTTTAAGGAGTTGCCACTGCAGAGAAATGGCTCTGTTGCCTGTGACAGAAGCCCTTAGGGCAATTGTGTTGCTGAGCTTGCTGGAGCCATCAGCCAGCAGCCTCTGACATGGTGATCCACTGCCTCCTGCTATCCATACCCTCTTAATGTGGACACATCTGGACCACAGTGTTCTTTCAAGGAGCAGCTGTGGTCTAGGCGTTAGAGAGTTGGTTTCGGGATCGGAGAGTGCCAGGTTCGAATCCCGTCCTACCCATCGCTGAAATGCTCTTAGGCAAGGCATCTAACCCCACACTGCTCCAGGGACTGTAACTGAAACTCTGTAAATAACTGTAAGTCACTATGGATAAGAGCATCAGTTAAGTGTAATGTAATGGAGCACTGTATGGAATAGCCATCCCTACCCATAAGGCAATGTGTGTCCAGACTGTTCTCATTTCTCACTTCTGTCACTGATGATTAAGGACAAACTGCCAAATGTCACTGGAGCAGCGGTGTCCTTCTCTCACCTCATAACTCTTGTTAGGACTCACCTCTGCCTTCAACATCATCTCCCCAATCACCTTACACCCCAACATGACTCATTTACCCGTCCTGTGCTTTTAAAAGCAGTTCTCCTGTCACTCTGTCTGACTGAAAAAGAGATATATGCTTGGTGCTGACATTAAGGTCTGCTCTTGTACTAAAGCCTAAGTGTTATTCCTTACTTGGAAATCATCTGCCAAATAAAAAAGGCCAATGGAACAGAATGTCTGTTGGTTGACAAATGGAGAAGTGGAGGGCTTGTGATTAATTTTCAATTCCTTGTCATCATTCCACTGCAATCTGCTTAAGTTGCACAGCATGAGGTCACTTCTTCCACAATATTCGTCGTACCTGGTCATTTCCCACTTTAGCGCGGGGCCAGGGCACGTCCATCAGGGCCTGCAGCGCCTGCAGACAGGAGGTGATGTTCTCCATCTGGTTCTGGGAGTGGGGCGAGCACAGGAACTCCACACTGATACCTACAGGGAGACGGAGATGACGATTGATGATGGTGATGAGATAGTCGATGAGCCCCAAACACTACAAGCCCCCTTCAAGACCACACATCTGGAGATCTAGTTTGGACATCTTAGAGCCACAAAGAATTCTGGGGTTGTACTTCCAAGTATTAGATTTCAGGTTAATATATTTTCATCACAAAACACAAGAAACAGAAACATTAATAATTAATTGACAAAAAACATCTGAAAAAAGGATAAAGGATTTGATCATACTGAAGAGTGAAGCAAGTCATTTTCAAAAGTGTAGTAGATGAAATTCAACTTGAGTCTCAACTTCTGTCTGACCCAGTATGACCAGTGCCAGTATTAGCTATCTTAACTTGGTGAAGACTTCTGAAAACAGGGCATGTTTGTCAGACTGAAGTGCCATGTTGTCCATTAAAGTAAAAATTGAAAATATGTATAACTAGATGAATATTAGGGTTAAGTCTCTGTCTCTAACCCAGTATGAGGTGCAGGCGCTCTGTGTTGATGTCCTCGGGGGACTTGACGCTGCTGAGCGAGGTGGACTGTCCCATGGAGGTGGGCGTGACAGGTCGCGACAGGTTGGCGGGGCCCTCGTCCATCAGGATGAAGCCCGTGCTGTTGAGCCAGAGGGCGCAGGCGTGCAGGATGGGCGCCCACGAGCTGCAGTAGTGGGGCCGTGCCTGCTCCAGAGTCTCTGCCGCGTAGAACGTTCCGCCTGGAGGAAGAGGAGGATGGAGGAAGAGGGATAAAAACAGAAAGTGATGACGGAAGAAAGAAGCCATAATTTAAGACCTAGAGGTTACGTATATCACCAATGCAACAAAACAATTAAAATCCAATAATGACCATTATTTGTAGCGTCAGTCCTCTTTTGTAGTTTATAAAAAGATAAACACTGCACAAATGCTTACAAAGTTGTCACCATTTATCTCTATTCCTGGACTGGATGTCACGTGACTTTTGGCGTGTCAACAATGTCGCCATTTTGAAAAGTGCTACTTTCATCTGCAAGCATGGCAGCTAGCAGCACCAGCCAAGGAAATTATCGGTCTAAAGGCATCCATTGTTTTGCTTTTGGCTGCTACAACTATGCCAATGAATACTTCAGACAGCAGGGCATTTCCTTTCACAAGTAAGAGGTAATTTTCATGTTTAGATGATATGTAGTAATAGTATTTAGAGCACCGTACTGAATCAGTTTGACTATTTATTAATCACAAACAAAGTAAAATACAGGCTTATCTGCAGCCCACACCATTGACAGCTGTTAGCTTACATGTGTACCGGCACTCTTCAAAATGACGTCGCTATGCGCACGTCGCCTACAATGCTAGCCGATAGTATCTGTCTAATCCAGCAATAGTGATCAATGGTTGCCACTCTCTTCCATACAGTTATTCACAATTCCTGATATAGTAATTCAGTATTTGAATTTCACCAAAGCCCAGCAAATAAGCTTCCAAGACAGGGACAATGGAGTGCAACACTAACACTGGTCTGTGTCGTCTGTGTAAAACCAGCCACTGCAGCAGATTTCCCCCATACTGTCATCTGGCGAAGGTCTCACCTGCGGGCGGCAGCTGCTGCGCGTACTGAGGGGGGAGGGTGAGGAGCGCGTGGTCTTGCAGGGCGGCCAGCCACAGGCGGCTGAGGGTGGGCAGGTCAGTCTGCACGAACCTCAGCAGGTTGGCGTCTGCCGGGGGGCCTCCTGCTCCGCCGGTGCCCTCGTCCGTGTCGGCCTCCGAGGCTTCGCTCCGGCTGGCCGTCTGCACCGCCACGATGTAGACCTGCAGCATTCAGAGCAACAACATGCTGCTTAAAGGAAGAGTACATAGGGGAGACATCAGTCTAAAGGCATATGAAAGACTTAGAACCATGTAGGGACAATAAGTACTACTTAAAATATTCATCATGTGAATATTGATTAGCTGTTTAATAGTTCCTTGTTTAGCTACACATTTAAAACAGCAATAGCAAGACCTTTGATGAGATGATGGATTTCTTTCTAGTAAAATAACCTCTCGGTAATGTAGAGCAACTAGTAACAATAAAATGACATGTAAGAATATTAATTATTAATATAATATTATCTATAAATGCAAGGAACGTCTGTCTATCACTGTCTGTTCCACACACAACTCTTGAACCATTCGTTCCACTAAGCCCAAATTTGGTAGGTGTCTTGCGAATAGCATGAGTGAGAGTAGTGGCAAGTTTCATGTTGTTAGGACAAAAAATGCCAAATATATTGGCAAAACAAGCTTCAATTGCCTTTAGTCTTTGTATCAAGTTGAGCACCTTAGCCACTCCACCCTCTCACTGCATCAATCTGTTCTGCACTAGTTATATTAAAAAGTGGCAAGGTGTGCGTGATTGGTTTTGCCATGTGCTGGTGTGTGAAAAGTGTGGCAGGCAGGCAGGCAGGCAGGCAGACAGGCACCTCTGCCCAGGCCTTGAGCACGGCGAGTGTCTGCATGGCGGCGGTGCCCTCGTTGTAGAGGAGGCTGGGCACCTCGCGACCCCCCTGCACCCTCTGCAGGCTGGACACCAGCAGCTCGTGCACCCGCCTCACGTCCCGCAGCTCGCTCACCACCCCACTGGAGATCCACGCGCTGCACACCTATACACACACACACACACACACACATATGTGCACACACGCACACACATACGTACACATACACACACGCACGCACACACACACAAAACACACATACACACAACTTAACTTTTAAATAAATAGACAACATAAAAATGATGTAGTAATCAAACGCAAATGCACATACACACAAAAAAGGTCACAGTTTTAATTTCGTAACATGTCCCACGTTCTCTGAAATAGTCAGAAATAGCACTGTGACAATATGTAGACCAGGTTTAAGGTATGAGTATATTCAGCCATGCTTTGTGTGATCAGGAGACAGGAAACAGACCTGGCAGGCTTTGGCAGTCACATCAGGAGGGGCATCTGCTGTAAAGGCTGGCCTGAGCGCAGCTCCCACCTGCAGTGTGTGAACACACACACACACACACACAGACACACACACAGTGTGAGAACACCCACCACCAGTTCTGCTTCTGCTTCATAAATGCATGAAAAGTGAATGGCAGTCAGATGAAAACATGCATACAGTGGCCCTCATTTATCAAACGTTTGGCATTTATCAATTTCATCATGAGCGCTGGGTAAGATGAAATCGCTACGACAGGTCTGAGGTCGTGTACGCAGTTTTCGATTTCAACTTGAGGTGACTGCGAGAGCATACATGAACAGCAGTGTCGCTGATGCATGCCTCATGAGTCGCAACAAATTGTTATCTTAAAATTACAGTCTAATCACTTCAAAAAATACCAGTTTATGTGACTTTTTAAAAAAAGATAAACAATTACAATCCCGTAATTGTGATGTGACGTGACTCATTCAACCGCCTATTTAAAAGGTCAAAGAAAGGAGAACAACGAGTTCGTGTCATCCTTTATTTTTTTTTTTTTTATAAACCGCTGGTCGGTGTGGTGCTGCAGACAGGGAGGCAGAGACAGACGCTTCAGCTGCTGACTGGGCATTTTTGGCGTCTTCATCACAGGGGTCCGGTTGTCCTCTGGACGACATGGACACCATTTCAGATTCATCTGACACAATAAAATTGAGTTTGATTAATGAACCTCATGTGTGATCATTTGTGTTGAATGTTAAAGCAATTGAATCTTTAAGCTTCTTGTGGACGCAGTCATTCTTACCATTCTCAAATTTGGGCATGGGTGCATCGGTGTCTGTTCCCCCTGGAACGCCCGATATGGACGAAGACCCGATCAGGCCAGCCACCCTCTCCTCCATCGCACTTAGCGTCAGACCTGGATCTGAGCTGCCCCCACCAGTCTTGGACATGCCCGCTTCTTTGTGGCCAGTTTTAGGTCAGACCATTTCTTCCTGACCTTACTGAAAATAAATAACGTTTCTTGAAAATAATAATACTATAGATAAGTAATATAATGACAGTGAAAATATATATTTTTTATTTTAACTTTTAATGTAGCCTATCTAATGTTTTATTGACCATCACAGAAAGGGGGAAAACATACCTCGTCTGGTGTCCGATTAACTTCGGCAACGCTGCTAACTGCCGCTGTGATTTCTTTCCAAACCTTTTTGTTTTGGGTACTTTTAATGCCAAAGAGCACCAGGCGGTGTGTTTCCACCTGGGCCGTAAGCGTGTCTATTTCGGCCTCTGTGAAATTTCTTTTTTCTTTGCCGCTTTCCGCTTCTCCATGTCGTAAATTCTAGAGGTGCGGCCTCTAAGCCCCCTTCTTTAGAAGGCGTAATTAGGCTAATTACGACGGATTTCAGCCGCAGAATTTATCAACAGTTGCTTGTTCTTACGATGGGATTGGTGCGATACGTATGTTTAATAAATCTCACGTGAGCCCTGTCGTACGATGATTTCTCCGCTCATATTTGCGCTGGTTTCTACGCTAGCTTGATAAATGAGGGCCAGTAAGTGCACCCAACCCAATCATAAGCAATGGTAACTGGGCCTTTTCTTCAACACGCCACTGCTGCATACATAACCTACCGCACACGACACGCATACACAGGCAGGCCGACCACATGCACACACACACACACATACACACACACACACACACACACACACACGTCAGTGTAATTTGATCCAAATGACTCACATACTGAAGCTCAGGTGTTTTGGTTCTAAAAATAAAAGAGGACCCAGGGATTTCTGAGAAGAGACTTCAGAATGTCTTGCGAACAGCCTCCAGTGTAATGAGCATTAAAAAAAGCCCATGCCCAAGAGTTTGAAACAGAACTTAAAACTGTGACTTAATATGACTAGTCCAAAAACTACTATGGACTAACAAACAAACACCAGTGACTCCTGCAGCAAAGAGAGTAAACAAAAAAGACGTTAAGAGGAGAAAAACAAGGAAGAAAAGGAAAAGCAGCCGAAAGAAAGCAGTGCCCCAATGAGTATATTTAGACTACGGCACACACACTCACAGAGGAGCGTAGAGATGGTACAAGACAGAAAGAGGTAGAACGAGACAGAAAACTACAGAGAAAAAAAAACAACAGTAGGCAGTAAACCCACATTCAGGCATCTGAGGAAGGATGTGGGTGATGAAGACAAGTGTGGGACTAACTGCAAGAGCATCAGAGTAAAGTGCACAGAGGGGAAAATATTGGGTCGGTGAGTGAGTGAGCCCGACAGTAAATGACTGAATGAGCCAGTGAGTGAGTGAGTGAGTGCTTGCGTTTGTGAGTGAGTACGTGAGTAAATGATTGAGTAAGAGAGTGAGTGAGAAAGAATAAATGATTGAATGACTGAGTGAGTGAGTGAGTGATTGAGTGAGTGAGTGCTTGAGTAAATGGGTCAATGAGTGAGGGAGTAAATGATCGAGTGAGGAGGAGAGACTGCAAAAATGAGGTGAACGAAAAAAGAAGTGAAAGTGTGAACAAGTCTGCATGAGTGGGGGAGGGGGTGAGTCGAGACAGGGAGAGAGTGGGTGGGTGAATCAGTGAGTGAGTGGGTGCGTGTGCAAGTGAGTGAGTGAGTAAAGTGGGGGGGGGGGGGGGGGTTGTGTGGAAGTGAGTGAGTGAGTTTCTGTGGGAGTGCGTGACTGGGCTTGTTTGAAATGACTGGCTGGCTGAGTGCCTGGCTTAAAGCCATGCGTTCTGGACTTGAAACAGTGACGTTTTTGGGCAATCTCGTCCAAACGTCACCATACCACACCATATCCACCCATGTGGAATGATGACGTTTGGACAAGATTGTTTAAAAATGTCACCATTTCTATTCCAGAATGCATTGCTTTAACCCAGCCAGTCATGTCAAACAAGCCCAGTTTGTGTGGAAGCGACTGAGTGTGTACATGCACATGAATGGCTGTGTGGGTGAGAAGGCGAGATACAAAGGAAGTGAAAGTGTGTAAAAAGCCTGCAAGAGTCAGGCTCGGGTACGGCTCTTACGTTGGCCTGGAACTGCTCCAGTATGCCATGACCAGGGAACTCGGGTTCGGGGACGCTGGCGAACTTGCGGATGACGAGCAGCAGGGTCTGCAGGCCGGCCAGGCGAAGCTGCTGGCTGTGGTCAGTGGCCGCCATGAAGGCCATGCGGATCAGGTCCGCCAGGTGCAGCACCAGGAAGTCTGTCAGGAAGAACACAACACATCACCACTGAGCAGGATGTACAAATGAGCTGTCCGTTCTTTAAAGCAACACAAAGTAGTTTTTTGTCAACCTTAAAAGTAATTTTTCCAAAATCGTTTCAGTGGTTTATCAACTTGTAACAGCGTGATAGACACTTCTGAATTTGTTTTCCTTGTCCGCCTTCCATGGGCTATAATGGCACTAAGTAAGCTCTGAGGAGCGGGCCGTCACCTGTAGCTTGAATGAGAGGCAATTCCGCTTTCAACCTGTGAGGCGATCGAAAACTACTTAGTGTTGCTTTAAAGGGCAAACTAGAAGAAGTGGATCTGGTAGCTGGTAGAGCTGTCCAGTGCCACTAGATGGCATCAGCACGCATACATACAAGGTAATCCAAAATGATAATAGGGCCAACAAAGATGATGATTTTAATGCACAACACTACACTGAGTGTGTGTGTGTGTGTGAGTGTGTGTGTGTGTGTGTGTGTTTGCGAGAGTGAGCAAGCGTGCAAGACAAAAAAGGAGTTTAAGTAGTTAGTGTGTAAAGCAGAGAACGTGTAAGGAAGGCGAGAGGAGAGGAGATGAGATGTGTGTGTATGTGTCCTGTATAAATCACTACTGCCCAACTGTACCAACCCGTGGACTCCTGCAGGCGGCGCTCCTGAGCGAGGGCCATGTCGAAGTGGGCGGGATCAGCGCTTTCACACAGCACCACCACGCGGCACACACACTCCACGGCGAAGACGCGAGTGGCCCAGCGCAGGCTGCTGAAGGAGCCGCCGCACTCGGAGCGGGCGTGGAACACGGAGGAGTCGTCGTCACGGTCACCGTCGTCCTCCTGCTGAGGCTCCAGAGCGCCGGCCGCTGCGCTGTCTGAGGGGAACAGGAAGTGATGTCAGAGGACTGTGAGAAGTAGTGTGTTGTGCATTCATGATTTTTTTTTTATCACTAACATATGTTTACTGCAGTTTTTCAGACCGAGGACAACTCCCATCTTCCTTACAAAAAACCTCAAGGACCACTCCTCCCCATCTGAGGCTAATTGGTGCAGCATCACAGCCATAACTAGGAAATTGTATGAAGATGATATACATGTCCTTTAAACATATCATAGGTAGCTTAAGAAACATGAAAAAAACATTTAACACATCTGCTCGCAGACCACATTTCTTGCAGAGCACCAGTCCACAGACCACACTTTGAGAAACACTGGTTTAGTACAACCTCAGATCTCTGTCATGGGTATAGTTGGAATATGTGTATAAGACAAGACTGCTTCACACAAAGATGTTCACATCTTGAGAATATAAATGAAGTTCACTATGCAAAATCATTGTTTGTGGTTATGTGTCTATGTCTGTGTATATATGTGTTAGGCATGTGTGCCTATATAGAACGTTTCACCTGGCTTATAATAAAGAAGGTCCAGGTTTAAGAATAGTGCATGCATGGATCATGATTTTTCTTCTTTTTAAGTAGAGAAGTGAATCTGTGTATGCGCCAAGGTTGCCCATGCTGTGTGCCCTGACACGGTGTCGGATGGCTGAGCAACACATCCTGTATGCAAAGTGAGAAAGTGTGAAAATTGGGAAGTGAATAGCGTATGCACTAGGGATGGAAATTCGCACCAGCCAAATGCTGGTAAAATATGAAGGTGGCTGGTACATTTCGGGCACAAAATAATAATTTACTCTCGAGTGGCTGGTATATTTTACCATTTATTTGTCAGTGTTTGGTAAAAAAAAAACACATTTTCCAAAGTTTAATTTCCACCCCTGGTATGCGCTATACTGTGCGCCCTGACACAATGCCGCATGTGTTTGCATGTTAAAGAGCCACACATACTGTATGCAAAGGGGATGTGAAAAGTGGGAAGTTGTGTGCTCTGACACAGCACTATGCAATATGTGTTTGCATGTTAAAGAGCAACACATACTGTGTGCAAAGTGAATGTGCAAAATGAATAGCGTATGCATGCTCTATGCTGTGTGCTCTGCCACAGGGGCCCCACCTGCGGAGGCCAGCAGCACGTCCTTGCAGAGCTTGAGCCAGTGCGCCAGCTTGCCCGTGGCCGCCGAGCTCAGCATGTGGCCCAGCGTCTCCCGGATGTCCTGGCACAGCCGGCCGTCCCACTCCCGGTCCAGCAGGCAGAAGAGCGCCCCCTCCAGGCCCACCTCCTTAATGGTCACATCTGATGCAGCAGGAAGTGGGAGGAGCGGCTAACATTACTCGATCAATCATATTTTTTGTTTGTAGTGTGTTATCACCACATAAAATGGTCTCAATATACTTTAATGTACAATATACAATGACTACAATTGCATATTGTATATACAATATACAATAAAAAACAAAATGACTGCGTAACTGCACCCCAGCACACTCCCAGTGTTTTTCCCTGTGCTTTATAGTGAAGGTGGCCTCTTCCACATTACTGAAGTTGTCCCAACAGAGCACACAAAATAGAGCAGGGCTTAAAAGTAGGCGATGACACAGTAAGGCAAAAGAGCTGCAAAGAAGATGAAAAGCCGCGTTTCCATTAGGGGAGGTTCCGATGGTAATTCAGGGAGAGGGAAAATTTCAGGGACTGTTGTTTGGTTGGTCCTCTCACCTCGCGTGTCTCCACTACAACAACGTTTTATCGGACCTCTAGTAAACAAAGGGAAACTTCGGTGTCTCAGAGCAGCGAACATGACTGACTGCAGGCTTGCATTCTATGTTGATTTATGAATTAAACCGGATAAATCCTAAAAGTTTGTGGTTAGTGTTCCTATTTATTGTGAGTTTCCATTCCATAATTTATGTCTACTATGTTTCATAAGATTAGATGTTCCGAGTGACGTTATGACAAGATTAGCAGGCTAAAGTTAGCCAAGTAAACATGTTTTAAGAAGGTAATTAATTGCCTGAGGAAATCGTTGTGCACCACATAGCAAGTAGTTAAATGCTTTATCGTGGAAACGGCCAAAACAAGCTCTCCTACAACTCTGAGTTTGATAGACTGTACGTTTTCCTCTAACAGGCATATGAAAATACTCCATAGGAAGCGTATTAGTCTGCCAGCATGCTGAATTACTTTGCTAATCTAAAAATAATACGAGTCTTCAAACTAACCTCTAAGATTAGATAAAATATAGTTACATGGGCAACTGTGTTTGTAATGAACTCTGTTGTGAGAAATTCATTGTCTGTTTAGAAAAAATAATTTTCGTATGGCATAGTGATTTTTAGATTACCTATGGCTGGTAGTGTTTAAAAACAGCCTATCAGCATCAAGTTTAACACAGGCTACAAGCTGAACTTTTTCAGGGCCGAACGGAGTACCTAATCCCTTTAGGTACTCCGTTGGTCCCTGTAAAAGTTCCGGGAGATCGCCCATTTCGGAACTGCCCGATAGTGGAGACACGCGCCAACCGTGAGAAGGCCGAAAAATTACCCGGAACTCACTGTAGTGGAAACGCGCCTCATGATACAATTCAAAATGTCTGTCTAGATCCTCATTCATCCAGGTTATGGTAGTCATTTTGAGCTCCAGAAGAAGTCCAGTTGCATAGAACATTTGCTGATACAATATACAAAATTTGCAGTCCTGATCTAAACCACAAATCAAATTTCAATAAAGAAACTACGGTGAAGAACTACTAAAGTGAAACAGCTCTGTAAAACTCTTAAATCTGTTACTGACATTGCTGGCCTGACAGTGACTGGTGTCTGAGCCGAAATCTTTAGACTTCTGTGAAAGATATATGAAGTGTATATGTACTACTATATGTACTAAATGTCTACTCACTTGTGTGTGAGTGCCTGAGCCCGGGTGCACACTTCACGTGCGTGTGTAAGTATTTGAGAGTGAATGTGTGTGTGTGTGTGTGTGTGTGTGTGTGTGTGTGTGTGTGTGTGTGTGTGTGTGTGTGTGTCTCACCTAGCTGTGTGTTGTCCCGCCGAGGCAGCTCTTTGACCAGGGTGACCGCATGCTCACACACCTCCACAGCTTCCCGCTGAGCCAGCTGCCTCAAGCACGCCACCACAGCCCTCCGAAGCCACAGGTATGAGCTACACATATTCACCTGCACACGCACACACACACACACACATAAACTGAATTATGTTAAACCTCGTGGTACACAAATGCTAACATTAATTGCCACATTTGAAACTTAATGCACTCACATGCTCGGGAATCAAAACACACACACACACACACACACACTCACCACTACGGGCGCACACAACATTCCCTTCAGCACACACAAAATTAAAAACACAGCAGTCCCCTTGCCAAAAATCAGCCAGATGAAATAGCCACATCATTAAATGAACACACTGATTTACACACACGCATACACACACACACTCATCCAAGCAGGTGTGTGGCCTCACGTGCTGCTCCACGTCCATCGTCTGCAATGGAAATGTGTTAGACAGGCAAAGGAGGAGCACCACCAGGAGGCGCCATTGAGCACAAGCAGCACACACAACACACGCACACACACAACACACACTCGCGCACGCACGCACACACACACACACACACACACACACACACAGTGTCACACATGCGGTCGCTCGGGTCACCGCCACAACCTCTGATATGAGCATCCAGGTCAAGCTAGCTTCTCTGACTGCGTTAGGCTGTTGAGACTCTATGAAAGTCATTAGCTGTGACGACTGTATGGATGCGATTCAAGACGATCAGGTCTACGGATGAGATGAGATCAATGTTAAAGCTGTTTTAAAAGATTAAAACTGAGACGCCCAGATATGAGATATCTTTTTCTTGTTTCTTTTTTCCCTGAACATTTGACAGTCAGCCATAATAATCACTGTCCTCATATCAGAGTACAAACCATAGGCAAATAAACACAGAACATACTGTACATATCCACGCAGAGACACACATGCATGCATAAAAAGCTGTTAGCTTCTCGGGGCTGTGCGCTCGCAGTAAGACGGGTGGTCCTCTCTTCAAATTACCACTGACGTTCTGTGTAAGTACAGTATTATGTGAGTGTGTGTGTAAGTGTCTGTGTGTGTGTGTATGTGAGAGAACAAGAGAGAGAGTGTATGTGGTGTTTGTGAAGGAGGGTGTGTGTATGTATATATGTGTGTGTGTGTGTGTGTGTGAGTGAGAGAGAGACAGAGAGAGACAGCGAGAGAGAGAGAGAGAGAGAGTGTGTGTGTGTGTGTGTGTTGACGAGGGTGTGTGTGGTTTCTCAGCATAACAGGTAGGCCTGAGAGAGAGACTTCATGTTCAAAAGGGGGGATTATAAGGGGTAGTTTGGCTGGAGGCAGTGACTGCGGCAGAGTAAATTGCTCACACTGGAGAATAAGCCTCCTGGTGGGAGCAGAGCGCCTCTCCCTCTCCCTCTCCCTCTCTCTCCCTCTCTCTCTCCCTCCCTCCCTCTCTCCCTCCCTCTCTCCCTCCCTCTCTCCCTCCCTCTCTCCCTCTCTCCCCCCCTTCCTGGGCAACTCATAAAGACAAGACCGCCAACAGAAAGGAGCCACTGGGGCACAGCTAATTTGTGTGTGTGTGTTTGTGTGTCTGTGCGTGTGAGAGTCAGTGTGACAGAGAGAAAGAACTTACGTATAAGTGTGAGTGTGTTTGTCAGTGTCTGAGACAGAGACTGTGAGAGTCTCAAAGCCTGTGTGCGTGTGAGTGTGAGTAAGTGATTGAAGACGTAATCGGGCGATGCATTGGGTGAGTATGTGTGCACGTGCACATGGGTGCCCGCTTTGGGTTAGTGGATGATGGAGAGACTAGTGGGGAAAAAAAGAGAGTGATTGTGCCAGGGGAGAGCCGAAAAAAGTAGTAGATAGAGAGAAAAGAGAGATGTTCCACACAGGCAGAGACCTACCAAAACCGAGTAATCCAACAACACCTCCTGTGCGAAAGAGCAAAAAGAAATGGATATCACATCACAGATACACACACACACACACACACACAGACAGACACACAGACACACACACATAAACACACGCACGCATGTACGCAAACATGCACACACACACAAGCCTTCATTAAGGCAGCTCATGATCCAGACCATATCCTCTGGTCTTTGGTAGCTGCAAAAGTACTCGTGATAACCAATAATTAAAACGGTAAGTCATATTTAAAACACATTATCAAATCCCTAATGCAGTAAAGTGCAATGAATGAAATTCTAACTTTTAATTCCGTCCTAAAATAAATTAACTCTTATCTAAATGAGTCAAGGTATAGAAATGGCTTCAATAATGGTTTCAAAGATTTAATGAGACTGACCACTAACTCAGAGGCAAGTAGGACCCCCCTCACCCCCCTTCTTTCACCCACTTATGCACCCACACACACACAAAGGGAGCCAACTGGGACACACAAACAAACGATAATGCCACACCGATGTGGGTGCACGCGTGCGAACACTCACACACAGGCTGGGCACCAGCTGGGCCAGGTTGAGGTGTTTGGGGGCGAAGAGGTGCAGCTGCTGCAGACAGGAGATGGCCTGGGCCTGCAGCACACACTCCTGGCTCTCCTGCAGCACGGCACACGCCGTCAGACACACACTCCGCAGCGAGCACACCGCATCGCTCTCCCCTGAGACACACACAGGTGGAGGGGGAGGGGGAAAAAATCGCAGTTTTTATTTCATCTTAGTTTGCATGCTTTTGTGTGTGTGTCTGTGTTCAGTGTCGTTTTTTAACATTACATCAAGCTGAAGATCGTGTATAGAGCAACTTACAATCAATTAGGTACAGGGATAATTCTGCCCTACGTAGGCAAAGTGCAATAATTATGCAAACATTGAAACTGACAGAAATGCCTTTCCTAGTTGTCAAACATGTTGTAGGTATAATAGTGGTGATGTGATGTACTTTCTTAATAGAAAGAGGCAAGAGAGTTAGTCACAAGACAAAGGAGGTGTTATAAAGTTAATTTCCAGTCTAAGCTCAGTTTTGGCTTTGTAGAGCAGAGTTTCCCCCAGAGTTTGAAATAGGCTAGCAGGTTAGGAACATACAGGACATGGTTCTGCCTTTCTCGTTTTCACTGTGATATGACAAACTGAAGTAGTGGATGACATCTTAGCTTTTTGAAGTGTGAAGGCTAGCGTAGCTATAATACGTACTCTGAACTGCATGGCGCGAGAACGTTTTTAGATGGGAGAAGTTCCTACACACTGGACCATTAAGCTTGTGTATGGTGTGGTTTGTGGTGTGAACGTGAGTACAAGGTTGGACGACTTACCCTGCAGGTCTGGGCCGAGGGTGGTGATGAGCTGGTGGAGGCAGAGGGCCAGGCTGAAGTGCAGCTCTGTGTGGGTGTGGATGTGGGGGGAGGACAGGAGCAGCCTGAGCACCAGGGACAGGCTGGGCTCCACGTGGGCGCGGTACAGGGGTCCCGACAGGTCCACCAGCACCGCCAGAGCATGGACCGACCATGTCTGTTACACACACACACACAACAGAAAAACGTAACACAAAAGTTAATTAATTACAGCATGAAGTGTCAAAGCAACCTTCAACTTTTTTTACTGGAGAAATTACTTTTCTTTCTGTAATACAAAAACCACAATATTCTCCACATTCTTCACAACAAAGTCAAAATCTTAAGCGTATTTCATACACTTGTGTTCGGATGTGTAGATGTATATGTGTGTGTATCTGTGTGTATGTATGTATTTGAATGTGTAGATCTGTGTGTTTGTGTGTGTATTGGGACGTGCAATTCAGTGTGTGTGTGTGCGTCTGTGTGTTGGGGCATGAAGATGTGTGTGTGTGGGTGTTGCGTACCTGCAGCTCAGGTGAGCTGGTGTCCTGGGCGAGGGGGAAGAGGACGCCTACGGAGGAGGCGAGCTGCTGGGGGGAGTTGATGCCCCCGCTGTAGCGCTGCAGGGCGGCCAGACACAGAGCGTGGCCCGCACGACACACCGCCTCACGCGCCGACTTCAACCTGAACAGCATACACACACACGTGCGTGCACACAAACACAGACGTGAAGAAACAAAAACACACACACATATGAACAGCCCACGGGGCCTGGTCACAACATGCAGAAACTGAAAAAAAATTATTTATAAGCTTGATTTTTTATTTGATTTTACTGGTAAATGCAGACAATGCTCAATGCTCATTTTATTCACAGGATTACTTTTAAAAAAGCTGGAGTGCAACTACTGATAGGAGAGTGACTTTAAAAATTTGATTTTATGACTATGTCTATTTTTCCCATCGAATCCTCATATAGACACAAGGGTGTGTAAAAAAGCAGACATATACACAATACAGTCTCCATACAGGACGTGATACTTAACCTACAGATAAAAAGCAATGGGCTAAGTATGTTATTACATGCCAACACAGTGTTTTGGCTTCTTGTTCGTCAATTTGCAAATACACCAATACATCCAATACAATAAAATATGGATTGATCATGAAATCCAGACAAGATCTACACTGTACCTATTAATCTTCTAGGTACAAATAACAAACGCATCATTGGTCCACTATGAGCAGAACAGAGTCGTTCACACATGATTGACCATACGGGTAAGACCTACTTGTCAATGCTGGCCATCGTCATGGAGACGGTGAAGGCGGGGTCGTTGAGTGCCTGCACCAGTCGGGCACAGCCCTCGGCGGCCACGCAGCGCAGCAGCCCGTTGGGGCTCTCCAGCGCCCCCCACAGGAGCGAGCGCGCCGGCTTACACACCTCCTCACCACCCAGGCCTGCCCGAGCACCGCCCAGCGCCTGTGGGGAGAACGTTCATAGCAGCCCTTTCTATGAAGAGGTCGCACTTTATAATAACTACTTCCTTATAAGCATTTATTTTGTATTTGTTAACTCTTACTTAACATATAACTCATAATTTGGTAATAATACGTTTCTCATCAGTAAATCATGTATAAGCATATTGACACACATCTGCCTGGATGTCGGTTGGCTATCTGTCTGTATGTCTGTTTGTATTTATGCTATCTGCAATCCTTCCCTCAGCCTGCTGCCTTTCTGTCTGTTTGTCCATCACCTTCTCTGTCTGCTTTAACATTTGTAACATTTGTAGAAATGTTTATGAATGACTTGCTGTTTACTTCGTAAGAGCTAACAAATGCTAAATAAATACTTATTATAATATATTATATACAAGTGCTACCTATGATGTTTGTGTTCACAAGACTCTATAAAGACATTCATAAAGGCTTATAATGCATTCCTAAAGTATGTAAAGTAAACCTATTTATATATACTTATGACTGTAGCCCTAAGGCTTTATATTGCTTTGTCATGAGCCCTATTCCAACGTCAAGTGACAGTGCATTTGTTTTGGTTATAAAGCCTATCCTGCCTTATGAGTGCAGTCTTGAGTATGTATAAATAGATATGAATACTAATGTCAACCATTATTAAGCGTTATAAGAGCATTATAACTATTTATAAATGTGTTTATAGTCTTATAAATACAAGCTTCATAGAAAGTACTACCACGTTCATTATTCACTGCCTGACTGTTTGATGATGGTTTGTGACATATGATCAACTTATTCTTTCCACCTTTTCACTCCCAACACTGCTTCGTTTGTGTACTTGCTTATGTAGGCAAAATAGGCTGGGAGAGGGCGTGAGAGCTAAAAGGTAACACCACATACTGGAATGACGCCGTAATGACTCGGCATTCAGACCCCGTCCACACGACAACGCTCCTGGATGTTTTTCTTTGCGGGTAAAAAAAGAAGTCACGCCCACACGACAACGGGGCAGTAAATATTTACGTCCGTACGGGAACGTTTTCATTGTGTTGTCATTGCGGAACATGTGCTATCCCAGCTTGAGGGGCATGAACAGAGGGACATGAACGATTCACTTTAAACATGTGATGTGTGTTCATTTTAGCAATGTTTGTTCTCGTTTAGGTGGGTCGGATGCAGCGACAGTTGACTTATTTAATAAGCATAACATATGAAAAGTGTTGGACTGAATCAGCGATGTATGCAAAAAACATCCTGTTGTTCAATGTCAAAAGGTAGAAACAGTTGCATTACACCCTGCCTACACTGCAGAGACTGCCTACACTGTTGTTTGACGCTGTTGTGAGATGTCAAATAGTTAAATTGACCCTTCGCAATTTAATTTACAGACAACTTCGCAATTATTGGCTTAAAATATGTCATATGTTGATTTTAGCAATGCGTGGTGTTACTGAGGGGAGCTGGAAGCAGTGACAGTTGCTCTTTAATTAATTAAGAATAATGAAAGCCTACAAGAAGTATTTGTTATAGCCTACTAGCCATACAGCCAGTTTAATGGCAAAGGATAGAAACAATTGCATAACAGCCAGCCTACGTTGCAAGCTAATCAAATCACAATTTATTCGACAGCAACCAGTTTGTACAAGTTTGAAGTTGTTGTTATGAGATATGCAGCGCAAGGTGAAGGGGCAATGACGTCATCGTTTTTTTTTTTAAAGTTGGGTTTTGCTTGTCCACACGACAACGCAACGGCGGCGTTGTCAGACTTTTTCACTCTGGAACCTGTTTTCAAAAAGTATCGTTTTGGGGCACCCAAAACACCGGCGCCGTGTGGACGAAAGGCCAAACCACAAACAGACTTTACCGTTTTGACCTGAAAACGTTCCCTCAGAGCTCTGCTGTAATGTACTCACCCTAGTAGACACACCGAGACCTCAGACATGACCTCATCAAGACTCATGAGTCACCACCATGATTAAGTGTCAGTCCAGCACGCTTAGACCAGGAGCATAACTGCATAACTGCCATTCAGCAGATCCTCAGACACACACACAACCAACAACACCCAAAACTTACATCATCTGTGTTTGGGTGTGTTACAAAGTGAGGAGAGTGGTATTACGGCTTGCACAATACACTAATGTATGTGCTCCACAGAAGGTGTAGAGTGTGTAAGTGTTAAAAACCAAAAAGAGAATAGTGTGTGTGTGTGTGTGAGAGAGAGAGATAAAGGTGTCATTACCTTGAGGGCGCAGCAGAGGGCAGTGGTCACCAGGATCTGTGCTGTCTGCTGCCGGACTCCCTTCAGCTGCCGCAGGGCCTCACCCAGCTGCTCCAGAGTCTGAGCCCTGATACACACACACACACACACACACACACACACAGACGCGCACACAGACAGACGCGCACACAGACAGACGTACACAAAACACACATATGCACACACAGACACAATACAAAGTACACTGTGATGTCACTCAGAGCAGCCAACAGATGCAACAGCAATAATACAACAAATATATGCAAGCCTAAAGAGAAATATCCAGCATCAAGATATAGATTAAAAAAAAGGCACAGACTACACACAGCAGCAAAAGTGGTGTGCACGACAGTCATATTGCACAACAGTACAACTAGTTTTGAGAATTGAGAGTACGAGAATTGCTAAGATGCAGTGTAGCAATGGAGGTGGTAAGGGAACATGCACAAAAGCACACACATACACACACATAACCAAGTGAATCATGAAATTAGACTAATCCATGCAAAAGGATGCAAAAATGCACAGCATGCAAAAAGATGCACTCTGCACAGCATGCAAGGAGCTGCTGCTGTGGTGCATGGGGTGATGAGAGTGAAGTGTACCTGTGTGGGGTGGCCAGCTGGGGGAAGATGACGCCAAACAGCTGGACGGTGGCGTTGGTGAGGGTGGTGGCGGCAGGTACGGGTGCGGGTACCTGCTGAGAGCACTGGAAGATGGTGAAGGGGTCGTACTCCAGTGTGCCAATGCCCAGACTGCCAGTCTGGAGCTGTAGCCATTAAAAAAAGCACACACACACACACATGAACACACACACTAATCCCCCTTTATATGCAGTGCAGAGGCACACTCTGTAACACTGAGCTATATAGCAGAGCCTCAGAAAGTCACTGAATGTTTAAAAGCCTTATTTTCCTGAGCAATAGATGTACATTTCCGACATGGTATCATGACCTCCAAACCGTCCTGCCCATTTAAGGAAAACACAGTATGACTCTCCACTCCAGACAAAATCAACTTTAATTCAGGTGTGCACTGAGTTTATTTTTAGTGCTATTTTTCTGTTACTATCGTCAACAACACGCCTATTTATGCAGCCCGGAGATGATCCCCACTTTGCTCCCATAGACATGAACTACCAGGAAGCATCTTGCTCCGCCCATCTGCACTGGGAAATACAAAAACATCACAGGAAACAGGTGGTGTGTGTGTGTGTGTGTGTGTGTGTGTGTGTGTGTGTGTGTGTGTGTGTGTGTGTGTGTGTGAGAGAGAGAGAGAGATACCTGCTCCTCGATGTAGCGCTGGTCGGTGTCGTGTGCGGTGCTGCCGGTGAGGGTGAGGTCTGTGGGGTGGCACAGGGGGGGCAGCAGCAGCAGCTCGCAGCACGACGGGTTCTCTGCCGTCAGCTCATTCACCAGCTGCCTCAACAACGAGCCCAGGGCCTCTGCAACACACACACATTTACACACGAGCACACACACACGCATTTAGACACACATATGTATGTGCGCACACACATTTACACACACACACACACAATAAAACACATTTTGTTTGTTTACATACAACAAAACAAAAATCAGAGCAGACACACAATAACACAGCTTTCAACATATGGTTATTCTGTACCAGAAAATAGAACTGTGTAAGTGAAAAAAAAAAACAATAAGTACACACACACACACACACACACACACAACATTACATACAGCAAAGGCCCAGACACACAGGCTACCTGTGTATGTCTCAGGGGGCAGCAGCACGAGGATCTCGTACACTCGGAGTCTGTAGAGCGTAGCAGCGTTCCTGATCTGGTTGCCGTAGGACTTCACCACTGTGGGCAGGCTGGACCGCATTGCAATGCACCACATCACATTAGTGTTCATAAGGGCAGGGGCAGGCTTCACACTATTTTTTACTTAGTTTTATGTCGTATCCTAACTGCAAGCGACTGTCCAACTATCGCGTCACACTGAATGTTTTATGTCCACATTAAATCCATTTGATTCCTTAGATGTGAACCTTTGATCCTAAGTCCATGTCAATGCGACGTGACGGAAATAGAAATGAACTGAGCGACAAAAAGGCTTTAAAGAAGTCGTGTAACATCACGTTGTGTCACACTGCTTTGTGTTGCGTTCAGTTAAGACAGTATAGAAAATAGAGTAATCAAACTGTGTCAAACTTTGTTGCAAACATTCGATCACGTCGCTTGCAGTTAGGACATGGTGTTACAGTGCTGGCTAAACCATACAGTCTATGGGCTAAACGTTAACTCAGGACAGGAAGAGAAGGCCACACTATGCATAATATATTATACAACATTTATTCACAGACACATTTCAGCGTTCTTCCTTCCTCAGTGTGTTTCACATCACATAAGCACACGAGACCAGACATTCAGCATCCATTTAACACTACAATTCTAAGGCCAATTAAGAAGACTACTGCCTGAATGGGTGGCACCTTGACCTCATGTGTATCTTAACAATCAGTGCCTGTGCCCAGTCTATCACAGAAAATTACTTTTTTAAGTTGGTCAAGGCCACTGACATACACAAGAAAACAAAACAAAAACGACCTTGGGGCATCAGCACAAAACAGATGGAGTGGTGAAAGAGAAAAGGAAGAGACTGAAGGAGAAATGAAGTGGAGAGCGGGCGGCTGTGGAGACTCACTGGTTGAGCAGAGTGACGGCGCAGGAGAGGGGCGTCTGTAGGCGAGCCCACACCTCTTCAGTCAGCAGCTCTCCACAGCACAACACCAGACTCTTCAGAGCTGGACACACGTACACACATACAAGCATATATTACCGTCACATGCATGGACATACTGGGTAGAGCAGGACATGCAGTGAAATGGCTGATTTTAAGTGTAACTGACGGTTGATGGCGGTGCTGCATTCAGACGCTTTTCTGGTTGCTCCGTCCAGACTGAGCATTTGTTTAGTTTTTTGACCTTTTATAAACACCTTATTTTTCCCCATTCATCTTACGAACTGCTTGTATCAAGAAGCATGTGAATATTTACAGACACAAGAACCCATATAAGCACACACACACGCACGCATGAAAACGGGAGGTCTGAGAGATTTCATTGGAGTAGCCCAATGTCCTTTAAGAAAATTAACCAACGGGCCGGTCAATAAAAAAATATAACTTTTTTTTTGATTAACTTATGACGGCCCCGGCCCCAAAATGTGCGTCGGCCCACATGGCGGTTTGCCTGTCCACCCCTGGCAGAGACACACACATCCACACACACAAACAACAACAACAACAACCCGTACAAATGCACGTATGCCCCCAGGCAAGAACACAAAACACACCGACAGCAACATGTCTGCTCTGTGCTGGTGTTGGTTGCCAGAGTAAAAGACAGAGAGACAGAGAGACAGAGAGACAGAGAGACAGAGAGACGGTTCTGGATAGCCAATGGGATTAGAGGGCCATGCGTGGGGCTACGGGTCGGGTACTCACCGCTCAGGGACCCGGCCCGGCCCTCCAGCGTCACCTGCCAGGTGAAGCAGTCTCCCCGCCGCAGCTCTGCCTCCAGCTCTCGCACCGACGGGGGGAAGGCACACCTCAGCAGCAGCAGCTGCCGCCCCAGCAGCTCGCCCACCACTGCAGGGCCTACATGGATACACACACACAGTCACACACACACATACACACACAGTGACACAAACACATATATGCCCACACACACACACGTGCATCACACACGCACGCACACGCGGACACACACACACGGACGCGCACACACACACAAAATAATATAAAAAATAAGAACCCTTGTGGCTACTCTTTAAGACATCATATAAAACTTTGAGTGATCAGAATATTTCTGTTAATACATAAACAGTCTTTCAGAATTTGAGTAAATGTAAAAACTCCCTCTGTCTTCAAAGCTACATCATAACTGGTCAAAACAAACAAGCTGTTGAGAGCAGGGAGCTGTACTTAAAGGTGTACTTCCATCATGTTTTCATTAATTTTGCGGTGTTCTCTAGTATTAATAATTGCCCTGTGCGCTGGTTTTGGTGAAAAAAATGTTCTAGTGCTTCTGTTTCAGGCTGTTTTAGTTTGGTGGAGGGGGTTGGGCCGGGAGAACGACACGATTTCACCAGAGGCGTGATGCTCCCTGCAGCTTCCTTTGCCCCACAGTCAAACTTGATAGCAGAGTAAGGTAAAGGGGAAAAGTCAACTTGACAGCGCTAAAACTGCACACAGAATGTCTTCGGAGATACAGCCTTATGTGTTTGATCCTGAATCCGAAGAGGAAGGAGAGATGGCACAAGCACAGTCGCTTCCTGACCGTTTGTCAATGAACGTTTCAGAATGGTAATATTTGCATGACAAAACAGTGCAAGTGCCCGGCTAAATGCAGTTCAGTCATTCAACTAGCCTGCTAATCTTATGCGAGTCAGTCACAGGCTAACATCATTTAAAGCCCATTCGGTCAGTTTCTCTTATATGCATTTGCACACTTCTACGTCACTTTGCAGGCCCTTTTCGCATTGGGTCGTTTTTCCGCCTATTGTCTTCTTTTGACTGATACAGAAAATGGGGGTAGAAAAACATTTTGATATGCAGCATGCATATGCAACTCGGGGTGACCCATCATATTGCAAAATAGCAAGTACTAAACGGTTTCTCGTGGAAGTACACCTTTAAACATTTGTGGTTAATAAATGAAATTAACATATAAAGACAGCTTTATGACCTCTGCCAGGCTTACTGACTGCACAGAAACATACAGCTATACAGCATCATCATTCAGCAGGGATTCATTGTGTGTGTGTGTGTATGTCCAAGCCTGCATATGTGCGTGTGTGCCTATGTCCGAGAATGTGTGTGTGTGTGTGTGTTTTTTTACCCAGCGTGTTGAGGGCGGCCAGTAGCAGCCAGCCCCCCTGAGCCCTCTGCATGGAGATGCGGCTGTTCTGGGTGGCCGAGCGCAGCAGATCCTCTGCCAGCTCCAGCACCATCTGGGATGGGGAGGGGGATAATGTACTATTCATAAACTATACAATATATAGAACAAAACCATCACTAATCAACAGGCCTGCAAGTGTGACATTTTGCAATTGTGCAGTTTGAGTTGTGACATACTCTGTATGTCAAATCATACATGCAACCATTGCTGCAACAGTTGCACACAACAGGATACATTGTAGCCTTTGCAGTTACGCAATTACATTTCATCAAACTGAGTTTGCAATTGTTTTGTATGTGTGTGTGAAGTCCACTTTAAAAATTAAACCAATGAAACACTTAACAAACCACACACCAACAGTGTACTTTTGATTTGTTGCCAATATAATATTGCATAGAGTCTTGAGGATGAGGACACCGGACATTAAGAAAGAGGTCCCTCCCCACCTCATGTCCGACGCTATGCCTTTTCTCTCCCTTCTTTAGAGTATCGCTGCTAGCATTAACATCAGAAGCTGAGCCACAAGGCTCCACACTGGAGATTTCAGCAGGATGCTTTTTGGAAAGAAGGGGAGACTTGCTAAGTTTTTTGTTTTAAGATTAAAGGAGAAATTCAGTATAAAAGGATATTTGTCAATCTCCAATGTTCTTCCTCGATATAGCTTTCTGCTCTATCTGACATCAATCAGTACTGTGGCTACCTGACATTAATCAGTACTTAATTAATACAATGGGGGTGGAAATGAGCCCCATTAAGCTCCATTCTGGAAACTGAAAAATCTGTTCAATTGTGGCTAAATTCACTAGCCTAGCATTTCCCAATGAAATGAACAGGGGGCGAGACTTTATCCCTTTCTCCAGTTGGTATAATACCTCCATGAAGAGAACAGCACTCCTACCTTGCCCTTGCTGTGTGGTATCCCCAGGGGACAATGCTGCACTGCACCCAGCAGGGCGGCGACAGCAGCACTGTAGCCGGCCACCGCCTCCGGGCAGGACTTGAGCGCCGTCAGCCTCTCGGCACAGCGGTCCAGCAGCACCGCCGCCTGGGCCGGCATCGCCACGGCAACGCAGCGCAGGCACCAGGCAGCTGCCAAGCGGGCCGAGGCGCTGGGATGGAGCAGCACTGAGATGACCGAGTCCAAAAGGCCTGAAAGACACACGGAGGAACACTTTTACATGGACACACATCAGCTTTATTACCTCCGCCAGCGGAGGTTATGTAATCATCGCCGTTTGTTTGTTTGTTAGTTTGTTTGTTAGTTAGTAACATAACTCAACAAGTTATGGATGGATTTTGTTGAGATGTTCAGGGTAGGTCAAAAACTTAGGTGATTAGATTTTGGTGGTGATCTGAGCTTCCCTGACAGAGGTCTGCGCTCTCGGAGTGCTTTTCTAGCTCACACGTGAAATACAGAGAGAGATCAAAGCACAACAATATGCCAGAGTTCTTCCCAACTCCAAGTAAGGCTTCTTACTGTGTGTTTCATGAAATACGTGGACAAAGGAGCAGATGCACATGCACACACACACACACACACACACACACACACACACACACACACACACACACACACACACTAGATGACTCAGAGTGGCACTTGCGTAAGGGACACCTCTTAAAAACCACACAAGTGAGTATTCTCAGCAAACAGGATCCAAGTGGGGCCAAGGGGGTGGTGGCCCCCTGAGAGAGCAGCCTGTATAGAGTCAGGCCTGACATGAACGCTGTGTGGGTGCTGGAATGCCAGTAATGTGCCTCATTCTGCTCTGTACAGGCACCAGCTCTCCAGCACAACACAAGTCTGGTTTATACCTGCTGTGTGTGCTTGCGCAGGTTATACCTGCTGTGTGTGCTTGCGCAGGTTATACCTGCTGTGTGTGCTTGCGCAGGTTATACCTGCTGTGTGTGCTTGCGCAGGTTATACCTGCTGTGTGTGCTTGCGCAGGGTTTTTTTTAAGGGTTTTTCGCACGGTCATGCACACACTAGATTTTGTCACTGTCGAGCGACATTGGCGCAATGGCCCATTTAAAACAATGAGCAATGAGAAGTATGTTTTGAGCCAACTTTAGCTTAGTGACCACCAACCTAACAAGTCTTTTCCATTAGCACAAAAGGACCCACAATAAATACACAGAAATTTGTAGGATTTATTCAGTTCTATCTACAAACCAACATAGGTGCAAACCTGTAATTGGTTTATTAGGCTAACTTATTTTGCCTTATCCTATTATCACTCATGACGTCTTTCCATTCGACATTCGACAAAAAATAGGCTTATACTGCTGGAAACACAATAGATACACACACTGACCTGACACTTTTCAGATTTATCCAGTACAACTCCTAAATCAAGACATAAACCTGCAATTCTGTCATGTTTCACTCCTCTGAAATGCAAGGTTCTCCTAACTGTTTGACTACTGTGGCATTAGGATAGCTCTGATGAGGAGAGGATTGGCGTGCGTGTCAAGTGGCAGCATGAAAGGGTCTGGCGCGTCGGTAACATCACGATGTTGTGCGCACCGACAGACACGGAGAGTAAAAACCAAGCTACACTGTCCCACACATCAGCAGACGAGTACAAAGACAGGAGTTTTGATCAAAGCTTTTTTCTGCATCCAGTCCTGTGGAAAGACACTACAGTCAGTCAGTCGCGCAATGAACTGACTTTTTTTTTTAAAGTCAGGATCCATATCACTACTGGTCTCAATACTACTATGGCAGGCAGCCTCTGTAGTGGCATTGAAGTGGGTCCTGCTATTTATATCTCAGCATTAGGATCACAGGACTCTACTGTTAGAGGTATCAGCTGTAGAATCGCACAGCTCTAATGTTATGAGTTAAGTAAGAAAAGGGAGGAAGATGTGTGGTTGTGGCTACTTATATCTGTTCCTGCCTACTTATGTTCCAAAGGGACCAGTGCACATGTGTTTCATACTGTACAGGTAGATGGGTTTGTGCATAAATGTGCCCATTGGGTGACTGGTTTAGGAGCTAAAGAAGCCACTGTTTCTATTCTAGCTCTGCGTAACTAGGACTAAATGTCCTTCAGCAAGACACTAAACTGCATTCAGTGTATGAATGGGAGAATGCAAGGCCATAAATTGTAAAGTGCTTTGGATCGCTAAACTGAGTGAGAGCGAGCGCGACATAAATGCAGGGCATTTACTATTTTATTTCTGTACATACCAGGCAGCAGCCAATGGGTTTTCTGAGCAGTCCTTTATTATGGGCGGTTGCATGCTTGTGTCTACTTATATCTGTTTTTATCTAGTTATGTTTCAAAGGGACCAGTGCACGTGCACAGTGGGGCTTTTATTTGTGTGTGTGTGTGTGTGTGTGTGCATGTGTCTTACCTATGCTGGAGTCCTGCACCAGTGGTGTGGCTGTGGAGCCGAGTCCGTGCACCAGGCTGCCCAGCTCCAGCAGGGCACACACCAGTATGTGCTGATTCACATACACCTCCGGGTTCGCCTCTGCTGCAACCGCATCTGCAACGCAGGAAGACGCAGTCAGCAGCCCCTTCACTTGTCACAGTGACTTGACAAAATAAAACCCAGAACAGGAGTAAGCTAGCTCTGCAGGCAGGAGAAAAGCGCAGACGACCGTCGTATCAAAACTGCTGTAGCAAACAAAAGACAAGATATTCAAAACCCCCAAAGCTTCAATAAGGCTGTGGCCTTGTGTTCAGAGAGCAGGAGGATAAAGACATAGATATGCGTCTGACCTGGATGCTGGCCATTTGGCATTGTTATTAATCCTCTTCTCAGAAAAGAAAAACGGGGGGAAGGAAGCTGCTTTCTGACTCAGCATGAACAACTGCATGAACAACTTTGTGGCTTTTCTTTGGTGGTGCTGTATTGTGTAAAAGAAAAACTCCGGAAAAGTTTTTCTTGACTTTTTGACTTTGACTTTGTGAGTTGTTTTTAACTCATTTTTCTTACCAGAGCTCAGTTGAACATGTTGTTAATCAGCTGGTATGTAAACAGGACCAGTGTTATTTTCTGTGTTGTAAAAACATTTCTTTCCTCGGAAGATGTTGGGCTGGGCTGTGCATCTAAATTGGGAATTGTAAGCTCCGACAAAAAGTCCTGACCTAAAATTTCCAAATTCAGTGTGAGTGTCAGTTCAAGTGAGGAGCTTAACCTGAGGCCTTCTTGTGGGGGCTGATGGCGTGGCAGATCTCCTTGGCGGCGGCGACCTGGGCCTTCTCGCCGAGCAGCGTGCCCAGCGTGGCGCGCAGGGCGAAGGAGACGCAGCGGCGGGTGCAGGCCGCGTCGGCCGGCGTCTGTGTGGCGCGCGGGTGCGAGGCCAGCTCCAGCAGCAGGGCCAGCAGGGAGGGGAAGCTCAGCTCCAGCCAGCCACTGCCCAGCGCCGACACAAACACCACGCACGCCTGACCCAGGACAGACAGGGAGGGAGGGAGGGAGGGAGGGAGGGGGAGAGAGGGAGACAGACGGGGAAAAACAAACAGTTAGTGCTGTTGTATTTCACAATGGTACAGTGGTGTGTGGGGAACATTTCTGCATCTGTAAAGGCCCCACTAATCTATGGGCCGACTTGTGTTGAGGCCTGAGGACACCAAAATAAACAGAGACAAAAAAATAACAGGGTAGACAAGAAAGGACAGAGACAGACAGCGTGTGAGTGAGTGAGTGAGAGACAGATAAAGAAAGAGAATGAGTGAGATTAAGTTAGTGAGAAAAACAAATAAAGGAGACAGAGAAAGTAAGTGAATGAAACAGTGAGTGAGTAAAAGTAAAGGAGAGAGGCCAAATAAGCGAGCAAGCGAGAATGAGTGAGTGAGTGAGTGAGTGAGAGAGTGAGTGAGTGAGTGAGTGAAAGTGATAGAGAGGGAAAGGGAGAGAGAGAAAGACTGAGTGAGTGAAAGTGAAGGAGAGGAAGAGAGGCCTAATGAGTGTGCAAGTAAGCGTGTGTACGAGTAAGCGTGTGAGAGAGAGAGTGAGTGACTGACTGACTGACCGACTGAGAGAGTGAGTAAAAAGAGCCAACCTGCGTGATGCCCACACGGATGTCTCTGCTGACGGAGCTGCCTCCTTTCAGCATGTCGCCGCTGGCACGCAGAAACCCGGCCCCCCCTCTCAGGAACCCCCCCGAAAGCAGCTCCATCACTTCCTCCAGGCACATACGCCTCCCACTTGGACGGGGTGCTGAGACAAGACAACACACATAGACACACACCAACAGGCACGCACGCATACACACACACACACACGCGCAGACACACACACACACACCATACAAAGGCATGCAGACACACACGCACACACAGGTATAGTTTGCCTTGATCTATTTTTAAGAGCAACCTCAAAAACATAGCCCTACTCAAACACAAGACTGCCAAGAAGAAATGTGTCATGCATATGTCAAAAACACAAATAACAACTTAGTAAAACACAAACGCTTAAAAAGAAAGGTAGATGTTTTCGAAGGTAAAAGGCGGTGGGTGTAACCTACCGACGGGCTGCTTGGGTTCCAGGGCGGAGGCCAGCAGAGTGCCCAGCAGCTTGGCCACAGCCACGCGCACGTCGTAGCTGGAGCCCTCGAAGGCCCTGAAGCAGAGCGTGGCCGTGCTCTCCAGCTCCGAGCTCCACAGGAACACGGCCTCCCTCTGCAGCTCCAGCAGGCACTGGAAAGAGAGCAGACGTCTTTATTGGCACTGTACCAGAGACTTTCTAATACAGGAGGAGACACAGCGCTGGAGAAATCGCCCATAAAAATGCATGCCGAAACTTCGCAACGCCAACATGGCGAGTATCCGCAAATATCCCGCCTCTTCTGCTGTCAACAGCCAATCATCTGCCGAACTGTACAAACAGTGTTCCAATCATGTTGCAGCATCGTGCTCCGTTGCAAAACTCTTGCAGTGTAGTGAAGCACACATCCAGTCATTACAGTCAAGTTTACATTGTGATTTCAAGCAATATTCCAACCATTTTGCCATTCATTTAGGTAGGGCCTGGTCTTATTAACCCGAAATAGATGCTCGAAGGCATTGCCAATACGGCTACCAAGTGCAGGCACTTGTCTAGAAGGACTTTGACTACACAAATACAGCGAAATGTTGTCCGAGACCAGCAGCGACAGCAGAAGTGGAGAAGGTGGAAGGAGGGATTCGTAAAGCCACAGAGCAGTTACACAGTTGTACAGGTATACAGTATTACAGCAGCTCATTCAGCCAACTAACAGCTATGACCAGCTACTTTGGAAAAACTCTGACCAGTTAAATATAAAAGAAATAAATAGGCATCCATTTTTTTTGTTCAACTAGGGCACTCTCCAACCAACAACCATAATCATTACCATGACTATAACAATTATTTGTACTGAAAATATTAAGCTGAGCTGAATCTTTTGAAAGCAACTAAGCTTTTTTAAGATAGCTAAATGTAAGCTGCTGTCCTTCCCCTCCTGGCCTCTGCTCAACCTCTACCACTTTCTTGGGCACTGTTTGGGCAGTTGCAGCAATCTCAGTGCTCCAGGTAACATGGAGACATCACTGCTCGAAGCAAGCACCGAGCCCTGAGGAGACTGACCTTAGCGGCCGCACAGCGGACAGCCATGGAGCGGTCGGTGAGGCAGGCGCGGGCTGCCTTGTAGATGTCCCTGTGGCAGGGCACGGCGCTCACGCCCAGCCCCCTCAGGATCCGCTCCACACTCAGCATGATCTCATAGCGCCCCTGAGACTGCACACAGCACGCATCAGGAACACACACACGCAGAGCACAGTTAGATACATACACACACACAGCAAAACATAGCTTGCGCTTCGCAAGTATGCCCCGTACTTAAAGAGTGTGTGTGTGTGTGTGTGTGTGTGTGTGTGTGTGGGATCCTCGTACCTCGGCACTCTTCATGGCTTTTAAGAGGGTCCCCACGGACTCCTTGAAGGGGCTGATAAGGAGACGGCCCAGCTGTTCATACAGTGCTCCCACACACGTGATGGCCGCCCTGCCACAGAGGGAGAACACAGCAAAGCAGAGCAGGCATGAAGACACAACTCCAGACACATAGATGCACAAATAAATAGGAGAGTGACAGGACAATAGACTGAAGGAGAACTTACCATGTTTTAACCTACATACCTACTGTTAGAGGTATTTACATACTGATGGTAGCCAAAAAGTCAGCATGTAGGAGAATGTCCAAAAGAGTATTGTCAAACTTGTTTCTATTCCTACGTCCTTTATTGACAATCGACTCTTTGGGGCTTACACAAATGTGGTGGAAGTCAACAGAGGTGTGTGGCCCAGTTTCCCCACTAATATGATAACTACCACCATTTATTAATTTATTATTGTTGGCTTTTGACAGCACGGAAAGACCTCTAACAGCAGGTACATAAAGCTCAAATGTGCCAAAACTCTCCTTTAAAGGGTAGAGAGGTGCCATGACATTACACCACACTGACTGACAGCCATTAAAAAAATCTGCTGCATGTGCAGAGGCCAGATCATAAGTCTGCACACAGCTAAATGAGCAGCTGAGATGGGGTTTTTTTTTCACTTTTTTAAAACAAGGAGCATAAAGTGACAGACCAGCATTGTATCACATTACTATTCATGTCAGGCCACTGGTGGCACCGTGCCAGACTAACTCAGCACTCCCAGGGGAGATTTATGCCTGAAGCCTCTTCCAGCTACCATGTCCTTTACCTTTTAGCATGAGCTCAACAAAGGTTTGTGTCTGCAGGAGAGAAATATGCATTGGATATTTTATAACCCAAAATTCACGCCTCTTTCCCATAATGCCCCACCTTTAATGCATGTGACAAATACATTACATCCCTCACTTCCAGCATACATCACAGCAACCCAGATGAAAGGCACATCATTTAGACACACTTGGAGACCTATTTTATTGTCATTTTTCAAAGCTGAGGAAATGCAAAACTGCATTCCAAAGTAATGCACTCAAATTCAAGAAAAAGCCTAATGTTACTTGGTGAGTAGAAATTTTAAATGGCACAAAGTTCACAATAACTTCCTTATGGGCAATAATCCACGTGTGTTGTTCGACCATTTAAACTGGCGTGACTCACAGGCGAGTGGGCAGTGCGCTGGGCGAGTCGTCCTTGCTGCGGATGATGTCGCTGCAGCGGTCCAGGGCCAGCGAGGCGCTGAGCGAGTCCCCGCAACGGTACACCAGCGCCAGGCACTGGGCCAGCAGCCGGCGAGTGGGGGGGCCTGGCGAGCCCGTCAGAACCCCCAGGAGCTGCTCCACCAGACGCTTCTGCTTCTGCTTCACGTCCGCCTGCACGTACGCGCACACACACACACACACACACACACACACACACACACACACACACACAAACATACACAATGAAGTCAGTGTGAGAGGGTGGCAGACAGCTGCTTGCTAGACAGTGACACGTCACAGGCTGGCCGTAGGCAGACAGAAACGTCTGTTTATGGGATGTCTTCCCAGTGGCTCTTCACCAGGCCATCTCTATACCCAGACAGTGTGACAAACAGCCCTCTGTGTGTGTGTGTGTGTGTGTGTGTGTGTGTTAGGAGAGATGCGAGTATCCACAGGTCCTCTTACCCGGTCCGTGGTGGGAAGCAGTTTCTTGAGGAAGCGCAGCCACTCGTACACAAACTCAGCCCTCTGGTGTTCCCCCAGCTGCCCGCAGGCATCGTCGTTGAGGAGTAATGTATGGGCCTGCTCCATCCTCAAACCTCCTTCTCCTCCTCCGGGTTGGGTAGAGTTGTCCAGGGTAACGGCTGCCTCTCTCAGGGCAGCCAGATGCTGTTGGCTCCCATTACCATCACGACCCCAAAATCTGAATTTGAGGTCAAAAAAATAGGATTATCTAAATTTAGTCCAGGGAGGCCATGGCAGTTGTGTGAAGGAGACTTAATTTCACAGCCACACTAAAGCAGGAACAGTAAAGAAGAAAAAGGGTGGGAGACAGAATCAGACTTCAGACAGACTTAGATCATGTGGAACCTGTCCCTGGTTGGAGGACAAGCTGGAGCCAACCAAACTTGATAGCTTAATAGATGAAGACCCGGCTGAGAGTCAGGGAATTCAGTCACTTTGTAAAGCTCATCAGAGACGAAAGGGGCTATGAATAATTCAGTAGCTCCGACGGGGGCTTACTACCTTCTAGAAGGCTCTTGTTTTCGCAAACAAAACAAATAATCCAGGGATGACACAAGCGTCCACATAACACATTCACATAACACATCTACAGCTAACCACATTCTAGTGACAACAGAGAAAACTTTTCACAACGCTGCGTGGTTTAGCAATTACCACTTTAGATCAAACGGGCATAAATGGGGTTAGCTTGGACTGTGAGCCCTTGTGGGGGCCGTTGTGGAAAACACTCAACAATTTGCGAAGTTAGCAGCGGCCAAAGTGCCACGGAGACATTTCATCAGCCATGCATTGATCAACATTTACGGAGCCATATTTCAGTCCTTCGAGCAGCACGAAACTGATATCAAGGAAAATAGAATAAATGATGAAACGATAACTCGGTTAACCTACTGGTAACAACAGGGATCTAAACCTTGTTTGGATGGAATTTTGCTGAGAAGTGCCTTCTGTGCTAACACAAAACTTTTGTTTTCCCTTTACTATCCATACACATAACAACGTTAGGTGACTTCTCCCAAGCCATGATTATTGTACACCACAAGTTTCGATATGCAAAATACAAACAACTTTACTTGCAGCGCAAAAGATTATTAGCAAGCTAACTAACATTACTCAAAATGAACAAGATTAAAACATTCTCGCTGCTAACGTTAACGTTATGTTACCTCAGTGAATTAATGTTAGGTTAGCATTAATCCTCAAGCTTGAAACAAGCATTCAATAAGGCCATGTAAAGATGCCTACATTTGTTACTAATGCCGAACTATTTTCGACAATATTTTATCCGCACACAAGTCTAAGATTAGGTTTGTGGTTGACGTTTGATGCCGCTAAAAAACGCTAACGATGGCAACCCATTTCAGATTCACAATGTCAGTACCCATCTCAAAATGTCTTGACCCTGTAGGGCTGAATAAAAACTTTCACATATGGAGGTTATGTAGGAGCTTTTGGGATTGTCTTTTTTAAAGACAATACTGTTGACATTTAAGCCACTGGTCAAGTTGAAATGCAGACGACGTTTGGTAAGATTAGCCAGCTAACGACTCACATCTACAACTGACATTACATACAGCTAAGTTAAGGGGCTAGTGTGGCACACTAGCAAGTTAGCACAGTAAAGTAATCTTTCTGAGACCAAAACCAAACCTCAATGGTCCACCTATATTCAGCAATATATTTAAAATGAAATAAGTGGAAATGTTACCTGGCAGATGGATATTTCGCTCCTTACTTCGCGTCAGCTTCCCTCCATTCGGGGAGGTACCTGTGTGTTTGCTAGCGTAGATAGCTGCTGCTACCGCTGTATCTACTGGTCAGTGTGGAGACCTACCCTGGAGTATTAGTGGGAAGGGTCCCCTTGCAGACGCACCCACCAGTTTGCGGGTCAGGAGGATCCCTGAACTTTTAAAACATTAACAAAACAGTAGATTTGTGTTGTGAAACGTTTTTTTTTTTTTATTTAGACCGAACATCAATCTTACATGAAGTAAAATACATGTATAAATTTATGGAGACACTGCTCACACATAAAAAGCAGATTGTAATCCATATGGGAGTTAAGTGCTGCTTTTCAATGAACTCACTGAGTTTCATTCACACTCTAAGAACACGGACCCAAACTTGTGTCTCACACCACAGGTAAAGACAACTTTGCATTGCCGTCCCAAAGACAAAATGACAATTTACTTAACTGTGCTAAATCACGGACCGAGGAGATTTCCACACAGACCTTCGGCAAGAGCAGCTGTTAAACTGCAAGAGTGCCACCTGCTGCCTAGCGAAAGTAATTTTCTGTTCGGTGTGTCTATGGTGGCACCTCAACACAACTACAAAGAACACCGGTCTGCCTGCGCTAACATTTATGAACATATATGGGTAATTACTGCAGGGCTTGCAGTTAGAAATTAGTATTCTTCCAACTTCCAATTCTGCCAACTGTCAGACAATCCAATTGCCTAGACACCCCAACCAGGTCAGAATAGTCTGTTGATCTGGCTGTTTTTCCACCTTGTTTACAAATGAAACAAAAATGAAAAATGAAACAAAAAATCCCCTGAGTACAACACATATATCAGCATTGTAATGAAAGATTGCACAGCCATTTGCATACATTAAACAAAATGTTCTCAGATACTGAAAATTTTTTATAAGAACTCTCTCCAGTAGTGATCACTGTAAAACAGAGCATAACTTCAGGTGTCTCTAGAACTCCACAACATGAGTGAGTGGGTCTTCTGAATGGAGGTAAAATGTCTGTTTCTGACCATAGACACCAAAGCGAACAACACAATTGGCTTCCATGCTCCTTTTGGAAGACGCCAGAGCTCTCTCACACTGGGACACAAAGTTCTTGTAAAGCCGTTCTCCATCTGAAGCATCAATTTGCTGTGAATACTGAAACTGTCCGTCTTCCAATGTTCCCGCCAGTGAGTCCTGAGGAACTATGAGAACACTCCCAGGAAGATCAATCACCGATGAGAGTTCTCCTCCTTTAACACGGAACAACTTGGCCCCCAACAGGAATTTCACTATAGACAAGGGGAATCCACAATTTTAATTTGTTTTCATGAGTAAAATTGACATGTCATTGAATTGATATGGTATCTCCAACTCACCCATGTTTGGTATAATCTCCTCTGTGGCTTCTTTAAAGAAACTCAAATAGATCACCAGACCAGTACCAATCTATAAAACAGAACATTATACACAGTGCATTAAACATCAAAACACATTGTGCACTCTTATAGTGCATGCGTTGCTGAAGTGATTATTTTATAAATTTTAATTTGTAAGTCTTGGATAGGGAAAGCTTTTAGAAGGTCTCAAAAGTCACTCTGAAAAAACACTGTCATCCGCACCAGTAAAGAAATCAAATAATAAGAGAGCATGTAACTAATGGATACACAAAAGCACAAAACAATAAACAGCATACATCCTCCTGCAAAATGCCTTACCCTTGTGTAACTTGCACCTGCAGTTTTGGTTGCTTCTTTTATTTGAATTATGCAGTCAGAGCATAGCTGCAAAACTGCCTTTGCCTTCAAAGATTGTGATTTGTGCTGCACCGGCAACCTATTATCTAAACAGACCTGGGAGCTACAAAATCATCACATAGAAGTCAATCAACTGTATGTTTTGGCAACAGACACATCATTCTTTCCAAACCTACCATCTTATGAAAAACACACACAAAATGTATGGGCAGAATATAAGTACCTTTGAAAGGCTCTTAAACTGAGGAGCACATCTCCACTTTTTTTAGGGTTCTTTTGCTGTGGACTGCCACTGTCCAGTGGTGCACTCCTCTTAATAGGTGCACCAGAGCCCAGGCGAATCATCACTGGCTTCAGCAGAACCACAGCCTCAGCTGGTTTAACATTCATAGGTGTAGGGCTTACCCTAAATGAAGAAGGCCTTGGAGAAGAAAACCATCAATGTGCCATCAAAACCATCAAACAATCAACTGTGCACTAAACAGAGTTATTTTTATGACTTTTCCTAACCCCCACTGGCCCACTGTTGTAATATTACAAACATTTAATTCTACAAAAACAAACCTTCACATTTTTTTGTTTTTAAAACCACATTTATATTACTAATGTGTCCTATTGTTCAGTTCTGCAATGCTATTGGATAGTAGATTGTGTGGGGCTCTGTTACCTGTCCACAAAGTTATACGACTTGTGTACCTGCTTTGACGTACAGGACCTTGTTGTAGCTTATCCACTGAATTGCATTAGATTTGATTTGAACAGCATTTGGATTTTAGATGTCAAATTTGAAAGAAAAAAAAGAACACTAACTTCTGTGTCATATGCCTCCTACAACAACATATAAAAAGTAAAACAATATACAGTACTGTGCAAAAGTCTTAGGCAGGTATGAAAAAATGCTGTCAACTAGGAATGCCTTAAAAGTGTTTATCATTTATGTTCATCAATTAACAAAATGCAGTGACTGAACAAAAGAGAAACCTAAATCAAATCAATATTTGGTGTGACCACCCTTTGCCTTTAAAAGAGCATCAATTCTTCTAGGTCTATTTCATAGAGTGTTTGAAGGAACTTGGCTGGTAGCTTGCGCCAAACATCTTGAAGAACTACCACAGATCTTCTGTGGATGTATGCTTCCTGACATATACAACCAATTTGGTGTAGTTGGTTGATCATACACCTGACTATAATTCTGCAAAATCCCTGGCTTTGTGTGTACCCCTGTGTGTGAACTGATGCTGGTTTGAAGACACCTGCCTAAATCTTTGGACAGTACTGTATCTTTTTAGCCATCCACATGTATTGTTAAAACACCCATAAGGCTGAAAGGAGTTAAGGCATAAGATGGGCATAAGTTGTTTTTTGACAAGTGTTAGGCAGGTGCACGCAAAGTGTACACACACAGGGGTACACACAATGTCAGGGATTTTGCAGGATTATAGTCAAGTGTATGATCAGCCAATTACACCAAATTGGTTGTATATGTCAGGAAGCATACATCCACAGAAGATCTGTGGTAGTTCTTCAAGATGGTTGCCGCAAGCTACCTGCCAAGTTCCTTCAAAAACTCTATGCAATAGACCTAGAAGAATTGATGCTCTTTTAAAGGCAAAGGGTGGACACACCAAATATTGATTTGATTTAGGTTTCTCTTTTGTTCAGTCACTGCATTTTGTTAATTGATGAACATAAATGATTAGCACTTCCATTTTTGAAGAAATTCCAAGTTGACAGCATTTTTTCACACCTGCCTAAGACTTTTTCACAGTACTGTATATATTTTTAATTTCTTCTATATTTGGTTCTCTGGGGCACACCAGCATAACAGTGCAAAGTCCTAATGAAGGGTAGCAGCACAAAGTCCTTCAATCGTCATCATACTGTAGTGATAGCCCTCTTAATATGCTATTAGGCAGGCAGACAGATAGATAGATAATTGTACTGATCACTGCTCACCTTAAATCCTTGTTCTGCCTAAGGTACTGATGGTCATTGCATTCTGGGCGGGCTGCAATGGCACAGGTGTTTTGCTGTGGGTCAGGCGTGCGGGCAGCAGAGCACTGCTCGCATCTCTGGATCCACCAGCGCACATCAGCCTTCAGCGATCCCCAGTGGAAGTGCTTGGAGATGAGCCTGATGCACTTCTTCACATCTAGGTGGTTCATGTCATTGTGGTACGCTGAGAGGGTGGCATGGACCTCCTCTCTGTTCCTTACCACTCTGCGCCGGTTCTGGTTTCTGATGAAAAAGAGGACACCATCTGGAGGACACCATAGACAAATGTTAAAAAGGGTTGTTTTTGTATTAAATTGAAAAAAAATGTTTTATAATTCTACATGAATATCAGGAAAAAAAAATTCTGTGCACAATACTGTCAGTGGCTATCTAACTGTTAGACGGGCATTGTACAAATGTGACAGACCATGCTAAAGGTGCAATATGCAAAAAAAAAAAAAAGATGGCCTGTAATCATAAAATGGGACACATTTTGAAAATTGAAATACTGATTTCACTGACAACAATAGTATAGTCAGATTATTCACATTTAAAACTGCTAAATAGTGATAATTCCCACACCAGCTGTTGAATGTATTTGACAGGCCTGAGGTACCATGTAGAGCAAATCCTTTACAGTGCCTCCGCAGTGTGTTTTTCTCCACAGCGTTTAAGCCTGGAGGATAGACCCCGGCGCTCAAGTGCTTGTGCACAGCATCATATTTTGCGAAAAAGGTCCTCTGAGTATTCTCCAAGCTGTTTTCTGCATTAGAGCCCCGTGATCCCTGTTGTAAGAGGAGAAAAAATACATTTTTAATATGTCAAATGTTTCAACAAGAGTAGATGCATGCTAAAAAGCTTCTTGTCATCATACCTCCACAGGTAACTGGCCAAGTAACAGAGTGGGAACTGCATGGCCTTTCAGCAGCTTTTCTCTGCCCTTGAGCTCAAAGCAATCCTCAGTGAAATGAACACTACAGACCACTGATCTGGTGGTTGGGGACCATTTGCTTTTCTGTGTGTTTTTGATCCAAAGGCTGAGCGAATCAGGGTCATCGAAGGGAAACCTGCTCATAAATGCAAAAAAAGGAGGTTACACTGTATTGTACTGTCCTTGTTACATTAATTTGGTAGAGTGTAACAAAGTGTCTAACAATATGTAACTTTGTGTGCTTACATTGTACCACAGGGTTAGGGCTCATTCATACCAAACTCTCTGTGTATTCAGTGCGTGGCCGTATTCTGAGCGTATTCTGTCCGTATTCATTTAGAATGAATGATGAGACCATTCCCACCGCAACCGCGTTCTGAGCGTATTCTGAGCGTATTCTATCACCATAGAAACATATTGTACGGACAGAATACGGCCACGCGCTGAATACGGAGAGTGTTTGGTGTGAATGAGCCCTTAGGGTTAGGTATGTACAGTGTAAGTACATAGTATTGAATGTTTTTACATGTAGATACACTAAATAAAGAATTGTAAAATAGTTTTACCAATGAGGAATAATATAGCCCAAATTGAATGTTATGACATGCTTTATGACATGATTAAAAATGGGAAGCCATTTTGTGGTCCCAGGAACAGAATTCTTAAAATTTGACTTTTAATTTCAAATTACAATATATATCATAAATCTCCACCAAAGAGTTAAAGGGAACATTTTCTAATGATTAATTTTACATCACTTGCTTCTCGGGTCACAACTCCTTTTTAAAATCTGTGTATCTCAGATATCAAAGAACAAATGCCAAATATCCACATACTAGTTGCTGGGACTGATGACATTTTTCACATTTAGTATGAAGCAAAGAATGGTCATTTTCAATACTCTATTTACTCTTAAGAAAAAATACAAAAAGACCTTCATCTGGTGTGGTGAGATTATAAAGCAGATCTGTGCTGGATGGAAGTGGTGGTAGTATCAGAGCCCATTACTGAGTAGATGGACACTTGCTTACCGATGAAAGGTCAGGCCCAAGCTCCGTTCCACCGGCCCATTGTGGTTGTTGCAGCCATTTACAGAGCAGTGAAACTTCTGTGTTGTTTCGTCCATTTCTAGGCAACGTTTACAGTTGCCAATCCATGTCTGTATGTCCCTTATCATAGTTCCCCAGTAAAACTGGTAAGAAATTTTGTTTCTGCAATATCTTACACCATAATGACCTTCGTTGTCGTGATATCTTTTGAGCACTGCATTGACCTGCGCTCGGCTTCGAAGAACTCTTCGCAGTCTGCCTCCATAATGATAGTAAAGAACACCACCTGCACAGGGTGGAATTGGATTACCAGTGGGTGATACATTTGCAAAGAAAATAAATTGCTTTTATGATGCTACTAGTTCACCTGAGGGTGTATGTGCTTTAAGGTACCTTCCAAACAGTAGTTCTTTGACATTCTGTTTATTATAGTTTTTGTGCTCCTAGTTGATTCCTTTGAATGGGTCCTTGTCTTCAAATACCTCTCCACTGCATCATACCTAGAGAAAGCAAGCTCCTTCCTGCCCTGGGAGTCATTTTCCCACAGTACATCGCCATCAAACTCCAACTCTACCCTGTGTGAATTCCCTGCATACGGATGCTCTGTATGTTCTTCTATGAGGTCTTGGGAAGGGTACATGAGATCTTCATTGTCCTCCTGTTCAAGGTGATAAAGGTATCCATTTTACCATTATTCTACATTCCCAATTATTGAAAATAATTACTGAAAGACAAATTTAGGTTCAGCTCCATGTCTTATAAACAGACTACAAGTGAGTCTATGAAAGTAAGAACATATCTAACTGATGATGTTCACTGGTTACCTGCTGAGTGTCTGAATCCATTGGCACGGTGGGGACTGCATCTGGTTTCAGAGATGCACTTTGCCCTGAGCGATCGAAACAGTTTTCTGTGAAGTGCTTGGAGCACAGGACAGATTTTGAGTTTACAGACCAGTGGTCCCGTTTGGCATAGGAGATCCAAAGGTTGAGTCGGTTGGAATCAGTTGTAGGGAACCTGGTAGCACAGAACATAAGAGTGGTAACAAAGCTTTAAGAACACACAGAATAAGCAACAAACAGTTAACTTAATCTCACAGTGTACATGTGTAACACAGAAAAACACACACTGCTGCCTACTTGTTCATCCTAGTAAACAATCCACGTACTGTATGTCTAAAATTTAAATGCAAAAAATAGCAGCAGAAGGTAGAGATTTTTGACTTTGGACAGTAACAAAACTTCACAACCCAATTTATCTTTTATCTTATGGTGCTACCCTATACAATACGCAATTCTTAGATCATCTGTATCTGATCAACACTAAAAAGACTGGGTTCAGCAAAACTCACTTGTGAAAAGTCAGGCTCTCGCCTTCACTATTTGGAACCAGGCTACTTTCACATCCATAACAGAGGCAGTGCTTTGGCACTGGGGTATGGACCACAGTTTGACGTATTGCACAGCATCTTTGACAGTTATCAATCCACTCATTTGCATCTTTCTTCATGGAGCCCCAATAGAAAACTCTTTTCAAGTTCCTTAGTAGCAGCCTCCTGTTGCTGTGGTTCTTGTCATTGTGATACTGTTTGAGCACAGACTTAACTTGCTCTGGGTTGCGTAGGACTTTGTGTTGCTTCTCACCATCATAATGCCAGAGACTGTCATCTAGAAGACAGGAACAGATGAAGCTGCAGATATGTGCACCGCTGCCTGAATGACCATGGATCACAATGATGTCGTAGTGTAACGACCGTACCTTTCCAGAAGAACTTTTTACTCCATCTTTTTATACGGACAGGGTCCTTCTGGTCTTTCCTTTGACTGCCAAAGCGTATGTATAGTTCTACATCATTATAATCCTGAAAATGCATCCTATAGAGGGAATGACACACAATCTGAACTCAGACACATTGTCCATCATGCCTGGCAAAAATAACCTCTAAAAGGCAGCAAGAAACTCAAACTGCCATTCAAAAAAACTAAACAGATTACAACCTAAATGAATATTAATTAATTGTGATAACTTATAGGGGAATCACAGAACATCTGAAATAGAGGTAAGCTAAAATAAAATAAAAATTCTGATAGTAGCCAGACTGATGTAATGTATGCTTAGAAGCTTCCACCATGAGTGTGGGAAATGTTTACAGGGCGTACCATTCTCTGGGTGTTGCCCTAAGGTGATTCATACAAGATTCAATTAAGATTCAGTAATCACCTCTGCTCTCCTCTTCAAATTTACTGCTTTGTTAGTGTCTCAGACTGATTTTAAAAGATTGCAATCTGTAGTGGTTGCTCAACAAAATAACCCAGTTTAAGATTTGGTGGCCTACAAGGTAATTTCTGTATCTTCACAAAAATTAATGAAGTACCACTGATGCATGGAATAGTCTCAAATGGAGCAAGGCCATACAAGGTTAAAACTAATCTACCAAAAACATATACAGGGGACAAAAAAAAACACTTTTTAAATGACTATATCTAGTCAATCATGGAGGCACCGCAATTAAAAAAAATAATAGTAAAATTGTAAATTAAAGCTCATTCAGTTATCTTTACAGTGTACCAAACACAGACACGGTAGGCTAGGCCAATCTAAACAGGTCAAAGTGGGGCTCAAACATTCATGTTTTAACGTAAATCTAGCCCTACCACTTTACTGTAAAGTTGTTTTTTTTCCCAAACTTAATTTTCGAGTCCTAATATGAATCTGCTACAGACAACCTGGTGGCTTGTTCAGAAACGACGGGATGCATTTAGCTTTGCAACAATATTTGGCAAAACCTGGGTCACATTAGTTACATGACAATACCAAGAATCTAACCTTCCCTATCAAACACACTCTTGAGAAAAGCTGCTGTGGAAGAAACGTCAGTATTTCCTGAACAACTACCACAACTAAGATTAAAAAACATCTATCTTTCACTAATCAAAACAGGTGTCGAACTACCTTGGCGTTAAGGTGCGTTTCTGTTTACAAGCACAAACTAACCGACCATTTCCTTCCGGTTCCCGAATATTTTTCCTTCTGCTGTTAGTAACTCAATACTGCCACGAAGTGTACTGGAGTGTGAAACGCATCTCGTTATGAGCCTATGAAAGTAAATGCGAAAGCTTGTGCACCCGATGTAGAATACATGTAAGATTATGTGGAACAAATACTTGAACTTGGCTGATTTTATTATTATACTTTATACTTTATAATTATATAATAATTATTATAATTAGTGTTTATTATAGTTTTAAATATTGGTCAACCAATTGTACACTAAACCAGTGTAGGTTTCTTCCAAAAGCTTTGTTTTTGTAGACTAGTGTTTTGTTTAGGGGGTGGGGGAAAATAACAGCACTCCACAGAAACATCACATTTTTAATATTAATGTAGTTTATTAGTTCTATATCTCATTTAAAGCCTATTATGCACCAAATGGCAGATACAGAAATGTATATTAGGACTCCTTTAAATGAACATCTCTTTGCAACAAAACTAAACCACATGTGCCTCTAGAATTCCACAACATGAATGAATGACTCCTCTGAATGGAAGGTAATGGTCTGTTTCTGACCATAGATGCCATAGTAGACAACACATTTGGCTTCCACACTCTTTCTGGAGGATGCCAGAGCTCTCTTACACTGGGACACAAAGTTATTGTAAAGCCGTTCTCCATCTGAAGCATCAACTTGCTGTGAATACTGAAACTGTCCGTCTTCCAATGTTCCCGCCAGTGAGTTCTGAGGAACTATGAGAACACTCCCAGGAAGATCAAGCACCGATGAGAGTTCTCCTCCTTTCACACGGAACAACTTTGCCCCCAACAAGACTTTCACTATACAAGGGAAATCAATAATGTTAATATTGTTATTTTTTAGAGAGTTATTTTTTTAGTTATTTAGAGAGTTATTTTTTCCATGAGTAAAATTAACATTATTTGTCATTTAACTGATATGGCATATCTTTAACTCACCCATTTTTGGTATAATTTCTTCTGTAGCTTCTTTAAAGAAACTCAAGTAGATCACTAGGCCAGTACCAATCTATAAAACAGAACATTACAGATAGTGCATTGAACATCACAAAACACTGTACCCCCTGATAGCACATCTTAGTGCAGTTTTTTCAGTTTTCAATTTGTAAGTGTTGCATAGGAAAAGCTTTTAGAAGAGAGGTCTTTAAGTCTGTTTACGTTGTCATCTACACCAGTAAAGAAATCATATAATGTGAACACATGTAAATAATGGATACACAGAAGCACAAAAGAGTAAATGACATGACTTACCCTTGCACGTGTATTTTTGGTTGCTTTTTTAATTTGAATGTTGCCTTCAGAGCAGTGTTGCAAAACTGTCCTTGCTCGCAAAGGTTGTGACTTGTCCCGCACTGGAAAGCCATTATCTAAACAGATCAGGGAGCTACAAAAAAAAAAAAAAAAAAACATAATAAAAAGTCAGTCAACAGTATGTATTTGCAACAGAAGCATCTGTTGGTCTCCAAAGCTACCATCTCACAAAACACACACCCACATAGAATGTATGAAAAGAACATGCGTACGTTTGAGAGCTGTAGCTAGTGAGCTCGTCTCCACCTTCTTTATGTTTTTCTTGTTGGGGACTGGTGCTGTCCAGCGGAGAACCAGAGACCAGGTGAATGGTTAATACTGGCTCCAGCAAACCCGCAGTCTGGGCAGGCTCAACGTCCCAAGATGTTGAGCTGGTCAAACCTGTGGCAGAAGGCCTTGGATAGAAAAAGCTTCAATGTTTCATTACTGTGCACTCACGAGATAATGATTTTATAATTGGTCTTACCAAAACAGCAAAACAGAGCAATACTTACTTGCTGGAGCTAGAGAGTGCTTCTCTACCTATTTTGCGCTTCTTTTGCTGTGCACTCTCACTGTCTAGTGGAGCACTTCTCTTAACAGGAGCACCAGAGACCAGGTGAGTGGTTGCTACTGGCTCTGACAAAGTCACAACCTCAGTTGGTTCAACATCCCAAGATGTGGAGCTGGCCAAATCTGTCGTAGCGGGGCTTGGAGATGAAAACCATCAATGTTTCATTACTGTGCACTGAATAGAGTGATTTTATGACTAATCTTAAAACAGGAATAAATCTTTACATCTTCACCATACTGCAGTGATTTCCCTCATAATATGCTATGTTCCTGAAAGCCATTTGTGAATGGTACTTACAGTACCACTGAAAGTGTTACAGTCTCTGTGCCTGTACTGCTCACCTTAAATCCTGGTCCTGGCTGAAACTCTCATGGTCACTGCATTCTGGGCTGTCGGCAATGGCACAGGTTGGGTCAGGCTGTGGGTCAGGCGTGCGGGCAGCAGAGCACTCCTCGCATCTCTGGATCCACCAGCGCACATCGGCCTTCAGCGATCCCCAGTGGAAGTGCTTGGAGATGAGCCTGGTGCACTTCTCCACATCCAGGTGGTTCATGTCATTGTGGTATGCTGAGAGGGTGGCATGGACCTCCTCTCTGTTCCTTACCACTTTGCACCGGTTCCGCTTTGTGGTGAAAAAAAGGACACCATCTGTGGAACGTCAAGGCATAATAAACAAACAAGCAAATAAATACATTAATAAATCATGGAAGAATTGTTTTTCTTTGTGCTCAATCTAAACAGACATGATGATTTTGATTTTAATCAATATGCACATACATGTCACTGGCCATGTTAAAGGTGCCATCTGTAACAAATTTACAGTAGGTAATCATTAATGCTCCTAATGTGTCACCAGAGATTACGGTAACATGTTACATTCAAACAACACGTAAGAACATTTTTGTTTGCCTCTTGTTTTCATTGGAGGTACAAAACTTTAAACTACTTTGAATCTAAATGCAGTTTTGTCAAAATCCCACATATAGCACCTTTAGGTTTAACTCTATGTGCCAAAAAAGAATAGTTTCCAATAGTTTTCAAATAAATACGGTTAATTATGTCAGGCTTAACGTACCATGTACAGCAAATCGTTTACCGAGTCTGCGCACAGTGTTCTTGTCCACAGCGTTTAAGCCTGGAGGATAGACCCCAGTGCTCAAGTACTTGTGAACAGCATCATATTTGGCAAAAAAGGTCCTCTGAGTATTCTCCAAGCTGTTTTCTGCATCAGAGCCCTGTGATCCCTGTTGTAAGAGAAGAAAAAATACATTTTTAATATGTCAAATGTTTTAACAAGAGTAGATGCGTGCTAAAATGCTTCTTGTCATCATACCTCCACAGGTAACTGGCCAAGTAACAGAGTGGGAACTGCATGGCCTTTCAGCAGCTTTTCTCTGCCCTTGAGCTCAAAGCAATCCTCAGTGAAATGAACACTACAGACCACTGATCTGGTGGTTGGGGACCATTTGCTTCTCTGTAGTTTTCTGATCCACCGGCTGAGCAACTCGGGGTCATTAAAAGGAAACCTGCTCAAAAACATACACATGGAAAATAGCACAGCCCAATCTGAGTTTCACAGCATGCTCACATCTATTCTAAGTACATTTAGTGCTCTCAAGTATTTTCTATTCCCTGCCAACTCAAACAATAAAAGTATTCACTTTAGGATGTGCAGCCATTTAGTAGTGACAGGCATTTCACAATTCTGAAAACATTTAGTTTTCCAGTTCTCCAGTTTCTGAACTCTGATGTCTGGGAAAATCTTCAGATTAAAATACATCAAATGGCAACAGTTTTACTACTGGGTCATATCAAGTGACAAACAACAAACAAGTGCAATCAGAGATGGCAATCTGGTCCCCCCTGTGGACGGACACGGTCACTGCAATTCGCGCAGGCAGGCAGGCAGGCAGGCAGGCAGGCAGGCAGGCAGGCAGGCAGGCAGGCAGGCAGGCAGGCAGGCAGGCAGGCAGGCAGGCGCACGTGCACGCACACACGGACAGGGTCATTGCAATACCTGGTCAATCCCCTCCAGGGAACCAGGTAAAAAAAGTCTGTAACACCAGTTTTAACGAAACGAAAGTTTTAATTACTTTGACATTTCAGACATGCACCCTTCCATTAATAACTCTGTTTGGGAGTCTAATACTGGTGTTGCAGACTTTATTACCTGGTCCCCCGGAGGGCATTGACCAGGTATTGCAATTACCCTGTCCATGTGTGTATGTGTGTGTGTGTGTGTGTGTGTGTGTCTGTCTGTCTGTCTGGATTGCAATGACCCTGTCCGTCCAGGTTGCCATCTCTGATTGCACTTGTTTGTTGTTTGATTTACCTGGTTTTGTGCAGCACCCAGACTATTTGGACAAATGTGCATGCTTTAGGCCACTACAGTTACTCATAGAGTACTCAGACACACCAACAGAAACCTCCCAATATCCCACCAAGGATAAGCTTTATACTTACAGGGCCACCTGCCTGCTGCACCTGCCTGATATGACCTGCCTAATTGTTGAAAATCTTTGGCACCTCGAACCTTTATGTAGAGGTAATGGTGCACAAACATATTTGTTTACCAGGATGAAGCCCTAGTGTAGAACAATACCTGAAATTTAGTATGAAAACTCCAAAACCAACCAACTATTTTTTTTTGCATCACTTGGCAATTGGGTCACAACTGTGTGGATGAGCACTTGCTTACCGATGAAAGGTCAGGCCCAGACTTCGTTCCACCGGCCCATTGTGGTTGTTGCAGTCATTTACAGAGCAGCGAAACTTCTGGGAGGTTTCATCCATATTCAGGCAAAGTGGACAGTTGCCAATCCACATCTTTATATCCGTCATCAAGCTTTGCCAGTAAAACTTGTCAGCGATTGCAGCAATGCAAAGATTTATGCCGTAATGACCTTGGTTATCGTGATATTCCCTGAGCACTGCGTCGACCTGCGCTCGGCTTCGAAGTACTCTTCGTTTTTTTCCTCCTCGAGAGTAGAAAAGAACACCACCTGCACAAGATGGAATTGGTAATTGCCAGTAGGTAATGCGCAGAGAAAATAAATAAATTATATGATGCTACCAATGTACTGACATGAACAAAAATAACAGAACCCCTGCAAAAAATGATCAATTTATACCAGATAATAATTGCAATCATAAGTGCTTTGATATTAACATGCTTGTTTCATGTTTACATTGGAAACATACCTGACATTAGCTCAAACCTGTTGTAATTCTATAAAAGTTAGCAAATAGCTTGTCTTAAACTGTTGCTACCCTCATCTTTATATTCAGCAAAACACCCTTATAACTAAAATCAATTATCTTTGATCACCATTAATGGGTTGCTTACACCTTTCTACTGGAATATTGGACCAGTATTCTTTTGCAATTTACTCCCAGTTTATGTGACTTGAAGTATTTGAGATCTCTCTGCAGGCATTCTATGACATTGAAGTTCTTGATAATTGTTGCGCATTTCAGAATTTGTTCTCAACTCTTTGTAATTTCTGACGTGATTTATGGGTTATTGTCTAGGTATAGGCCCTGAGGCATTGTTCAGCACTAGCTTTCTGGCATTTATCACTACATAGCACTACAAAACTAGCAATCGTCATATTTCATGATGCAATTCAAACAGCAAAGACATTCAGTACCAGGCATTGCAGTCAACCTTTAAAACTTCATCATTAGCAGTCCCAAAACATCTGAAAATCTCAATCACATTCAACCACAGGGACATTGCTGCAAACAAATGCCTTCTGGGGCTTCTGGGGAAAGCACAACACCATTTCTCACAGACAATGACATTTCTACTAAAGAGAATATATACTTATAATATACAGTATGTGAGTACCAATAATTTTGGTTTATTTAAGTTCATTTGTTTAATTTCTGTGAAATTTAATCTGATTTACCTTTTGTGCCGTTTTTCAGACCATAAAAATGTATGTGTTAGTACAAAACATTTCTATTTCGAACATTTTTTTTCTGGTGCATTATCTGACAAAAGTGTGGGGGGTCCATTATTCTTGACCACACCTACAGCCATGGGTATAAGTACTTTACAGTACCTTCCAAACAGTAGTTCTTTGAAGCTCTCTTGACTATGCCCTTCATGCGTGGAGTTGACTCCTTTGCAAAGGTCCCCGTCTTCAAGTACCTCTCCAAGGCATCATACCTAGAAAATGGAAGCTCTTTCCTGATTTGGGAGTCATTTTCCCACACTAGATTGCCAACAATGCCCAAATCTATCCTCTCTGGATTAATTGCGTACGGATGCTCTGTGTGTTCTTCTATCAGGTCTTGGGAAGGGTACATGAGATCTTCATTGTCCTCCTGTTTAAGGTGGTAAAGGTATGTATTTTACCATTATTCTAATTACTGAATGACAGATTTAGGTTCAGTTCCATGTCTTACAAGTGAGTCTATGAAAGTAAGAACATATCTAACTGATGCTGTTCACTGGTTACCTGCTGAGTGTCTAAATCCATTGGCACAGTGGGGACTGCATCCGGTTTCAGAGATACACTCTCTCCTGAGAGATCAAAACAATCTTCCGTGAAGTGCTTGGAGCACAGGACAGATTTAGAGTTTAAAGACCAGTGGTCCCGTTTGGCGTAGGAGATCCAAAGATTGAGTCTGTTGGAATCAGTTGCAGGGAACCTGGCACCAGAGAACATAGGAGTGGTGACAAAGCTTAACATAAACCTGCAGAATGAGCAACAAGCATTCAACGTAGTTGCATTGCGAACCTGTGTAACTTAAACACACACACACAGCTTTCCACTTCTTCATGCACTGAACAATCAAAATACATCTGACATTTACGAGCAGCAGAAGATAAAGACGCTCAACTTGTACAACAACAAAACAAAGGTTATCTTTTATGTTGTGGGACCCTATACAATATGAACATCTCAGACCATCTGTAAAAATGACAAAGACTGACTTCAGCAAAACTCACTTGTGAAAACTCAGGCTCTCGCCTTCACTCGGGCTACTTTCACATCCATAACAGAGGCAGTGCTTTGGTACTGGGGTCTGGACCTTATTAAGGCGTATCTCACTGCATCTTTGACAGTTATCAATCCACTCATTTATATCTTTCCTTATGGAGCCCCAATAGAAAGCTCTTTTCAGGTCATTGATTACCAGCTGCCTGTTCTTGTGGTTGTTGTCATCGTGATATTGCTGGAGCAAAGAGTTTACTTGCTCTCTGCTGCGTAGGACTTTGCGTGGCCTTTTACCATTGTGATACCAAAGACTGTCATCTAGAAGACAGCAGGAAGATAGATGCAGGTGTAAACACAGCTGACAGTATCATCGCATTCACAATTTTGGCATGATGTAACGATTGTACCTTTCCATAAGAACTTTGTACTCCATCTTCTTATACGGAAGCTGGCCTTCTGTTCTTGTGTTTGATCTCCAAACCGTATGTAGTGTTCCAGATCGTTATAATCATGAAAATAAGACATCCTAGACAGTTGGTGACACATAAACAGATACTTGTGAGGCAACCACAATTTTAAATCATGCAAATTGAGGCTCATGTGCATTATAATCAGTTAGATTTCGACTTAACATCAAAATAAATTGGCTTTCTGCTTTACTTTTTTAATAAAAAGAGAGTTTAGTTACTAAGTGGTGCTTCAGCTAAAGTGGTACACTTGTCTAAAATATAAATCCTAGATATTTTAGGGGCATTAGGATCAGAAATCATGTAGAAATCATGTAGAATTGTCAGAAACTGTAAATAGTTTAACAGCTGAAAATGAAAAATTAACAGTTTTATACAGTTTATAATAGTTATTAGTATTAGCCATTAGCCTGTAGCTTTTAGCATGTATACCTCTAGTAAACACATACAAATGCCCCCACACATATGCATGTACGTGGGCACCCACACCCACAAAGTCGTTTTATTGATGTTGGACATCATGAACTAATAAATCTGATTAGAAAATAAAATTGAAAATACAGTATATGTCGCACTGGGAGTCCCATTTTACCTGAACGTTTACCCAGACCTAACAATGGTGACGTGGTCTTTAAAGGTTAAAATCTTTAAAAAATATTGTTATTGTCAATGTATTTTCTGCACATAAATGCTTCAGAGAACCACGTAAAGCTATACAGTTTATCACATTCATCTTCAGCATTTCAAATTGTTTGTGGAGCTGTGGCCTAGTGGTTAGGGAGTTGGTCTTGCAATCGGAAGGTTGCCGGTTCGAATCCCACCCTACCCATAGTGGAGATGCCCTTGAGCAAGGCATCTAACCCCACGCTGCTCCAGGGACTGTAACTGAAACCCTGCAAATATCTGTAAGTCGCTCTGGATAAGAGCGTCAGCTAAGTGTAATGTTATAATGTTATGTTTTATTTGCGATCAACCAAAAAGTGTCCCAATTTACCTCACTGCACCCTAGGTTTTGTGTGCATGGGCTACGTGCTATCAATTAAAGCAGACCTCTTGGTAATGTTCCATACAGGCCTGTTTTTATCTGTAAGCAACCAAACATGAGAACAAAACTAAAGTAGCGTTTGAGTTAATTACGTAAAATACGACAGTGATCACCATCAGTAACAAATCGTTATCAGACAGGAACAAAAAATCATGAAGTTAGGCTCCTAAACAAAGTTTCCTGATCTACCAAACAGTTATGCTTCGTGACAGGTCATTTGTCCATTTAATAGCACTTACACAGCAGTTTCAATGTAAAACTAGCCCTTCAACTTATCTGTAAAGTTGTTCAATTTTCCGACTGATGTTTTCTTATTTTAATACGAATCTGTCACAGAATTCCAGTGGCTAATGGCTTGCGATGGGAAGCGTTTAGCCTTGTAACAACATGTTACAAAACACGGGTCAAAGTAGTTACATGAGAATAATCAAAGATCTAGTCTTCCAGAGCAGACTCACTCTGGAGAAATCCGGCTGTGGAACAAACGCCATTAATTACTAAACAATTAGCATAAATGCCATTGCAAACATTTATTTTATATAAATAAAATCAGCTGTAGTACCTTGGCGTTCACATGAGTTTCTGCATACATGCACAGGATAAACCGACTACTTCCGATTCCCGTATATTTCTTCTTCATCTGCTGTTTTACCAAAAGTGGCTCTTTACTGCCACGACTTGTACAGGAGTGGAGTGCAGCTCATCCCGCTCTTGTGGGTCTTGTGAAGACAAATGCCACAGCAACATGCCAGAGCGTGTGCACTTGATTTGGGAACTTGTAGAATCATATTCCAGAGCAGCATGTTATTTGTTGCTGTGCTCAAGAGCTGTGCGCACAACATTACATGCTTTACACATCTTTACACATGTATTAGGAATGTGACCTGTCCAGTGTGTAGGTACCAATTGGTAGCCCTACCTGAAACACAGTTTTGTATCATTATGTACAGTTTATATGGTTAAAATGATAACAAAACCCACTTGGCCTGACTCATTTGACATCAACAACTGCATAACCCTGTGATGCACTGCTGAAGCAAGGTCATAGAGATTATGTTGTTAGCAAGCACTGGCTACTGAACAAAAAAAAGAAAGCAGTTGAAACAAGTTGAAACAAACAGGCGTGAAATGAAGTTGTGCTGCTGAAATCATGTCAAGGACAAGAGAGAAAGCCCTTTTATATTCAAAATCATCTTGTCAGGCTGTGAAGTGTCCTCCGTTGTTTTTTCTTTAGTCTTACTCAACTTTTCCTGCATTTTATTGACACTGTCCCAACTTTTTTGAAACACATGCCGGCCTAAAATTTAAAATGACCATTAATATCCCATACAACAACAAAAAATCCAGTTTCAATAACTGGTATGTTGCCCTTGGACTATTCTCAAAAACATATATTGCTTGTATGATTTGAGAATTATAGCATTTCTTTTTTATTTACATTTAACACAATGTCCCAACTTCATCAGAATTGGGGTTGTAATATGAAGTTTAAAAAGTATAAATATAAAGTGCTATGTATGATAATCTGTAAAATCAAAAAAGTTTAGCTGCATTTAACACTGTTATCGTTTTAGGGAAAAAGTTGTTCCTGAATGTAGTCTTGTTTTCAAACACCTATCAGGTCTCCCTGACAGCAAAAGTTCAAACAGTGAGTGACCAGGGCGAGAAAAGCTGTGTGCAATTTTGTTGTTTTTGGGGAACAATAGAGTTAGCAATTTCCTCTTAAGTGTAAAGTTTTAGTTTTAGGACCCCTGCCCGGACCCCAACCCCCCAACCCCCCCCCCCAGCCCCCTGAGCCTGGGCACGATTAGCCTCCTGTTCATTAATTCGGCCCTGAGCCTGGTTTGTGAACAGTTTATCAGTGTTTGAATAGTGATAAATAGTTGCTACAGTAAATCACATGGCATACCAAATAAAAAAAACACACACAATAAACACTTGAAAAGAAAACTATTAACCATTAGGAGATCAAAATAATGAGGTCATTAAATCTTAGTATGACTACAGTTTTTAGATAGGTAAGTGCTGAATTTAAGAATTTAACTAATAACAATGTTTACTCATGTAACTAAGCTGTTTTCTCCAAATGTATGTCTGAAAACAATCCTGAGGGTCATGAGAAAACATCAGGTGTGTTTTTTAGACAAATGCCAAAATATGTTGGTTTGAAGGACTTTCTTAGGCTATAAAATGCCTAAAATTGACAATGAAAGCAAATCTGGACTGGATCTATCAGACCATAACAATAAAGGTAGCTATGCATTGTCAGTGAAATTTTGGAATAGATAAACATGTTTGCTATATTATGCACATTGTCTAATAGCTCTTTCACAATTTTGTTTGAAAAAGTAATGTAGCACTGCATTGAATTTGCAGCATAACCATGCACATATTTCTGCATTTCAGAAAAGGCTTATCCTGGGTCAAAGAGGAGTCATGCAGCTCAGCTTGGTCTTACTGACATTCATATGCTGTAGCACTGCAACACAAGGTTATATTAAAATATTAATTTCAAGATCAAATTACTGATAAACTAAATTATATATTATCAGATAAGTCTTACGTTACGCCTATTCTCATGACATCTATGTCTTTCTAAAGGACTAGACTTTTTTGATTATTGTAACCAATGATGAATGTATTAATGATACTCTGCAAAAGCAAGTATGGACTGCAGTGCTAACAATAATCTATGTTAATGTCTTGCAGCTGCAACAGACCTGTCAGGAAAAGTCTTCACATTTCCAGAAAAGGGAAACACAGCTCATGTGAAGCTAACACCGTTAGTCTCAAAGGACCTGCTCTCTGCCACTTTCTGCCTGAGGTTCTACACTGACTTACATAGTACTACCACTATACTATTTTCTATATCAGACCCCTCGGATGCAAACCGTTTTTCACTGTTTAGAGTAGATGGAAGCAACGACTATCATTTATATGCTGGTGGAGCATTTAGAGCTTTTTACGCCTTACCATTCGACTTGAATAAGTGGAACTCTGCGTGCGCCACTTGGGATGCTGACACTGGTTTTTCAGTGATGATTAATGGGATTGACAGTGTGAAGGCCGCTAGTAATATCAAGGGTTCTATTGCTGGAACACCTATTATAATACTAGGCCAAGATCAGGATAGCTATGGGGGAGGGTTTGAGGCTGCTCAGGCTTTCATGGGACGTATTAAAGATGTACATATGTGGGACCATGTCATTTCTGCTTGTGATATCCGTACCTACATGCAAGGTTTTTCCCACCATCAAGGTAATTACCTTGACTGGACAAGGATGGATTTCTCTGTACATGGAAATGTAATGATAGAAGATTATGACACTTGCTGACTTTACAAAAGAAATGGAGAGTAATTCAGATCTGATGTAAATGCAAATGTCATTTAAACCAGCCACCTGTGATTAGGGCATTTCTTCATCGTTCTCATTATGAAGCCTTAAATACTTAAAGACTATATCAGTATTTTGTGTTTAGCAAATGTATGTGCCACAGAATTTTAGATAATGCCTGACCAAAGTAATGTGATTCAGATTACCTGCTCAGTTGTTTTTCTAAAAAGAAATATTGATTTTCTTATAATGTGATTTCTTTTGTTTCTCATTTGTACTTGCAATTCCCATTTTGTCACACTTCAGTAATTTACATTTTGTTCAATAGTCAAATTATAGAACAATACCGATTATAATGTTGCATGCATTAAATATGTCTAATATTAATATATTTGTCACAAATAAAAACTCACAGAAAAAAACCTTCCGTGCTTCATTTCTTGGTTTCGTTTCCAAACCTTTTACACATAATATTCTATTCTTGCCTTACAAAAAATGTAAATGACAAAAAATAGGCAAAATTATCATTAGAACTTGATAACCCAATCAAAACAGATCCCCCTGTTATTATATTTTTCATATGACACAAATTTACTAATAATCTTTTATGTTTACTCTATATTTCATTTGCAACATAAACTTAGTATGACTGTTCTTAACCTTGGAGTTCCAGATGGGCCTTACTCTGTCTAAGCATCTGAAACTCCAAGGCGTTGCCCCTCCAAAAGCTTTAATACCAATGTCAAGAAAGTCCTCCTATAAAGATCCGAGACATAAATAGTAGCTGTCTGATATGCTCCACTTATGAGTCTGAGGAAATAAGGAGATTAGTATTTTGTGTCAAAGGAATGACAATGTACATATAATTTAGCTCACATAGACCAGTGACCATGGGGCATGTGTTAGCCTATAAGTGTTTAAAAAAAGTGGACATGGACCATGGAACAGCCATCCACGTCTGTTTTTTTTTTTTCTTTTTCTTTAAAGCCGTGTTAGAACCAAAACAACTCCATGAGAATGCCAGGTGTGTTTGACTAGGAAAAATGCCAAAATATTTGTCAGCATGATTTGAAGGGGTTTCCTGGACTATAAAAGCCCCTGTTTGCCACCTTATAACCAAGGAAACCAAGGTAAGTTGTAAGGTGACGTTCTAAGGGCTGGATTTAGCAGAAAATAAAAGAGGTAATATTTTCCATTACAGATTTGGAATATAAAAATATAAAAATGTTGGTCATATTCCTAAGCATATTGTTTACTCTCTTAGTCCCAACATCAAAAAGATAAAGCAACACTCAGCTTAACTTGTAGATGTAATGATTATGCACACCCTTTTGCATTTCAGAAAAAAAACATTCTGGGACAAAGAAGAGCCATGGGAAATATCAACTTAGTCTTTCTGACATTAATGTGCTGCTGCTTGGCATCACAAGGTGAGTTCCTAAAAAACATCAGATTATTTTTTTTTACAAAATAAGTGTCATTATGAACTAATGTTTATGATTTCTACTCTCATCCATAAAGTTTCTGTATTTCAGTGAGGTTGATTTGATTTTTATTAGCAATGACAAAAGTATTGTTGATATTTTGCAACAGCAGAAATGTGATGTCAGCAATAATCTCTGTTGATATCTGACAGCTTCAAGAGACCTGTCGGGAAAAGTCTTCACATTTCCAGAAAAGGGAAACACAGCTCATGTGAGACTAGCTCCATTAATGTCAAAGATTCTGTTCTCAGTAACAGTCTGCTTGAGGTTCTACAGCGACGTACGCAAAAACGACTTTGTACTCTTTTCTATGGACGTCCCCACACAGTCAAATAGTTTCACTCTGTTCAGACGATATGACTATGATTGACTATGACTATGATTTATATGTCAGTGGTGAACATGGAGCTTACTATGAACTGCCGTTCAATACAAATCAGTGGAACTCTATATGTGCCACGTGGGATGCAGGTACTGGTTTGTCTCAGGTGACTGTCAATAACGTCCACAGTGTGAAGACATGTGGGGGGTTCTATTGCTGGAGCACCTATTATAATGCTGGGCCAAGATCAGGATAGCTATGGAGGAGGGTTTGAAGCAACTCAGGCTTTCAACGGGCATATTAAAGATGTACATATGTGGGATCATGTCATTTCTGCTTGTGAAATCAAGAGCTACATGCAAGGCCTGACTCACAGTTCAGGTAATTACCTTGACTGGACAAGGATGGAGTACTCCATTCATGGCTATGTGCTGGTAGAGGATTATGCCACCTGCTAACTTTGCAAAACAAATGGAGAGTAATTAAAACTTAATGTGATTTTTGCAAGCTTTTAGTACTGCAGGCTAAGCTAGTATTCCATGTGTTAAGCATATTTGTGTGTTTAGATCTTTGAGTCAGTGGTTTCAGATTCAGATTAATTTCTTACTAGTTCCCCTACATGGTTTTCTGAAAAGTATGCCAATTTACCAATACAAGATCAGATTCTGTTAAACGGTGACTTCCTTTGTTTTATTCTCATTCCCGCAATCCTTAATGGTCAATATCAACATCTTGTTCAACTGTTATTGAACAATTCGAAAAGGTAGAAATTGTAAATGTCTAATGATATAATTTCATAAAAATAAAGTTTGTCATGAAAGTCCATGCATTTTTTGCTCAAGGTTTTTCATGCCACCCATGCATTCTCCTTAAATGCCTGAAACTATCCTGATGTATTTCAGTTTGTCATGACAGGAGAAATTATTTGTAAAAGCTGAACTAGGCCTACATGAAGGCTTACAACTGCAGGGGTTAGACATCACAAATAGTTTATATTTCTAAACTATTATTTAGTAAGAAGACAAGGCATTTTTTATATAAAATACCCTAAACGTCAAAATGTTAACTCCACTTGGAAACATCCATTCACTCCATTTCGCTATGCAAAACACGAAAAGGTCGTAAAGCGTCGTATTAACCAGATAGAATCAATTCAAGGCTAGGCATATTCGCGTGGAGTAGGCTATTGTGCAATATTATTAGGTCGACAGATGTTTTAAGTATGGGAAGGCCTGTTTACACCACGCGATATATTGCCGGTATCCATGAAACCAAGACATTTTAAAGGAATAGCCTATCACTAAAGATGTTCTAGTCATTTGTTTGGGTTGATCACTTACTTCATTTTAGTAGTAGAATCTCTATCAATCATAAAATTCCCGTTTGCTAGTTTCGCGGGAAAACAATTTGTTGTCGTCTTATCCGATTGGACCAAAAGGTTCTGCGTAGGATGACATCATCGACTGTATATATAGAGGGATTGAAGCAAGTTTGAGTCGGTGGGTGGTTCTCCTAACCCTAGATTCTGTCATTGTGTGTCCTTCACTAACTATTACTGTTTTAAACTCTGGCTTTCAGTAATATTGGGGGACATGAGAAATGGTGCCGATTTGAAAGAAAAAAGCACGAGAAACCCATCCACGCTCAGTGTCTGGTCAGAATGCACTGGTAGGTAATGCCGTGGACAGCTTGGCTGCCGCGAAGAGGTCTCCTCTGTAGCACCGGTGTATAATGGCTGGAGCTGAACTGAGTAGATAAATCTGAGTGCGGTCTAAAATGCAGAACCTTTTCAATGGTTCTACAGACAAAGCCGGGCTCAAACACGCAAATAACTTGTAATGGTTAATGTTTAGTCTGGACCCTTTTCGTTGTCGATTCTGAAGCACGTGTGTCCCCTTGTACATGTCATTATTAGAGCTAGCCAAGGTGTATGAACGCTTGTTTTGTATGGCAGGTAATTGGTTTAGAATGTCACAATTTTATTATCAAATGCCGGGTTTTCAGCTTGTCCTCTTGCCCCGGTCAAGCGCTAACCTTTTCGAAGTCGGTGCAATGAGAATGTAATACAATGTTTTTGAACTCTGAACAGTTGCTGAATACTGGACACTAGCCATTGTGGAACTGAACCGCTTTCCTTTACTACGGCTAACTAGTTTAACGTGTCCATAAGTGAACTGCGATACTCTTGCCTGAAGGCCTGAAGTTGTGTAATGGGGTTCAGGTAATGTTCCAGGCTAAACACGCTATAAGAAATAAAAGATTTGTTGGACTTTGAGTTCGTGTGTTTTGTTTCATTTTTTTTAATGAGGCTCATGCAATTCAGCAGAACTTTGTTGAAAGCCAGAATTTAACTGTTGTATTGATGAAAATACCTGGTCTTGATTCCTCATCTCCCTTGAAATCGATAATGCTGGAGGTGTGACATTTTATTCCACAAGAGGGCGACCTTGTATAAGACTTTGAGCCATTCAAAAAAGGTGGCATGGGGATCTTTTCAGGGGACACGTTAACCAAGAAACCAAAGCCGCGCTGCTTCGTGTAGTAGGGTGCAATGTCCGCTATATAGTACACATTCTTTGCTTTCGTGTAACGTAAAGGAAAACTGTTGACATTGACAGTGCTTCATTATAAAACATGACAAAGTAGCCTCAGTTGGGGTAGTGTGGCAGAGGGTCTGGGGAAATAGGTCCATGTTTGTACTTAACGGGAGGATGAGACCAAGAGATCTGCCATTTACAAACTTGGTTACGCTTCAGTTTGTACAGGCAATTTAATTTTCTTCACGGAAAGTGCTGTGCATGCCTACTTGTTAGTGGCTTTTTAAGGGGACTGCTATCAAAGTTGGATTGGGTATTACGTATATGTCACATCCTTGGGATATAATGCTGGGGGTTGAAGACTAAAGCATTATTTCAAGTAGGTCTGCATGGTTTATTGTCACACCTTACTCAAAGTAGCTGATCAAATAAACTTAGCAGAACAAAACTACAACACCTGTTTAACCTCCTACTTTGTAGTGGCTTGCCTGAGTGTGTCACTAAATGGTGTACTTGGAACGGCACTTATCAGGTGCATAGATATTCCTATTGGGTTCATTATATGGCTTTTCCCTAGATTCTGTCTTGATGCTCTCATGGACAGTTAATACTGAAGGGCAATCTTCCCACACATATTTGAAACCAATGTTGACTTAAAAATTAGCTGTGAAATACTGCTACTGAAACACATCATTAGCATACCTTTTCACTCCTTGCTTGTCATAATATAGCCCAGAACTCCCTCACACCAAGGCGCACACATTTGCCAGGAGGATTTTCTCTGTATTCTCTTTGATCTGCCATCTTCCCACTCCCTCCCCCCTTCATCACCCAGTCTGTTGCCCCTTTACTACTGCCTTTAATGAAGAACCTGCTCTGGGACCAGCACAGCCATCACCTGGAGCCTCATCCAGGTAACGCAACAAGGGACATGTACTGTCCCTCATCATTTTATCGCTCTTAAAACCCCCCCTCCCCTCACACACACCCCACACACACTATCTGAACCTTATGCTGCTAATTGTGCTCTGTGCGATATCCTCTGCTTCCCAGCCTCCCTCTGCAGCTTCACGCTGTTAAGTATGCCTTTGATCAGCAGATTGAAGGATTGGATAAGGTGCATAACCCATTCAAAACACACAAGTGTGTGCAGGTACACACACGACGGCCACTACAAAGCCATCACCATAAATCAGAATATTGTGGAACCGTGTGTAATGAATCAATGTCATGTGTTACATTTCTGTGAGTTGAATTAATCAAAAATACATTTTCCACAGTGTAAATTGTATGACTTGTGCATGTGGTTGGGATCAAAGCTGCTTAAATATCGTTTAGGCACACATTTGGTGTGATGAGGACGAAAGCAGCTCTCCGGCTTCCCTGACCCTCTTCAGGAGTTGTGAGTGGAAGAGTATTTAGGGGGGTAGAGGTATTTCAGCTATATGGTATATTGACAAGCCTTAGGTAACCTTAACCCAGACTTGAGTAGTAAACCTAATATGGCTTCATTCTGCAAACAGGCAACAAAATTGTATGAAGCTTACTCACTTGGTTCACATTTGTCACTGAACCATGTACACTCCTGATCAAAATCTTAAGACCAGTTGAAAAATTGCAAGAATTCACATTTTGCACTGTTGGATGTTAAGAAGGTTCTACATAGTGCTTCACAAGGCAAAAAGAAGAAATGGGAGTGAGACAAGAAAAAAAATGAGTAAGCAATTTATTGCAAACAACCATTAAACTGAAATAGGCTGTTCATCAGCTGATCAAAAGTTTAAGACCACAGCCTATAAAAGCTCAAATCGTCACAAAAATGTGGATTCAGTATCATTTTCTGTCAGGTATCCACACTGTCACTACCATAGAGCTGCAGTAAAACACTAGAGCGGACACATGCGCACTGCTCATTGCAATCGTGGCCGCCATCTTGCGACTGTATTGCCGGCCGGGAATCCTAGCCCTTATTATAGTCTCCATCCATTTGCCTATGACACAAGTTAAACTAACTGGTCTGTAGTTTCCTACATATGCTGTGTTACCCTTCTTATGCAGTGCTGTTATTTTTCCTAATTTCCATTTTGTATATATATTTTTATACATATGAAAATACAAAAGTTGTCTTGTTATTTGTAGAAATGATATCGGTGTGGTTTGTGTAAATGTATTATAGGTTGCTTGCATTCGAAGATAAATCAATTAGTGGTGGGAGAAAAAAAAATCACATCAGAAAAATATGAATTCATATCAAGTAGGTGTATTAACATATTTATTCATGTCATTTTTAAAATCAATAAACATGTTTTCAGTCTTTGAATCTCTTCAAATCTGAATACACAACCTAATCTTTTCCATACTAAGAACATGAGGAATTACCTACTGATGAAAATATTACATTTACATTACATTTACATATATACGCGCAGGTAATATAAATAACAAATCACCAATTTAATTAAGGATGTGTTGCTATATTTAAAAAAAAAAAACATAAAATGTCGACTGCAATGGTTATACAGGGTCGAACGCAAACTGTAGTACGTTAAAATCCACTTTATTCGTCATTAACGTTGTAATTATCGTTTTCTTTGATACGATTTATGTACATATAGAGTCAGGCATTTCAAATATCATCATTGTATAGTGTGTCAGTGGATATTTTCACAGAACAAAGCCGTTTTTTGACAGAGGTGGGTCCATTCTATGCTTATTTACATTGAGTGCCTAGCACATAATTCCCCTCACAAGATGGCGGCCGCGTCGGACGTTTTCCGGTGTGGTCAGCCAATGCCGTGTCCACTCTAGTGTTTTACTGCAGCTCTATGGTCACGACCTCCTGATGGCAAAGGCAAAAAAGCTTTGTCTCTTTGAACACGGTCGGGTTGTTGAGCTGCATCAGCAAGGCCTCTCGCAGCGTGCCATTGCTGATCAGGTTGGACACACTAAGACAATCATTTAAAACTTATTAAAAGATACTGAGGGTTATGAGAAGTGGTAGACCAAAAACAAATTCACCAGCCCTGAGCCAGAGGATCCGATTGGCTGTCCGTCAAGACCCAGAACGATCCCCAGCCCAAATTAAGCTTGTTGCTGGTGCCAACTACAGTCCCACAACCAATCTCCTTCAAAGGCACAAAACTGCCTGTTTGGAATTTGCACGAGAGCACGAAACATGGGACATTGAAAAAAAATAACCTTGATGGTTCTGATGGCTTCTAACGTTACTGGCATGACAAGGGGTGGGGGTGACAAGGAGATCCCACCTGAGATATTTTCTACACGGCACAGTGGAGGGGGCGCCATCATGATCTGGGGTGCTTTTTCCTTCAATGGAACAATGGAGCTTCAGGTTGTGCAGGGGTGTCAAACGGCAGCTGGCTATGTGAAGATGTTGCAGAGGGCATCCTTCATGACTGAAGGCCATCATCTTTGTGGTAATGACTGGGTTTTTCAACAGGACAATGCCTGCCTGACAAAGAACTTACATGAGAAAGAAATAACATGACTTTTGAAGCATCCTGCGTACTCCCCTGATCTAAATCCAATTGAGAACATTTGGGTTTGGATGGCAAGGGAAGTTTACAAAAATGCACAACAGTTCCAGACAGTGAATGCCCTCCATGAAGCCATCTTCACCACTTGGAGCAACATTCCCACTAGCCTCCTGAAAACACTAGCATCAAGCATGCCGAATCGAATGTTTGAGATGATTAATAAGAATGGTGCATCTACTCATTACTGAGTCCTTTTTGAAAATTTTATTTCTATTTTAGGGGGTTTTGGTTTTTTTTTTAGATGTGGTATTAAACTTTTGATCAGCTGATGAACATCCTATTTCAGTTTAATGGTTGTTTGCAATAAATTGCTTACTGTTTTTTTTTTCTTGTCTCACTCCCTTTTCTTCTTTTTGTATTTTGACCTAGAACCTTCTTAACATCCAACAGTGCAAAATGTGAATTCTTGCCATTTTTCAACTGGTCATAAGATTTTGATCAGGAGTGTATATATTGATGCAGCACCCTGGTGTCAACAGCTCTGTTTTAAATAGTTTGGTTTACAGTGCCATTGTGCATTTGTGTGCACAGTCAACTACTGACCAAAGGAGGGACATGCAGCTTCAGGAGGTAGTCAAACCACATTTTCGTCCCATACATTTATCAAAATGGTTGATTTTAATTACCTTTAAGTCCTTTAGCCAGGTTTATGAGCTAATCTGTGAAATCAGCTGTTTTACATGCACATGTACAACCAACACAATTGTTGAACCTTTGCTCTCAGCAGGTTCGGATCTTTGGCTCTGAAGACTGTGCTCTGTGATGAAGGGGGTATGAAAAAGACATGCCCATGAAATACATACGATGGTGTTTTCTAATGCATTGAACTGACTTGGGGGAGGAACTCCCTTCTCAGCATTGGTGCAGTGCAGTGCAATATTATTACTACCACACACATGGAAAAGGTCATGGAGGCGATTCGTCAGTTGCTACTGTCATATTTGGATTAATGGAGACTGGTCGTAAGCAGGGAAATATTTAACCTTGGGGTAAAGCTGTGTCTTGTCATTACCCATGCAAACACATTGCACACCATAACCAGTCCATGGCTTGCTGTCATCCATACACCCTTTGGACTAAATGGAGGAAACTAGCAGGAAATAAAATGATCAACAAACAATATTACAACATTTTGATTGATATCACTCTAGTGTTTATTTTAGAAGTCAGTCTCTTAGGAACAGCACCTTATTAGCCTAATCTGTTGGAGGCATTCAATCGCTTGACTTATTATTTGCTAAATGTTTGTTAGGGTTTTAAATAAGGGAATGTGGCAGAGGTCAAAGCTCATAGCTTTCTTATATTTATAACAGACCAGACCATGATGAAGCCCATTTGAGTATATTAGGTCTTCAAAAGGATGCCTTTTTTCCAGTAGGACTTCAGGGTGCTAAACCCAAGCTTTATAAAGGCACAACATCAAAAACCTACAAGGTTGTACATTAGGTCAGGTCATGCTGATGGACATTGATCACAGCCACAATAAATTGGTAAAATTGTGATTAATTAGCTAAAGATCTATGTGATATATGAGGGATTTCTCTTTCTCATCCAGTCTCCTGTAACCACAAGTATTGTTCCCATAACTAAAAATCATTTCTTAAAACTGAAACTATGAGAGAATTTAGAAGGGATTTTTGTAGCTACATATTTTTGTACTGATGGTATTTGAGTAATAATAATAATCTTGTAAATAGCATTTTAATGTTGAAAAATTGTATTATTATTTCAAATCCCTTGGTTGGTTTTGGAACTCTTGTATTAGGATCAAAAGCTTGTATGTGTCTCTGGCTGAGCTAGGAGGTGTGAACAGCGGGTTTCCTGAACCATTTGGTGGCCTTCTGAATAACCGTCCCTGTCTGATGGATTAGCATACAGACAATTTGGCACCTTTCGTATCTGATTAGAAGACACTGTACTAAACAAAAGACCACTGCATATTCATTTTGGGGTGGTAACCTTCTGAAACACCCATTGGGTGTCTACAACATTTAAGTCAGAATAACTACTGTTTGAGTTAGTCTTGTCTTGTCTAGTCCTTGTCAACGTCCTGTGTGTGTGTGTGTGTGTGTGTGTATGTCTGTGATGTCCTTATTGTTAAGAATAAACCTTGTTCCTGATTCGAAACCACTAGGCTGACTGAGTCTCCAAATTCAACTTAAAAGTACTTTTATTACTTTTAGTCCTTGCAGTACTTGAAGCAGCTGACTGTCTCAAAAATGCATGGCATTTCGCGTCACTGTCATTGTTTTGGCATTCCAGAAGATCATTATTAACGATTTCTGATTATCTTCGAGCTTCAACTTTTTTAATACACTTTTAGTGTACTTATTTTTTTAGGCAGGAACTATTTCCTCTTACACTGTCCAGCAAGGGTATTGTAGATGAATTTGACTTATGCTCAGTCCAGTGGTGAGAATGATTCAAGGTTGATGTGTTAGATTGGCAGAACAAAATATGTAATAAGATTAAAGAATGAGCAAGTACAGCTTAGCTGATCTGCATGAGATGTTCTACACTCGGCATAATTTCTTATAATTTCTCATAATTTCTTGTTCTTGCTGTATTCAGCTATCTGCTCTTAGGAGTGATGCTTGAAATATATTTAAAAAATATTTAAGGGCAGTAAAAATATGGTTGTATTTTATTCATTAGGTTTGTATCTCACAGACTGGTCTAAAATAACAACTGCAGCTCGCTAAAATTATAATTGAGAAATAACTCTTGCTTGTAATAACTGTGTGCACCACTGATACATTAGTCTTGTCTTTGCACAGTCCATGGTCATTTGCTGTTTGTATGTCACAATAGTGGTAATTGTAGTTGTTTATCAGTTACGAGTCATTTCAAATCTCATTTCGGACCAAGCGTCTTGCAAAGGACTGCATTACACAGACTTCCATTTTATCACAGCTTTCTCTAAATTGCCTTTTTGTCCTTTTTAAATTAAATGGGTAGATCAGATACAGTGACCTGTATTTGCTGGTTAGATTTGCCTGTTTTGACCATGAATGTATTGTGGTTGGTTTTATGAAATCTTAACTGCAGGAGCTGATACCTTTACCAGCATGGGGCGGCATCTGCAACCTCAACGACTGGAAACCATTAATGTCAACCTACATTGCAATAGCACTACAGGAAAATAAAGCAAAGCACATGAAGCACTGAAGAAGAGTAGGATCTCTATTTTAAGAAAAACATGATTAAATGTTTAAATGAATACTCACCATTCTACAGATTGTACAATGGATACAAAGAGCTGGCTGTCTTTTCATCACTTGGAAAATGCATTATTCTGCTAAATGTCTAACATGCTAAGTGTGGTTTACCAAAAAACACAACTAATAAACAAACAAACAAAAAAAAAAAAAAACATGCCCGCTAGTGATTTTGAAGCAGGGATGCTATAGCCTTCTCTCTAATCAGCACTGACACTCCAGCCCCAGGTTTTGTTGTCATGAATGTTTGCACACACAGTGTCCTCAAGGGATGATTCCTCAACTGTTGTGAAGATACAATGTATCTGTAAAACAAATGCAACTCCTACATGATTACTTACACTACATATCACAACTACCGTATATAAACATGCACACTTGCGTATGGTAATGAATACCTTTTTCTTACTCACTCCATCCATATCTCTCTCTCTCCACTTTAACCTCAATATATTTCTAATAAATTAAACACATCTCCTTGGAGATCATATTGGCTTTCATTGTAGCCCTCCTCAGGGCATGAAGCAAAACAGGAGCATCGGGGGATTTCCCAATTTTCACCAAACGTTTGGAAGTTAGTTTTACACGAACTCATGTAAACCTTATAAAAACGTGTCAGTTAAACACATCTGTATGTTCATCATGTTTGTGTGTGTGAACATGTGTGAATGAACACAGTTGTAAGACCTTGTTTAGAGCATTGTGCCAGTGGGTTGCATTCATGCTTGATCTATAGTCTAATTAATTCCTTAACTTGTTTTCAGTGCAGTGTTCATGGTGTGTGTGTCTGTGTGTGTGTGTGTCAGGAGGGGATCTCTCTTTGAAGTAGTGTGGTGAAATCTCTTGAGGTTCCCAGGCCTCAGGCTGGACTGAATGGAGAACGGGAAGCAGGTGGAATAGAGGGCGAGGGGTAAATGACGTTTTATAAGCAAAACAGAATGCGCTAATCTGATATTCTAAAGTTATACTGGTCCTGCTGAGTTTCTCTCGCTATTTGTAGCTTCCTACATTACAATGAACTCAAGCAGCCTATGTATGACTGTGTATGTTAAGGCACCAACGGTTGGGTACTAACTAGAATAGAATAGAACAGAAGAGAATAGAATAGAATTTTATTAATCACTTCAGTAGGTCCCTTCAGTAAATAAAAATAAATAAATCTAATAGTAGAGTTATACTTCTCAGTTTTTTTCTTACAAAGGTTACATCTAAATATATATTTTCAGTGAAAACACTTTATGTATTTACAGCACACTGAATGACTGAATTTTTCGACTCATGACACTGTCTTTTAGTGATGGAGGGTACAGAGGGTCTGCTATGAGATCTAAGCCCCGGTTAGCGAAATACAATCATTGTTTCACTTTTCAAAACGTGATACTTGACTAAATTAACTGGGGCAGTGGTGGTCTGCCAGTTAAGGTAACGGAGTATCGCAGGCTAGAATCCACCCAGAAGTGCAACTGAGGTACCCTGAGCATGGTGGTGTCCCCACATACTGCTCCCTGAGTGGAGTCGTCATGACTGCCCTCTTTGATGGCGGGTTATATGCTGAGTCAAAATTTCATTGTTTGCAATGACAAATGACAATCACTTTCAAATATGTGTGAGGATAATTTTTAGTATTAAATACTTTTAAAAAACTATTACATTCTCGCCTCTGTTACTGCAATGTTTGTAGTATTATTGTTGACTCTAAATTAATTGCTTAATTAAAGTGGATTCATGTGTAAAATATTCAAATACGCTGTTTGAGTCAGATTTTTAAAAGGGGGAGATGCAAAGTAATCCAGCAATATGTAGGCCTACCTTTGATACAACAGTAAGTAGTTTAAATACTTTTCAAAAGGAGCAGGAAGTAAAAGTAACTTTGCCAGACCTGACAATGATACTCATTCTACATACAATGAAATACTGCATAACCATACACTACACCTCCGTGCAAATGATGTCAAGTTGATGACATGGTAAACTTTATAATAATAGCCTATTAAAACAGTTTATGATCAAAATGATCCTTTATCATAGTTCTTGTTATTTACCCAAACAAACAAACAAACGAAAAAACTGATGGGAGAGGGTCTTAAAAGGGAAAGGGTCTAAAGGGGTCAGGTGAACTCACCCTGATTTGTGAATCGTTTGCGCTGTCAGGAAAAAAGGTGGGTTTGTATGTGATCTATCACTACACAAGGCTTTTACGAGTAATTGTTAACGGCTATGTATGTATTAAGATGAAGAACAAAAACATACTTTAATTCCAGTTTACAATTGAAAAGGGAGGCCCAGTGAGAAGATGGACAGCTGTACATTTTCACCTAACTTTGAACTTGCTTAAGGCTAATTATGGGCCCTATGTAGTACGGGGAACTAAATATGCTTCATGCAAAGGAGCATGATAGTGTTCTGTAGCCTACGCCGCTTCTGAATATGGTGGCGACATGTTTTGCTGTCAAAAATATGGATTTCCCCAATATTGCCTGTCACTCTCTGAGCAATGCTATTCATGGGGTCTTAAGCCCACATTGTCACGAATGTGCCTTGTAGACTGTCAAGGCTAGGCCTACAAGACATTTGCCTATCCAAATGTTTTAAAAGCCAACCAACCTTGTATTATGATACCATGATGACAGTACTTTTAACCCTCTGGGGTCTGAGGCCTCTCTGAAGCAATCTGTCAGGCCTCAAGATTTTTACAACATTTCTACATTTTTTCAGCGAACTAAACGCATTTACCCAAAAGTGAAACATTTGGTTATATTCAGGAAGACCTTAGAAATAATGATGTGATAGTAAAGTGAATGTAAAGAAATTCGTTTTTTTCTGTAAAAAATCTGTAAACACAACCTTACAAGCTTAAAAAGTCCCTCCAGAAGGATTCTGACTTCAGAGGGTTTATGCAATTGACTGTTGAGTGTTGAGTTCAATCTGCTCAGTTAGGGCTGTTTCATAGGCGTCTCATCACCATTCTTCAGTGCAAAGCAAACTCCGAAAGAAAACACCATGGGCACAAGCCTACATTTGACACCAAATAACTATTTTCTAAGCTAGCCTACGCTGCCATCACCTCTGAAGTGACTGCCAGTTTATGCCACATGGTCCCGGCCTTCCCTGTTGTGTGTAGACAGCATGCAAACCGTTTTTATCCGATAACTCGGAACTAGTTTGTCTAAAGCCTTTGTTAACGCCTCATGGTTAAGGTCCAGCCCAATCTGTAATATCTGTCTGATGTGATCTCCAGTCTTGAGTAAAATCAGTAAACACCGCACGACCAGAATCCATAAGAACCAACCCTCAATCTCGGGTACAAACAAGCCATTCAAAATGGGCTATGCCACTTTAATACAGGAGGGAAATAATATTCAAAGATTGAATAATTAATCGGCTCAGACAAACACACAATATATATTCAAAACGTTTTATTGAAAACAAACATATGAATATGATATAATATGTATTTTACACAAAAGAGAAAGGTATTAAAAGTTCCCGACGATATCAGGACAACCTCTTCTTGAAAAGTTGGTATCGTCCATACTACAGCTGATCGGCCTCGACCCCCCGGTGCGGTCCATCGGACTGTCCGCGGCCGTTTTTAATTTTGAAATATTAGAGTATAGAATTTATAGATACCTGCGACAGCCTTTACTGTCGACGCATGCATCGTTGCTTTATTTAATATTCAAGTATAACTTTTAGGGCTATTTTGTTTATACTTGGACGAGGAATCCCCTTCATAACAATCAGGCCGTGAACCCATCCTCGGTCTCTCATAATAAGTCTGATTTTCTGACAGCTAACTAACGTTATGGGAGACACAGGCAGTGAGAGGAGCAAGCCACCCACCATACCACCACGATGTCCTTGTGGATTCTGGGGGTAAGACTCTTTAACTATTTGCCTCGACGTTATGGTTTGAAATTAAGTTTAGCAGGAAGCTAACGTAGGCATCAGTACGCCAATGACAAGGGGAAATGGATAGCTAGCCAGCTAATGCTAGCTAGAGCTAAGCTTATCACCTAGCGTTTGCTAGCTCATCAGCCCGAGGCCACTGTCAGTTTGTCTTTGCCAGTATTCCATTGTTGTTTTGTGTAGGCCAGAGTTGGGGGTGGGGAATAGAGACAAATACAGAATATCGTAGACAGCTGTTCTCGCTATCTTGTAAGCATGTTTGTCATTCATCCAACCAAGAGAAATTTGTCGTCATGTCTGAACATGAGTGATAAAACAAACGATTAGGGTCTTGGAACGTGCAAGCTAACGTCAATAGGCTAACTTTTGGTATTAGCGTTGCCTGGTCTTGCTCTGACTGAATTTGGATTGACTCGGAAGAAGACTCATCCATTCTGTTTGATCAGCTGTCACCCACTTTAACCTGTTGAACAGGGGTTGAAAGCCGAAGCTTCCCCTTAATCTAATACAGGTATTACCTGTAATGCCCGGATAACAGCTGACTGGTGGCTAGCTAGCCAGCTACCATTTTCCAGTGCCGTTAGTTGGGTAATGTTATTATTTTATTAGCATATTTGTGGATTACCCTCACGTTTCGCTTGGCAATGCCAGAGCGATCCAAAGGACGGCAAAACGTTTTCTCGAACGACTACAGAACCTTCCGGCTTTGACACTAGGCACAATGGAAGAACCATGGCGCTGTTGTTCAAATACATGGTAAATCCCTGTGAAGGATTTCCAACCATTTAAAGGGGGACACCGACACGTGATCAAAAGTGGGCGTATAGAAAAAAATATCAACGTCTGCATTTTTGACGTTTTCATGTTAATAAGTTGCTTCAGCTTTGGTGAATGACAAAGATTAAAAAAATGTGTAATCCAAGCTATAGAGCTGTTTCCATCACGTTTTCTGTCAAGGCTGTTTCAACGAACCCCGGTTGATTTTTAATCCAAATCAGTCAAACCTGCAAAACAGCAGTGATGGAAAGTAACATGCATTTTCTTCAGTATTCACTGAAGTACACCGCGGGAATTTCCATAGTGTTGATTAGCCTGCAGCACCTTACTGAAGAAAATGCATGTTTGTCAAGCAGGTCAAAACTCTGTCCATCACCTGCAACATTTAATGAGGGAACCTTAAGATGTTCCATAGCCAGTCCAAACTTTAGCCTTATGATGTGATCATAAAAAAATAACTTACATATATTACAGAAAACAGAAAAAACATGCTAATTAAGAACATGCCAGTCATATTACCTGGTAGACGAGTCACTTAGATCAGTAAACCGAAATCTAAATTTCTTTTTCTTTTTGTTTTAATGAATTGTTCTGTATAACAGTGAGGCCAGTATGCCAGTGTTGAGGCTACTCTCTGTATCTCCACAGAGTAATTTGAAATCTAGGTGCTATAATCTCTCATGATGGCAGTCTGAAGGGAAGGACATGAAAAACCCAAATCATCACTCCACAATGAAAGATTTCTCCTAAGCCATGTGTGGGTAGCTTTAGTGATGAACAGCCAGGCCAATTTCCTTGTTGTCATCTAGTGAGGTGATAAGGCCTTGGACTACCTATGTATGCCTGTTGATGGTGTCTCAGTCACATTGCTAGATACTTAAAAATCTACCTTTCAACTGTAATGACTGTTTTTCCAACATGTCAGAAACACGTGGGGCTGTGCGGATGCTCCTGTTAGACCTCTTGTACCTGTCAGACAACAAAGTAGAGCTGCATTTCTGCAGAAAATGTTAGAAAAGCTTGACGTGCATGGAGGTAAAGGAAAGTTGCTCCTGCAGCTAAGAGCCAAGAGCCTGGGGCCTTACAGCTCTGCTGGTTGTTGTCACTGGCCTTCAGAGGGAAGCAGCAGTGTGTGTGCGTGTGTGTGTGCGTGTGTGTGTGTGTGTGTGTGTGCGTGTGTGTGTGTGTGTGTGTGTGTGAGAGGGAGAGAGAGAGAGTGAGAGCACACGTGTGCGTATATGTCTATGCCCACTGCATGTGTGTGTGAGTGCACGTGTGTGCCTATGTGTGTGTGTGTATGTGTGCGCTTGTGCATGCGTGTGTATGCGTGTGTGTATTTGCCCAGCGTGTGGGTGGTTGGTGCTCAGCCTTCCTTGCCTTCTCTCTCTCTCCCCCCCTCTGATTTCCCTCAAGAAGGTGAGCTGAGGTGTGCATGGTGGAGGCTTGATTGGCGCTCCAGCCGTAGCTCATAAGCCTTAATTGCGGATGACATTTAGCAGGAGATGTCAAATTAATCCTACCGGCCTTGTTATCCCCCTTGAGAGTGCCTGCCTTGATTGGATTGGAGTGATGTCGAGGAGAAAGGAAGAGGAGGCAGAAGAGACAGGCAGATGAAGAGAGAGAGGGAGAGAGAGAGAAAAGAGAGATGGACATGAGAGGGAGAAAGAACTTCTGATTGTTTTTATCCCTTTGTCTGTCTGTACTCCCATTTTGAATTGGGGTGAAAATGTGGCAATGGCCCCAGCCATAGCACATAATGCTCAAGAAATTATGTGGAATCCAGCTCTCAGCGGGTCAAGGTCTTTACTTTGAAGGTCACTTCAAAAGAGAAACTATTCCCTTTTGGTAGTCCACCCAGAATGCTCATACTGTCTGAGTACAAAATATTTAGCCTTGTAGTGACTGCAACAGGCTTTCTCTATAACGTATCGTGTTGAATTATACATCCACCATTACATTACATCACACTTAGCTGACGCTCTTATTCAGATCGACTTAGAGTTATTTTCACAGGGTTTCAGTTACAGTCCCTGGAGCAGTGTGGGGTCAGATGCCTTGCTCACGGGCATTTCAATCAGGGGTAGGGCAGGATTCAAACCTGCGACTCTCTGATCCCAAGACCACCTCCCTAACCACTAGACCACAGCTGCCCCAATAGTACAATAGTAACCAAGAGGACAGGAACTCCACAAAGTTCTCCTAGCCTTCTGGTTATCTGTATGTGTTTCTAGTACAGTCTACTCTTTGATTGGCAGAGAGATGTGGCTTCGATGGAGGAGTTAAGTGTTTACTTAATCTAATTACGTGCCAGTACGGTCCATTGGCCAGAAACAAATTAATAAAAACACAAGTGTTTGTTTAAAGTCAAGGGAGTATTCACATGTGGTTGACATTTCTGACAAAGGGAATGTTTAGTTAGCTCAACTCAAACAGGAATGTTCTATTAGCTGATTTGCATTCTGTACTTGATCAAGTTTGCAGTCTCAAGCTACTTTTGTGATTCGAAAAAACAGCCTTTTGGATTTCACAAAGTTACCTTTTACAACAAAAAGTAGTGCTTACAGTAGCCTGCAAACAGCTGGCCTACGGAAAATCAAAGCTTTTCTGACCCAGTGACACCCCCCCCCCCCCCCTCTCCCACTCTTTACGCCAAGGCAGTCAGATGTGCCCTTGCTGTGGTCATTCAGTGGCCAGAGACTGTGTGTGATGGGGGGCCCTTGTATATGCCAGAGCAATCCCTATAAGATACCCATAAAAAGGCAGCTTGATGTGTGAGAGTGCTCACTTCTATACCCAGCAGCTGCACATGCTCTGCAGCTGCTGTGGCCAATTTTTATCCAGAGTACACCAAATGGCCTGGGTAAGGATTCCTGTAGAGACATTTGCTGGGTGGGATTGTAAACTACTTGTGATTTATTCCTTAGTCTGCACCTGCTCCTTTTCATGTTGGCCCAATTGAGATATTATGTCATCTGATATCCATTATAGACTTACTGCATAGCTCAGTCTTTTCATTGGGCTGATTTAAGGGCAGTGTCGTGCCTCAGTGGAGCAGTAACAAAACAAAGAAATGCTAGGCCAGTAATTCAAATTTTAGCATCCAAGTGGAGGAATACAGAAATATGATGCAGCACCAATTGAGATTGGGATGTTTAAGACAACAGTTTCCCTCTGAGGGTCCTGTATTTTGTTCAGCACAGAATCCAAAGAGGTAGACTCTTGTTGACTCTTTAATTGAAGAAGTGAACTCGTCGTCAGCCAGGTTCCTGTTTATGCTTGTCACTGAGCTCCCGTGTCTGTGTTGACAGCTCTGGACTGCCAGTCTTCCCAATCAAGCCCTTATTAATGCAACACCCCCTCCCTTCCTCCCCCCCCCTCTCTCTCCCACTCACCAACAGCAACTCTCTTCCCACCTATAGAGTCCTGCTGCTGTAGCAGTACCGGGCGCACTCCCCACACCAGGACCGACTCTTGTTGCACCTCCTAAATATGCATCACGCCCTCCATCCCTCCCCTGCTCCCCAACCCCCTTCCAATTCCCCCTCCGTGTGTTCTCACACCCCCGGCTTCGCCTCATCCTCCATCCGCCTCGGCGATGATTGGTGCAGTTATTGTGATTAGGGCTGATTTTGATGAGGGATGATTGTTGTTGCCGTGGTGGCAGACTACCTGTCTCTGCTGAAACGTGTCTGCTCGGTTGTTGTCCAGAAAAAAAGTGACATTAGCGCTTACACCCACCCCCCAAACACACACACGCGCACACACACACACACACACGCCTCACTCCACCATCTGCCACCCCAGGTCCACCCCCAACTTAACTTTAAGAGGAGTAGGGATTTAGATTTCGAGAATGTTCCGTAATGATGGGGTTTCACTGGAGTTGCTAGCCCGAACAGCAATTGAAGACAAAATTTGTCCTGAGCGCTGAAGGACTCTCGACAAGATGCGCTACTCTTTTCAAGTGGAGCCACTGCTTTTTATAGACATTAGAGACTCATGTCCACCTCTTTTTACAGACACTAGAGGCTGAAGTGAAGCTGCATTTTCCCCAAAATCAAGTGTGCTAGTAGAGCTAGTGCAATCCCTGTGTCACTGCAGAAAGTGAATGGCCCAAGAACCCCAACCCCTTCAAAAGCTGTTTGGCAGGAGAGTGATGAGCCTTGGTAGCAAGTAGTAATGATAATAATAATAATACATGACTGTTTTTTAGTGGTGGCCTAAGTGTTATTGCATCGGTTTTTCATTAATTTTGCGGTGGTCTCTAGTATTAATAAATGCCCCCTGAGCCGGTTTCGGTGAAAAAATGCTTTAGTGCTCCTGTTACAGGCTGTTCTAGTTTGGTGGAAGAGATGGAATGGGGAGAATGACAGGTTCTCGGCTATGCTAGTCACAGGCTACAGTCATTCAAAGCCCATTCGGTCATAGTACACAAAAAAGAAGATTTAAACGTTGTAAACAAACACACATACCTACCTCTGTTTCACTAAGTAAATGTGTGTTGCAACGAGACTCCTCCGGTAATCACAACTGTGGCCTTTTTGGCCTTTTCGTCATTCGCTCGTTTTTCCACCTATTTTCTTTCATTGCCTAATAGAGGCAATCGAGGTGGAAGAACATTGTCACGTGCAGCATGCGTATGCAACTTGGAGTGACCTGTCGTATTTCGAGAAGAGCAAGTTTCTCGCGGAATGAGACCTTTAGACTTAGCCGCTTTGGTACTCAAAGTAGCCAAAACATCAGGTCTTCTCCAAGAGTTCTTCTGCCACAGCCTGATTTGGTACTATGTCTTTGGTAGCAAGTAGCCAACACATCACGTCACTGACTTCCACTGCGCAAATTAGTAATTAATATTATATTAATCATTTTTAAAAACTGTTTGGTTAGCCATGTTGGCTAGCCATGTTCAGACTGCCATGCCAGGCCAAGGTGATTTCAGAGCTGACAGTTGCTAACGACCTGGGGCTACCAGCCTCATAGCCGCAAAACATTTTCATTTACAGCGTCAGGTTACTTGCCCCTCGGGTTTACCCTTTAACCTGCACCTGTCTGCAAAACCTTCACTTATACCGGCGACTTCAAACTCATGGGATGTTTATTGTTTTGATCTGTATCACGCACATGAGCGTTTGTGGTGCTATATAAATTCAATGTGGTGTTGTTGATAAACAAGAATATCAATAGGCCATCCAAAATGGACAGTGTGGATAATTGGGGCAGGGGTGGCCTAGCGGTTAGGGTATTGGACCTGTGACCGCAGGATTGCAGGTTTGAATTCTGTTTTACCAGTAGCGCCACTGAGGTACCATCCCCACGCACTGCTCACCGGGCGCCGTTGTCATGGCTGCCCCCTGTGCACGTGTGTGTGATGGGTTAAATGCAGATGTGAATTTCGTTGTGTGCACTGTGATGTGCTGTGTGATCACAATGACAAAAATGACTTTCATTTGCTGAGGCTAATGCTCCTCATGAGCCTTAACAAACGACTGTGATACAATCCATTGCATCACAGTATTCATAATGTTATTCCTTCGATATGGACTCCCATAAACAAATGTGAGTCTGTTGTGTGAAGTTAGTTCCAACCTGTGATGGATTGCTATGGACAGGGCCGTTACGCCCCTGTTAGATGCCACGGTGTGAATGCGGCGTCTGTCATTTCAAGATGGGTGTGGAGAAAACCAAAATGTGTGGTTGTTAGCTGCTCAGCTAATCTTGTTTTGTTTCCACAGATCCAGCAAAACCATGAACCTCTGCTCAAAATGCTTCGCAGGTAAGCACTACTTAGGGCTTATTTGGGGTACAGCTTGGGACACTTACATTCTTAGGTGCCAGCTGGGCATTGTGTCTTCCTATCCTAAAGGTGCGTCATTCAGATCACCTTCGTTTTGTTATTAATGTAAATCTGTATGAGCTTAATTAGTGTTTAAGGATATTTTTTACGAAAAGCTTGTATTGGAGAATGCAGTTATTTTATATGTGAATTGAAAGGGCACATCAGCTTATTAACAATAATTCCAGCCCTAATGGTCTTGTCTTAAAAAAAAAAAGATTATGCACCACAGCACTTATATGGTCCTTTTAACAAATTGCGGATGCTACTCAAACCATTGTTGTTCTTCTAATTCCGGAATACATCTGGTCAAAGTTATAGCTTTGGCTCTCTCAGTTTGGTATGCCAAGTAATGCATCCTGCAAATGACATCTAAGTTAAACATCTCAAGCTAAAAGAGCTTTATCAATTTAGATTTAATACTTCAATCTTTTGGAATGCATATTAAGTTTTCTAACAGGTCATGCAAGTAAACACTGAAATCAGTTTCATTTGACCATAGCATAGAAGATTTTTGCCCATCCTTTGCAGAGTAATTTTCTGCATGTTTGTGGGAGTTTGTGTGCCTTTCTATGTTTGCTCAGGAACTAGCTTTTTTCTGCCTGTGTGAATGCTGTGTGAGTCTCTCTGAACGTTGACTAATGTGTAAACAAACGGGCTATGGGAAAGCAGACTTGCACCTTCCGGCCTAACGTTACCAGCTGTTTCACATTTCCCCATTGTTATACTCCCAGTTTCACTCTTTTTCTCTCTCTCCCTTCTGTGTGTATATTTGTACACCTCTCTTTATCTCTCTCCATGGACTTCTTACCATCATCCTCCTCCAGACATCCAGAAGAAGCAGCCAGACGAAGACTGCCCGCCAGAGCCCGAGCCCAGCTCAAGCAATAACCAATCAGCGGTTTTCTGTAGCGAGACGAACAGCAGCAGTAGCCAATCCCTGTTGTTGACACCGGTCAGCTCTGAGGCACCCTCACAAGAAGACTCAGGAGCCACACCCCTCCCTCCACAGGAAGGTAAGCAGCAGTAGCCTGGCTATGAGCCTTTCTACACACTTGACTTCCGCTCGATTATCATCTCCCTACAGTGGTAGGCCTATATAGTACATTTTCAGCTCTAGAGCAAGCCCTACAGCAAGATTTTTTTGTTTTTTTATTCAGGACCATATAGCTTATATATATATGATGCAACAATCAACAGTCAGAATGTTGTCATCGGTTAAAATTACTGCAATGATCATTGCTACAAAACATTCAACCGTAATTTATCCTTTGTTATTTGTGGAAGTCCATTGAAAATATGCATTGAAGCCAGTGAAAAACAAGGAATTTGTAAGGTTCAGAAAACACAGGGTCCTTAGATTTTGGACTTTTACTGTACAAATATGTGTCTTTTCTTGGCTATCATTTTCTCTTCTCCAGAAAGAATTTCCTATTATTTAACTGTTGAGACATAAAGTATGTCTAAACAAGTCTACAATTTTTCTGTTATGTTTCTTTTTTTGCTGTTTTAGTATAAACTGAGGTATCTCTGGTTTCAGCTAAAGATGAAAAGAGTCTAAATTGGTGGTACTAGAAAGCAAAAAGTGCCTGTGGTTGCTCTCATGTGTAATTGGAAGTTCGGGCACATAAAATAACTTTTTAGTAATTGGAGGCTAAGGAACACAGTATAATATTAATAATTAGAGGTTTAAGGAAAAATGTGGCATGTTGCGCATGTGATGCAGAAGATCTCCAGATCATATCTCTACTTCTACTTCTGCTCAAGGAATTTCACCAGCCCACATACATATTTGACATATTTGATAACTCAATGGCATTTGAACTCAAATTAAAAATCATTTGTTAAACTGTTTAGTTTTTGGCATTCGATGTCCATCACATTTTCCTAAGTCATATTGGATTTTTACAGATTGAAGCAAGACATTCATTCATGTCTCTAGGGTGTCTTTAGAGAGAAATTTAGACAGAAGATGGGTTTTCAAAGTTTTCTCTGATTCAGCATAAATCATGACTAATGAAAGGGTTGGGTGTCTCCAACCTTCTTTACGTCATGATACTAATACTGTATCTCATGAAGATTAGTTTCTCCAAGACTTAACTTCCCTCAACGCACCTTTGTCATGGAGATGGTGATATTGGCAGCCCCTCTCCAGGCCCATCCACACAACGTTTTCAGGTCAAAACAGTAAAGTTTGTTTGCGTTTCGGCCTTTCGTCCACACGGCGCCGGCGTTTTGGGTGCCCGAAAACTACTTTTTGAAAACTTGTTCCAGAGTGAAAGTCTGACAACGCCACCATTGCATTGTCGTGTGGACAAGCAAAACGCAACTTTTTGGAAACGATGACGTCATCGCCCCTTCACATCTCATAACAACAACTTCAAACGTTTACAAACTGGTTGCTGTCAAATAAATTGTGATTTAATTAGCTGTCAATGTAGGCTGGCTGTTATGCAGTTGTTTCTATCATTTGCCATTAAACTAGCTGTATGGCTAGTAGGCTATAACAAAGACTTCTTGTAGGCTTTCATTATTCTTAATAATTAAAGAGCAACTGTCGCTGCTTCTAATTCCCCTCAGTGACAACACACATTGCTAAAATCAACATATGACATGTTTTGAGCGAATAATTGTGCAGTTGTCTCAAGTTTATTTTGCAGCTTATTCTGTTTTTTTTTATTTTCTGCTCCGTATCGCTTAAGTGGGTCAATTTAACGACGTGACATCTCACAACAGCGTCAAACTTTTACAAACAGGTTGTTGTGGGATACTTTGGGGTATGAATCGTCGTGTAGGCTGGGTGTAATGCAACTGTTTCTACCTTTTGACATTGAACTACAGGCTGTTTTTTGTATTCATCGCTAGTTTAGCCCAACAAAGACTTTTCATATGTTATGCTTATTAAATAAAAGGGCAACTGTCGCTGCATCTGACCCACCTAAACGACAACACACATTGCTAAAATCAACATACATTACATGTGTAAAGTGAATCGCTGCGCTTCTGTTCATGCCCCTCAAGCTGGCATAGCACACGTTCCACAATGACAACACAATGAAAACGTTCCCGTATGGACGTAAAAATTTACTGCTCCGTTGTTGCGTGGACACAACTTGTTTTTCATCCCACAACAAAAAAAAATCCAGGAGTGTTGCCGTGTGAACGGGGCCTCAGAAACACACACAGGCACACACACAAGAAAGAGGACTGAGCCTTAAAAATGTTTTAAGACCCTCCAGACCTTGTGCTTGATAATAGAATTATGAACCCTTAGCTAAAATCTTTCAAATATAGAAAGAGTCGTGCCCGTTATACAATCCTCTTTCCCCCATTCCTTTCCACCAGAAAAGAGAGGCAATTACCGGCTAAACAATCTGCTGAATTTCTGACTACCTCTGCAGAGAGTGGAGACACAGACCCTTGTGGTATGATCACTCTCTACTTTGGCAGGTGAACTTTACCAGAGATGTTGCTAATATTAGTCTTTGGAGGTTCTAACTCGCATAATTGTCTAACATTGTGGTTGTTGTTGCAATAATGGATGCCAGGATGTCTGGGAAGATCATTATCAAGAAATGTTCGGGTCCATTTTGGGGGCAATTTTGGGGGAAGCTGTGGAGTTGGTCTTATGATTTGATGGTCACAAGTTCGATTCCTGTGCCAGTAATAAAATAAAGGAGTGGGGGTGAATAACCACTGTTCTCCTGCAGCCCTATCCATGGCTGAAGTGAAGTGCCCTTGACCAAGGCATATAAGCCCACATTGCTCCAGGGGGACTGTCCCTGTACCCTAATGGACCAGGTTTCCCAAATGCAGTTAAGAAGCTCTTTGCCCCAAGAGCTTCTTTAGACCCTTCTTAGGGCTCCCGTAAGAAGCAACTGTGTTTCCCAAAACTGCTTCTTATCTTAACAAGACGTGCTGTTAAGAAGGATCTCTAAGAAGGGACTGGAGCGCTCTTAACACCTTTCTTAGCGCCAAAACAGTGGAGACGGCGCCACCTCAGGCAGGCAAGGCAATTTGACACTAAGCAAGGACATTTGAATGCAGTGTGTCTGTGTTTGTCCCAGTTATGTTTTTCACCCCTTTTTCCTTTCTTTCATACACTCCTACTACACGTTAAGGGTTAAAAATTATGGTTATATATGGTTAATCATCAGTCTTTTATGGGACCATGTGTACCAAATGTTTTACCATTTCTCCTTAATTTTTCCCTAATATGTACTCTCCCTAGTCTCCTACCTTACCGCTTGTTGTACAAGAAAATCAAGTTGAATAAGGTTTAACCTCAGAACACATCGCCTCTCCAACCCAGGGACAAGTGACAGCACACAACTGTCACATAGAATTGAACTCGGCTATCCAAAATAATCCATTGAAGCTCGATGATGGTCCAATGGGTGCAGTCCAATCAGCTACTCTGGGATCGATTGGTCATTAAGCTCCAGTTAGGAAGGCAGTTAGGAAGGGTGTTAAGATGCTGGTTAAGAAGGGCGTTAAGAAAGTGTCTGGAAAACATGTATCTTAACGCTCCCTCTTAGTGGACATCTTTGGATCTTTCTTAACCCGACCATTCACTGTAAGTCACTCTGGATAAGAGCATCATCTAAATGCAGAGCAGTGAATGTGTCCTGAGCTAACTTCATAGAAAAACTGATCAGGACCAGGCCAATGTCCTACTTTAAAAAACAGAATTGTGATCTGTGATATGGCCGTGGTCTGTGATTCTGATAAATTGTACATATCTAATCAGAGATCAGTGCGGGATATGTACAAGACCTAGTGTTGAACCTCACACAGAGTAGCTCATGATATACTGTCACAATATATTCCCTTGATGCATTGACAGAAACATAGCCATGATGCATTGCAGTCTGTGTAACTGAAGGTAAAAATACCCCTTGAAAAGGCAAATATCAGGAATTATGTATTCAGTATAAAACAAAGTGCACCATCTCTGCAATATTTGCAGTCACACAGTGTTTCCTCAGCACTGCAGCCTAGCCCTCATGTATTCTAAGAACACCACAAGAAGAATTCCTGAAGTAGTGTCCAGTATGTGAAATTGATGGTGGAATCAGTTGACAGTGGCTGCCTGCTTTGGTAAAAAAAAATGCAATATTTGGCAACAGTGCATCAATAATGAGTCACAGGCATCTGACGATGCAGTATTTAATGTTTCATATTTTTCTTTCTCCTGGTGTGGTTAGCAGTGAACGGCATAAAGTAACTTTGTTTTTCTTTCACACGAAGTATAAATGGCATGCGGTAATACAACAGTCACAATCATTACAACCATATACTGTAATAAAGGTTAATGTTGTCTTTCTCTTAAAGATTGACGTTTCTGTGTAATGCTTAGTGGCTGTAGCATCCTTCCTGCCCTCGTTCTTGTCATGGTGTCCGAGTCCCTCTCTCATATATAAAGCGAAGTGAAGTGGACAAGACCTGAATGCGGTGTGGAGGGAGGTGAGGGGCATGGATCAAGGACAGACCTGCACATGAAGTGGGACATGCTTTAGGACATGACTTACTTATACCTCTCTCTCCCAGTCACAGTGGAAACCATTTATTTAGGGCTTATTTGGTGCAATGGTGCATAAAGGCTACTTTGAGCGCAAGCAATTTAAAACTTATGAAGCATTCATTTTTGGGAATTTTCCACTCAATATTCCTCGACCACGGACAGCTGCGGACAGCTAAAACCGTGATTACCGACTCAGCGGGTACAGGTTCTGCTGTTACTTGAAAAAAAGCTTCTCTTGTTCACCCAGTGTTTTCTTTTCGTGTTGTCTGGCTCCTCTTCCCTGTGTGCCATTTTTTTTCTGCGTTGTTGTTGGTCCCTAACTCCCCCTCTTTCTCTGTATTGCAGAAGCCTCAAGCACAGACACGGGCCATACCACTCTCTCTTCTCCCACGAAACGACCTTATGACTCCGGTAGGTCACACTATTGTGTTACTTATGTGCAGTGAAGGCCAACCTGACATCAGAAACCAGGATTCGGTATTTTTCCCCAGCCATTCACTAAATCAGCTGATGTTTAAATGGCTCAACTCTTCAGTGATTGAAAAAAAGAGGTAAAGTACTAGATTGTAGCTTTTGAATGCAGGTTGCTCATAACTGTGTGTGTGTGTATTTACAGCTGATGGGACCTCTGTCCAGAGATGTACAGGTAGTCAAAGTGAGGTGGATAATGTGGGAATGGCACTATCTGGGCATATGTATGATTTTTTTTTTTTAAATGTAAAGTTAGTAAGTTTAGTCCCATGTACAACACAGTCACTGCGTGCACATGGACGAGTTGAATCCGATTGGAAATGGTTTGGAATCGTATCGAATTCATGTGCACAGGCTAAAGATCGTATAGGGATTGGTTTCGCGAATCCGATTGCAACCCCTGGCTTAAGCCGATGTTAATCCGCTTGGTGCCGCCTTGTGCACGGTATTGGTTTGGATTCGCGTACTGCGCATGTAAGACCACTCGATTCCAGAAGCTTCTGTCCCTGATTTTCATCCATACTGAACGTCGAGGCTTTCTAGCACCTGCTCTCAACAAGTCTCGTTGTCCTCAATTGCTTGTAATATCAAACGCAGACGGCACAGTTCATGTCGTATCAAGGGAACCAAAAACGCTGTTTGTTCTTTCATACGGCCTTCCAAACAAAGGAGAATGCACAACATGCATGCAAATGCTGCTCTGTCAACCTCCTCAAGCGCTATCTTTGTTTTGTATGCCGCCAGATAGTTTGTTTATTTTCTTTTTATCAGCCGTCAACCTGAAGTAGTTCTAACACCACTTGTTGAAAGGAATACAGCGCCATCTAGCGTAGCAGAAACGGCCAGATCGCTGACCATTATCCGCTTACACGAACTCTCATGTGCACAGGGATTTGGGACAGACCACCCGTTGGGTAGCAACACCCAATCCAATACCAATCCAATCCGATCCTACCATGTGCCCGTAGTGACTGATGGGGCCAGGCAATCGGCCCAGGCAATCAGAGTGAAAATCCCCCACCATTTCTACATTTTTATTACGTCGCCTTTGAAAATGCTGATTGTGAAATAAAATGCATCCCATGGAGTCAATTACCAGTTGACAAATGCTTCAAGGAGGCTTTAAGGCTTCAAGTGTTCTTATGTTAAAATAGTGGTAGTCTTGTCAGTCATTAGAGAGCAGTTTTGCCTCAGTCACTCCTGTCTGAGTACCATTAGGCTGGTTTTGAGGAGGCCATTGACATTATTTTAGAAGCGTGGCATCAGGAGTCCCCTTAAAACTGTTTGGACTGTTTTTTGTGAGAGTTGTAAGGGAAAGGTGGGTGAAGGTGCCATTATCATCTATCCCAGTGGTTAGGCCATCAGTGGCCTCCGTCCCTGTCGGAGAGTCCACATTCAGCCAATACGAACTTTTTTGTCATTTGTTGTTTTTTTTGTTTTTTTTGGTGGAAAGTACATCTTACACACACAACAGTTGTACAAGTTGGATTCAACTCTGAGCAAACAGAAGGAAAAAATCCCAGGTCCAGGCACTCAGTCGTTTAAAAGCGTTCTACCAAGCTCTTCTTTAGATTCAACTCTGTTGTTAGTGCCCGTAGTACATTTATGATTTGCTTATGTGTGGTGTTTCTCAACCCCGGTCCAGCCTCGAGCTCTCAGAGCGAGGAGTGTCCAGAGAAGCGGGCGCGCGTGTCCTCGCCCTCCCCATCACTCCCCACTCCGGACGAGGCCTCGGCAGCGCCCCGCGGGCCCAAGCAGAAGAACCGCCGACGCTGCCATCGCTGCCAAAGCAAGCTGGAGCTGGTGCAGCAGGAGCTGGGCTCCTGTCGCTGCGGTAAGCATCACCACTACACATACATTATATTACATTACATTACATTGCATTGCATTTAGCTGACGCTCTTATGCAGAGTGACTTACAGTGAATTGGGTGCAGGCACAACGTCCCAAATGCCTTGCTCAAGGCCACTTGTGCCAATGGATGAAGCATCCAAAGATCAGGGTGCAGGGGAGTGCTTCTTATTCACTTCACTCCTCCACTTCACTCACAGTTTTTGCCTACTGTTACGGGAATCAAACCTGTGACCCTCCGACCCTCCAACCCGATTAGACCACAGCTGCCCAACTACCACCACCACCACCACATCAGCTTCCAGAGCTTCATTACCACCAAGCCCCACCACATCCTCATCCAAAACTTTATCCCCCACCTCACCACATCCTCATCCAAAACTTTATGCCCACCCCACCACATACTCATCCAAAACATTATCACCACTACACCACACCCTCATCCAAAACGTTATCCCCACTACACCACATCCTCATCCAAAACTTTATCCACACTGCACCACATCCTCATCCAAAACTTTATCCCCACTACCACACCACATACTCATCCAAAACATTATCCCCACTACACCACACCCTCATCCAAAATTTTCTCATCACCACTACACCACATCCTCATCCAAAATATTGTCATCACCACCACACCACATTCGCATCCAAAACATTTTAACCACTTAGCACAACTACAACATTCTCATTCAGAGCTTCATCACTATTAAACACCACCACATCCTCCTCCAAAGCTCTCTGCTTTTTCACCAGCTGACCCAATGTAATAGGACAGGACAAAGTTATGGGTCTTTTATGTTCAAATGGGCCCATCAATATTGATGTTCTGATGGGCCATTCTGGACATTTCCAAAAATAAATAAAAAAACAAATGGATTGGTCCTGTGGGTCCTTAAAGGGCAGAAATCTGCCTGATCATAACCCAACATATGGATCATTGCAGCCAGCTGCACACTAACTCAGCCTTTACCACCAGCCAGGCCGTTATGTCCATCTCGCATCCTAAAATCAAACTAGCAAGGTACTGCCTTGTCAAAACTGTTTTATTAATACATGTTGTGTACACTTACAAAGTTTTCAGTGCCTCATCTTTAATTTCAGGGCCTTTGTTGTACTACCGATGGAGTGTGGAGTTTCTTCGAGCTGTTTTAATGGTTTAAAAATAGCGTAGTCGTCATGCTTCGTCTAAGGGCACCTACCACTTCCATTGTTAGCCTTCTGGGACAAATGATAAAAAATAGTTAAACTCTGAATGCAACAGGCTAAATCAATTTTTCTCCTCAGTACACATACCAACTCGGTATGATGTTTTAACATGCCAATTTTCATTTTACACCAAGTTCTCCTTTAAGGAGTTACAGTAGTTTTGTCATTTGTAAATTCGATCTTATCACCAGTGTCCACACTCGCACACCAGTTTGCACTGAGATGGCGAGTCATCTCACCAATCCACAGTTTGTGAAGTGCCTTTGGTAAGGCACAAATGTTTCAGTCAGCACCGCACGCTCTGTTTTCATTGGTGGCGTTGGCAAGTGCCTCTCATCATCACTTCGGCGGGCCTTTCTGTGGAGGAGTGCAGGAAGTTGATAACACACGTTCTTAATCCATAACAGCAGATAGTGCAGAGATTATCTCTATGAAAACACTACGATTTGTCAGCTCTCCTTGGTTGCCTCCTTTATCTTTGCTTTGTGTTTGTTTGTGTGTATGTGTGTGTGGGTGTGTGTGTGTGTGCTCTCGCGTGTGCCTGTCTTTCTGTATTTAAAAGCAAGAGAGATTGTGATGGAGAGCCTAGATATAAGAAGTGTGTGTGTGTGTGTGTGTGTGTTACGTGTGAGTTGCAGTATGTGTGTCTGCAGAAGGGCCAGGACGTTTTTAAATGTGGGTGTTTGTGTTTATAGGTTAGTGTATAAATGTGTGATTGAAATGTCTGTACAGAAGGCTGTGTGTGTGTGTGTGTGTGTGTGTGTGTGTGTGTGTGTGTGTGTGTGTGTGTGTGTGTGTGTGTGTGTGTGTGTGTGTGTGTGTGTGTGTGTGTCTGTCACCACGTGCATTCAAGTGCATGTTAAATGTATGTTTGACTGTGAAGGCTGGGTCGTTTCTGCTGTGTGAGTGAGTGTCGGATAAAGTGCATGTTGGTGTGTGTGTAATGTCTGTTCCGAAGGCTAGGCTGTGTGTGTGTGTGTGTGTGTGTGTGTGTGTGTGTGTGAGATGGTGGTCTCCAGCTGTGCCTCCTCTTTTGTTCCTATGCCACTCTTTAATTGTGCTCGCTTTAACTGAAGGTTGTTTAATTGAAGCTTGTTGAGCTTTTAATCACCGCACACTCGTGTAACGAACTCTGTCATGCTAATGACTACATTACCACCAGCACCCTAACGAGACGCTGTCTTGAACACGGGATTAATGTCAGGCTTCTTAAATTGCAGGACTGTAGAACCAAAACTCTCTCGCTCTCTCTGTCTCTGATTCTCTCTCGTGCTCGCTTTCTCTCTCTCTCGTGCTCTCTTTCTCTCTCTCTTTCTCTCTCTCTCTCTCTCTCTCTCTCTCTCTCTCTCTCTCTCTCGTTGTCATTATATAATTATTCTTTCATTCATGTACAACTGCCAATTATTCAGGAGAAAGAAATTTGACTGGTTGCTGCAGTACTTCATGTATTACGCTCATCTCAAACAGCTAAAGATTAAGTGTTGTTGATCAGCCTTTGATGTTACCGTGATGAAACCAGAAACATGGCTGCCACTCACAGCATTTCACAGCTGCCCCTCAAAGCATTTCACAGCTGCCCTAATGGTTTAAAAACAGAGAAATGGGAAATGAGAAAACCCCAAAGATTGTGGGTTCATTTGCTAATCATCACCACTCAGTACTTTGTGTATTGATCGTCAAACATGAATTCAAAATTTGCACCAACTCACGCTAGTTGAAGGCTTCTGCTTGCATTGTTATGCCAATTTGGAGGTTAGTCTGCCTTGCATGTGTTTGTCTCTGTTTGGACAGTAGGGGTATTTTTGGTGTATTTTCAAGTACTGATGGTATGATTTTTTAATACTGTGGCATCCTACAGGTCAAAATAAGAAACACAGAATTAGTTTACCAACATCCGAGTGGTACAGAAATGCTCTGACTGATACAAAAGAAGCCATTTTTTGCATTGCATATAAAAGGTTATAATAAAGAAACAACACTGCATATATTAAATCCTTTAGTGCTACAAGACGAGTAGTCTGATTTATTGCAGTTAAAGCTGGCCATACCTACTGACAAAATGTGTACATACGCGGCATACCGGAGCATCATGTCAGGAAAATATCGGGGTATGTAAAAGTGGACACCACCAAAGCCTATTGGACACGCTACCCTTCTTGTTAAAAGCAGTGGTCAATTAGCAAAGACTCTGCTTGCCAGGTCTCTGAGATTGTGAGTGTGGTGCACGCTTAGAGAGACCAACCAAGACACTGTTCGACCCCTCATACAGGGTGCTTGCACAGCTCTTGAAAGTCTTAAAAAGTATGGCATTTTGGAACACTATTTTCCATAGCCTGAACAATCTGGAATTTTGTGTGAAAGTCTTAATAGTATAGAAAAAAGTTTTTCTCATCGTCAAATTTTAGAGTATTCTCAATAAGCATGCACATAATCTTGTGAAATAAGAAATACATAAGGAAAGCATATACACAAAACTTCGCTAACCGGTCACGTGTTCCTTCCATTCTTACATTTACTAAAACAAACTTTTTCTACTAAACACAACAGGTGCAACATCAACCAAATGAGTAGGCACATAAGTATGCAAGTATGTCAAGTGTGGAAAGAATCTGTCATTTTTATTTATCAAAAGAGCAGGCACCCTGGTCAAAACACACAGCACTTATTACATACAGGCCTTATGACAACTCAAATGACCTTTTGAAAAAGGAAAAAAAAAAACCCATTAAAATTGTCCACTGAATGCTTTTGTTCTGTTTTTTAAAATGTGCCATTTTAGTTCCAGTCCATTGCACAGCTAGATGATCAACACAGAGCTTGTTTGAGCGAAAACAGAGGAAGTTCCTTAGAAATCCAAACTGAGTGGGTTCACTGGAAGGGAGCTGTGCATCTGCTGACCAGCTGTTGTCTTGGCAGCATATTCCCATGGAAGCCATCTAGCATAGTCACCAAATCTCACATTTATTATGTTCTCTCTCCTCTTCTCCCTCTCTCTCCCTGGTCCTCCACCCCCATTCCTTTAATGCGTCCCTGTCCCTTTTTCTTTTTTCTCGCTCTTTTTCTCTCTCCCACTTTTCCTTTATTCTCTTTGTCATCTCCATCCCTTCTGTCTCTATCCATTCTGTCTTCCACATCTGCCCGTCTCTGTCTTTCTCTCTCTTTCCCGCTTTTGTTTTACTCTTTTTTTTTTTTGTTCTTTCTTCTCTACCCCTTCTCTTTGTATCCATCATCTTTGCTCCTTCCTCCTCTTTTCCTCCCTACCTCCCTCTCCCGCTCTCTCTCTTTCTCTCCCTCCCTATCTCTCTCTCTCTCCCTCTCTCTCTTTCTCTCTCCCTCACCCTCACTCTCACTCTCTCTCTCCCCCCTCTCCCTCTCCCCCTCTCTCTCCCTCTCTCTCTGTCTGTCTGCAGGGTACGTGTTCTGTATGCTCCACCGGCTCCCCGAGCAGCACGACTGCCTGTTCGACCACCTGGGCCGGGGCCGCGAGGAGGCCGTGCTGAAGATGGTGAAGCTGGAGCGCAAGGTGGGCCGCTCGTGCCAGCGCATCGGGGAGGAGTGCTCCTGAGGAGGCCACAGGGTCGGGAGAGAGGGATGGAGGGACAGACGGACGGACGGACGGATGGATGCTGGAAGACAGGAGGGATGGGTGGATTCATGGATTCATGGATGGGCAGGGGAGAAGGAGGGAGGGAGGGGGGGAGGGGGGGAGGCATGAGGAAGATTCTGAAGATTCACACCTTGAACACATTGAAACACCACCCCAATAGGCCTCCCGCCATAGCAAACTCTCTCACACACATACACACACACACACACACACGCACACACACACACTGTGTGCAGAACTCCTCCCTCCCAGGAGAAATCCCCGGCCTCCTGTCAGTGCACCTCTCGGCTCCACCTGTCTGTGACCTTGCCTTTGACCTCTTGACCTTTGTCCCGTCCTGTCGTCTGCATGCCCCTTGGCACCCCCAAACACCTGCCCCCCCCCCCCCCCCCTCCCCTCCGCCTCTCCCCCTCCTCAGCCTTAAGTGTCCACTGCCCGGGGTTAACACAGTTGCCTCTCGCCCTCCTGCTCTTTCACACACACTGATCACAGAGGACTGAGACAAGCAGGCAAGCCCTTGCTGTGTGTGTTTCTCCTTTTACGTTCAGGCCGTTATTTACTCTGCCACAGCCAGGGCGGCGCTCACGTCCTCTGCCCCAACCCCACCTCCCCTATTTGTGTGTGTGTGTGTGTGTTTGTGTGTGTGTGTGTGTGGAGGGACCCATCTCTTGCACACTCCTCATTGATCAGTGCTTGCACGTGACACACAGGAAAAACAGGAGTCAACAGTCATGTTTGGACTTTTGTTACACACACACACACGCTTGTATGCACACACACACATTCACACATATGACTCGGAAATACTTTGCGCCACCTACACATGGCTCTTTCCTCCTGTGTGCTGAGTCTCTCTGCTGCTGCTTTGACGCCTCCTAACCTCTGTCCCATCCCCGTTTGTTGTGTGACCTGTTGGTAGGTGCGTGTGTGTGGGTGTGTGCATGCATGTGTGTGTGTGTGTGTGTGTGTGTGTGTGTATGTGCATGTCATCCAGGTCAATTTGGCTCGGTCGTTTGTGTTTGTGTGTACGTGTTCCAGGTCACCTCAGTTTGGTGGTGTGTGTGTGTGCTTGGTCACCTTCTTTTTGCACCCTGCTTTCAGTCTCTCAGGCATTAGTAAACCCCCCCTCCCACCACCACCCCCCACCCAACCACAGCTCCTCATCTTCTTCCCCTTCTACACAATATGCAGACAAGCAGCCTCACGGCTGTGCCTGAGTCAAGACCTGCGTAGGGTTCTCCTGTCTGTCTGTGTGTCTATCTGTGTCTTTATCTTGCACACAAAAACACTTATCGATAAACACACGTCATACACACGTGTGCACACATTTTTGTCATTTGTCACACATTTGACACTGAATGGAGAGCTATAAAGGACTGAAGCAGAATCAGACAGCAAATCAGGCAGATTTTTTTTGTTTTGTTTTTTGCGTTTTGGAGCAGAACCTCGGCTAGAGGATCATGGAAGCTGATGTCTCCATGCTTTGCAATGTTTTTTGTTTGTTTGTTTTTCTACAATGACTGAATCTGCTCAGAATACATCTCCCATCAGCCACCACGGCAGAGTCTCTGCCCCCCACGTGCCAGCCTTCCTCCTAAGAGCTGCCCTATAACCTCTGGGATATTTGATTTCCTTCTGTGTTTGGGTTGTCGTTTTCAGTCTTCTTGCCCTTTTCATTTTGCTGCTCACCACTCTTTCTTCTGTTGCTTTGTCTGGAATTGTCCTGCCAGCCCTCTCTCTTGACTTTGTAGTCACTTACCCACACACGCCCACACACCCACAGCGCACACACATACACATTCTCACCCCTTCTGTGTTTTTCAGACAGTGTCTCAGGCTCCTCTCTGTCTCTCTCTCCCTCTCTCCCCCTCTCTCTGTCTGTCGCTCAGTCTCTCTCTTGTTGTGTGTGCTTAAACCTCTGCCCTCCTCTATTGATTTATTTGATTCTCTTCTTCCTAAGCTAGCCCTGGGCTGCTCTCCCCTTTGGCCAGCGCAAGGGAAGAGGGCAGTGTCCTCAAGCGTGAGGTCACTGGTTCAGTGGGTGTTTGGGTTCACAGAGGCATGGGGGGGTGGGGAGGGAGGGAGGGAAGGTAGGGTAGGCACGGGTCCTCGGCGAGAGTTCATTGAAAGAGTGCTGGATGTTCCCGCACCTCTTTACTTTAAGCTGTTTCACCTTTTTGTTTTTGGGATAAGTTGAGATGCAATGGAAGACAAGAATTGAGATATCCTGTATCTTTTTTTCCCCTCTGTTGTGAAAATGGACAAACTGAATGCGATTTAAAAAGAAAAAAATTACAGGATGAGAAATGAATACCTATTATCTTATTTACTTCTGTGTTTTTTTCCAGATTAACAATCATCTGTAGAGAGTAGAATGGCTTTTCTTTCCTTTTTGTTTTTCCTTTTAAGTTAACGTTGTAAAAAGAAAATGGATAAAAGAATTCTGTAGCCATCTATATGGTTTCTCCCTTTTGGATTTATTCTTTTCTCCTCATTTTTCCTCTTTTTACTTTTGCTGAAAAATAATAAAACTGGATAAGAGGAGTGTGTGTATATCTGGGTGTGTTTGTGTTCCTGGTGTGTGTGTGTGTTTGTGTTTGGTGTGAAGCAGTTGTGTGTGTGCGTGTATGGTGCTTTTCTCTTACCTGTTTGTAGATAACTTATTTAGGATCTCAGGCCTGAAGACTCCAGTGAAGTCATCCTTGGTTCCACTCTTGGCTGTGATGCTGGATGCAAACCAATTTGTGCAAGACACATTACAATAAGGGCAGATTGGCTCTGATAAGGTCAGCCAAAAACAGTCATTAGTGTTCTAAAGCCAGGTGTATTGGCCTGTTAGCTCCAAATTATACAGCTTTTAAATGAGCTTATCCAACTCCACAACCAGCTCTTTCGCCTCAGTCACTGTTTTGGCTTTGGCATGGTTGTATAATTTAAAATATTGGGTACTGTCACTCTGAGGGCTTGGCCATTGCTCTCTCTGAATTAGAAATACATTGCAGCTCCCCAGGCTACCTTATCCTGCTACTCCCAAACTATTGGACTGTCTTACAATTACCTTTTAAAAGCTTCATCAGATATAGGTTATTGTCAGTCTAAAGTTTAACGTTTTCTGTGAGCATTAACATGGTCAGTCTATTGCTCATCTCCTTATGATTTCTAATATTTGAAGATAAACACAGTAAGTTGGTAAGTGTAACCATAAACTTGTATTACCTTGAGATGAGTTTAGTTTGGGTTGGTTACAAACAATACCTGGGCGTATAAAAGCATATAAAAAATGTTTACCGTGTGCCACTGCATTTAATGGTATGACAGACTATCAAGCTATTTCTTTAATTGAATCCTCAATTGTCACACATCCATGACACATTTAAAGCATAGAAATACAAAAAAGCAGCATGAATTGTAATTGGATCTGAGTGTGGGTTCAACTGTGCATTGTTAAGGAAATTACAGGAATTGCACTAATCACAAAAATTCCAAAGCTATGTACCTCTGAAGGACGTGAAAAAGTAACAGCCCAGAATGTCTGATATTGTGATCTGGGTAGAAATGCAGAGCACATCATTTCGGTGTCTCTATATAAATGTACATACGGATGTTGACCAGCAGTGTCTGCTAGGCTAGGGCACTGGACATCTCTAAAAGCTATGGTGTGGAGCATCTAGTGGAGAGGCTTCATATTGCAAGCTATGCTCTGTTATGCTCCCCAACTCCATCCCTATCTAGGTTGAAACTAGGTTAGACTGGCTAAATGTGTTGTGTGTGTGTGTGTGTGTGTGTGTGAGAGAGATTGTGTTTAAGGGCCACTGCATGGATTTAAAGAGGGGTATTTATGTGTAAGATGAATTTCTGTGAGTTTGTAGGAGATGTAGTGGTAGACATACCAGCCAAACCTATATACTCATGTCCCTGCCTCGCGATAGCACAGAGATTGTTAATTGTCAAGCATATAGGAGAACTCAGAATGGCCACCAGGTGCTTTTAAAACACAAGGGTCCTGTAGTGAGCTACTGGTTTAATTTTGTCCATTTGGGCTAAAGATTGCAGTAATGCACGGTAGACTGCTTGGAGTCAGACCAGAAATCCATACAGATGTGAATGTTTCATTCAAAGTGAATGGGAGCACAGGGAGTTATAAATACAATTGGTAATTATACACCAATGAAAACATTAGCTTTATGAATAGTATTTCTGCCAATTGATCACCTTCATACCTGACTTAATGTATATAAACCGAGTGTTTTTTTCTGAAATCCTGCATTGTTTCTAACATTGTTTAACATATATCTTATTTCTTCATTTCCTTCACTATCCTTGTTGAAACTGTTTCCTTATACTTACACTGGCTAAAGGTGTTATTTGTGTGAGGTGGTGTCAAAGGGACACTATATGAATTTAAAGATGTGTTCATGTGTGAAGGAGAACTCATGTGGGCTTGTGTTTTATGAGATGGGTTAATGTAGTCAAAACACAGCTTTGAAGCAGTGTTGAGCAGCACACACACACACCAATTTCCTGTTATCTCTCCTGTGCTTTTGAAAATGTTTGAAAAAGTCTCTCTAAAATCTTTAAGTTTCATCTGTTCCTTACCTGTTTACTGACCCTGTTGATTACATGGACAGTGTCAGACAGCAACAGTTGTTTCTATGAGACATGCCATAAATCTGCAATCAGTCATGAAACTAGGTGTCATGGTGACCAGCCTTTTAGATATATATTCTAAACATCACAGGCATACCCTTGGTAAATGTTGAAAACTATCCACCAGATAGTTTATCCCTGTGGGCTTAAATTGACATATGCCTGATAGGGAAACAATTTGAGCAACGTTGCCAGGCAACCACATCACCAGTTCCATGCGTTCTGATTGCATGATCATGATAATGGACCTTCCTGACCTGTCAGTCAAACAGTTTACCTACTGATAGCTAAAGTTCTAAAGAGAAAAATGTTTCCCTCAATAGTCATATTGTCTAGAGATAGTGAGAAAGTTGCCTTGTGCATCATTAGATTTAAGGTGATACAAAAGGTTACTTTTCAACTGATATGTGTTCTGTGTTCTGTTTGTATGATTAGCATGATTTGATTTCTCGATTGGGTTTAGATTGTAGGAAAATGGTAAAGTGATGTTAATGTGAGGTTATTACCCAATCATAAGAAGAAAAGAAATGCCGCACTCTCTGCTCCATGATATTAATTATAATAAATATCATGGAGCAGAGAGTGCGGCATTTCTTTTCTTCTTATGCTTGAATTACATCAGTGGCCAGCACCTCAACAAAGTTTATTGGTGTGCGATACTTTTGCCTTTTCTACAAGGTTATTACCCAATAACAACACTCAACAACGTCCAAAATAGGCTAACCTATGTCGATGAGCAAGAAACGTCCAAACGTTCATGAGTGTATTAGTGTAAGAGGTGTGCATTTGTGTGTGTGTGTGAGAGAGAGTGGCACCGTGACCTTCATTACAGGGGTCACTTAAAATGAATGCCTTTGAGTAAAGCTAGACAAGTCTATCATAAGACTGTTGATGAAGCTTGTCGATCAGCCACTTTTTTTGTGACATAACAACACCACATTACAAACAAAACTTATTTGGGTAAGTTTTAAAAACAACAAAAACATATTAGGAAAACATATAAACAAATTTGCATAGGTTAGTAATAAATAGTCTCAAAAAGGGCCTTCATCAGGGATAGGGTTCCAAAGTAACCAAGTCTTGCTTTTCACCTTGCACTGGATCATCTTGAATCTCAACACTATGATAGCAATAACCCTGGCCAAATTCCTCAGCAACTATCACAGACTTCATTTAATGTTTTGTGATTTAATCACACAGACGTTTAACCAAAAATATTCTACAGTAATTTTAACTATAAATATATATTTCAATAAATATTTTACACACATTACAAGAAACTTTACTCAGTGAAATACAAATCACCCAAACTCTGATACTATTTATTATTACTAATTACGTTTTAAATACGCATTTCATGTACATTTATCAAACTGCCAATCGATGTTTAGGCGGTAGTGTAAAATGGCAGATGAGTAAGTGATCGGGTACTCACAGGGAGATGTTTATTTTTAACTTGAGTCATCCTCCTTTTATTTGGCTGTGAGTAATCACTACTCTGATTACGCTCCCCTAAAGGTCCCGAAACTCAATTTTGAAACGAGGCAATGTTCTGCCCTGCGTTTCTTACGCCCAACTAGCCCACATCATATTCTCACTCATGAGCAGCTGTGATATATTGGAACTAAGATAGATCCCCAATGACCCAGAAATAATTTACTTAGCTCCGAAATTTCTATGCAGGTGAGTTAGGGGAAAATACACAACAGCGAAGCAAATCATGTTGCAATCAAATGTGTCTATAGTACCCTGCCTACTGTTAAGTCCCCTTGGATGATAATATGAAAACAAAACAAAACAAAAAATCAACACAACACGGAATAAACACTAAGTGAAGTCAAGTAGTGTCTGGTAGTTTTTGCTTTTTTAATGACCTAAAATGTCCCTGTGTTCTACCAGCACTTGACCGATGCAGGCTGTACATGGAGCTTTGAACCCCTGAGAAAAAAAAAAAAAAAGTTTTTATATTTACAAGGAAGAAGCTGTAGAGCAGCTTCTGTAACTAGCGAGTCCTGCCAGTTTAATCCTCACCGCTTAGGGCTGTGCAGGACTCACTAGTTACAGAAGATACACAGGGAAGAAGCTGTAGAGAGAATCAAGTAGGCAAATAGAAGACATTCCACCAAAAATGTGCATAGCCTATATTTACCCGGGCTGATAATTATATGTTAGACTGTTAGTACTTGATTAGGGGTTGAAACGAGTGAGATGAGTAAATCCACAAAAGGAAGACAAAAAAGGTACAATTGAGCAGCGCGTGTGCGTGTGTATCTTCTGTAACTAGCGAGTCCTGCCAGTTTAATCCTCACCGCTTAGGGCTGTGGCTTCCCTGTCCTACACCCACACACTCTTTCACCAATTAGTCTAGTATTACTCCCACTGGCCTGCGCCGCTGAGCTGAAGGATTGTGCCCTGCGCTTGGAGAAGCTGTACAGGACAATAACTTAACGTTACCAATGAAGTAATTGAGCCACTGCTTCTCTCTCTCCCTCTCTCTCTCTCTCTTTCTCTCTCTCTCTCTCTCTCTGTGTCTGTGCGCATGTGTGTGTTTGAATGCACATGTAAGGTAAAGTTGATCTGATGTGTGTATGTGTGTGTGTGTGTGTGTATATAGAGAGAGAGTGAAGGAGAAAGAGAGTGTGTGTGTGCTTTTGTGTGTCTGAGACAGACTAAATGCTTGTGTGCGTACCCCTGTGTGTCTCTGGTGTGGGAGGGTGTTTGTTTCATGGTTATTACAACGATCAGAGTAGGACACGCTAGTCAGTTTGATTCATTTACACATGTGGCAGATGTCCGATATCCGGGCAGCGGATGAAAGCGAAATGCTCCAAAGGCGTCTGATTAGATTTACGACAATTATCTCCGATTGTGGGTGTGTAATTACAGCCTGGTGTTGGATGTGCTAATATTCCACACGACCACTTGAGTCATTAATGAGCAGGTCACTCATGCTGTATTAGCATTGTCAGCCCATCTCCCTTTCTCTCTCTCTCTTCCTTTCTCTCTCTCTCTCTCTCTCTCTCTCTCTTCTTTCTCCTCTGTCTCTCTCTCTTTTTCCCACTCAGCCTATATCTCAGAAACTCCAGTTCACTTCCTTTTTCAAGTGGACTAAAAGTGGATTTAAAGTCTATAAGATCACTTTAACAACAATAAACCACCCTTTGTGAAGCTATCTAGAGTATAAATAGCCTATTGAGCCCTTCAGTTCAGTCACCTTAGAACACAAACTACTCTTTTGCTACACCACACAAGACCCGCCGCAAAGGAGCTTAGCATGCCACCTGACTTTGACAATGAAAGCCTTTATTTTTTACGCGATAAGTTTTCATGGTTTATGATTTTTATGGTTCCTGCAGCACTGAGTCTTCAGCTCATTCTGATGTCTCTCCACTAAAGGGAAGTGTTTTACCTCGCGGGGGAAATGTATCAGAATGTCCTCCTCAGCACAAATCTGGCCCCGGGTAAATCGGCTGTTGCTAAGCTACATCACTGAGCCTCTGGTAAGCCGGTGACATTCAGGTGCCAGCCCTTCATTGGAGGGGTCAGCAGCTCTCGCCACACATCCCTGAACACTTATTAATATCGTCTGAGAGTCTTTTTTTCCCTCCTCCATCACCCCCACCATACACTCCCTTCCTCTGACCTTTTCAGCAAGGAAAGCTGATAATGTAAGCCCCCCCCCCCCCCTCCCCCCACCAAAACCCTCCTTCCTCTCCTTCCTATGGAGATAAACCAATCAAAGAGATGAATATTTAATGATACATCAATGATGACCAAGACTGAGATTCTCTTTCTCATGCTGATAGCAGAGGAGGATTAGGAGGAAGGAGAAAGAGGAGGAAGAAGGAGGAGGAGAAGCAGATGAAAGAGGGGTGAGGTTTCAGGGGGGCGGAGAGATGTAGACGAAGCAGACGGGATGATCAGTGACAGGTGACATGGTGTCAGAGTCAAGTGTGTGTGTGTGTGTGTGTGTGTGTGCATAAGACTGTGTGTGTGTGTGTTTGTGTGTGTGTGTGTGTGTGTGTGTGTGTGTGTGTGTGTTGTGTGCATAAGACTGTCTGAGTGACCAGGGAAAACAGGAAGACTGAGCATGCATCTGGTCTCCATTCATTTCCAATCAGATTAGGGTCCACTGACATTTGTGAGTGTGAACTCACAATGCACCGTGATACACTTTTTACGGCCTGTTTATGTTGCTCCAGAAGGCAATTTGCACATGAATGGGAACACGCAGTCTAATGAATTATACCGATGGATATGATAAGCCTGTTTGATGACTTGCTCTCTCGTGACTTCCAGGTGACACCCGGGTATGGCCATTGGCCATGACTGATGCTTTTTCTATGGCGCTTCAATGTCCCACACATTAAACAGTCAATTGACACAGACCCTGGGTGCTTCATTCACCAGTGCTGGCTTGACCAAGGCTGTTGTGTGGTTAAATTGGATGATGGCTATCTGTCCTTGGTCTGTAGTAGTGGTGTGCAGGGAAATGTCAGGCCTTAGCAGTAGCCTAATGTGACAGCGTTTTTTACACTTATGCTTGGTTGAAGTCATAGAGGTTATAGTTTCCTTGTGAAAAACAAGCATTTGATGACCCATCGTGGACTTCATATGTGAGGAAACAATAGATTTCAAAAGGCATAATTGTGTTTTGGTAACATGACAGTGAATCATTTCTCCCCTCACGGAAAGGAAAGTGTATCCATCAAAGTCCCTCTCTATAGCCCCCCTCCATGAGGTACACTGCCCTACAAAGCCAAAAGGCAGTAACTGCATGTTGAGTTTATAACACCTCCTTTGTCTTGTGACTAAATCTCTTGCTTCTTCCTATTAAGAAAGTACATCGAAGCATCACCACTATTTTACCCGCAACATGTTTGACTGGGCCGTGTGCACCGTGACACACTTTTAAGGCCTTTTAAGGCCTTTTTCTCTATGTTTGCCTATGTATGCTTTTTTTCTATCTTCACACAGTTGCCGCACGTGTGTAGGGACGTACAACAGGTCTTATATTCTTCTCCTTTTCTCTTCTACAAAACCTCTGGGCAGCAGCTACAGAAGCAGCACGGGCTCTGACTGCTGCACAAGCCGCATGTCTGCATTCATGAAGAGCTCCATCCTCCCTGCCCACCTCGCTGCGGGTGGACCATCTTATTCCACTCAGTCTAGGTGTAGGTGGCTGGCTGCCATCATTGATTTTTACCAGCCCCTGCAGCCCTTCGCGTATAAACCAGGCAGGCGGGCAGGAGTCTTTGTGTTGTCCTGGCCACTTTTCTCTTCCTCGCCTTTCTTTTTCTCCTCTCCTCTCCCCCCTTCACCAGCACATGAAAGAAACTCACTGAGGATTGTAGGTGCTGAGCTCTGGTCCTCGCTCTTCTGTGTGCGTGTATGTGTGTGTATGTTTGAGTGTGTGTGTGTGTGTGTGTGTGTGTGTTTGTGTCTGGATCTGCACCTGCACGTGCACATGTGTGTGTAATATGTGTGTGTGTCTCTGTCTGTCTGTCTGTCTTTATGTCTGTGCACGTGTGTGCGTGTGTGTGCGTACGTGTGTGTGTGTGTGTATGTGTGTGTGTGTGTTTGTGTCTGGATCTGCACCTGCACGTGCACATGTGTGTGTAATATGTGTGTGTGTCTCTGTCTGTCTGTCTGTCTTTATGTCTGTGCGTGTGTGTGCGTGTGTGTGCGTGCGTGTGTGTGTGTGTGTATGTGTGTGTGTGTGTGTGTGTTTGTGTCTGGATCTGCACCTGCACGTGCACATGTGTGTGTGTAATATGTGTGTGTGTCTCTGTCTGTCTGTCTGTCTCTATGTCTGTGCACATGTGTGTGTGTGTGTGTGTGTGTTTGTGTCTGGATCTGCACCTGGACATGCACATGTGTGTGTGTGTGTGTGTGTGTAATATGTCTCTGTCTGTCTGTCTGTCTGTCTGACTCTATGTCTGTGCACATGTGTGTGTGTGTGTGTGTGTGTGTGTGTGTGTGTGTGTATGTGTTGGGGGAAGGGGGGTAACAGGCTAGATGAGAGAGGAGAAGGAGTTGAGCACAGCATGTTAATCATTCCAACACTCACTGAACATGCCTCCCAGGTGACTAGAGGCAACCGCCTGCCTCCATGCTCAAAGCAAAGATAGCCATGCCTAGTAATGTAGGCATAAATGTGGCATTTAAGAAGTCATGTCAAGTACCCCTCCATTCTGCTGACATAATAACATAATTACGTAGTCCAGGGGACAAATGGGCATAGTCACAAAATCACATTTTTCAAGTGACTCGCCCTGTCGCTAGTTGCATTGAAACCCCAGCTTTTTTAAAAGTAATCCTGAACAAAAGAGCACAGTCTTGAGCTACAAGCATTTTAAAGTAGCATTTACTTATAAAATCAAGGGAAAATCAGACTTAGAAATAAACACTTTTTCAGTTTTTGCATTTTGTGATCATGCCGGTTTTCCCGTGGACTCCTCAATTGTCTCAACTGACAGTAATATATTATAAATATCCCCACAAAATATGCTAAGCACCGAAGAAAGACAATGACATGCCATTGTTGACATTTGTTAACACTGTTGTTGACTGCACTGGGATAGGAGGAGGTATTTATGGGTTTTTGTTCATTTGCTTATCAACCTGTGGTGAGAGAGAGAAAGAGAGAAAGAGAAAGAAAGAGAGAATGAGTGAGAGAGAGAGAAAGAGAGAAAGAGAAAGAAAGAGAGAATGAGTGAGAGAGAGAGAGAGAGAGAGAGAGAGAGAGAGAGAGAGAGAGAGAGAGAGAGAGAGAGAGAGAGAGAGAGAGAGAGAGAGAGAGAGAGAGAGGGAGCGAAGCAAAAGCAGCTGCTTCTAACAATGACTAATGCCCCTGTGGTAAACGTCAGCCCTCCCTCGGCTTATGAGGGCCTGGCTGTTGTCTCATCTGTTACTCCTCTGTGCCACGCCATGAACATTAATGATCTGATTACACCTGACTCCCCTGAGGCCACGTGTTCAATTTCTGTGTCTGTTTGGTGTTTGTATGTGTTTGTGTGTGTGTGTGTGTGTGTGTGTGTGTGTGTGTGTGTGTGTGTGTGTGTGTGTGTGTGTGTGTGTGTGTGTGTGTCTTTGGGTGTGTGTACCTGTGTTTTTGTGTGGGTGTGTAGGCATCCTATCTTATTCCCTGCGGTTGGCAGCTGAGCCTTCATGATCACCAGCTTCCTCATCTACTAGGGGATGGGAACGATCATCTTCATATCTGTGAAGACACACACAAACACACACACACACACACACACACACACACACACACACACACACACACACACACACCTCAGGGTTATTTTTCCCTGGTGGGGAGGGCGGTGCCAGGAAGGGAAGGCCCATTCTCAGGAAAGCCAGGCTTGTCTGTCAGAAAAGGGTGAGAACCCAATCCCTCTCCCGCTCCCTACCTCCAGATTCCATTACTGGGGCAGTGATAACATTTCCTAATGACGCCCCAGCGCTATCGCATCTCTGCGCCGCGGATCGAAACATAAATTCTCGGCTATACGCGGAGCCGGCTAATTGCTAATTGTTGTAATCTCACATTACAGCGGACGCGCCTTAACAAATAGTGTCTGTGTCTGCTACCGAGGACATCAGTGAAAAGAGAAAGAGAGAGAGAGAGAGATTGGGCATCAATCTCCTCTCCTGTCCTCCTTCCCTCCCTCCGTCCCTCCATCCCTCCTTCCATTCCACAGCACTTCATATCTCACCATCTCTCCGATGGGTCGGTGTATTAAAAACATGGTCCTCACTGGCTGGGGACAGTCAATGGCTTAGCATGCTGTGACATTCAGCCATTTCTGGGGCCATGCTGGGAGATGAAAGCCCAGAGGCAGGGCAGCTCTAGCCCTCGTACTTCATTTCATTTTGTACAGAGGGTCTGGCCGTGCTGCCATTGACATTGCTGTATTAGGTAGAAGCCAATCCTAGCCAGTCAGCGAAACAGAGGGAGTGTTCGTAAGCGATGATGTTGACATTTGAATTGTAGTGCGTAGGCAGGCTAATTGCATACGTGACGAGCAGACGTTAGCGATTGGGTAAAGGCAGAGTCACTCGTTTTAAAATTCAGGTGTCCACATCTCCAGGAAGAAATCTTTTCTCAATACAGCACTGCCAGACCCTCTGTACAAAATGAAATGAAGTACAAGGGGCTGGTTTTCCAGGCTAGGGCAGCTCTGTCTTGGCTGTACTGTAGTTCAGTGGTGCTGGCGTGGGATCACTTCAGTGATTTGTCGAGAATTCATCTCTCTCAAAACCCCAAAAGCCTGCTGAACTCAGATTTAAAAAATATTCTAACCATTTATGGCATAATGAATCAATAATTTATGTAATAATATACAAAATAGAAGCCGTCAATGACAACATAAATAACATAAATATGTGTTTGCTTGTTTAAAATACTGTGAAGTATGTCTTTAGTGACTGTGAGGCCTGGTAATACCCAGTGCATTGCGTACACTGTTGATGCAAGCATCATAGAAACCGGTGGCTAATTAACTCCGATGACGCACAGTCTCCCCGGACAGAATGCAGTTCAAATTAACGCAGTTCGTCCTCAACTGCTAAATCCATTTTAATGATGCTGCAGTTCCGACGGACAATACTGAGGCCCCGGCGGACACAAACAGAAACTTTTTAATGGAGGCCATTAGTCCTCTACCGCTTTCACGCCCAACTTCCTAAAGTCAACACTCCCCTCCTCAGTTAATGCGCTGCTCAATGATTCAGCCTGAAACGCTGATCTTTACACACATTATTGAACATAGTCATGCATTCTCAAAGCACAGTAAAGGTTGCTATCAAGAACATGCATGCATAAATCAGTGTATACATGCAAAAAAACATTTAAAATGTATTAGGGTTAGGTCCTGCACAGGCTAGATTATGGCTGAATGGAGCATTCGATCCGAGGAGTTTGGTAGAATGAATTAAAAAAAGATGCTTACCAAAGAGCAACCTGTTTTTTGTGTGGAGCTATGACCATGATATAGTCTTCCACTGTTGATCTCTGTCTAGGAGCTGGTGTGAAAAGGCCTAATTGCATCACAAAGGACATAATGAGCACACAGGCAGTTGAATCCTTACTGAGGTTTCAAAGCATATTCAAATATAATATAGGCACTGCATGCAGAACACAGACATAAGAAATATGTCCTCATGCGCAAAGAAGTTTAAAACTTGTCATTTCATGTGGTCTTTCACTTTATACACATAAGGCAGATTTTTTCATTTCTTTTTTAGTGTATCTACATGTATCAACATGTAACATACACTGTATGTACATAACCCTAACCCTAACCTTATGGTACAGTGTAAGTACATAATGTTACATGTTGTCACAGACTTTGTTATAGATACATTTGTAAAAGGGACAGTAAAATAAATGACTGCCATGTGATGGTGACTGCCAAGTGCTATAGGTTAACTGATTAAAAAAACATTAAACCGAGATACACAATTCACAAAAATGCAAGGAAAGTTATGGTAGCAGGTGTGTTACTAAAAAAAAAACAGTTGCAGACACATGTTCGTTAAAGCAGGCAAAGCCAGCATGTGTAAGACGTGTAGCCTCACAGCTGAAGAGAAGCTATACTGCTCTGGTGACCTAAGTGATCATGCGTGTCTGCAGACGCGGCGGCACAGGAATGTAGTAGTGCTGTTACTGAGAAGCGCCAGACTGCTGTCAGAAACGCAGCGAAGTTTCCAATATCCGCCTGTCTGACATTTCAGATGTGAGCTGTGGTAGCCCTGCTCATGGGGCTTCAATTGCTTTGACAGTTGGATATGCTGTGCTAAGGAATACACTCTTGCTGGTGTGGTCAGACCCTGCTGCTGTCTGAGAATGAAGTCTACCTTTTAAACCTAGATGTGTTTTTTTTTCTTTAAACTTGTCAAACTATACATATGGCAAGTTTAGTCTAACAGAGATATTCATAGGAAAGAATGTGTGCTGTTATTTTCATTGGGGCGTAGATAGGCTTCATCCTTCTTTGTTACAGTTGTAGCTACAGTAAATAGCAACACAAATGAAGCAAGTATGAACTCTCCCCTAATGATTCTCTGGCTGTGCGGGAGCTGTGTCAGAGACTGTGCAAGGACACAAAGCACACAAAGACCCATGCTGCTCTTGAGTGTGAGAAAGGAGCAGGGATTGGAGATGAGATGCCCATGAACTGGCAGGCTTGTATGAGCTGGAGACCCAAGGCTTGCGAGTAAGATGCACCCCAAGGAGTGACACAAGTGCAGGATTACAGATGAAGAGGACAGAATTTGCAGAGAGGATTTCTCTTCTCTATCCACTGTCTGTCTCTGTCTGTCTCTCTCTCTCTCTAGACACTGTCTGTCTGTCTATCTCTCTTTCTCTCTCTCCCCCCCCTCTCTCTCCCCCCCCCCTCTCTTCTCTCTCCCTCTGTCTATGCATCTCCCACTCTCTCTCTCTCTCTCTCTCTCTCTCTCACACACACACACACACACATATCATGACATTTTTACCAATGAACGACATCAAGTTCCTTTCTCCGAATTTTTCGGTGTTCTGAAAGCATTGCTATTTGCAGTTGACACTTAGAAAAGTGCAAGGCCTACATACATTTTCTGAAGGACAGAAAGGTATGGAGTATAATTGTTCGCAGGCTTGAAACTAGGTTATAACCCTTCATTTCAGGGCTCTTGTCAACCTTGTCTGTGCTATTGAAAGTTTAGTTCTTGAAATGTTTCTTTTTATGACAGTGGCCACAAGTGCAATCAGAGATGGCAACCTGGTCCTCCATGTGGATGGACAAGGTCATTGCAGGTGGACAGACACACAGACAGACACAAACATAGGACAGGGTCATTGCAATACCTGGTCAATCCCCTCCAGGGGACCAGGTAAAAATAGGCAACAATGAATAATGTATGCATTTTTTTTAGAGAACATAACATTATTACTGTATTTCTCTCAGCCGCATTCTCCATATGTGACAATTGGTCTTACCTATGGAACACAAGCAATTACTGAATAGATTTGATATGGCTGCGGAGATTCAGCAAGTTTTGAATACTGAGAATAGCCCAGAAAGTGGCATGATCATTATGACGATGATAGCACACAGCGTGAACGACAGTATATTAAACCACCAAAGCAAAAAGACCCGAGGTTGGGGCCTCGGGGCCAAGGGCAATGTCTGTGTATATCAGCGCTGTTGTTTTGCCAGATAACTGCTGCTGTGAAAGTTGCACAGTTGCCAATGGCAGTTTGCAGGCAGCTGTGCCGGGAGTTAATAATTCAAGGTGTCATAGACGGCTCACAGAAGCCTGGGAGCAAATTGTTTGTGATTTCCATCAGGGAATTCTCATTCCACACTTTCTTCCCAATTAGCGGAAGGGATAGGAATGGGTCAACAAAAAATGTCATGACTTTGCACCAGAAGATCAGGTTGGAAAATGTGTTTCCAGCCCATTAAAAAACAAAGTAGTATTTTAGATTAGGAACCATGATATCAGGTATTTGTGCTTTTTGTTTTGAGTTGCTGAATTTAAAAATAAAAACGAGGAAGAATGAGTTTGTGCGAGATGACAGACTGGCATCTCAATCTAAACCCTGTTATCTCTGTGACTTAACACGGATATGAATTCTGAGCGCATTATGTTTATGAAAATGAGCCAACAGGAGTGAGTGGCAGGCTTTTTACAAACGACCTCTGCTTGAACGCCTTGACGCCACCTGTACCGTACCACTGCTTGTCGGAAAGCCATGACTGATGGCGTCATCACGGGAGTGCACTCTCATGGCATGTGACAGGCCACCCGACCGTAATATCCATCCAGGTAATACACCATGTGGGGACACATAATGAGACCATGCGTCTCCCATCCCGACACCCTGAGAGTGCTCATATGTCTCAGATGCTGCCATATACACCTCCTTTCCATCTGGCTGCATCTTCTTGATAAAAGCGATGCAGTATTTGAATATGTAGGCAAAAACAGACAGGGAAAAAACTTGACTAAACCCACAACCAAGATTCCTTGTCAGTCGAGATGCATTTGCCTAAGATGGGGCATATTTATTAAAATAAAGGAATTTTAATCAAATTTTCAAGCACACTGCTACTGACACAGGAAAGTCCATATTTTGTCTCATCATGTCAATCTCCTTGCACATTATCCTTTCCCTTTCATTTTCTTTTCATATTCCTCTCTTTAACGCTCTGACTGTACACCTTTGGCCTCTGCATGTAATGAAAGGCTTGGTTAGTGTTTGTAACACATAGTACAGGATTCGTAATTCCACAGTATATAACCCCAGGCAGTAGACTGTCACCATCCATGCAATTCCACATAGTTTCACACAAAATTAATTTCAGATTCCTTTGCAGGCAGGAGTCACCTGTGGTTCGTCACCTCCCTGGAAGCAACAAAATGGCCTGACGGGAAAAATAGGGAACTGAGGCTCAAGCGCCCCTTGTCTCCGATATTCCCGTTTCCAGGGGTAACCCAAGGAACGACTCGAGAAGGCGTTGACTCAGCTTAATTGCTGTTTTACGAGGTCCATAATAGATTTCCATCCCCCCGCCCCTTCCTTCCTCCGAGCACAGCTGAGCACCTCTCATTTAGAGGCGACCCCTTCTGCAGGCTCCCCAATGCACTTACTGCCCAATTAACACTCAGAACGCCCCGGGTTCCTCCGATCCCTGCGTGCTCATTGGTGGAGTGGGTCTTGGGTCGTTTCTGCTTCACACCGCATGGGAGGCCCACACTCCCCCCACGCACTTTAATCTTCTTCCCTGCTTACGGTGCTCACCTGAGCCCAAATGACTGAAGCAATGTTTTATTTCACTGCTCTGTCTGTCTCGCTCTCTCTTGGTGCGCGATTGTGTTCCCTTAATTGACCGACATTAATGCCTGCCAAGTTTCCAATTACAGCTGCACAGATTTACAATTACCGCCAGCATTGTTGTGCAGCAGTTATGGATGTCCTATTTCCTCCATGTTGTTTGGCAGGAAGAAATGTAATAAGACCATCTCCTACACCTATGAAACAAGTATCATTAACTAGAAGACCGTTCCACGGAAACACACTCCATTCTTTGTGGCAAGCAGAGGCATAAACTGAGCCTTAACTGTCTGCCTAATTGGTGTTACAGCCTTGCGCTTGTTAATTGACTGTGGACTATTGAGAAAATGCCATTTACCTCTCGACCACTGCCTGGCCAATTTGTCAATAGACTTTGCTCTATTATGGCCACTCAAGTCTAATGAGCGCTTCGGTCGGTCGTTCGCCACAGCGATTTGGCAGTTCGGTTTGGACAGCCTCTCTGCAGTCTCCGATAGATATCAGCATTCACCCCTCAACACATTACTTCAGCGCATGACCTATCAGAGAGCAAGAGCAGAGACAGAGAGAGAGAGAGAGAGAGAGAGAGAGAGAGAGAGAGAGAGAGAGGGAGAAACAAAACAACAAAACATGCACTCATGCTTTTTGCCAATTCTATTTTTCTAAGATGTAAGGTTTTCACTTGTGTTATAGTATGTATTACATGTGAACCTTGGGCTGGGTTGGTCTTATGGGCAGTTTTTTGTTTTACACACTAAAAAAAGTAGTATAATCTTCATTGACCCTCATGTCTCTGTTGCTGTCTCTGTCCAATTCTCTGTTGACATAACTAATGTCTATATTTGTATTTGTCTCAGGCAAATTAGGCTTGTGCTGCAGTTTTAAGGATCCAGGCCAGAGTACGGACTGTAGTGGCTTCATCCTCAACATGACAGAGTCCTAAGCTGCCATTCGACAGAGCAAAGGTCTGCACTGCTGGCTGCACATTGTGGGTTAATAGCTCTTGTCTAATTACTTTTTTGGGCCCATGCCCCGGATACACAGGTGCCATTAGTCAGTGACATTTACGACCACAAAATTGACATTTTCATCCTAACAGGGTTTTAGTGCCTTTCAGAACATTTTTCTTCTCAGGGAAATGAAGAGGTGGGGAAAACAGCTGATCTGCACTGACCATGGAAAGTGTGTGTGTGTGTGTGTGTAGGTGTACAGCATATAAATGCTAATACTGTAGGTTTATCATGCGAAGGCGCCTCTTGCAGAGTAATCTCTCGGCAAGGTGTACAGTTGGTGTTTGTGGGTGTTTTTCAATAGATAGGTGACCCTCCCAAGTGTCCCAAGCATTACTTTAATCTCCCCCCGTGCTCGGCCCCTAATTTTCTCTGGTCTGTGCACTCATATGGTGAAGTGGTGGCCACCGGCAAAAGATAAGACAAGTAATTGAAACAAGAGACCCAGGGGGCCTGTTGGACACACAGGCCCACGTGTGTTTTTGGCTCTGTGTCCATGCCTGTGCCTGTTCGCTTTGCGATTGCATGTGTATTAAGATCAAGCGTTCAACATCCGCACATTTCAGCCATTTTCATCTTGTCCTGTTGTGGCTGCTTCGACTGCCCCTTATTTTATTTTATTTTATTTTATTTTATTTTATTTTATTTTATTTACTTAGGTGTACTGAATGCAGATGTTGTCAACAGGTCCCAGGTCGAGACTGTCCCACTTCATAGGGGGAACACGGGTGACACTTGCGCTTGAAAAAACACAGCTTGAATCACCACCCCGCTCTCCACATCAAACCAGAGGTGGTGAGGTGGTAGGGGTGTGTTTTAGGTTCAGCTCTCAGAGCCACAACCCCTGAAAAATGCCCTATTGCCTTTCTGATCTCCGCCATGTGCAGCAGAGGATTAGCGCGGGTCTTTGAGACGTGGTGGGATTTCATTTTGGCCGCTCTTTCACCGCGACAACAATGCCTTTTATCCTGACCGACTGGTGGCAGCCAGTTCTTATCAGACCGGCGCACAAAGGCCACTACACACTTCATGAGTGGCAAACGTATTCGTGTGTGTGTGCATGTGTGTGTGTGTGTGTGTGTGTGTACATATATATTCTGCACCCACGTATTTCTTCATATGTAGTGCCAAGGGGGAAAGGGCGGATGGTTGCCAGACTCCAGAATATGATAAAGATGTGCAGGAGACCAAAGAGTGCTTAAGCCAGAGACTACATTTCATTTTCACAGGTGCATCCCCTTACGTGTGTGTGTGTGTGTGCGTGCATGTGTGTGTATGCATGTGTGTGTGCATGTGTGCGTGTTCCTGATTGTATGCCTGTGTACACATGCATGCGTATGTGTGTGTGTGTGTGTGTGTGTGTGTGTGCGCATGTGTGTGTGCATGTGTGCGTGTTCCTGATTGTATGCCTGTGTACACATGCATGCGTATGTGTGTGTGTGTGTGTGTGTGTGTGTGTGTGTGTGTGTGTGTGTGTGTGTGTGCTTGAGTGTATTTCTGTATGGTCTGTATGGTCGAGTTCTCTGGGGCTCATACAAATATAAACGCATACACGAGAGAGTGAGTTCATCTGCGTGTCCTGATAGAGCCATCTCCAGTCACAGCCTGACACTTAAAGTTGTTTGGCATGGACAGCTCTTGACGGGCGAATGGGATCGATGCCCTTCTTGACAGGGAAATGACTGATGTCTAATGAGTGCTGAGAATGACACTTTTTCCTCTTTTCCTCTCCCTCTTTGTGGCAGACAGACATCCAGTTACAGTAGACCCCCCTTAAACTGTTGAGCTCCACGGCCCCCCTGTCCTGTCACAGGAAAAGATATTTTCTCAGAGCAATGCTCTAGAAGAAGATGCCATCGGATTTTTATTCTTGTAGACTAAATTTAAAAATGTGGGAAGAGGCACATCTTGCTATTTCAACCTTGGTAGTTGCTCTATCATTGTTTAAAAGAAAAAAGAAAGGAGAAATAAAAGGAAAGAGAGAGAGGAAAGAAAGAAAGAAAGAAAGAAAGAAAGAAAGAAAGAAAGAAAGAGAAAGAAATAAAGAAATGGTTTGTCATTTACTCACTGCTCTACCTTCCATTATGTGAAGGTAGAGCCCCATGCCCCCTATGCCTCCTCCATGTCCTTGGCATGAGTAGAGTACATCGTCAGACAAACACACACACACACACACAGCTCCTTTTCTGCCCCCTCCCTCCCTCCCTCCCTCCCTCACCACTCTGATGCTCCTTCCTCTAATGAGGATCAGTGTTGTTTTAAACATGAAACTGCAGTCCCCAGCGAACAGCAATCAATATGGCCCCATTACCTTTTTTCTGTAATGATGCAGCCCTGCACCTCTCTCTCTCCTCCTCCACCCCCACCCCCCAAACCACCACCAACCCTCCACCTTTCTCCACCCTCTCTCTCTCTCTCCTCCGCTGCCGAAGCCTTTCCTTGTCTAAGCCCATTTCAGCAGATCCGATATTGAATGTGAGGAGGTTATGAATTATTGGATTCCAAGGGCATCGCCTCACGCGCCCGCCCCGCCAATTACCTGGCTGAAGAATGGCCCCGCCGACGACCAGTGACATGCCCCAGCTGCTGTCACACACGTGTGGCCGAGGGGGGAAAATGGTGGACCGCTATTACACACACTCATATACGCATGCACACAAACACACACATATCGCAAAACACACACACACACACACACGCAGACACAGATATGGACGTGTACACACACATATCACAAAACACGCACACACCAACGCACACAAACACATGCACGTGTACACACATATCACAAAACACACACAAACACTCACATAAGCACGCACACAAGCGCACATATCACAAAACACACACAAGCACTCACACTCACATTCACATGCACACACACACACACACACACACACATATATATCACAAAACACACACACACATACACAGGCATACATGCACACACAAACACAGATACACACACAAGCCTGGGCACATGCACACATACACACATACACACACACATCACAAAACACATGCACACACACATACACACACATCACAAAACACAAGTACAGATGTGGTAAATGGTACACTGATGTACTCAGTGCACACACACAGGCAGGTTCACAAGAACTCAGCCAAGCTCATGCAATCAGCAGCATACATGTTCACCCACAGACACACAGTCACACATTTCCAAACACACCGTATGTCAACACACAGTCGTTTACTTGCAGTCCAGAGAAACACACGAGACACACATGAACACACAAGAAAACACCCAAGAGCATATGAACGCAATCACAATAAAAGCACACCAAGATATGAAAACAGATTAATAATCAAATGCATATGAACACAGCATAACACACACACACACACACACACACACACGCACATACACACACACACACACACACACACACACACACACACACACACACACACACACACACACACACACACACACACACACACACACACACACACACACACACACACACACACACACACATCAAGGCACAAATGTGTATATTTTATTTTGTTAGTGGCTGGGAAAAGTTCACATTTTGTATAGTTCATTTCCACCCCTGGTACGCACATACATAAGGATGTACCCTCACCATCACAGCAGTATTACACTCACTCACTCACTCACTCACTCACTCACTCACTCACTCACTCACTCACTCACTCACACACACTCACACACTCACACACACACTCACTCACTCACTCACTCACACACACACACACACTCACTCACTCACTCACTCACTCACTCACTCACTCACTCACTTACACACTCACTCACTCACTCACTCACTCACTCACACACACACACACACACACACACACAGGACAGGATAGAAGGACCTTGCTGGCCCTGACGTCAGGACCTGACATGACAAATATTTGGCTTTCTGGAAAGGCGCCTGTGTGAATATGCTCTTAAAAGCTTGGAGCAGGCAGTGTCCAAACACATTGGCTTCCTGGCACCTCATAACTCACAGCGTGTCTGGTGAGGTAGAGGGGTTGGGGATAACAGGCTTTGTCAGTATGATCAAATACCTTTAGCCTTTTGCCACTGTGTGCTTTGTGTGCAAGTCCAGTCTTGCTAGTAGGATATGTACACAACACCCTTGGATAAGTTGGTGCTGTTGTTCTTCTTCTTGAACACGATGCAGGAACAAACATATTAGGCGATTGATCTTTTTTCACTATGTAATTGTTCCTGCGGGTTCCTAAGGAATGTATCTCAGCGGTTCAATTTCCATAATGTACATATGATTGGCATCATCGTCCTCATCATAACATTATTTGTTCCTCTTCCTCTTCTGAGGTCCTTATGACTGGTAAAAAAAAGAAAACCTTCATAATTAGATGAAGTCTGTGGTTAAAAGCCAATTACAGGCCTTAAGTCTTTACGGTGTACTGTAAAAAGGGTGTCTGCTTTGCTGCAGACCGATCTTCATCACCCTTGTATTCAATTTGTGGCACCAGTGGAGACACTCAGCACTTTGTATCACTTTACACCATCCAGTAAGCAGACACCGGGGGGCAAATCTAAACAAACACGAGCCTATTCAATGATGCAGATGAGAAGTGCGTTACGCCTCCTCTGTTAAACGGCCCACTCCAGTTATAGCTATAGCCAACATAAGTGGAAGATCGCTTTAATGGCGCAGATTACTTTAGCCGGAAGAGCGAACATTCCTCGTCGTTTGACCGCAAGAATGCTGGCAGATTGCTTTAATGGAACAGATTACCTTACTGGAGAAAGTGAGCCTCTTCTCCCTCTATCCTATCTTAGGGGTGTATTGGAATGGAGGCTTTGTGTGTGAATTGCTAAGTCAGGGCAGGCTATAATGGAAAATCTAGAAGGAATATACAATTTATACTGCAATCTAATATACACAAGGATACATCCTGTCTCCTCCTTCATCTCTAAGTACACACAACAGCAATCACGAAGCAGGAAGATGTCTAAATAGGCAGGTTGGCAGTCTGATGGTTTCTAGCATTTTGACCAAAATGATAGGACAGGGAAAGAAAGAGAGGGGGAAAGAAAGCTCTCTTCGCAATCTCAGATCGTGGATTTTTTGTTTGTTAGACAACCTTATATGTTCAAAGTTATCATTTTAAAAAGGTTTAAGATACTTAAGATCACTTAAGCCAAGTGAGATCATCTTGGCTTTTATTCAACAAGTATTGTTTTCTAGCCATGACACGTTGTTTGTGTGACTCGATCGGTATTATTGCAGTTTTGGAGATCTATAGGAATTGGTGACATAGGGAATGAGTAATGAAGACATGATATGCACAGCAAGTCACTTGGAGGACTTTGGAAGTCACTGGAAGATTTTTGTTTCACATATGATCTCACTCTTGCTTTTAATAGCTTACTGAAGGCCATGATCCTCAACAGGGACTCTATAAAGTCTGTTATTCACTGAAGTATTAAATTAGTCAGTTATGATTTAGTAAATGAAACACATAATATCATGTCTTGCCTGTTCATGCCTTAAATAGTGTGGATGACAATGGTAGATGACTCTCAAAGGTCATAACTATAACGTTTTCTATTAACTGCAGAATGTAATGTTTGCCTAATGTCAAATTTGTGCAGATTCAACCATACGTAGCAAGATCCTCACACGTATGAATACACCCAAAGACAAATGTGTGCAGCTGAAAAGTGGTGATTTTACATCCTAAGTTGCATGTCATTTAATTGTCAGTGTGAGTACTGGTGTGCTGCCAGCAGTTTTACTCTTTAGCAGAAAGAAATGTTAAACTTCTGACCCAAGTCTCTGACTTAAACACTTCTACTTTCCTGCAAGTGCTGAAAGCAGGGGAATCTGACGGCCCATGAAGCTGACGGTACAAAACATATCGACCAATTTCTCTCCCAGGAGGTTGGCTCTTAAACAGGTGCTCCCCACTCTCTGACTGACGTTTTTTTTATATCCATCTGAATCAGCTGAATTCAGCCCCCTGCAAATGAATTAACATTCATCCATACACTTTGAACCAAATGTCTTGCAAGCCCTAAGCCCATGCAGAGCTCCCTACAAGCTGTGTCGGCCCCCTTTGATGCAACTCCTCAGCCCTGCATGGTTCTGGGCAAAAACAATCCTTTGAACTTTGAACCGAGCGGTTGTTTAAATGCTGTGGAGCAACATCCTCCGAGGCACCCTCCGAGTCTTCTGGCGTACAGACAGATGATACCGACTACCCATCAACCGGGTTGTAGCCCACATTTCAATGAAATAGCTCAAATGTGAGAGCCCGCCATCGCATCTTCAATGGGAAATCAGTGAGGTAAGTAGGCACTCGCTTGGCATCCCCCCCCGGGGAGTCATTGGAAATGCCACCCTGCCAGGCACCAGCAATGAGCAGGCAGCGTCGTCACGAAGCGCTTTAAACCCAAATGATGCCCTCCTGGCACTGCTTGCTGAATAGGCTGGCATACTGCCAGCATGGAGGATAACTCAGAGAGAGGATTTGGCCCTGCATCCGTATGCGTGTCTGTGTGTGTGGTTTTTTTGTGGAAATTCAACATGAGAAATGAGCTTGAGCATTGTCTGGTTATGTGAGACTTGGTAAGCTTTGTGGGAGACTACTATCACATGCACAAATACAGAAATTTGTCATGTATATGAACTTCATGTCTTCTCTTCATTTCTCCAATGCATGTTTTGCCCTCTGATTTAAAGGTCCTTGGGTCAATTATAATAGTTTCTCATGCATTACTCAACATCATTCCTGTAAAATTCATTTAAGAGAACACATTAATTTATTTGGCTTCATTTAAACAGATACATGGCATTATGGGGTAGTGGTACAAATCCTCTTCCCTGTGCCTTATGCCCTCGACAGCAATGGCTGTAAGCTTTTTAGCTTCTTCTCACAGTGGTTTATATGTTTACATGACCTAAATATACTTTCCAGGAACTGTGCATGTTCATTAATCTACAAGTTGCTGTTATCAGTAATGTATATTGCATGCTATAATGCTGTAAATAGGGCCTGCATTATTTGTAACCCTACCATTTCTGTTGAAGTAAGCATTTATTAGCTAACTGCATTGAAATATTAATGATTTACTAGTAAAGAGGCCCTTTAAGTGTTTTTTCTTGTTTAGTCACAGTTTACCTCATAAATGTTCACTTTTGGAAGCATGTCAGCAAAGGAGTAAGGCAATGGCTTCCAGGGTGGCTACTTGTTTAACAAACTTATAAATAACATGTAAAGAACACAATTTTGTGCCTGTACAAAAAAAAAAACTATACAAAAATATTTTTTGGTACTCTTACTCAGGACCCTTTAGTATTGTTCTGCAACATATCGGTGTGAAAAACAGACATCTACACACAGACTCTCATCCTTATGTTACAAAAACACTCTGGTTTTCAGCATGGTGGGGCAGGTAAACTGGTTTGAACGTACTGTATGTGGCCCACCATAGAGCTTGACAGCTTCAACAGGGATGGTTTCCCAGGTCATGGGATCAGCGTGTCAACATGAAGTGCTGAGGCCGCACTTCTCATCTTCTCATCTTCTCATCTTCCCTGATCCACGTAAGGATATACAGTATGTATGATCACTTCTGATCCTTGCATCAAAGCTATATCGATTGTTGTGACAATGCTTTGTTGGTAACGCTGCACAGAGCTATCCAAAGGGAGCAGCATCTGCTAATGAAAGCAGAGACGTTCTGAGTTTAGCAAAGAGCGATGACAGTCAGAGATCAAATAGCGGCACACAGTCGTTTTGCTGGCGAGGAATGCCTCATTTAGCAGTTGGTGGCGTATTCTCCGTGGAAAACAGCTGGAAAGCCACAGTTGACTTGTTTCATGGGATAATCACTGGCAAGAATTATTTACTGGCGTGCTGGCACCCTAGGGTATAGTGCCACACAGAACATCTGATAAGCAGCTTGTTTTTCGTGAATGGTTTGTGCCTGCCCTGTACACACACAGTGACTTGACATGTATCAAGAGCATGGGGGAAATCTAAGACAGACAGGGCTGTTTGATATGTGATGTTTAAGTTTTTGATATGTGATGTTTTTCAGATCATTGAAAAAAAACGTGTTATACATCTCCTACAGTTGTCTTTCTGAGTCAGAGCTTAGCTACATGTGTAATGGACAGCTGACCAAACACACCGCATTTTCTTCCAGAAACTTCCACTAGGATCCACATATATTTCACTTCAGATTACTTTAAACAGTTCTCTATGCTTACAAAACCCTGGCATATTTTGTTCAGCTAATAAAGACTTGCAAGTTAGAGGCGGTAATTATATGTAAGACCTCAGGAAAAGATTTGTTCAGTAACATGCAATTTCATATAAGCAAGTGGAAAAACAACAATCTATGTCAAGCCAAAATGTTCACCAGTACTTCTTCATTTTTATGTTCCATATTTTGAATATATAGTAATAATAACTCGAAGCCATGCCTCAAAGTTGGAAACTGTAGCTAAATCACGCCGCCTTGTGGCCGTGAACTACGCGTGTTAAGTCTGTTGACAGTCGGCGACAGGCAGCGAGAAACTGATGGAGAGGGAGATGAAGGAGAGAGGAGGAGAGAGGGGAGGGAAAGGCAGAGAGGAGGGGAAGCAGTGAGATTGTGATTTTTTCTCTCCATTCCCGGCCTCTTTCTTATTTAATTGGTCCTAAGGGAACCGGGGCGAGTCCTCTGTAGGCAGAACCTTTTTTTCTGCAGTTGCACAGCTTTAATTGGCTGTCTCCACCGACGGAATCACACCAGCTATATTCGACCAAAAACAATTAAAAAGCCGAGAGCCTCTCAGCCCGCGCTGTCCCTCACTTTCTCTCTCGTCACTCGCAGACGCCACTCAAGTTGCAGTTGCAGGAGAGTCGAACTCGAGTTCAGATGAGTCCGGATTACAAACGTTCTACCGGCGACGTTGTCTTTGGCAACCTGTTTAACTAGACGTTCATCTCATCGTCCCCTCCTTGTCACCAACTATCTCTTTCAGGATCGTTCTCATTCCAGCCGCGTACCCAGATTGGCAAAAGGCTTCGGACTACCCAGGCGCGGAAAAAGAGAGCAGGAGCTTCTTCAAATCGGCTTTTTTGCAGGCTGAAGTGTAACAATCTACAACAATTATTTTACACTTCAGTTCGGTATTGTTAGACGACTTTTATTCTATGAAAAAAACCTTCTATTGCTTAGCGTGTCAGGTCGGGGTGGATGGCAAAAGCCGCGCATGTTTTGTGCAGCTCTCATATGGAATTAAGGGGCGACTGGTAGAAATTCGTCCGTAAGGCGCGGAGCCCCAAAAGTTGCCGCTGTGGATGCGGTGGAATTTTATTACTGGGCTGCTGTGACGATCGCAGCTGCAGAAATTCTTTTCAAGATCACCGGAGTAAGGATAGCCTACAGTTAAGTTTTTCCTCCACATATTTTGTTAACGAAGGAGGCTTTCGAGCGGATTTCGAGGGGAAATCAAGCTCGTTGGCACCTGCCAGCCAGCCAGCCAAAAGCATCTGGGTGTGGACTGACTTTGGGGGAGTCCCACCGCGACGCTTCATAGAAAGGTAATCTAAATCATTCAGTAAAGTAATTTACATACTACTTCGGTCTAGTTTATCAGAAATTAGAAGTTGTATATACTGGACAGTTATGTGCGTCCTAGTGATAGTCTGACGAACGAATTATTCACAGTTTTACTGACTACAATGTTTGATCTCGCGTAACTTCAACAGAATGACACCACCACACCACAGCAGAAAGCTTCACATCTCGGATTTTTAAGAATTATTGTGTTTCTTATTCGAATAACGTTACGCCAAAACAATCATTCATCGGTTACAGTGAATATTTTTTTTAAACCAAACAAAAAACTACATCAAAGCTATTGGCCTCATCATTACACTGAATGTGATTTCTTGAAAGCATGTGGTTGAGCTTGCGCTCACCTCAGGCAGAGGGATCAGTGCGCGCGAAGTGCTGGATATGCTTCTTTCACGTAGCAGGTGAAATACAGATGTATTTCCACACTCTTCACTGAGAGGTGTATGTTTTAAACACTCCCAAAGTCATGTGAGTTGAACATAGCCTCACATAAAGTCTACGAAATAAAACCAGGGCACTTCATTTATACCACATTATCCTGCTACTAAAGAATTAAACATTTTTTGTGTTTTATTGCTGCTGGTATTTTTTTTAAGAAAAAGTTCTACCAAAAAAGGTTAAATACAACGTTTGATTGGAGTTTGAGAGTTTACAGATTCAGAGAACATAATAACATTTACAAGGATTTACACATGGTAAATGAATCAGCCCTCGCCCCTCAAACGTTGGCAAGCAAACGAATTTTGCGCGTGACGCACAAATCCTGTTTCTGCTGTCCTTACCTACCCGGCAATTTCGAAAATAACCCATTATTGTTGTAGTCAATCCTGTCAATCCCAGGTCACGCAGCAGTTACTGGCCTGTAATCTTCCTATAATCCAAGGTTTCCAAATGAATTGCTTGTCGTTAACCTGAGCGGATTTGAACTACGAATGGATAAAGACTTCATAATTCATAATTCACTGTAATCTGGTGGGCGACGTAAAAGAACATGATATCCTGGCACAGTGTACATTGCTTTTTAATATCTTAGGACTGTGTAGTTTGGCTTGTCGGGAAAAAATGAGTTATGTGACATCAATCGCTAGCCAGGAAAAAAATGCCGTTGTCATCATCTGGTCGTCTTGGCTTGACCAAGGCTGTGTGCTCTCCTTGTGGAACTTAAACTAAACGGAACTCTTAAATCGACCTTTTTTGTAGGTGATGACGGATCGGAGCTAAGGATGGAGCTTTTCTGGATTCTGTTATTTTCTGTCATCCATCATTACGCACGAGGACAAGGAGTATACGGTAAGGAATTGTGTGGTATTTTAGCAAGGGTATTGTGTTTCGTGTGGATCTGACCTTTATAAACTCTTCACAATCTGTAGCTAATCCCTCCTCTATCGGACACACTACAGCACTTATACTCGCAAGCATCCTTCAAAACTACGGTTAGAAATTGGGATATTTTCTCTCCAGCTAATACCCTTACACCTCTCACCTTTCAGCAGTAGTAGTAGGTTGCCAGGATTCTTTGCACATTTATGTCATTTCTACTGATTGATTCGAACAGAACAGAACTTTTGTCTACACTGTGATTTATGTAACTTCCTGTTAGAAGTAACCATGTTGCCAAAACCCATTATGCTGAGGTTTTGAGCTCCTCTTTGCTCGACAGCAAGCTGTTCTTGATATTTTATTTTGCACCGGAATATTATGCAGTTTAGATATAGGGTAGTCAGCAAGTTGTAAATGCTATCCCTTCCTTTTTCTCTCCATCTGGGTTGAAACCCAGCCTTCCCTTAAGCAACTCTGCTACTCTCAGGTACCAATAGGCCTTTGTGTCCACTGGAACACAAACAGTATTTTATATACTAGTATATAAATAGCATACAAAGCGTATAAGCTAGATAAAATTGCATAGGAGTTGCTGTTCTTTTTTTAAACCAGGTGACTGTCATCTTGAGAACTGGCCCCCCAGCTGCAATTCAATGATAAATGTTGAAAATAAGCTGGGTGTGCTTCAGATGATCAAAATTCAGCAGGGAGATTTACATCGCATACCCAAATAGCTTCTAACTTTGTGAGTGAGCAAGTGACTATTCACATTAGTGACAGAAACCTGTAAAAAATGAAGACCTCAATGATGTTTTGACCATTTAGAGTCTGCAGACTTGGCACACAAGGAGCCTACACAAGGCGTGAAGACATACACACAATGTGCAGGCACACATGCAGGCATACATGCAGGCAGGCAGACAAGCACACACGCATGCGCATACACAAGTCCACACACAGGCAACGCCCCCCTCCCCCCCCCCACCCCCCACCCCACACACACACACACACACACGCATTGACATCTGGGATCCCTGAAGTGGCCCTTTCACAGTACTACATTGCTGTGTTTGTTGACTGTGTCTTATAGATTCTGCTGTTGCCACTGTACCAGTAAAGCCAGCAATATTGCTTTCAAGTGGCTGTGCAAATGACTCTGCCTGAGAACTTAACCCAGAGCGATACATCATCTTCAAGACAATCTGATGGCTGTTGTAGACTGTGCAAGCTGTTGAGATGTATGAGGAGGACGCTGTTCTGATAACACCAGCACTTGACAAGGCCTTCTGTGGTCCAGTTCTCAGTGCTGAATTTAGTCGGACAGAGGACACCCGGCAGCAGGGGATTTTTTGAGCCCGCTCCAAGCAAGGCTTGGCTCCTGTGGTAGCCTCCGCTAACAGTGTTTCTAGGAACAAATGGGGAACTTCCAAATGTTTGCCCAGTGCAGCATAGGATGGCGTTACAATTGCTGGCAAAAGCTGGCAGGCTTGCACGCGTGTGTGTGTGTGTGTGTGCGAGCGTGTGTGTGTGTGTGTGTGTGTGTGTGCATGTGTGTGTGTGCTTAGGCATATGTGTGTGTAGGCAGGCTTGCACGCGTGCGTGTGCATGTTGGTTTTTGGGTGTGTGCGTGCATGTGTGTATGTGTATGTGTGTGCGTGTGTATGCTTGTGTGTGTGTGTGTGTGTGTGTGTGTGTGTGTGTGCTTAGGCATGTGTGTGTGTAACGGTGCTTTATCTCTTCATCTCAGCACTTTGTGTTGGTCCTTCTTTTATGCCTCTTGCCACTGAGTGTGTTTTGGATGCTGAATATTGCCCTTTTTTAATAAGCATTCATAATTTATTTGTGGCTGTGAGGCAGTGGTGAGGAAACGTGTGCATAATATGTGTGTATGTGTGTGTGTGTGTGTGTGTGTGTGTGTGTGTGTGTGTGTGTGTGTGTGTTCATGAAAGAGAGAGCAAGAGAAAGAAAAAAAGAGGGAGGCTTGGTTCATCACCACAGAGCATAGTTTCATTTCTCTCGCTCTCTCTGTGCCTCTTTCTCTCTTTCTTTTTCTCTCTCTCTCACACTCTCTCTGCCTTGCCTCTCTCTATCTCTTGCTCTCTGTCTCCCCTTATCCTACTTCACCCTCCTCTCTCTATCCTCTCCTTCTCCTCGCTCTCCCTCTCTCACCCTCTCTTTTCTTTTTCTTTCTCTCTCTCTTTCGCACTCTCTCGCTCTCCCTCTCTCTCGCCCTCTCTTTTCT
>CM050205.1:19700000-19730000 GCA_027475355.1 Coilia nasus
AAAAGAGAAGAAAGAGAGGGGGAGAAAACAAGCAAGAGAGAGAGAGACAGAGACAGGGATAGAGAGATAGATCGAGAGAGAGGGAGAGAAAGAGAGAGAGAGAGATAGATCGAGAGAGAGAGAGAGAGAGAGAGACAAAGAGAGACAGAGAGAGAGAGAGAGGTGTCAGGCGACCCGTGTGCCGTGCCAAAAGCCTGGGTGCCACACCGAGACGCAGAGTGACAGCTTCCTGTCTGTTGTCTGTCCGCACTGTAATCTGGGCCTGTCAGAAGGTGTCTCGGAGCAGCTGAAACCTGTCATCCTTTTAATAAAGCCCCTCACCAGTTACACAACTGCAACTGTCAGGGCTCATCAGTGGCTCTGGCGGTGGTCTTGGCAGTGCTGGCACTCAGAGGATGTAGGAATCGGTCGGAGACGTTAAAGATTTGAGGAGGGAAGGGGAGTTAGTGGGTTGAAAGCACTACATTGTGGGTTTTTTTGTGGGGGCGTGGTGGTATTTACTTAATTAACTTACTAATGTACGTGTGAAAAAGGTGTAGAGAATAGCAGAGAGAGAGACCAAGAGAGAGAGAGGCACACACACAGACAGAGAGAGAGAGAGCGACAGACAGATAAACAGACGTGTGTATCAAGTCGTTTAGCACATAGGGGTAGCCACAGGTGGGCTGGCCCACCCAATCAGAAGGCGGTTTTAGTTTGATTGACTGTTTAAGTAGTAATAGTAACCTTTTGGGATAGGCCCACCTGATTTTGTTCTGGGCCCACCTATTTTATGAGTTACGGTTGCGCCCCTTGTTTAGCCACCAAATGCTGCTGGAATTCAAAAGTGTTTCCTGGCTAGCTTTGCATGTTGAAGTGTTTGCTGGGTATCTGTGTCCTAAAGTGTTTGTTCAGTTAACTTTGTTGAGGTTACTGTTACGTTACGTTGAGGTTACTGTCTTTCCTCTGGTGTGCCACTGGTGAAAAGGGGGCAACCCTCAACACATTCTGTCCTCTGTCAGCTCCCCTTCAGCAGCCTCTCACGGTGATGATGCCATGTCTTCCCCCTCCACCTGAGCTTCTCTCCACCCGTGCTCATCTCCTCTCCTGCGGCTGTCTGTGTTGTTAGGAGAGGCCCATAGCCTTGTTGCTCTCTGTGTTGTTGGGAGAGGCCCATAGACTTGGTTGGAAACAAACGCTCCTCGAAGGTGTTGCTTGTGTTTGTATCTGTGTATCTTTGTATCTTTTTTCATCTTCATCTCCTCTTTTCTTCACCCATCTCACTGTCTCTCTCTCTTTGCTCTCTCTCCTCTGGTGTGCTCCTCCCTCTCTCTCTTTCCTGGTAGGCTCCTCTCTCTCTCTCTTTCTCTCTCTCTCTCTCTCTCTGTCTGTCTCTCTAACTCTCTCTCTCTCTCTTTGCTCTATCTCTTCTGGTGTGCTCCTCCCTCTCTCTCTCTTTCCTGCTGGCTCCTCTCTCTCTCTCTCTCTCTATTTCTCTCTCTCTCTTTCTCTCTCTTTTTCTCCCTCTTCACTCTCTCTCTCTTCTGGTGTGCTCCTCCCTGTCTGCTGTGCTAACTCTCTAATCGTTTTCATCTTCTTCTGTTCTCTTTTGTTCTCACATCGATCTCACTCAGACATTCTATCTTTCTTCTTCTCCTCCCATCTCACAAACCTGTCCACCTTTTTCATGTCTCTCTCTCTCTTTCTCTCTCTCTCTCTCTCTCTCTCTCTCTCTCTCTCTCTCTCTCGTTCTTGCATGCCCTTTTTCCTTCCTATCCTGGCTCTGTATCTTTTTTCTCTCTATCACTCTCTTACTTGCCCTGTCCATCCCTATCCTTCCAATACTCTCTCTTTCCTTCTCTCTCTCTCACTCTCTCTCTCTCTCTCTCTCTCTGTTCCTTGTGAGAACATAGCAATGTAAACACAACCTGTTCCAGAGATATGTGAATAATTAATGTTCGCCCGTCAGTCTGTAGCAGATCTGGGGCGCTGCCTAGAACTGGAGCTCGCGTGGTCCTGAAAGACAGCTGGAGAGAGACAAGAGAGGAGAGAGGGAGGGGAACGAGGGAAGGGAAGAAAGAAGAAGGACAGAGAGACGAGAGGAAAAGTTCCTTGTGGAGTTTGTACCTCCTCAGCCAGTGTATTCATCCATTTGCTTGACATTTATGATCTATTACCATCAACAATGCATCCAGGAACAGGCTCATTCAGGCTCGTTCCTGTGATCCGTTTGGAGCTTTACGTTGTCTTTCTTGCATAGGGAATACGATAAACTGCTCACATCCCTTTATCATGCTGTTAAACTCTATGAGGGTGATTTGTGCAGCTTATAAGGCATGATGATAATGACAATGTTTGGTCCTCGCGCATCCTTGTAGTCTCTGCTGTCTAGCTGGTGCCATCAGCAGAGCTATTTTTTGCATTCGGTAATAACACTGTGCTGCTCCATACGCTGGGCTTACAGTGTGATTGTCTAGACACTCCTACACGCACTCTCTTCTTTGCCCATCCACAGATACACACTTCATATTAACTAACTCACACAACCACATATACAAAAAGAAACATACACAGACAGGCACACACACACAAACACAAACACAGTGTACACACACATGCACACTCACACTTTCCCTCGGTCAGTCTTGTTCAAGAGATGCAGTTCTATTACATATTCGATTTATACATTGCTCGCTGTAGCCTGTCTCTATTTCTGAGTCTGAAGGAGAGTAATTGAAAGCAGAGTGTTCGGGAAAAATTTGCCTCTGATGTGCTCATCTTTTAATGCCACGTCTACTTCGCCCACATGCGATTTGATTCAATCTCATTTTTGCCCTCTCCAACACGGTCTCTATATCTCTTTTCCTCGCTATCTCTTTTTCTCTGTCATTCTCTCCGTTCTTGTCTCTCGTTCACTCTTTCAGTACTGTATGTTAACACTTAAAGCCACCTTGAACCACATTCGTTTGGCTTTACCAAAGCTGCCGTCTCTAAAACCCTGCCTCCATGTTGAAGCTGAGCGAAATGGAGGATAATGCCTAATGCGAACCATGACGCGGCAAGCCTTGCCAGTCGAAAATGAATTAGTTGTTCTCTAGTTGTCCTCAGTGACAGCGACAAGGAAGAAGTGAAAGATGAGGAATAAAGAAGAGCTCAGCCTTGAGGCATGACTAGGCACTAATTTGTGTTTCGCTCGAATTCGCTCGAAAGGCGGCAGGCACCCGCGCTATCAAATCTCCGCAGTTTTTTTTCGAAGAATTGGTGTAGACTTTGATTGGTAGCGTTGGCGCACCTTTGATCCAAACGCCGCAGTCGTGATATATATTTACCTGGGACGGATCTGTAAAACATGTCGTCGGCAGCCGTTATATCACGGCAAATATTGTCGCATCACAAAAAGTATTTGTTCAGATGACTGCCAAATATCACGACAGTGGCCCTGGCAAGGCTCGAGTTTCGCAGACGAATCATCCAGTGCCCTCGGTGCTCATCGTGAATGTAAACAAAGCACAAAAAGTCCATGGACTGTGTGTCCAGCTTGCCAATGAAACATTTCTGATAAATACAGAGGCACTTTTGATGTACGGATGTAGTACCCGGTGCTGGGTGCATTGAAAGATTAAAAAAGCGACATGTCCATCTCCTCAGAAAAGACTGTCTAGAAGTCCAAACCTCATTTTAGCTGTGCTGAGAGTGTCTTGGAGCATTTGACTGCCAAGCCATGCCAAGCCATGCCAAGCCAAGCCAAGCCAAGCCAAGCCAAGCCAAGCCAAGCCAAGCCAAGCCAAGCCAAGCCAAGCCAAGCCAAGCCAAGCCAAGCCAAACAGGCACTGAGTACTGGAGGAGCTTTAACCTTGCTTGATGGCAGATTTTTCTTTCCTTGTTGTGTACTGAATGACAAAGAGGAAGAGAGGAAAGATTGTGATTCATACATATCTCACTCAGATAGGACATTGAGTTTTAAACACTTCACTGGATCAATTGATTCACTGTCCTAGTGTAATTGTTTGATTGACTGATTTATTGTTTCTTTAAAACTAATTAAATCAACTATAGACTTCCAGTATCCAAAGTCCAAAAGTTTGTCACATATTTTATTGGTATGTCGGACATGTCATGTCAAGTTATAATAATAATAATAATAATAATAATAATAATAATAATAATAATAATCTTTACTTGTATAGCAAAATTCACACAAGATGCAGGCCAAAGGGCTCCACAGTTTGGCAAGAAAAACAGAAGACAACATTTCTTGCAGCCCAGTGGCGCCGGAGAGGAAGAACCCAATAACGCAATAACGTAATGACGCAGTGACTCAGTGAAGTTGGCATATTGCAGGTGTGTGGCACTTCTAAAACAGTGGACATCTATGGAAATCAATAATCTTAATAAAAAGGTTAATCAATACCACCCCCTGGGTCACCTGATATCCTTAAAACTAATAGTCAGGTCCAGGTATGACTAAAGCTCTAATTGGAATCTAATGATGTGGTCCAGCACAGTGTGTATTTAAGGTGCATTGACGTTACACTGAGCATTGCATCAGAGCCCGAAACGGGACTTTGTTTTGGACGAGCCAGCGCGTATAGATCGCAGAGCCCTGCTCATGATGAGGGAGCGGGAGCCTGTGCTCTCCGCCGTCTGGAGGAGCTGGGGCTGAGTTCTCCGAGGACACGCTGGCTAATGTCGGCCTCTGCTGACTCATCAGAAGTTTTATTTATTCCTCGAAGGCACGCACAATTTATAAAAACATTTGATCAGGCCGCACTGGCTCCTGGAGAAGCAGAGCTGATCTGTGTGATCTTGTGATGAAGAGCACCTCTGGATATGCTCATGGAATCACTTTAGACAGGCTCCGTTCATGTGTGATCTGTCCATGTTTGTGTGTGTGTGTGTGTGTGTGTGTGTGTGTGTGTGTGTGTGTGTGTGTGTGTGTGTGTGCATCCACGGGCATGTATCTGTGCCATAGTCTGCAAGGCAAAACAATCACTCAAACACACACACGCACATGCACACACAAACACACAAGCCCAGAACACTGCAAACATCCAACCCACACAGATACACGTGCGCACACACACACACACACACACACACACACACACACACACACACACACACACACTGTAGCTTGCTTTCACCACTCTCACGCACACACACACATATATGCAAACACCTCACACACACACACACACACACACACGCATGCACAGAGTTAGTTACTGTCACTCCACTCTTGGGGAGTGGCCCACTGTAGTGAGTAGTGACCCACTTCTGGACCAACCAAGCGCAGCCTCCATAACTCCTCATGAAGCCCAAGTGACAAAGTCAGTGTGTGACACAGCCTGTTATTCCTCCACAAGAGCCACAGCAGCTTCTCACAAGTCACCCGTTTTATTTCCAAAGGCCAAAAGTCAGGTGAGAACAGATGCTCTTCAATCCCCATTTTCTTTTTTTTCTTCTTCTTCTTTTTTCTAAAAGAAGAGTGAGAAAATGTGTTTGATTCTCACGTGCACAAGCATCAAAGTTCTAGGTTTAGGCAGGTTTGACAGGTGTGTGTGTGTGTGTGTGTGTGTGTGTGTGTGTGTGTGTGTGTGTGTGTGTGTGTGTGTGTGTGTGTGTGTGTGTGTTTGTTTGTTTGTTTGCTTGTTTGTTTGTTTTGTGTGTGTGTGTGGGCACATCAGTGTCTTTGTTTTTTGTATTTTGTGCTCATGTGCATTGAAGTTGCAGGTTTAGGTAGGGGGTCTTAGTATGTGTGTATGTGTGTGTGTGTGTGTGTGTGTGTGTATGCGTGTACACATAAGCACACATTTGTGCACGTTCGTGTGTGTTTGTATCTGTGACATGTCTGTGTATTTGTGTTTGTGTGTATGTGTCTGCGTGTGTGTGTGTGTGTGTGTATGTGTGTAACGTTTGTGTGTGTGTGTCTCTAATTAGACCAGGGTGCTAGTCTGTAGCCTTGTTTGAGGAGGAGTAATTGGTGTGGTTGGTGTCTGTCTGTTTGCCTGTGTGTTCTGCTTATTGGGAGACAGTGCTCAAATTTGACTACGGCTAATTGGAAAAGTGCTCATTGTACCTGCCTGACTTGTGTGTGCGTGTGTGTCTGTGTGTGTGTGTGTGTGAGTGTGTGTGTGTATGTTCAGAGTGTGGGCTCTGCACATATTTGTGATTTATCACACTTGCACATGTTAGTAGTACCTCTCTCTTGTTCCCTTCATCTTTCACACACTCTCTCTCTCTTTCTCTCTCTCTCTCTCACACACAAAAGCTCTCTCCCTCATCCTCTCTCTTTGTTCTGTCCTCTCTTTCTTTCTCTGTCTCTCTCTCTCTGTCTCTCTCTCTCTTTATCTCTCCCTCTCTCTCCCTCTCTCTCTCAGTCTCTCTCTCTCTCTTTATCTCTCTCTCTCTCTCTCTCTCCCTCTCTCTCTGTCTCCCTCTCTTTATCTCTCTCTCTCTCTCTCTCTTTCTCTCTCTCTCTCTCTGGCCTCTCTTCATGCCTCTCTGTGTGAGTTCTCTGTACACACACGCCTTCTCCTGCAGCCATTTGTCAATAGCGTAGCTCTCTCATTGATGAAGTATTGTTTGGCTGTGATTTGTGCTTGATGAATTGAGGGGGATAAATTCCTGCTTGGCGCTCTGCTGTGCTGGTGTGTGCTGGTGTGTGCTGGTGTGTGCTGGGGTGTGCTGTGCTGCGCTGTGCTGCGCTGGGGTGTGGTGGTGTGCTGGGGCGTGCTGGGGTGCTGGGGTGTGCTGGTGTGCTGGGGCTTGCTGGAGTGTGCTGGGGTGCGCTGTGCTGTGCTGCGCTGGGGTGCTGGGGTGTGCTGGTGTGGTGTGCTGTGCTGGGGTGCTGTTGTGGTGTGCTGTGCTGGGGTGCTGTGTTGCGCTGTGGTGTGCTGATGTGCTGGGGTGTGCTGGTGTGTGCTGGTGTGTGCTGTGCTGCACTGGGGTGTGGTGGTGTGCTGGGGCGTGCTGGGGTGCTGGGGTGTGCTGGTGTGCTGGGGCTTGCTGGAGTGTGCTGGGGTGCGCTGTGCTGTGCTGTGCTGTGCTGCACTGGGGTATGCTGGGGTGCGCTGGTGTGCTGGGGTGCTGTTGTGCTGTGCTGTGCTGCACTGGGGTGTGCTGGGGTGTGCTGGTGTGTGCTGTGCTGCGCTGGGGTGTGCTGGTGTGCTGGGGCTTGCTGGGGTGCTGGGGTGTGCTGTGCTGCGCTGTGCTGTGCTGCACTGGGGTGTGCTGGGGTGCGCTGGGAGTGCACTGCACCTGCACACAGCCTCCAACTCCAGCTCTATGGCACAGTCCGGGACACAATGTGTGTATGTGTGTGTGTTTTTCTGTGTGTGTGTTTCTGTGTGTTTCTGTGTGTGTGTGTGTGTGTGTGTGTGTGTGTGTGTGTGTGTGTGTGTGTGTGTGTGTGTGTGTGTGTGGACAGGAAGGGACAGAAAGGGAGGGGTACTTGGCAAGCTTCTCGGCTCGTGCCTCTCTTCTAGTTAGGACTGCGGGTGTGTTCTTGTGCCTGTCTGCTTTCCTCTGGATGCCTTTGTTTCAGTCCCTCTGTCAACTTGTCTGCGTTTACGTGTCTGTGTGTGTGTTTTGCACACTTGTACGGACGTATTGTGTGGAATTGTTCCTTCTGTAGGTGACTGTATGTCACTCATTGCATGTCAATGTGTGTGTGTGTGTGTGTGTGTGTGTGTATGTGTGTGTGTACTTGTTTGTATGTGCTTGTGTGTTGGTGTATTTGTGTGTCTGTGTGTGTGTATTTGTGTGTATGTGCTTGTGTGTTGGTGTATTTGTGTTTGTGTGTGTGTGTGTGTGTGTGTGCGTGTGTGTGTTGGCTATATAAGCAGAGGTGCTGTTTTCTTGTGTGTGTGAGAAAAGAAGAGCGAGAGAGATGCAGGTGAGAGGGCCATGCAGATGCAGGGAGCTTAGATTCTGACTCAGCTTACAGTGGAAACTCTAAATTGAAGCATTATGCTTACTTTTTTATATTATATTATATTATATTATATTATATTATATTATATTATATTATATTATATTATATTATAATATATTATATTATATTATATTATATACCCACAGGTTTGTCTTCCCACCCCCCGCTCCCTCCCTCCATCCCTCCCTCTTCTGCTTCTGCTCTCTCACGTCCTCTCCTCTCAGTCCGCTGCAGATTCCGCCGGCCTCCGTTTGACATTTTTCTCCTTGGCAATCTCTTACCCCATCCGCCCCCTTTACTGTATGTCTCTGACCCTAAGCTCAGCCGGTGGTCATGTGGAAAAACAACCCTCCCAGGAGGCACCAGCTCCTTCTTTCCCCACCTTTCCACCTCCTTTCTCACCCCATCTCCCCACCACCACCACCCCACTCCACCCCACCACACCCAGGCATTCTGTATTCTGCTCGGCCATCCGCACCTGACTATGCAAACATTGCCCCACGCCCTCCCCACTGGTTCCTTGAGGGTAATCGGCCGGGGCCTGCAATCGATCACATCTACCCCACCCCCACCACGACTACCCACTAACCCCCCCAAGACACCGCTGGACGTGTCACCGGGCCATGTCGGCTCGTCAGCTTCGTGGCCTCCTAACTCCTTCACCGTCTCGTCACTTGAGGGACGTGTGCGAAAGCGCACGGCGAGTTCATCTGCTGAGCTGCGCCATTAGTGCTGAGGGAGAGCATGGCCAGCTAAGTGCCACTTAATAGATGCTTCCAATTTCATAGTGTCACTTTTAATAGATTTGGTCCAGTAGCAGAGCTTGACTGGCCCTGCCTCTCTCTCTCTCTTTCACTCTCTCTGTGTCTCTCTCTCTATCCCTCCCTCTCCCTGTATCTGTCTCTCTCTCTCTGTCTCTCTCTCTATCCCTCTCTCTCTCTCTATCCCTCTCTCTCTCTCTCTCTCTGTTTCCCTCTCTCTCTCTCTGTCTCTGTCTCTCTGTCTCTCTCTCTCTCTATTTGTCTGCATTGAGGCAGATGGGCTGAGGGCATTGAGGAAAGTGTTTCAAGGGAAGATGGTGGTGGCTTTAAAAAGTCAAATAGATGGACACCTGCTTTGGGCAAGAGGCCAAAAAATAGTCTGCCTTAGGACTGTTTTTGGTTATAGCTGCCAAATGGTTGAATAGTTGGCATGCAGTAGTTGCCATGAAACAACAAATATGCCCAAAGTCACTATGGCAATGTTTTGGAGTAATAACACTTAAAAATACACTCTGGGCCAGATGTGCGTACATATGCAAATGCAATTGAGTTCACAGAAACTGAACGTTTTCTGCCTTAAATTTGCGTGGTATGTATCAAGCCTGAAGCTCATCACATAGTACGAGCTTTACCCTGCCTTATAGCGTTACCAGCGCTGCTTAAAAACGTGTAGTTGGGTGGCTGTTCCTGTGACGAGTGAGGCAACACTGACAGAATTGTGTCAGCCCCCTGCATCATCTCTCAGTCCTCCCTCCCTCCCTCCCTTCCCAACTGGAGAATGAATGTGGATGAAATGAATGAAAATCTTTAGAATGAGCAAAGTGCCCAAACAAGGGCACTTTTAACAATATCTGACAATGTGCAGCAGATGAGTTTTCCATGCCATGTTTTCCGACATTTCGAAAAAGCAAGGGAATTTACCTTTCCTGGTTTATACCTGCTTTCGTGAGGTGAGGAATTCTCACCGCAAAATTGCACGTGCGCTTTCACCACCAGGTTTCATACATACAGGGGAATAAATAATTAGGCGCTCTTTATGCCTCTCCTCCCATAAGTAAGGGATAATGGACAACACGGTCTTCAGCTATCAGAACGTTAATGCACGTTCCAGGTGGTAATGCGGCCACGACGCGAAGCGGAGTGCATTAACTTCGAACTTGGCGTATTGATACATAAACGTGATATGGTCGGAAAGCAGGGACTACTTCATAGGTGTGCGTATATAGAAAGTAAATAACCGTTCTAATGGACGCATCACAATGTGAAATTGAAGGAAGCCGTGGTATAATTTACGGTTAATGCCCACATTTCCATGGACACTCCTAGGTTTGCATATGCATGCCACAGAAAAGTGCTATTTGTGCTTCTCCGCTTATAGCACACAGTATTTGGAGTTTTAACAAAGTGTGCCCTGTTGATACATACCACACTATGTTTTAGGTGCTCCTTGCGAGATAGTTACGCCAGAAGTGGGCGCTAATAGCTTTGTACATCTGGCCACCAGAATGTCATCCTGTGCTCTCCTGCTCATCTGTCCCGTGAAATGATCTTGTGTCTTCTCTATGTCACCATCTGTGCACTTCCTTCCTGCACTCTTCTTCTGCCCACTCTCTTCCCCTCGCTCGTCTTCCTTCTGCTCTCTCTTCCTCTTCCTCTTTGCCTAAGCGTCCCCCAGGTCCCAGCGTTCGGCAGGGGTCTCCTCTTGTGCTCTCCTTTCTCCGTCTTTTTGTCATTTATGTCATAGTGTCCCTCTGACATGGCCTTCCTGCTCTGTTCTTTCTTTCTTTTCAGCTGTTCTCTCTCTCTTTTCCTGTCTTTTTTTTCCCTTTTTCTGGACTCTTCCGTGTTCTCTCACCCCCTTCTTCTTTATTCTGATGTCGCTGTCTTAATTTGAATGACCTATTGAAATCCCCCCTCCCACCCTCACCCTCACTCTTCCACTCTCACTATCTCTGGATCTCTCATCCTCTTTCTTTCTTACTCTCTCTCTCTCTCTCTCTCTCTCTCTCTCTCTTTCTTTCTCCCCCTCTCTTCTCTCCTCATGCTCTCTTTTCATGTAAATCCTGCTTTACACCCTTCCCCAGTTGACTCGCTGTCCTGCATTTAACTCTCTCTCTCTCTCTCTCTCTTTCTCTTTCTCTTTCTCTTTTTCTCCCTCTCATACCCTCTCTTCTGTCTTCACTCCATCCATCCACACAATTCCTCCCATGTCAACCCCAAACCCCACCCCCTTACTCGACTCCATCCTACAGTCCACCACCACACCCACCCAACCCCACCCCCTACTCCACTGCCGTGCTCCCCCAGTCTGAGCTGCTCTGAGCGGGGCCTGGTCCTGCCCACACCCCCACCCACATACTCCACTGCCGTGCTCCCCCAGTCTGAGCTGCTCTGAGCGGGGCCTGGTCCTGCCCACACCCCCCTACTCCACTGCTGCTCTCCCCCAGTCCGAGCTGCTCTGAGAGGGGCCTGGTCCTGCCCACACTCCCCTGAGCTCCTGATAAGTGCTGCTGCGCTGAGCTGGGCCTGCACTGCCTTCCCTTTGACTTTCATTTTTAATAGGGCACTTTGCATCTGATAAAGACTCACTCCCTCATTCGCGCCTGCTCTGCAGAGAGAGAGAGAGAGCCATGCCTCTATCCCTCTCTCTCTCTTCCCTTTTCTCCCCCCCTCTTTCTTTCTTTCTCTCTGCCTCTCTCTCTCTTTCAAACACACCCCCTTCTCCCTCTCAGTCTCTTTCTCCCTCTCTCGCTCTCTCTCTCTCTCACTCACACACATACACCCTCTCTCTCCTCCTCCCCCTCTCTCTCCATCTCTCTCTCTCCCCATCTCTCTCTTTCCCCCTCTCTTATTCCCCTTCCCTCTCTTTTTCTCCCTCTCTTTCTATCTCTCTCTCTCTCACTCATGCCCCTTTCTCTCTCTCTCTCTGTCTCTCTCTCTCTCTCTCTCTCTCTTTCTCTCTCTCTCTCTCTGTACCTCTCTCACACACACACTCTCTCTCTCCTCCTCCCTGACTTTCTCCTTTTCTCTCTCTCTTTTTTAATCTCTCTCTCCCCCTCTCTTACTCCCACCCCACAATTTCTCCCTCTCTCTCTCTTTCACACACCCCCCTTTCTCTTTCTCCTTCTCTCGGTCTCTCTCTCTCTCTCTCTCTATCTCACACACACACACTCTCTCTTTTCTTCCCTCTCTTTCTCTTTCCGCCCCTCTCTTACCCCCCCCCCCCCCCCCCCCCCCCAACCATTTCTCCCTCCCTCTCCACTTCTCTGTTTAATTACAGTAGCTGCCTGTGCCCTGTCATCTCCGCAGCCCTTCAGCCTCTCAGGCTCTCAGCCTCTCAGCCACTCAGCCTCCAGTTCCTTGCTGGCCAGCGCTTTGGAGGGCTCAGCCACACAGCCACTTGCTGGACATGACATTTTCTTTTAGGGTGTGTGGGTGGATGTGGTGTCTTGAACATAAGTGTGCGCGCGAACACACACATACACCCACACACACACACAAACACACACACACACACACACACACACACACACACACCCTCGCACGCACACACACACACACATACACACAGAGACACAAATACACAGACATGCACACATAGACACATGGTCACTCAAGGTTTGTTTAATAAGGGATGGACACACACACACACACACACACACACACACACGATCACTCAAGGTTTGTTTAATAAGCGATGGACATGTGGATATGGAGGGTTATTGCGCTGAGCGTGTTCTCCACAGGCGGGAACGGGGAGAGGCGAGAGAGAGGGAGCGAGAGAGAGGGAGAGGCGAGAGAGAGAGAGGGAGTGAGAGCAAGAGAGAGGGAGCGGGAGCGAGAGAGAGGGAGAGGCAAGAGAGAGAGAGAGAGAGGGAGCGAGAGCGAGAGAGAGGGAGCAAGAGAGAGGGAGCGAGAGTGAGAGAGAGGGAGCGGGAGCAAGAGAGAGGGAGCAAGAGAGAGGGAGCGAGAGAGAGGGAGTGGGAGTGAGAGAGAGGGAGCGGGAGCAAGAGAGAGGGAGCAAGAGAGAGGGAGTGGGAGCGGGAGAGAGAGAGGGAGTGGGAGTGAGAGAGAGGGAGTGGGAGCGAGAGAGAGGGAGTGGGAGCGAGAGAGAGGAAGTGGGAGTGAGAGAGAGGGAGCGGGAGCGAGAGAGAGGGCGCGGGAGCGAGAAATGGGATCCCGTGCCGTCAGCACGGAGTGGAGGGTCTTGTGGCTTGATTGTCTTTCTTTGTCCTTTTCCAGTATGCAGATAACACTCATCCATTAATAATGAGGCTATTACTGAGCCTTGGGATCAAGCGAGACTACACACACACACACACACACACACACACACACACACACTAGATGTACGGTGACTTGCACCCACACTACTGCAAAGACATGAGAGCTGAGTATGAGTTTACACACACTCACAGGTTTGTATACACACATATACACACTCTCTCTTTCACACACACACACACACACACACACACACACACACACACACACACACACACACACACACACACACACACACACACACACACACACACACACACAAATTGAGAGAGAGAAAAAAGAGAGAAAGAGAGAGCCAGAAAGATAGCCCCAACACAGATAGACACATAGACACACAGATACACACACAGACACACAGACACACAGACACACACACACGTCTGAAGCAGAACTGTCAGCGGCTCTAAAAATATTGACAGTAATACCTTTCAGCTTTGTTTGCTTCTGTTTATTTGCCTTTTGTCACTGCTTACTCCACGATACACTGTGACAGCAAAAAGCGAAGTGCTGGAAGGAGCCATGGCAAGTGGCCTGGCAGGAGCGAAAGAAGAAAAAGAAAGGAATGACAGACAGTGCTAGTGCTAATGGACGAGGCAGAGGGAGGGATGGAGGGAGGGATGGAGGGAGGGAGGGAGGGAGGGAGGGGGTGTGGGGCATGAGAAGAGAGTGAGAGGATGAGAGGGACCCAGACAGAATACAGTTTTTCTCAATTGTTTAAACACATTTCCTGAAAGCATGCCTCATACTCTCAGAACTCCACACACAAGTCAAAAAAACACACACACAATGGACAAAACCACTCACTTCTCCTGCAAAATGAAACCTTGCATTCAAAACAATGTCATTTCTTCTCAAAATGCTATTTTGTTGTCAAATGACAAACACAAACCATCATATGAATAGACATTTATAAGAACCAGTTGAACCCTGATGTGCTTAATGTAAAACACTATGATAAATGGAAAACACTTCTTCTCCAAGGTTGTTGTTGAGGACTGTAGAATATGGAGAGAGATACGTAAACAACTAAACAACTACTGTAAAATAATTTCGTTGACCAAATGGTCAATCAAAATGGCTCTGATCTCATCAGAGATTACGGTCTTTTCTCGTCCCCGTCCGTGTCCTCCCCGCCCTCCTCCTTTTACTCTCATTCCTCTAGCTGTAGCTCTGCCTCTTCCAAAGCTCTGATAGCGAATTGTAAAGCTGTGTGACAGGTGTTTGCCGATGTGATGAGTCAGTGTGCATAGTAGGGCAATTGACTTTAGAATTTTGAATCACTGTGTGTTCCTTTCGAAAACAAGAGATTTCTGTCATGAAAATTGTGCCAAACGCAGAGAATTGTCTATAGTGTTTTGAAAAAAGTGTGTTGTAGAACTGCAATTTCAGTGCAAAGCAGGAATTGTGTTCGTAGTTTAGCAGAATCGGTTAATGGGGTTGGTGCATGAGTTACATGTTGTGGTCATTGTGTCTGAAGTACAAGGAATTGTGTGTTAACAATCGAGAAAAACTGTAAGAGAATTCCAGAGGAGGCACGCAGGCACTGAGGACAGTGGCTCTAGCACCCTGAACGTCTGGATGGAGAACTGAAGTACAGGCTAAGGCTAGGAAACAGACCTCGCTTACACTTTATTTTATTGTCCCTGTTTCACTAATTAGGTACAATGTAACAGTGTGCAACATTATGTTCCCACATTGTACCTAAGGGTTAGAGTTAGTGTTAGGTATATACAGTGTAAGTACATAATATTACATTTTGTTACATATAGATAAACTAAAAAAGAACTGTAAAATAAAGTTACCTGCTCTTTTCTATCTCAATTCTGATTATGATGGAACTTTTGGGTTAGTTGTAGGTAGTCTGAGGTAATCAAAGGAAGTCCCTGTGCTCAGTTGCAACATGAGTCACCATGTTTGTTATGGAGAGAGAATTGTATCTTAAATGATCTTTTGCATTGTTTTGGGACAATTTAGATTGAATTAAACATGTTTGATATGATTGGTACCTGTCTGTTGTATATTTTTAATGTTTGCAGTTATAACACACAATTATGTTGTATTCTTTCGCTGCCTTTATGACTCACAGTTGCATCCGTCACTGTGTGCATGTTTGATGTACTCAGTTGCATTCTTATCATAAAAGACTGAAGCAAAAATCAAAAGGTCTGTTCCCAGATGAAGCTGTTCTACGGGCTCATAGCATATGTTGTGCATTACTGCCTGCAGGTCCTGGATCAGTGAAAGGAAGGCGTCCTGTCAGTGTAGCAGTGAGTGCAGTGCTGCTGAGCTGATCAGACTGATCCTAGAGCAGCACTGCAGCAGAGTGACAGGTTGTGCAGATTGTTTGTAAGAGTTGTGTCTGGCCAGCTGTGAAACAGGCTTGAGTTTGAGTCAGCTTGGGTTTCAGCATGAATGCAGCACATCTTTCTCTGATGGATTCCAAACCTTATTAAGCCACGGAGCATGGCTGAGCGCGCAGATATAATTAAACACTTACAGGTGTGTGATGAAGCTTTTTTGCTTCATGTGTCCAGCTAGCATCACTACCCTTGCACTTGTCTTTAAGCTATTTGTTGTAAACATATTGTGCAACAAAATCCCCTCTACCCGCTAAAGAAAAACTGCCATACTGCAGCTCATCACTGCCTCCAATTGTGTGTGTGTGTGTGTGTGTGTGTGTGTGTGTGTGTGTGTGTGTGTTTGTGGCTGTTTGTCTGTAGGGGTCTTATGCATATGAGTCTCTGGCAACCAATATTACCTCCATCAGTATATCGGTGACAGAGGAAATTGGAGACTTAAGAGGTGAATTTATTATGGGAAGATGATGTTCAGAAAAAGTCTCACTGGCCCTGAACAGCTGTGTGGTGTCTAATGTTGATCCACTCTGCGCTTGTGTGTGTGTGTGTGTGTGTGTGTGTGTGTGTGTGTGTGTGTGTGTCTGTGTGTCCAGAAGAGGTCATAGTCTTCAGCATAGTATACAGGCCAACCCCTCTAGCAGGTGTGAGTGTGTGGGCTGGTGGCACAACATGTGTCGGTTGGCATCACCCACACATTGGTCAGGCCTTCTCCAGCACAGTGTGTGTACAGTGTGTATGTGTGTGTGTGTGTGTGTGTGTGTGTGTGAATGTATGTGTGTGTCCAAATGAAGGTCTTGATGTAGTATTGAGGTCATAGTCTTTAGTATAGTATACAAGCTAAGCCTCTAGCAGGTGTGAGTGTGTGGGCTGGTTGTGTAAAATACTGTATGTCGGTTGGCATCACCCACAACTCTGCATCCAGGGCACTGATGTCAAGCACCAGTGTTCACCGTGGCATGAAATTGTGCCTGAAACGGCACTTTAGAGTCTGCGCTCATCTATGCTCCCATGCTACTGGACATGACACACACATGGCAGGGCTGGGGTCCATGCTGATCCCTGGCCAGTAGGGATGTCCCTTGAAGTGTGTAGAAAACGCGCTCACACTATTGCTTAAATATTCTTGTAATCCTTAACTGGGTGCTGAATCCCATAAAACGTGTATATGAAGAAATCAAGTATAGGACAGCACTCTTCAGATTTTTACTTATTTTATTCGCCCACGAACGTTTTGGGCCAAGCCCTTCCTCAGCGTGTAATGGCAATTGCACCCATAGGTGGTAGGTGTGCCCTAAATAGGATGTTCACCTTTGACCCAAGTGATTGACGTACAAACATATTACTTGCCCTAGGGGGAGTACATTGACATGACACCCCAATGTGTTACAATGTATCCCAAGCAAGAAAGTAGGGATGTCCCATCACCTGCTGCTGCGTGTGGGGTGACCAGCAGGTTGGGTGGCTGTGGGGTAAGGTGTCCAGATGAAATTGAAGCTTGTGAGTGGTTTGGGTCAACATTGGTAGGCAGCACCATTTGATTTGTTAATATTTAGCGGATGAGATCCTATTATCAGAATGTCGCCTATTATAAGCCATTTTCGCTGCCTTTCCACAAACAATGCTTCACCTGGTGAAGTTATTGCTGTGAAAATAGCTCCCATAAGCCTTTGGTTTGAGTTATTAAACTCAATAATAATGTTTACCTATAAACAGATTTGGCTTCTAAATTATTCCAACATCTGCCCGATAATAGGCACACTTTTGCTATGTGTCTTGCAGCATATGACAGGCTCTGTATTAGGCTAAGAGATTTTCTTCTCGTCCCCAGTGTTTCAAACACACAACCGGAGGGACCAAAAGATGGGTTGCTTGTTTAATTTAAGTTCAGTGGCAGCAAACCTAATAAACACAGACCATGTTTTTGGGAATATCAGATTGTGTTATGAATTTAAAATTGGATGTTATGTTTATGTGCTACATATCCATTTTAGGTTATTTGAAAATAGAGAAACTTTATCATGATTATTCTGCAATATGAATGCAATCACATTTTTCGTTGGGGCAGTTATGGGCTAGCGGTGAAGGAGTCAGACTTGTAGACAAACAGGTTCGATTTCCCACACTAACTGGTGGGTGTAGGGAGCGAATGATCAGCGCTCTTCTCCATCCTCCCCTGTGACTGAGGTGTCCTGACCATGGCACCGTCCCCTGACACACACTGCTCCCTGGGTGCTGTTGTTATGGCTGCCCCCTGCTCACAATGTGTGATGGGCTAAATACAGAGGCTGAATTTCATTGTGTGCACTGTGTGCTGTGATGTGCTGTGTGATCACAATGACAAATGGGAATCACTTTCACTCACCGTGTTGTTACAATTAGCATTTTTGTTGAGTTCAGGTTATGTTAAACTCATATTTGAATGGGTTGGGCTGGGCGGGTTGGCTCGCCAAAATGGGTTGGTGGGTGACGGTCATAAAAGCTCCTGACCTGTGCATTACTCCTGTTCAGGCTCTACCAAACAATCACCATCAACTCAACTCGGATGATAAATTTTCTCTCTATCTGCAAACACTGCATTCCATCCATTTCTTTTCTTTCTGCACCTCTCTCCTCACATACATATATGTATACACACAACATGCATACATGCTATTTCTCATCTCACTTCTACTCTCTCTCTCTCTCTCTCTCTCTCCATTTTCTCTGCCTCGCTCTCATCCTCACTTTGTTTCTCCACCACGATCCATTTCTTATGCTATCAGTCACAGAATATCAATCTCTCCTCCTCTCTCTCTCTATCTCTCTCTCTCTCACTCCATCCCTTTCTCTCTCTCTCTCTCTCTCTCTCTCTCCCACGCTGTGTGTTTTTCCCCTTCTTCTCCGTCGTGTTATTGCTTCTACACTAATACATATTTATTGCCTGCTGCTCTGCTCCCTTTTGCTGGAGTGTTGGGTGGGTGTAAATCTAGTTTCTCCCACTAACACAGAGTCTCGCCCCTGCCATGGACGCACAAATGCTGTTAGTTATTAGATGATTTATTTACAAATTAAGTCTTCTTACCTTTGGTCGCACATGGTGCATATATTTTTTTTTAAGGTTGGGGGTTGGGGGAATCGGAACGTGTGGTAGATTAATTGGTCCAGGTTCACTTATGCTTATTCAGGCACCTCCCCCTGACAATAATGTTAGTCCTATTACACACACACACACACACACACACACACACACACACACACACACACACACACACACACACACACACACATTCGCCAATGACAGAAGAAAGGTGATTACCTGTCCACCTGTCTGACTATTCCAAAAGCACAATGAATCAATGGTGCCCTGTCTTTGTGTGTTTGTGTTTGTGTGTGTGCGTGTGTGTGTTTGTGTGTGCGTGTGTGTGTGTGTTTGTGTGTGTGTGTGTGGATGTGTGTATGTGTGTGTGTGTGTTTGTGTGTGTGTGTGCGTGCGTGTATGTGTGTGTGTGTGTGTGTGGATGTGTGTGTGTGTGTGTGTGTGTGTGTGTGTGTTTGTGTGTGAGTGTGTGTGTGCAGACAGAGTTGTGCGGCCCTTGTCTGGGAAACAGGTTGTGCTTCCCTAGATTTTGTATTTATTCCACACAAGTCCCTCTCTGGCCGTTTTGTAGTGACAGCCAATAGGACCTTTGCCCAGATCCTGCTTTATTCCAGGAAGCTACCCTGAGTAAACATCCTAACAGACCGCAGCAAATGTATAAATGCAATATGCTCCTTTTTGTCACCATTGACACTTTACATTATTCTCTCTGTGTATGTGTGTGTGTGTGTATGTGTATGTGTGTGTGTGTGTGTGTGTGTTGACTGATGGTTGGTGTGGCAATATTTGGTGTGACGTCCCAGCCGCAGCCATGGCAGAAATCACTAAGTGCTTTTTTCCCTTTTTATGCAGCCGCCAGCAGTTTGTGGGACTGTCAGACACCTAAACACTTGCCTCACCACACTGATGTATGGGAGGAAGGGATGCACACGTAGACACATGCGAGTGGTGGGTGGGTGGATAGGTGAGCGGGGATAGGGGCTGGGGCTATGGCTTGGTTTAGCTCAAAAACAGCCTTTAAAAACTATAAGTAAATGACAAACCTGTTCTACCTGGAAAAATTAGATTAGATTAGATTAGATTCAACTTTATTGTCATTACATATGTATAAATACAGGTTAACGAAATATGTTGGATTAAGAAAGAGAGAACACGAAATAGAGGGAGAGAGAGACAAACACAGAGTGAGAAAACGTGAGAGAAATGCCGGGCGTAAACCGCATGGATTTCATGAGGGTTTCGAGACACTATATGTGCAAAAATGATTCACACGCATGCACACACAGGCACATATCTATGCACACAAACATGCACGCATGGACAGTCACGCGGTCTTTGCCACATGCACTAGTGCAACACCCCCCCCCCCCCCCCCCCGCCTCCCCTCCCCCACACACACCCCTATGTTAAAACACACTTATGGTACACACATGCACACTGTCTGTGCCTGTGAATTACACACAACGTACACATACAGTACACACACGCACACGCGCGCGCGCACACACACACACGTGCGCGCGCACACACACACACACGCACACACACGTACCCAACTTCTTGATGGGCCCATTACTCTTTTATTAGCTAAACTCTGAGCTTATTGATCAGGTTATATACACATTGCCCCGGACACTGTTAAATAATGCATCCCTGTTAAATAGGCATGTTTAATTATTCAGCAGCCCTCCTTGAGTAATTAATATTGTAGTGTTAGGTGACGGGCTGGGTGGCACAGGACCGCATGTCAGCCCAGGGCTGAGCTGAGCGAAGGGAGGGAGGTCAGGTCTTAAACGCCCGCAAATAAACAAGTTTCAGAGTGGAGAGTTTGGAAGTGTTTGAAAGGTTGTGTGCTTTTAAAAAAGTAGTTTATGGATGTGAAGCTAATGAGCGATGTTGTGGATGTGGGTATGTGTGTGTGTGTGTGTGTGTGGGTGTGTGTGTTTGTGTTTGTGGTGTGTGAGTTGATAACAGACTGGACTGGACTTTTTGGAGAACAGAAAAGAAAAGGAGGCCCCTGACCTGCTCAGACAAAAAAAAAAAAACGGTGATCCATTGAAGCGTTGAATCAGTCACACAAATCACTCATTCCTCGACGGACACGTATCGCACAGAGTTATGACTGCACGGCTAAAACATTTGATCTCACATTATGTGGCGCGTTTATGAACAGGATAATGATGAGCAGTTTTAGAGAAGACACTTATTCTTTCATCCGAGGCAATGAATCAGAACGAAATTAAAGAAATGAAATCTCAGGTTAATTCTGGAGGTACATCATTGCTGATTTGTGTCAAATGAAAGGGTAGATACGTATCTAATGCAGGGTAAGGAATAATTCATGATAAGTGCATTTTCTTCTGCTCTGCCTATCAGCAGGTTGATAGAGAGGCTTCCACAGAGAACATCTCCTCATTGTCATGCCAGGGCACAATTACCATTTAATGCAGCCCGATAATGACGACCTTGCCTCTTTTTATGCAGTAAACTGCTCGTGCACACGTCAGTGAGTAAAGGCACTTCAGTTTGACATTAGATGGAGGAGGGTTTTTTATAGCATTTGCAGATTCCACAGACTGCTAATGTTTGGGGAGTAACCCTTAATGGATTTGGGCTCAGTCTTTCAAAAAAAAAAAAAAAAACAACTGCGAGAGTTCCCAAGGTATATACAATTATTTATGCTGGATGAGACTCTTTTGCATTGAGATGGTGTGGTTTATTGGGAGTGTGAGTGCAGGCCTTGGGTTTTTAAACCGATGGCCTTGGGGGTGGACTGGATGAGTTTGGGGAGCGGGGGTGGGGGGTGGGGCGGTTGTTTAGGCACCAGGTCGAGCCAACTGGGGTGTCATCATTCTCAACTGGTGGTGAAAAGTGCTGACAGGAGAGTGGCCTGTATTAGCACCATTGGGTCTGCCCCTCCGCACACACACACACCAACCCACCTTCACCACCACCCCTACCAAGTCAAAAAATAAGATCTTGGAAAATATCTAGATGGAAGAGAGGAATGGGAAAGATGGAAAGGATGGAAAGAGAGAGAGAGAGAGAGAGACAGGGAGAGAGGGGGAGAGGGACAGGGAGGGGGGGGGAGAGAGACAGAGAGAGAGACTCACTCAGTCAGTGGTGGACTCACTTACTCACTCTGGCTTGGCAGGCACCAGGGTTGGACAGGAGTCCCCTGGTAGGGGCATTATTTACATGTGTTTACATCTGGTAGGCCCTTTTATCCAGATAGCCTGGCCCTCCCTGTGAGGCAGCACACAGCCCGTGTTTCAGGATATGCAGAGGACTCAGGATACACTGAGATGCGGGACAGCCAGTCAGGAAAAACCACCTGTGCTGAACGACCTGTTAAGGTTGCATTTGCCAAGCAATACTAGCAACGCCACCAGCTGCAAAGATATTAGTAAGGCCTGTAAAGAGGAAGCACTGGAGATACAAGTGTGAAAAAGAGTGTCCTTATTTCTCACAGGTGTGCTTACCATAATTCATGACATTATCACAGCACAACACAGTGAGCACAAGTGAAGGTCTTTCAGGTGGTAGCTTAATCTCTCTCTCTCTCTCTCTCTCTCTCTCTCTTTCAGACTCTCTCTTTTTCTTTCTTTCTTTCAGTCACTCACACCCTCTCTGTCCCTCTCTCTCTCTCTCTCCCACACACACACACACAAACACACACACACACACACACCTGTGAATACCCTCTCTGTTTCTCCTGCTTGTGTAAATCTCAAGACTCCCCCCTGAGCTGAGTCTTATAGGTAGAGAGGGCTGCAAGGCAGATGCCAGACTTGATCGTGATGCTAGTTTGGGCTAAAACTCATCAAAGAGAAAGAACCTGAATGCACACAGCATCTCAGACTTGTGCAACTGCATGTAATCCACTGAGAGACTCATATGTTTGGCTTCCTTTCATACTTCAGGGTAGCCAAAGGCATGTGTTTGTATATGCATATACATAACTATTTGTAGATGTACATATTCTCTGTATACATTGCTGGACCAATGCTTCATCAACTGTGGCACAGCAGGCGTACTTGTCATATGCCATCAAGTGTTGTTTTTGCTGTGAGTTTTTTTCTTTTACATTTGCTGTTGATGTTTGCATATATGTTTCTGGAATTTATGTCACTGATTTTATGTGGATTTTTTTTTAATGTAGATGTAGCACTTGCTATGAGATGGGAGACAGGATGGAAGTGTCCACTCAAGCAAAACAGGCTTCATAGCATTCTCATCTGGTGTTCCCATCTTCAGGCCCTTTGTTTTTCCTATTGTTTGTCGCTCTCTCTCTCTCTTTCTATCTCTCTTTCTCTGTCTCTTTGTCTCTCTCTCATTCTATCTTCCTCCCTCTCTTCTCCTGCTTCTGTATTCGGCCTGTCTGTCTGTCTGTCTGTCTGTCTGTCTGTCTGTCATAGTGTGGGACTGTGGCGTGATTGGAGGACAGGTTTCCCCTTATAAATTGCATGTTTGTGGTGTTGGGGCTGTAGCAGGCGCCTGGCGCTCAGTTACTGATTACATACGCATGTGCAAGCCTGAGACATCAAAAAGACATGGAAGCACGAACCAATAGTGAGACAAAAAACAACCCACTTCAAACGATAGCCTTGCTTGTCTCCTCAGATTGAAACTAAAGAAGATGAGATATGACAGTGGAAAGGCTTTGGTGTGTGTGTGTGTCTGTCTGTGTGTGTGTGTGTGTGTGTGTGTGTGTGTGTGTCTGTGTGTGTGTGTGTGTGTGTGTGTATGTGTATGTGTATGCAGGAGCCTGCTTCTTTTGAATCCTACAACTTCACTGTTTTTACCCAGTGTGCGTGAAGCCAACCTCAGCGGTCATTGATATTTCGAACACAAGCCGCACAGCTTCAAGGTCCCATTTCAAGCCGGACTTTCATTTCTATTATCCATCAGTCAAAATTCATTTAGTTAGTTACGGCCATAGCTGGGAGGGTGGTGAACAATTGTAATTTGCCCTAATTGATAATTTAACATGAAGAGCACCATTGCACCACGCTGAGCATTGCGGCACAACTGGTCTTATTTAATACAGATAAAAGACCCAGTGGCAAATCCTGCTTCCATAGCAGGTGCAAGTCTGTGTTCTGGGTGGGCACAGCGCTAAGCTCTGTTTTTCATCATCACTCTTTTTAAAATCAAATCCACATCCTGTACATTAACAATGCACCTTTAAGGGTAGCAATTTCTATGAAGCTTGTATTTATAAGACTCTATACACACATTTACATTACACAACGTTTTACAGTATATTGCATTCATAAAGTATGTAAAGTATTCACACCATTTATGCATACTCATAACTGTACTCCTAAGGCATTATAATGCTATGTCATAAGCCCAATTCCAACTTCAAGTGGCACAGTGCATTCTTGGTTATAAAGCTTCACCTGCCTTACGAGTGAAGTCATGAGTATGTTTAAATAGTTATTAGCACTAGTTTCAACCATTATTAAGCTTTATGAGGGCATTATAACCCTTTATAAATGTGTTTATACATTCCTGTAAATACACAGCTTCATAGAGAGTGTTACCTATTTAAGATAGGCCTAATGTAAAAAAATACTCACAAGTTGGGGCGGGCACGTGCCTGCCTGAAATGTATTGGCGCAACTCGTAGCCACTGCTTGTAGCCTTAGCTTTGGGAACAGTGGGCGGCCAAAACTGGGGGAAAAAGACAGAAATCGGCTTTGAGGATGAAGCTGCTGGTCAGCACAGAGTGCTGAGCTGGTGGGTCTGGCACCCCGTGGTAGCCGAGGTCTGTTCCACCAGCCGAGAAATGGACAGAGGGGTGACCGGGGTCGATTGACAGCATGTCTGCATGGGGAAACCATAGGTGAAGGTTGGGGCTTAAGTACACACATGTATACACACACACACACACACACACACACACAGTCAGTTTCTCTCTCTCCCTCTTATTCTCTTTCTGTCTCTGTCTAAATGTGTATGTGTGTGTGTGTGTGTGTGGTTGGTTTCCGTATGTGTGTGTTGAGTGTGCACATGTATGTACGGTGTCTGTGTGTGTGTTTGTGTGTGTGTGTGTGCTTGTGTGTGTGTGTGTGTGTGTGTGCATGTGTGCTCGTGTGTGTGTATGTGTGTGTGCGGGGATATGTTTGTGTGTGTGTGTGGCGTGTGTATGTGTTTGTGTGTGCGTGCGGTGTGGTGAAGCGTGGGCTGCCCACAGAACCTGAGATATCACAGATCTGGCCAGATGGCAGTCATTCCCACCATCGCAGGCAGCAGCTCCCTGCTGGGCCCAGAGACCTGGAGTCTGTCCCTGCTCCAAGAGACCTGCAGTCTGTCCCTGCTCCAAGTGGCCTGTCTGCTGGCGTGGTGTTTCTGGTGATCTGAGGTGGAACTTTCACCAACTGGTGAACCAACGCGGCCTTTGCCGACACAGGATGTGCCAAGAAGCACAAATCTACAGTTCAAGGAGACCAGGGTGCTTTCTTTCACACTCAGCTCACACGCTCTCTTTTTCTTAGGGCTTGAAAGCAGTGGTGACCTCCGTCTACAAGATTTAAAACAAATATTAGTAATGTCATTTAGGCAGCAAGGCAAACAAAGTACATATTGATGAATAACGGGCATGCTTTATCATAGGTTTATTTTTTTAAAGATTTCGTGTTAATACTTTATCAGAAAACATTCCCAATTGATGAGTAACAGTAAAACAAGGTAATGTCACTTTTATGGGAAGAAAAATGATATTATAGGTAAAATTTTAACCAAGTGTTTCTTGAACAGAAATGGCTTCTGTGAAGTTTAGTTACTCCCTTTGTATTTTGGTGTATATGTTTGAGTCTTTATAGTTTACTGACTACTAGGGGTGCTACAGTTTCGGATTGTATTCGAATCCGTTCGGTTCATTTAGCACGGTTCGGTTCATTCTGTAGATCGGATCGGATTTCGGATACGCGAGATATTAAACTTGCTTGTTTAATAGAAAGTCATTGCTTATGCATTCTGTGTAGCGTACGACGCGCAAGGGTGTTTAGGACCCGGGGGAATGGTTTCTCTTCAGTACCGCCTTCAAAGACGCAAGAGCCAATGAGAATTTTCCCGAGCTTGCCTTCAACCTATCAGCGCTCCGACACAGACGCTGGGGAAGAGACACGTGTATGCGAGACAAACTTTTGAGCGCAGAAAACATGGCATGTGTAGGAGAAGACACGAGACCCAAGTTTGAAGAGGCACCATCGTTTCTGAAATCCGCGGTGTGGGAACATTTTGGTTTCAGCGTAGAATATGATGACCAAGGAAACAAGACGGTAAACAAGCAAATCTGCAAACACTGCTCCGCATCGTTCTTGTATTCATCAGGCTCCACTTCAAACATGACAGCACACTTACGCCGCAACCACCCGACTATAAATATAAGCGGAGCAAAACGTAAAGATACTTCCTCTTCAACCAAAATACAGACAACTATTGCAACAGCCTTCCAACAGCAGTACTTGGTCAATTCAGACAGACATAAACGCATTACACACGGAATTGGCGTGTTCATTGCCAAAGATATGCAGCCATACTCTGATGTATGACCCTTCCAGTATAGTATTTTATTTACTATAGTGAACGTGTTTGAGCACAGCACTAATCGAATTATTTAATGTTTATTAACACTGTAGTAAAAACACATGTATCTGCCCTTGCTCTTTTCACTTTGCACACCCCCAGTGGTGCACACACCACAGGGAAAACCCTGCTGCATCCGAACCGTATCCGAAACCGTGGCCCTCAAATCGTGGACCGAACCGAACCGTGGACACACTGATCCGTTGCACCCCTACTGACTACACACTAAAGCTGCATAACATGCTAAAGACACGGAAACAACTGGATGGCCATGCAAGGTCCCCTTCAACAGCTCTAATACTGAACAGACTTACCTTTCGGTTACATTGAATTCTGCACAAAAAAAACTACTGGACTGGCTGGTATGACCTGAAATGCTATCATAATTTAAGCATCTCGAATGGGCTTAACACAGTGTACTGTAAAAGGGGGAGAGACGAATGTTGTGCATCCTTGTAACGTATGAGGCACTGCGTGCTGAATGGTAATTAGTGCTTCTGCTGTGGGGTTGGGCCTCTGATGCTCCATAGACACTCCAAGCGTTCCACATGAGAGCTCAGGAGTTTGTTAACATTTTGATTCCTGACATCTTTAATAGCTATTTCTCTTTCTCTCTCTCTACTCTCTCTTTCTTTATCTCTCTCTCTCTCTCTCTCTTCTCCCGCTCTTGCTCTCCCTGTCTCTCCCTTTCTCTCTCTCTCCCTCCCTGTCCCTTTCTCTCTTTCTCCCTTCCTCTCTCTCTCCCTCTCTCTTTTTCTCTCTCTCTCTCCTTCCCTCTCTCTCTCCCCCTCTACCCCTCTTTTTTTGTCCTGATTTCAGTGTTTGCCCTCTTTTCTTCTCCACACCCTGTCATTCTGTTTGGAGTCTAATCAGCAATCTGCTTGCCTGCTTCTCTCTGCATCGCATGGACTTACTCAGCCACTCTTACAAGTGCAGCTCAGTGTTTTCCTGAGAGTGTGATTGTTTGTGTTGGTGTTTGTGTGTGTATTTCTGTCCGTGTCAGTGTGTGGGAAGGTGTGCTAGAGCATGCACTGTATATGTGCCTGTGTAGGTGTGTGTGTGTGCATATACACACGCGTGTGTGTGTGTGTGTGTGTGTGTGTGTGTGTGTGACAGTGTAAGTGACAGTGTGTGTGTGTGTGCAAAAGAACTTGCATCATGTTGAGCAAGCCTGTGTTAGTGTGTGCGTGAGAAAGAGAAAAAGAAAGAAAGAAAGAAAGAAGGGGAGAGGAATAGAAATACAGAGGGCAAAAGAGTGAGGGAGAGGAAGAGAGAGAGAAAGAGAGAGGTGGATAGAGAGATAGAGGAGTGATACCTTAAGTAGGAGGCAGTGACAGTCATAAAAAGATGCCACAGCTGATATAAATCCACACGCCCGCTCTGCTTTATCACTCGAGCATGTCTCCCTCTCTCCCTCCTTCCCTCCCTCCCTCCCTTCCTGACTTTAGTTGATTCAAGGATCTTAGCTGAATTTGTCTACTTTCAAGTAATGGACAATGTTGAATTGTTTGGGAAAAAATGGTGTTTGGACAAAGGATTGTGGTCAATTGATGGTAGTGGTACAGTAGGTGTTTGTTTGGTAATGATGAGTTGTTGGTGTATATGTGGCTCTTTGTTTTTGATGTTGGTATATTGGGGGGCTGAAATAGTGTTGAAGATGTGAAGGAGAGGGTCTCTCCCTTCTTTAAGCTGAATGGGTGTTTTTGTTTTTTTGGATTTGGTTGTAACATGTCTTGATGTGAACTGGTGACTATGGTACAATAAATGAGTGTTAAATCTCTCTCTCCCTCCCTGCCTCTTCCTTTTCTCCTTCTATCCCTCTCCCTCTTTTGGCATTTCTCTATCCCTCTCCCTCCCACTCTCTCTCTGTGTCACCCTGCTCTTATTGCTGTAATGTATTCAGGCTGCCGCCTCTGATTTCACTGCCTGTAATTGCCGGCAATGGGGATCTGACCCGTGTCTTTTAACAAGTGTTAGTACACATGCACAAATGAGTACCTACACACACACACACACACACACACACACACACACACACACACACACACATACACACACACATACACACACACACACACACACACACACACACACACACAAAATCACATATGCATACACTAATAAACACACATAAACATACAGATGCACACACTTGTGCAAACACACACACACACACACACACACAAACACACTCTCTCTCTCTCTCTCTCTCTCTCTCTCTCTCTCTCTCACTCACTCACTCACTCACTCACTCACACACACACACACACACACACACACACACACACACACACACACACACACACACACACACACACACACACACACACACACACTGCATTAAAGACACTCTTTTATGTAGGCCCTTTTTGTGGCCAGTGAAGCTGTGGTTGTGTGCAGGGTTGCTGTCGGCACTGAGCGACTAGTAGCGGGTCGGATAAGAGGTGACCAGGCACTTGCTGCTGCTGCTGCTGCTGCTCCGTTGGGACTGCAGCAGAGAGGAGAGTAGATGTCCCTCTCTCTCCTCTCCTCTCCTCTCCCCCTCTTTCTCTTCCTCTCTTCCTCTCATCCTTCATCCAGTCTTCCCCTCTTTTTTTACTTTCTTTCCTTCTGGATCATTCTAGGCCAGTCATGACTGATCATTTATCACATCTTATGCTGGTGCATCGTCACTTCGCTCGCTCGGCTATTCTGCACTTTGTTTCCCCCTTTGTGTCTTTCTGTTTCTTTGAGCACTCTCTCTCTCTCTCTGTCTCTCTCTCTGTCTGTGTCTCTCTCTCTCTCTTTCTCGTTCTCCCTCTCTCTCTCTCTCTCTCTCTCTCTCTCTCTCTCTCACACACACACACACATTCTCACCCCCTTCACCATTTCACACACAAACATATGGACAATATGACACACACAGTGCACAGCATACACACACACACACACACACAAACACACATTGCACACTTTGTCACCCATTTACCATTTCACACACAAACATATGGACAATATACATGTTCAGGCACACACACAGTGCACAGCATACACACTCACACACACACACACACACACACACACACACACACACACACACACACACACACACACACACACACACACACACACACACACACACACACACACACACACACACACGCACGCACACACACACACGTACACGTACACGCACACAGACACACCAAACATGTACCCATACACACACACCTACACACACATATATATAAAAACAATTACACACACTATCACCCCAACATACTGTCCACTCGCCTTTTGAAGGGTAATGGTCCTTAAGACCCACTTAGGGCCCCCAACCATTTAGCCAGCGAGGCATTAGCATGACTTAAGCAATAGGTTCTCCACGTCTTCATGCCGTCACTTTGCTTTGAGTGCATACGCTCGGTAGGAGTATGCACTGTACGTGTACTGAAAGTCACTCCGCTGCAGTTGCTGATGCTCTGGCTTGGCTCCTGTTGGTGTTGAGGCAACAAGTGGGGGTTGGGGGGAGAGGTGAGGTTGGAGAGGGGGTAAGAGTAGAAGAAGAGGGAAAGGAGAGGAGAAGAGAAGAGAGGAGAGGAGAGGAGAGGAGAAGAGGAGAGGAGGGAGTGGAGAGGAGAGGAAAGGAAAGGAGTGGAGAAGACAGAGAGGAGAGGAGAGGAGAAGAGAGAAGAGTAGAAGAGGGAGAGGAGTTGAGAGGAGAAGAGGGAGAAGAGAAGAGATAAGAGGAGAGGAGGAGAGGAAAGGAGAAAAGAGGAGAGGAGAGGAGAGGAGGGAGTGGAGAGGAGAGGAAATGAGAGAAGAGGGAGAGGAGAAGAGAAAAGAGGAGAGTAGAAGAGAGAGAGGAGAGGAGTTGAGAGGAGAAGAGGGAGAAGAGAAGAGAGGAGAGGAGAGGAGAAGAGGAGAGGAGAAAAGAGGAGAGGAGACGAGAGGAGAGGAGAGGAGAGTAGAAGAGGGAGAGGAGAGAAGAGGAGAGGAGAGGAGAGTAGAAGAGGGAGAGGAGAGAAGAGG
>CM050205.1:19735000-19737500 GCA_027475355.1 Coilia nasus
GTGTTAAATGTGTCTAAAGCCTGCTGGGATATGATTGTGCTTTTGAAGAAAGTTCATGGAGTTTAAGATTGATTGACAGCACAGAAATGGGCAGAAAACACTCATCGAAAAAACTGCAGAGAAACGAAATGGAAGACGGCACGTCAGTGAAATAGCAGTCATGCCACTTCAGGCAAACTTTTCGAGAGGTTTTAAGTGCAAATGGTTTTACCTGAGTTCCAACACTGAACTGAAAACAATGTGGAGAGATAGAGTTCCACTACGTTGCACAGCAGCTTCTAGAACAGATGGTATCACATCTAATTTAGAGCATGGGAATGTGTTTTTCAGGGCAAGCCTGAATTTGTGAAATGAACTGTAAATATGTGACTTCATTTTCTATCTTAAGACGTCTGTCACGGTACAATCGATTCCTCTTGTGACTAGCTCCTTTTGTTTTGTTCGAATTGTTCGAACTCATCTTGTGTTATTTGCAGCGTTCCCGTGATTGTAAGGCCTGAGACAATGGCGTGTGAGTTTCTACCATGGCTTCTATTATTAAACAGTGCAGATCAGACATCAGAGTACATTCGATGAGATTGATCTTTTGTTCTCCGCTCCTTTTGTGCCGACTGTAGTGAAGATCCTGGCATATCTGGACTCTTTGTGAGTCAATGCCTTTTACTGTTCACCCGATGGTCCAACATCCAAACTGACAGCACTGACGCAGCCTCCAGCCTGATGGAGTAGCAGTGTGGCCCCTGTGGCCCTGTGTGAAGTATCCTCAAATATGTGTGAAGTATCCTCATGTGACCACTGGGAAGATTGCAGCTGGGCTAAAAGGTCTGCCATTACTTACATTAAGGCTGCTCGATTATGGAAAAAATTAGAATCACGATTATTTGGGCCAAAACTGAAATCACGATTATTCAAACGATTATTTTGTTTTCCTCAGTAACATGCTTCATTTATTGAAAATGTATTCAAGAACATTTCAAAAAAGCATTCTTGTACCTTCGGATTTTGCCTAATACTTTTCTTCGTAAACATCTCCTTTGATGTCTAATGTACAAACAGTAGAAATGTCTAATGTATACATCTAATGTAGAGTACAAATAGTAGAAAATAATTAGGACAAAAACATTGTTTCCCTCGATTTTATGTGTTGTGAGATCGTTTGCCCCTGAAATCGTTATCACGATTAGAATTCGATTAATTGAGCAGCCCTAACTTACATCCACTGCATGCATGAAGTTTACAGCACTCACTTGACACTGTGTCGTAATTACAGAGGCACAGTACATTCAGACATACATAAATGCATTTGTTAGGTCATACATGCAGGCACATACATACATGCAGACACACACACACACATCCTCTGTCTAACCCATCCTCCACTACACACACCAAATTCCTCTGTTGTACTCTTAGAAGGGACCTGTAGTCCACCACCAACTCAGAGTTGAGTTGTTATGGTTTACTGGCCATTTTAAAGTGAGAAGTGAAAATGATTCCCATTTGTCGTGATCACACAGCCCACCACAGCACACAGTGCACACAATGAAATTTAATCTGCATTTAGCCCATCGCACATGTGAGCAGAGGGCAGTCATGACAACGGTGCCCAGGGATTAGTGTGTGGGAACAGTGCCATGGTCAGGACACGTCAGTCACAGGGGAGCATGGAGGAGAGCGCAGGTCATTCACTCGCCAACCCACCTGTCAGTGTGGGGAATTCAACCTGTCACCTGTCACCGCAAGTCCAACTCCTTAACCGCTAGCCCATGACTGTGCTTTACAGGTTAAATACATTGTAAACCCCCTTTTTCTATTCGCTAAATGTGGTAATGTTCAGATTCAGATGTTTGGGTATGTGAAAGTCACTTGTCTTGTTAAAAGTAGACATTTGTTCTCACAAGGTCTGTGCGAATTCATTTAGTTGCCTGTCTAAAATACATACACCGCAGAATACAGAATGCCGTCGAGGCGTGCATTTGGTGGAATTAATCAATGCTGGTGAATCCGAATAACTTCCCGCCTCGAAGGCTGTTATCCCGCTTATGGCCCAGTTACCACACTCAAGAATTTAGAAAACATTTAAAGCTTTATGCCAGAAGATTTAAATTATTCTATTACTTCTTTGCAATTGGAAATCATTGTCTGTTGTTTAATGCAACCTGTCATTAAAAAGTAGAGCAGAAAAGGAAACATTAAATTAGCCTATATGCTTGTTATAGTTACCATTCTATGGGGCATTGATATGAAACGTGCTTAAAGTTTATACCAGAATTTTAGAACTACTTTCCATAGTTGAACTGTTCGACGGAATTAATGCACACCCCACCTGATTTTTGGAACATCTTTCAAAAACGGCACGACAGTAATGAAAAACCTCCTCAGTCTTCTGGTTTTAATTGCTACCACTAAACGCCCCTTGTTCCCATTTTTGGTTTATGTCCCTGAATTGAAATTCACAGACCAAGACCAATGTGGAGACAAGCCAGAGAAAAAGCTTCAG
>CM050205.1:19742500-19747500 GCA_027475355.1 Coilia nasus
CCCCGCGCCCCCTCCCCTTTGCCCTTCTCTCGCAGCTTCTGTGCACTGGAACTTCAGCAGGGGCGCGGGCAGCCAAAGGGGGCAAAACGTAAAGATACTTCCTCTTCAACCAAAATACAGACAACTATTGCATCGAATTATTTAATGTTTATTAACACTGTAGTAAAAACACATGTATCTGCCCTTGCTCTTTTCACTTTGCACACCCCCAGTGGTGCACACACCACAGTTTGGAAAACCCTGCTGCATCCGAACCGTATCCGAAACCGTAGCCCACAAATCGTGGACCGAACCGAACCGTGGACACACTGGTCCGTTGCACCCCTAATACACACACGCACACACACGCATACACACACGCACACACACACACACACACACATATACACACATGCCTACACACACGCACACACACACACACACATACACACACATGCACGCACACACAAACACACGCATACACACACGCACACACAAACACACGCATACACACACGCACACACACACACACACACAGAGGGGCGTTTTTTTTTTTTCTTTTACCTGTGGCACCAAGGAGGGCGGAAACTGTGCTCCACTTTGCTGCTTTTAGCCTGACTGCTTGTGGTAATGCCAGGGACAAAGCTGACGTCAATGGCTGACAGATCCTGTGTGTTTTTGTGTGTTTTGTGTGTGTGCATGCCTGTGTGTGTATGTGTTTTTTTGTGCATGTGTGTGCGTGTGTGTGTGTGTGTGTTTTGTGTGTGCATGTGTGTAGTGCGTGCTTGTGCGTGCTTGTGTGTGTGTGTGTGTGTGTGCTTGTAAGTGTGCATAGCAACTGCTGCACATGACTCTTTGTGTAGTCAGTACACTGCATAAGAGCAGACTGGCTCTCTGGAACGATGTGAGGTGGGATTTCTGAGTGAGCTGTGAGATTTGGCTATTTCAGATTTGTGTGCAGGTAATCAGGGACTATGATTAGTTGGTAGCACTTTATAACTACTTCCTACTACGCATTTAATTTGCATTTGTTAAGTCTTACTTAAACATACGGACACACCTCTGTCAGACAGAATGTCGGTTGGCTATCTGTCTGTATTTCTGACAGTTTGTCTTTGTGCTATCTGTTATCTATCTCTCAATCTGCTTCCTTTCTGTCTGTCTGTCTATCTATCGTCTTCTCTGTCTGCTGTAGATATGTTTATTAATGATTTACTGATGAGAAATAGTGTAAAAGCAATGTTTACCAAATGATGAACAAAGTGGTAAGAGTAAACAGATGCAAAATAAAGTGCTACCGATTAGTTCAGTGGACGTGGCACTGCGATGGCCTGACATTCAGCAGAGAGAAAGAAAGAGAGATAGAAAGACATAAAGGCAGAGCGAGAGAGACAGAGATAGAGACAGACAGACAGAGATCGAGACAGACAGAAAAGATAATAATAATAATAATAATAATAATAATAATAATCTTTACTTGTATAGCACAATTCACACATACAAGATGCAGCTCAAAGTGGTTTACAGTTTGGCAAGGTCACCACAAGACAAAATTCCTTGCAGTCCAGTGGCGTCAGAGCGGATGAACACAGTAACAAAATGACGTCAATTATCTCCATAGAGATAGAAACAGAAAGAGAGAGAGAGAAATCAAGAGAGATAGAGATAGAGTCAGGCAGACAGAGAGAGAGAGAGAGAGAGAGAGAGAGAGAGAGAAAGAGGCACTAAACCAGAGATAGAGCATTGAGCAGTGCAGAGAAGTAGAAATGATGGGCCTACTCATGATGTAACAGTCTCTGACAAAAACGTCTTTCAGGGCCACCACAGCGTGAAGCCCAGACCTCTCTCTGCTCTGCCTCTTTCTTTCCTGGGTCTCTCTTTTCTTTCCCCCTCTCCTGCCTCCCTCCCTCCTTTCTCACTGCATCTTCTCTCTGCTTTCTTTCCCTCTTCACACCTTCACCTGGCCCTTTCTATCGCTCTTTATTTTCCTACTACATTTCTCTACCTCACTTACATTCTCTCTCTCTCTCTCTCTCTCTCTCTCTCTCTCTCTCTCTCTCTCTCTCTATCTCTCTCTCTTTCTCTCTATCTCTGTCATTCTTCCCCCATCTCTGTCTTCTGCCCCTCTTTCTCTCCCTCTCTTCCTCTCTCCCTCTGTATCTGTCTGCCTTTGTATTCTTTCTTTCTTTCTTTCTTTCTTTCTTTCTTTCTTTCTTTCTTTCTTTCTTTCTTTCTTTCTTTCTTTCTTTCTTTCTTTCTTTCTTTCTTTCTCTCGCTCTCTCCTCTGCACCTCCCTGTCTCTCTTTGGCTGAGTGTTGCCCTTGAGGCTGGGCCTGCATGGGGCTGTGTGCTGTTTGAACAGGCCTCTCCTAATCCACTCACTCACAGCCTGATTCTACACAGGATGCTTGTGGCCTGGCACCATGGAGAGACTGATTCTCTTTGTGTTCTTGGACATTCACACGCTACTGTGTGTGTGTGTGTATGTGTGTGTGCGATTGTGGAACTGTGGATTTGTTGGTATTAGTCTGTGTGTGTGTGTGTGTGTGTGTGTGAGTGAGAGAGAGAGAGAGAGTGAGTTTGTGCATGTGTGTGTGTGTGTATTTGTGTGTGTGTGTTGAAGATGGTCACCTGCCTTAGTGTGTAGTTGGTAGCTGGCAGTGGACCAGTGAAAAAGAGGCCAGAGAGTGCACTAGCCATCGAACCCCTGCAGTGCCCAGGCACTACACTGTCCTGTACTGCTATGCCTCTGTCTGTCTTACTCATGCACACACACACACACACACACACACACACACACACACACACACACACACACACACACACACACACACACACACTCCAGCACACACACACACACACAAACATAACACACACACACAAACATAACACACACACACACAGACACACAAACTCTCTCTCTCTCTCACACACACACACACACACACACACACACACACACACACACACAGACACACACACTCCAGCACACACACACACACACTCCAGCACACACACACACACACACACACACACACACACACACACACACACACACACACACACACACACTCCAGCACACACTCACACTCACACAAACTCTCTCTCTCTCACACACACACACACTCCAACACACACCCACACACACACACACACACACACGCACACACACACACACACACACACACACACACACACACACTTCTTTATACCTCTTCTTTTTTCGTTACCCTGGTGCTCTCCCACTGTCCCAATTCCCTTGTGGTATCTGAGCACAATGGTCCATGGGCTCCCTACAACAGCCTGTGTGGGCTAACACCCAGCCCCTCTGCTCCCCACCTCCCCCAACTCCTAACCACATCGGCACCCCTCCACTTTGCAGCTCGGTAGCCACCCAGGTACAGTACATGAACAGGCGGAGAAGATGGGAAAATGCAACACCACTTTGCAGTCTAGTACCCACCTGGGTGTAGTCTAGCCTGGCAAACCAGCCCCTCGTACTTCATTTTATCTTGTACAGAGGGTCTGGCCTTGCTGCATTGAGAAACGATTTCTTCCTGGAGGTGTGGACTCTGCTGAAGTTTAAAACTTCAGTGGCTCTGCCTTTACCCAGTCGCTAACGCCTGGTCGCCACGTATGCAATTAACCTACCTACGCACTACAATTCAAATGTACCACACAAAGTCAATGTCATCACTCACAAACACTCACGAACACTCACGAACACTTCCTGATTGTCTCGGAAATGAAGTGCGAGGGGCTGGTTTACCAGGCTAGGTGTAGTCACCCAGTTACGTGACTCTCCAGCTCCAGCATGACTCTGAAGCTCCTCTACACGTGCTAGTGTAGGAGTCCTCTGTGCCACTGTCCCCAGTTCTCTTGGTTTTACATAAAAGAGCGATTTGGCCTGCAGACTCAGGCCCGCTGGCATCAGTGTCTGGTTAATGGAAAATTAACCATTGGTCTCTACGGGATGGGGATTGTTGTTGTTGCTGTGGTTGTTGTGTGTGTGTTTGTGTGCCCGTGTGTGTGTCTGTGTAGGTGTGTGTGTTTGTGTGTGTGTGTTGAGTGTGTGTGTGTGTGTGTGTGTGTGTTTGTGTGTGTGTGTTGAGTGTGTGTGTGTGTGTGTGTGTGTGTGTGTGTGTGTGTGTGGGTGGGGGTGTTGGCATGTACTATACACTGTGTCGAGCAAGCTGACCTATTCTGTGTTAAAAAAAGCTTTATTCCAGAACAAGTGAAACACTTTTCTACTTTGCAAAGTACATTACAGACACATACAATACAATGGAAGGAATATTGAACAACCTTCAACACAGATTTACTTCTATAAGCTACATGTTTATGTCCTTACCTGATGTTTGGTGAGAAAAAAAAAATCTTTTGTAGAAAACAAAATTGAGAACAGAACCTCAGCTGAGTGTCCTCAGCAATAACCACAAACCTGCTTGACACACAGGTTGATGTTGTGTGTAGTGCCTGTGCGGGTTAGCGTGTTAACCTCAGAGCGCTGTGTAAGATTGGCTTGTTGTGGCTGAGGCACACACCTCTGCTGTAGCCAGTGTTTGGTAGTGTGTTTTTAGCAAACCACAGCAGGTGTCTACGGACTCCTCAGTATAGCAAAGCAGAGCCAGGGAGAGAGAGAGAGAGGGAGATATTTAGCCTTTTCTCCAAGGTCTGTCAGAAAGTTGCGAAACATCATGGAATGATATAATTTTAAATACAAGAGTATGAAATAGAAAAAAAAAACGTGGCGTGAAATGCAATTTTTTTAGACACGGGCTAAAATCCTGCTATCACACCTATTTAGTTATGGTAATCATGGCAACTCAGGTCTTTACATAATGCTCCTCATTGCCTTGATGATAGCCCCTGCATGAGCTTGGCTTGTCTGAGGGCCCAGCGCGTCCTTCATCCTCTGCCTGATCCATTTAGTTGACGGTCACAGAAAAGAGGATAGAAAGAAAAAAAGAAAGGGAGAGAGACCAAGGTGCCTCTGCTGTCTCATATCAAAGGCAGAATAG
>CM050205.1:19752500-19755000 GCA_027475355.1 Coilia nasus
TAATGCAGTCACACACACACACACACACACACACACACACACACACACACACACACACACACACACACACACACACACACACACACACACACACTATCAGCACCACCTCCTCTCAGCCTCTCAGCTCTGCATGTCCACTGCTCTGGGATCAGTGAAGAGGAGATGTGTGTCTCCTGCCTGCACTCTACGTGCTAGAAAAACAACCACAGATGGACAGCCTTGTCACTTCATCACATGTTCCAGTAAGGGTACACACATGCGAGCCTGCACACACACACACACACAAACACACACACTTTTTTTCCATGCTGGTGGCAAAACACACACCTACCTACTGTACACAGAAATGCACAGAGATACACACCTACGCTCTGACACTTACATGTATTCACAGTTATGACTTATGCAAACAACTCACAACTCAGAAACACCCACAGAGAGAGAGAGAGCATTGAGGATTGGTTAAAGTTTTTAATGTTGAATAGTTTATTCAAAATGTGGCACTATGTTTGACCTGGTCATTTATAGTATTTTAAAGTGGATTTTATGCCGTGGCAGGGTGACTGGATCAGGTCGAAGAGGGCCAAGTGTTCATACACTGTGCACAACTGTGCAAATACATTCATTCTCTAGGCCAAATCAGGATTTTCCTGCAGGGCTAGGGTCTTTGGTGTGTCAGTTTCACCTAGATAAATGCATCAATAAATGCATTCTCTGAGCTTGGTTTGTTTGTGACGTGTGATTCGTTTGTCTTCTGAGAGTGCTAACAGGGTGTTGATAAATCTGCAGAAGTAGCAGTCATACCTTTGTGATGTAGAAAACATCACTTGTAAACAATTATATTTATACATATACATATTTATAATATATTTATATATTTATACAATTACAATTATAGATGACACAAGACTTAACAAAACAACACATTTTCAAAGATGTATCACCACCAAGTCATAATTTCACTGATGTGTTATTTTGACACTTAGCTTATAATATGTGTCAAAGAAAAATATGTGTTGCATAGCACACCTCACTACTACATATCCATCCCAGATAGGCTAGGTGTTTTGAAAATACCATATACAGGGTATTGTATTACCGGTAATACCAGCTGTATGATTTTTAGTACTGTGATACCATTACTAACATCAGAATGGTAGACAAATGCTCTGACTGATGCAAAATAAGCAGTTTTTTTGCACTCTATGAGAAGTTTTAATAAGGAAACAACACTCCAAAACATTAAACCCTGCAGGGCTGCCTCATTGATGCTACTTCTCTGATACCTACTGACATAAAATGAATGTAAATTTTTTCAAACAATTCTGTGGCTCTACACTTTTCTTCAAACCTCTGGCCCAGCAGTTTTCTTTGGTGTCATTTCTCTAGCTGGCTATCTGTTGTAAGCAACCTGGTCTCATTGAACAAACGTTCCTCTGACTACGTTTTCGCAGACCTGCCTAAACGTGCCTCGGAGCAAGTTTGCGGAGGAAAATGTCCCTCCACAAGGGGTGCTAAAGAGAGAAATAAATGCTACATAAAATATTATATTTCTGGCTGTTGCTGTTCGATATTAGTTTCATTAACTAATTAATGTTGAATGATACGGGATTCGCATTGTTCTGTGACGTTACTGAAAAAAATGTTGCGTGTTTAACAGTGAAAATATCACACAGCACGACACACACAACCAATTTCACCTCTGCATTTAACCCATCACACACGTGAGCATGGGACAGCCGTTACAACAGTGCCCGGGGAGAAGCGCGTTGGGATGATGCCATGCTCGATGTATCTAAGTGGTTCTACTGACAACACGGGATCCGAACTTGCAATTCGGTGGTCACAGAGCTGATAGGAGACCTAATCCGCTAGGCCACCACTGCCCTTTCACTCTTGCACATCCTGAAGAAGTAGTAATGCATTGAAAGACTTCCTCTCCTCTCCTCTCCTCTCTTCCCCTCTCCCCTCCTTTCCACTCCTCTTCTCTCCTCTCCTCTCCTCTCCTCTCCTCTCCTCTCCTCTCCTCTCCTCTCCTCTCTTTTCTTCCCCTCTCCTTTCCTCTCCTTTCCTCTTCTCTCCTCTTCTCTCCTCTCCTCTCCTCTCCTCTCCTCTCCTCTCCTCTCCTCTCCTCTCTTTTCTTCCCCTCTCCTTTCCTCTCCTCTCCTCTCCTCTCCTCTCTTTTCTTCCCCTCTCCTTTCCTCTCCTTTCCTCTCCTTTCCTCTCCTTTCCTCTCCTCTCCTCTCTTCCCCTCTCCCCTCTTCTCCCCTCTTTTCCACTCCTCTCCTCTCCTCTCCTCTCCTCTCCTCTCCTCTCCTCTCCTCTCCTCTCTTTTCTTCCCCTCTCCTTTCCTCTCCTCTCCTCTCCTCTCCTCTCTTTTCTTCCCCTCTCCTTTCCTCTCCTTTCCTCTCCTTTCCTCTTCTCTCCTCTCCTCTCCTCCCCTCTCCCCTCTTCTCCCCTCCTTTCCACTCCTCTCCTCTCCTCTCCTCTCCTCTCCTCT
>CM050205.1:19760000-19765000 GCA_027475355.1 Coilia nasus
ATTATGACTAAGTCAACAGCAAAGGTTTTTATTTCTTCGATGATATCTTTGCAATGTCTACAGTTTTACATGTCAGTAGTCCACACCCCTCCTGACAGAAGCCACCATCTTGCTGCATATGCTGTGGCTAATGAATTCACTCTGTTCAGTCCAATCCATCAGAGGCCTGTATGATATGTTTGGTAAATGTACTGTATTTGTTAGGGAATGAATGTGGGTGTTGGCCCAATAAACCATCTGCACGTGCACCTGCGCATGCATACATATATATATGCATGTACCAACGTGTATCACATGCATGTATTTACATGCAGATGCAGATGTGTGTGTGTGTGTGTGTGTGGGGGGGGGGGGGTTATGTCTGTGTGTGTGTGTGTGTGGTTAACAAGTTTGACTGTCTGTGTGCACGTGTATGTCTGTGCGTGTGTGTGTGTATATGTGTGTGTGTTTCTCTGTGTCTCTCTGTGCGTGTATGTGAGTCTGTCTGTGTGCATGTGTGTGTGTGTGTGTGTGTGTTTGTTTCTGTGTCTCTGTGTATGTATGTGAGTTTGTTTATCTGTGTGCAGGTATGTGTGCAGGTGTGTGTGCGTGTGTGTGCGTGTGTGTGCGTGTGTGTGCGTGTGTGACTGATATGCATTGTAGAGCGATGGAGATGTTGGATTTTCATAAATCTGTGCTCCAGTCAGCTTTGCTCTCTTCTTTGCACTGTTTGGCACAGCATTGCCATGGAGATCTGGCTTATGCTTCCTCTGTGTTCACCATGGGAACACATAGACTCGATTCACATAGATTCTCTCCCTCTCTCTCTCTCACTCAAACACATACACACACCCGCACAGACAGACAGACAGAGAGAGAGAGAGAGAGAGAGGGAGGTAGAGAGACAGAGACACATAGAGAGACAGAGAAAGAGACAGAAAGAGAGAGACAGAGAGAGACAGACAGATAGATGGATACAGATAGAAATATGTATTTTTGACTCTAGTGGTCACTGTGAAAGTAGGTCATACTAGGCTTGTCTGAAGTACAGTGGGAACTGGTCAGTCTGACATTGTGCAAAGTTAATATTGTGTCAGAAACAACTTGCAGATGTTCACCTTGATCCTATGTGTGCAGACATCTCTGGTCAATTCATCATCGGTGCACTGGAGTCGTGTTCATTAGTAACTCATAGCTTTTAATGAGTTAATCAGACTTTTGGTGCACTGATGAAACCTTTGCAGTACATCAGAATAGATTCCAGAAGTTTCTGTGCACATTAGCATTAGCAGGCATGATGTGTTGGAGCCTGGTGTGAAGCACATATGTGGCACAATATGTATGTTTGTGTGTGTGTGTGTGCGTGCGTGTGTGGAGGGGTGTGTGAGTGTGTGGTTGTTGTTTTTGTTGTTGGTTTGTGTGTGTGTGTGTGTGTGGAGGTGTGTGTGTGGAGGTGTGTGTGCGAGTGTGTGGTTGTTGTTTTTGTTGTTTGTTGTTCTTTGTGTGTGTGTGTGTGTGTGTGTGTGTGTTTGTGTGTGTGTGTGGGTTGGCCATTTTTTGTTGCATGCATTACCAGAGATGATACACGGCAGCCAAGTTTTGGTCAGACCCCGTACTCCAATGCAAGTTGTCAGAGGTTTCACAGCTATATGCTGAATCCAGTCCTCGCCACGAACAGGACAGCACCCCACCATGCAGAGAGGAACACACAGACGCTAACACAATGCAGCCTGTCACATCAGATAAAGCCATAAACCAGTCCTGTGATTTGGGATAGGATGGGATTGTGTGTATCGTGTTTGTGTGTGTGTGTGTTTGTGTGTGTGTGTGTTTGTGTGTGTGTGCGTTTGTGTGCGTGATGTGAATTTACGCATGTGTGGTGGGTGATCCTCACCACCCACCCTTCCGAACCACTCCACATCCTCCAACCCCCAACCCCCAACACCCATGCCCCCATGTTGCATCCCCCGCACCTCAGCCGTACCAGTCCGCTGGGACGATCCAATTTAGGGCCGCGCGTCTCTGTAATGAAAGGGTGCTTTGTGGCGCGCGGCTCTGATTGAGGATTTATCCAGTGCTTGATCAGGGCTGATTGTTTACCCACGCTTTCCCAGATTGGATTGAGAAAAGCACAGGAGATAGGGCTCAAACCTCCATCCCTCCATTTTCTCCTCTTTCTCTTCTTTCTATATCACCATGTCCTACTATTCCCATTTGTGTATGTTTGCAGAAGGAGGACATATATGTTATTTATTTATGTATGTATTTATTTATTTATTTATTTATTGTGCTTTTGTTTTTTTCTGTCATGGGACACTCAGTGGCTCTTGTGTTGGTGTTGGCCGAGACCAAATTGTTTTCCTGCCGTCTTGGTTGGGCAGGCTGTCTCACTCGCTCCTCTTGGCGGGGAGTAGAATGAGGAGAGACATGGAAGAACAACACGGAAGCTGATGGAAAGAGAGAGAGGGGGATAGGAGAGGGAGATAGATGTGTGTGTGTGTAGATAGATAGATAGATAGATAGATAGATAGATAGATAGATAGATAGATAGATAGATAGATAGATAGATAGATAGATAGATACACAGACACAGAGACAGAGGATGAGTGTGTTGCAAAAAAGAAGAAGAGCGGGAGAAAAGTTGCCTCCACTCCCTGTCGTCTCTCTCCCTCTTGCCCTCCAACTCTTTGTCCTTTGCCTTGAGATTTCTGCAGGCTGCCCTGGAGTGAGAGAGGAAGAACTAGAAAGAAGGAAAGTTCAGAGGAGGCAGTCACAGAGGGCAAAAGAAAACAGAGAAAAAAAAAACAGCTTGTGTGCGTAAGTGATAGAGAAAAAGAAAGGAGAGAGAGAGAGAAAGAGAGAGAGAGAAAGGAAAGATGAGAGAGGGAACAAGAGAGATAGAGAGAGAGGGAGGAGGAGAGAGAGGAAGAGAGGGAGGGAGGGAGGGAGGGAGGATGAGTAAGTGAGAGCCAGGCTCAGGTGGAAGGTCTCTGTAACATTGCGGAGGACTGCAGTGGATGGGGCCGCAGCCTTTTAGCCATAGCTGCTCCACCATATAGCATATCTCCTGCATCGACTCGGTGCACCCGACACAGGCAACACAATAGGAGCCTTAATGGTTTTTTTGAAAATGATTCCTCCAACACCCCAGCCTCCCCCAGCCCCTCCAGCCTCCATTCCCCTCCTCCCTCGCATTATTAATTCATGGAACTGGTCGCAGTAACCTTGGGAGTTGAGGGGTCTGTGAGTGCATGAGGAAAGTGGAGGTTTTGTAGAGAAAGAGAGAGAGAGAGAGAGAGAGAGAGAGAGAGAGGAGAGAGAGAGAGAGAGAGAGAGTGAGAAGGAAAGATAGATGTGGGGGTAGGGGGTGGGAACTGCGGTTAAGGATGGGGATGAGAAAAGAGTTGTAGAAAGTGTGTGTGTGTGTGTGTGTGTGTGTGTGTGGAGGTTTGGGGGTAGGGGTTTGAGGGTGGGGGTTTGTAGCAGCCGACAGTGCTAGTGTCACAGGGGTCAGGTTTCCGTCCTTGAGAGGTGAGTTTGGAGCCGATCGATCGGGGCCTGAAACTGAGGAGGATCCGATCGCAGAGAGCTCACCGCCTCCACCCCTCTCCACCCCCACCTCCCCCACCACCACCACATAAACAAGGTCATGGTCTGACCCCTAACTCATCCAATACGCCCAAATTGAACAAAAATATGTGCATATGGACAGAGAGAGAGAGCTTTAGCAACACTGTGTTTCAACAGACATACTAATAGAGCAACTTTGAATTAGAATGAGAGAGAGAGAGAGAGAGAGAGAGAGAGAGAGAGAGAACTGAGAGGATGATGATAATAATAAGAGGAAAACAAACTCACCAGAGACAAAGCATTGGGTACACGAAAACAGTAAGAGTTTCAGAAAAGGGCAGAAGTGACCGAGTGGACAACTGAAAAAAAGGTCAAAAGTGACTGATAGTGCTGGTCAACTGTGTTGTGTTGGAGGAGGTTATGGTGGGTCAACCTGAGGGGAATATTCTGGTGTTCCGGAGTCTTCTGCTGTGTCTTCCCACCCCTTATTGCCCTGTTCCTCAGTGGATTCAGCGGTTGAACTCAGCGATGTCTACTTAAGATCAGCAGTACACTAATATTAACATTATCACTTATACTAGCGCAAAGACTGGCACTAATATTATCATATTCACCAGCGTAAAGGCTGACACTTATACTATCACTTATACTAGCGCAGAGATTGACACTAACAGTTACACTCACACTAGCACTAAGACTGACACTAACATTAACAGCTGGGTTACACTGCACATGCAACTGAAAATGTTTGCGAATTATAACTGGTCTATTTTTTTTAGAATGTGCGTAGTGTTATCATATGTGGTGTAGCCACTTCCACTGATTATAGTGAAAGCTAGCAGTGTGCTGTTAGTAACAGTAAACTAATAGTGTTCAGCAACCCTTCTCAGCATTTGTGTTCGCAAATAAGGGTGCAGAATGTAGCAGAAATGTTTGGCTATGTTGTAATATAATAAACCCACACCTGGAGGGAACTCAGTTTGAATGTTTATTTCTAGAAAGCGAGTGAGAGGACTTCAATAGAGAGAGAAAGACAGAAGCATAGAAAGAAAAAATGGAGGCAGGAATTAAAAGTGGGAGATTGTAAAGTTCCTTTTTTAGGAGAACCCCACATCGTACCGACACAAACTTTATATTGACTTTATGGTAATACTTCCCACATGGTAATATCTAGTGCACGTGTAAGAAAAATTGAAAAGTATTTTTAGTGGTACACCCACACTCACACCCACACACGCGCCCGCACACACAGACACAGACAGACAGACACACACACACACACACACACACACACACACACACACACACACACACACACACACACACACACACACACACACACACACACAGCTTCTTTTTTCTCATAAGTCATTTCATACACAATTTCGTACACCATTGTACCATCGAGGTGCTCCCACTCTTGTTTATGTGTCAAATGCATTGCATTGCAC
>CM050205.1:19767500-19770000 GCA_027475355.1 Coilia nasus
TAAACACATATATCACATATATATATACATCATATTCACATCCTACAGACAGACATACACGCACAAATGCACGCACACACACACACACACACACACACACACACACACACACACACACACAGGCATGCACACAGACATAAAACATCCATGCACGCAGTCACACTAGAGGAGTACAAAGAAGACATCAATTGTGAGCCATTACAACAAAGTGAGGTTGTGAGATGTTAAAGTGTGCAGTGTGGTGCTATGGTATCATAGTGCAAAGCAGTGTCCAGGGTAATGCATGTGTACAGTATGTATAAAGGCATCCAAATAGTATGGTATACTGTAGGTATGGTATATGGTATGTTATACCACCCAGGCGGTGTAGTGGTGTTACCTGTTTGCTATTGTGATGGTCAGCTGTAACAATTTCATGACAGTCTCTTTTCCTTAATTGTGCAATCACTCAATGGTGTAGATGAGGTGAGATGAGGGTGAGACTCACAACAAAACCCAACAAAAGAAAGCTAGGAAAAAGACACTGTGGTATTATAGTAATTTAGCAGTGTTTGACAATCATGACTGTATGAGACTGATTTGAATTGAAGTCAGAGCGCATGTTTTAACCTTAAGTATTGCATTCTCACTGCATATATGGCACCCTGTGTCTTGGTTGGTGTCTATTCTGATTGCTGTAAATGTCATATCTCTATCCTTCTAAAATGCAGCAGTTTAGTCATTTTCATGGCTGCTTATATGAAGGACAAGCATAGTTTACCTAGCTTGTTTTCCCTGCTGTGTGTATAGTTGACCCACTACTCTAGTGCTATTGACTAACCTTGTCCTGGCTAACAATAATTAGCTTGTTGATAAGCAGTATGTTTATGGACGAGTCTGTTGTTTGTAAAGGGACTGGCATTTTGCTGGCAGTAGATGAATATCTCCTCAGACTGAATATGATTGATTTGATGCCTTTAATCCAGAGTGTGATCTTTGGAAAAAGAATAATAACTGAAGTGCGAATGATAATGATTTAATGATGTAATCTGCTGGTATCTGTTGTCTGGGTGCTCCATCAGTCATGTTCAATAAATTCCTTTCTCGTTTGTTTGTGTCTGTGTGTGTATATGTTGTGCATGTGTGTGTGTGTGTGTGTGTGTGTAAATTCCTGTCTTATTTGCTTGTGTGGGATAACTAAAGGATGCCTAGATCTACTGTATGCTGAGACACTGATAAGCCTTAGAGCTGTCAGGTGAAGTGCCATTCGACTCGACTAAGCCTAAGGCCTGATTGAAACCGACTTGAGCGTGTACAGCGCGTGTCCGTATACAATGTGTTTGTATAGGGATAGAATACACGCAGATCACGCTTGCGGCGTGAAGAGTCTAATTTGTTCACATGCATTCTAAACGAATACGGACAGAAAACGGCCACGCGCTGAATACGCAGAGTGTTTGGTGTGAATGAGCCCTAAAGCACAGACTGGCAGCAACCATGCTCGCTTGCTCTCTCTGTCCACTAACGTTTACCGTTTAAGATATGACCCTGACTGTGAACCCATCAAAAGCACGTTTAGCCAGGGCCCGTGACGAGAGGCCTTACTCAGGTAGAAGCTGCTGCTATGTTCACCTCCTCAGATTACCTCAGATAAGGGAAAAGACAAATCTGGATGAGGCAGCGGAAAAAATCTCTACTGTTGCTTCCCCTAAACCCAGCAACCCCCCAGCACACACACACACACACACAGACACACACACACACACACACACACATGCACACACATACACACACACACATGCACACACACGCACACACATGCACGTGCGCACAAACACACACACACACACACACACACAAAGTGTCCCTCTTCCACACCTCTCCTGGTGCTGTATGTCATTTTGTCTCATTATCCCATCTCTCTCTCTCTCTCTCTCTCTTTCTATCTATCTCTCTCCCTCTCGCTGTCTCTCTCCCTCATACTGTCTCTTTCTCTCTGTTTCCCTCTGTCTCTCTCCATGCTCCACTCTCATCCTTTCCTATAACTGCCCTTACAAATGACCCAGCCTCTCAAATCAGCTGTATTGGCACAATGAGACATTTGTTGCCAAATGTACATATCTCCACATAACTGTAAGCACTTCACAGACTTGTATTTCACCTGTAGAAGGATCATGCAAATGTTTCAATGGCTTATTTTTATTGTACTGTATTTATCTGCCACTCCTTTTATGACTGAGTGTTTGGAATAGTTAGAAAATGACACTCTTTTCTCTGCATGGTCTTTTGTGGAGTCCTCTAGGCAGCTTCATACCTTTGAGTGTCTATCGTTCATTTTTCTACTCTTCACACAGACATACAGTACTCATGCACGCACGCATGCACGCCCGTACACACACACACACACACACACACACACACACACACACACACACACACACACACACACACACACACACACAGTCATTTACACACAAATATAGCCTCCCCTAAACACACACACACACATATTCACACATGT
>CM050205.1:19772500-19785000 GCA_027475355.1 Coilia nasus
AGGAGCACAGCCATAATGGTAAGGTCAAAGATAGTATGTCTCCAGGAGCACAGCCATGATGGTAAGGTCTAAAATCGTATGTCTCCAGGAGCACAGCCATGATGGTAAGGTCTAAAATCGTATGTCTCCAGGAGCACAGCCATGATGGATGATGGTAAGGTCAAAGATAGTATGTCTCCAGGAGCACAGCCATGATGGTAAGGTCAAAGATAGTATGTCTCCAGGACATGCACAGCTTGAAACAATGTATCCATTCAGTCCCAACCTCTATCCCCCCATTAAACATTGTGCTGCGGGGTGTGTGTGTTTGTGTGTGTGTCTATGTGTGTGTTATTCTGCCAGTGCTGTTTGTGTTGTTCATGTGACGTGTGTATCTCTGTGTGGTGAATTTGACATGAGTGTGTGTTATGATGACTGTGGATTTGTTTTAGCACATTGTAAAAGGTATAATTAGGGTAAAACACACTGGGATGTGTGTGTGTGTGTGTGTGTGTGTGCGTGCTTGTGATGATGAGTGTGTATGTTAGTCTGCAGCATAAATGGTGTCATTAAGGCGAGTTAAATAGTCATGCCTGTACATGTGTGTGTGTGTGTGTGTGTGTGTGTGTGTTGTTGAAATACACATGTTTATACAGGTGCACACAGTTCAACCTGTCTGTCAGTGTGACTCTGTTAGATGTCAGCTATAACTCCTTCTCTTGTGTGTGTGTGTGTGTGTGTGTGTGTGTGTGTGTGGTCATGCATTCCCACCTCATTGTATGTGCATTAGTGTATGTGTGGTAGTGTGTTTGTGAACTTATTCTTACAGTGGCAAACCATGTATACGTGTGTAAAGCATGTGTAGGTGTGTGTGCGTAAATGTGTAGGTGTGTGTGTGTGTTGGCGTGTAAAGAATGTGTAGGTGTGTAAGAGTCGAGGTGTGTACGTGTGTATGTAAGTGTGTAGGTGTGTGTGTAGGTGTGTAGGTCTGTATGTAAGTGTGTAGGCGTGTAAGTGTGTGTGTGTGTGTGTGTGTGTATGTATGTATGTAAGTGTGTAGGTGTGTGTGAGTGTGTGTGTGTATGTGTGTAAGTGTGTAGGTGTGTGTGTGTGTGTGTGTATGTATGTAAGTGTGTAGGTGTGTGTGTGTGTGTGTGTGTATGTGTGTAGGTGTGTAAGTGTGTGTGTGTGTGTGTATGTATGTATGTAAGTGTGTGGGTGTGTGTGTGTGTGTAAGTGTGTAAGTGTGTGTGTGTGTGTGTGTGTGTGTAAGTGTGTAGGTGTGTAGGTCTGTGTGTAGGTCTGTATGTGTGTAGGTGTGTGAGTGTGTGTGTGTATGTGTGTATGAGGGTGTGTGTAAGTGTGTGTGTGTATGTGTGTAAGAGTGTGTGTGTAAGTGTGTGTGTGTATGTGTGTATGTGTGTAAGTGTGTGTGTGTATGTGTGAAGGTGTGTACATTTGTAAAGCATGTGTTGGTGTGTAAGTGTGTGTGTGTCTCTGTTACAATGTGACAGTATGATAGTGTGTTTGTGTGTGTGTGTGTTATCATATCTGATACAGTGTGACAGTGTGTGTATGTTAGCATCTCTGATACAGTGTGTGTGTGTGTGTGTGGTAGCATCCCTGATACAGTGTGTAATAGTGTGTGTGTGTGTGTTAGCACCTCTGCTACAGTGTGTAATAGTGTGTGTGTGTGTGTTAGCATTTCTGATACAGTGTGTAATAGTATGTGAGTATGTGTATGTTAGCATCTCTGATACAGTATGACACAGTGTGTGTGTGTGTGTGTGTGTGTTAGCATCCCTGATGCAGTGTGTAATAGTGTGTGTGTGTGTTAGTGTGTGTGTTAGCATCCCTGATACAGTGTGTAATAGTGTGTGTGTGTGTGTGTGTGTGTTAGCATCCCTGATACAGTGTGTAATAGTGTGTGTGTGTGTGTGTTAGTGTGTATGTTACCATCTCTGATACAGTGTGTAATAGTGTGTGTGTGTGTGTGTGTGTGTGTTAGCATTTCTGATACAGTGTGTAATAGTATGTGAGTATGTGTATGTTAGCATCTCTAATACAGTATGACACAGTGTGTGTGTGTATGTGTGTGTGTGTGTGTGTGTGTGTTAGCATCCCTGATACAGTGTGTAATAGTGTGTGTATGTGTTAGTGTGTGTGTTAGCATCCCTGATACAGTGTGTAATAGTGTGTGTGTGTGTGTGTGTTTGTGTTAGCATCCCTGATACAGTGTGTAATAGTGTGTGTGTGTGTGTTAGCATCCCTGATACAGTGTGTAATAGTGTGTGTGTGTGTGTGTGTGTGTGTGTGTGTGTTAGCATTTCTGATACAGTGTGTAATTGTGTGTGAGTATGTGTATGTTAGCATCTCTGATACAGTATAACACAGTGTGTGTGTGTGTGTGTGTGTGTGTGTGTGTGTGTGTGTTAGCATCCCTGATACAGTGTGTAATAGTATGTGAGTATGTGTATGTTAGCATCTCTGATACAGTATAACACAGTGTGTGTGTGTTAGCATCCCTGATACAATGTGTAATAGTATGTGAGTATGTGTATGTTAGCATCTCTGATACAGTATAACACAGTGTGTGTGTGTGTGTGTGTGTGTGTGTGTTAGCATTCCTGATACAGTGTGTAATAGTGTGTGTGTGTGTGTGTGTGTTAGTGTGTGTGTTACCATCTCTGATACAGTGTGTAATAGTGTGTGTGTGTGTGTGTGTTACCATCTCTGATACAGTGTGTAATTGTGTGTGTGTGTGTGTGTTAGCATCCCTGATACAGTGTGTAATTGTGTGTGTGTGTGTGTATGTTAGCATTTCTGATACAGTGTGTAATAGTGTGTGTATGTTAGCATCTCTGATACAGTATGACACAGTGTGTGTGTGTGTGTGTGTGTTAGCGTATCTGATACAATGTGAAACAGTGTGTGTGTGTTAGCGTCCCTGATACAGTGCGACAGTGTGTGTGTGTGTGTTAGCGTATCTGATACAGTGTGACAGACGGTGTGTGTGTGTGTGTTAGCGTATCTGATACAGTGTGACAGACTGTGTGTGTGTGTGTGTGTGTGTGTGTTAGCGTATCTGATACAGTTTGACAGACTGTGTGTGTGTGTGTGTGTGTTAGCGTATCGGATACAGTGTGTGTGTGTGTTAGCGTATCTGATACAGTGTGACAGTGTGTGTGTGTGTTAGCATATCTGATACAGTGTGTGTGTGTGTTAGCGCATCTCATACAGTGTGACAGTGTGTGTGTGTGTTAGCGTATCTGATACAGTGACAGTGTGTGTGTGTGTGTGTTAGCGTATCTGATACAGTGACAGTGTGTGTGTGTGTTAGCGTATCTGATACAGTGTGACAGTGTGTGTGTGTGTTAGCATATCTGATACAGTGTGTGTGTGTGTTAGCGTATCTGATACAGTGTGACAGTGTGTGTGTGTTAGCGTATCTGATACAGTGTGACACAGTGTGTGTGTGTGTTAGCGTATCTGATACAGTGTGACAGTGTGTGTGTGTTAGCGTGTCTGATACTGTTAGGTTTAGGCACTAACATTTATCAAAAACAACCTGCACACAAAGAAGACACAGAGAATCAGTCAAAGTTTCTTGCAAGGAGAGTGATCGGAGACTGCTCAGTTACAATCGTCCAAACTCACTCTGAAGCAGTCTCCTCTCTACATGCTTTTTATTTCGGAATATCCTAGTTACAAAGAGTCTCAACCGCTAGGGGAAGGTAGCAAAATACAAACCGGTTGAGACCAGGTTTTTGCACAGCAACATATGTAGCACAAAAGATACGCTATGTTCCAACCTCCCCTGCCTCTGTAGTTACATCTTGCAGCACAGCAGGCACACACAAAGACACATTTATATAGCAAACGGGTATCATAATGGAATGACCTTCATACATGTCTCCAACAAGTAGCCTACCGGAGAGACATATTTCCCTCATCACACACACATACAATATCTCTCACATGAGCATGTATCAGAGCAGAAATACAGAAACACATAAGCATAATCACAAAGTAGAATAACATATATGTACAATTATTCCAACATTTCCCTCCTGTTTATTCGCTTTGTACTAAGAAAAGTAATCATCCATTGGTTTCTTCCTTGTGAGATTTTTAACCACAAAATCATAGAACATAATACAAGCGGTACACTTAGAGGATTCCGTCGTAATTACCAGGGTCTGGAAATAAATCAGGAAAGTTGAGAGACTCATCATCATTATCATTACCTTCATCAACATTGGTTTCATTTACATCATCATCATCATCATCATCTTGCTCAGAAGAGGGTAACAAAGTGTATAACATCGAGACTTTTGCATTTACTGGTTCGAGGGCAGTGGTGATGAGTCGGGTGCATAAAACACGAATGCAGGGAATACAACAGCATCCACATAAGGTGAGTATGGCCGCAAACACGGCTATAGACATGATGATAGTAGCAGCAAGCTGCTTGTATTTACCAAATGCATCCCCAAAACCGTCCCACATGGTCGTGTCAACCCCTGAGTGGTCTTTCATCTTTTTATTGAGAGATCTAAGTCCCTCTATGGCCCTGGTTAGGCTGCCATTAGCGGCTGTGTTGTTTGGAATAAACGTACAGCACTGATCACCAAAGATAGAACAGACCCCACCCTTTTCTGCCAACAGCATGTCTACCGCAATACGGTTTTGAAAAGACATGAGGGAGGGGGCTGACAATTGCCCATGGACGGCGAGGAATCCTTCTTCAGTTTTGTTTCCTAAGGTTTGCACGTTATAGTGGATGTAATTAATTCGGTCCACATTCTTGTTTATAGTGCACCACCAGCAGAGAGTAGACTCAAATCCTGCTGCCACTTGGTTGACTAATTTATATTCATCAGGTACTCCTCTAGGAACACCAATACTGTCTATGTATGTAGGATCATTTTTATTATACCATGACCTTTTATGCCGTGAGTTCCATGCTTCAGGTAATACGCTGTTTACAGATGTTAATAATTCAGTAAGAGCTGTGGGTAAAACAGTGACAGGTAAAATCAACGAAACAGATGCACATGTCCCAGTGGTGTTGTATGACAGTTTGTCATATAATTTGTCATCTCCGCACCACCACCAGATGTCATTACGAGATTCAGGTCTAAAATAAATGTCTACTGTTTGTACTTGGTAACATTGTGTAGCGTTCAGTTTCCCTTGCTTTTTACCGGTGCCTGTTCGATTTACACAGGAAAAATTTCCTGCAGCTACTTTACTGGAGAAGTATGGTTTCTGCTTTTCATCATTAGTTAAAGGAAACACTGAGTCCCAGTGAGTGCAGTTTGTCGAGGGTATGGTATTGTTCATCACATTTACCAGGCATTGAAATTCTAACGCTGAGGGCACCACTTGTAGGAGTGGTCTTGCCCCCATGCACACTACACAATCAGTTTTTGCTTTTTCAGCAGCTTGTTCCACCATCAGCAGCCAGTTATTGTCAATATGTGATATTCCAGTGGTGATTTCAAACCAGTCGTCTGTGTCAGGCTGTATGTAGATTTTAGGTTTGACAGTGGATGTGGATTTCGGGCCTAATGTAATGTCCGGTTCTGTAGTAGATGACACAGGGGTGGTTGTGATATTAGGACATAGCAAAAGAGTGACGCAGGGGTCCTTTGCGTGTTCACGCCACACACATAGACGAAGTCCATGGCAAGGAGGGTTTTTATATGAGCCGAAATTAGCAGGTTTTCCGAAGGGTGTTTGGGTTGTGTTTATGTTTAACACTAAGTTCCCTTTTGTTTTTGTTAAAGATACCTGCTTTTTCCATTTTGATGAGATCTGAGAGTACCCATAAGACCCTCCCCCCCCATGACCCCGTAGTGGTAAAAACATCGCCCCACCAGTGTGCGTACTCTAAGTCATGTCCCGTCATAAGGTTTCCACCTCCATCTAAGTACCAGTCATATCCATCCCAGTCAATCATTTTGCGGCCTCCCACTGTCAGTGATTGATCGAACATGAACACTGCCTGGGTGTTATTATTTTGGTAACAAAAATACAGTTCCGATGTTTTATCTTGGTTACTATCAGTAGTTTTACAGGGGTGTTTCAACATACCGTCTTGGATTGTACTTATCCACCCGGCCTTCCGTCTATTTCGGTTAATTTTTTTACTTTCATCGTGACCATCACACTTCCATAGAATTATTAGGGTTATTATGATTCCCAGTACTCCCCCTATTGCCAGTAATCTTTTATGTATTGGAGCAAACATCCCGACTGTAGTCTTGTGTCTCCTCCTATTACCCTACAGAGGGGTAGACAATCTTCACCGGGTTTGAGACAACTGTAATACTAAATACTTACAGTCCCCTTTGTAGCCGGACTTCCTCTAGGGTGTGTTGAGAAGCTACAAGATAACGCAGAATGTTGCTATACTACTTTTGGAGTGACTTATTATCTTTTTACAGTGAGTCAAGTGAATTCATGTGTTTCGTTCTGCCAGTGCCTCACAGTCATGGGCCTCTCCGTGGCCTTGAGCATTGTGTCGTGCACACACTAAGCATGCCCTACAAAATTTTTTTGAATAGGAGTTAAAACCATATGTTTGATATATTTGGTTTACTAGTCCCGTCATCCCTCCTGTTGAGACATATGTTTTCCCATGGCTCACTATTGCTGCCCATTTATATAGATTCTTTGGTAAGATTGGTTTATTTTTGTTGTCGAGTGGTCATACATAGATACCTTGTTTTAGTACTGCTCCTTTTTTTTTTTTTTTTTTTTTATCCACAAGTCTTGTTCTGATTTGGGTGATTGTTGTTGCATTTCTTGTAATATTGTATCGTTACACCAACCTTTTAGGTCATCTGCCATCATGAATGTTGGAATTTGTCCTTGTGCAGCTTCTTTGGCTATTTTGTCTGCAAACGCATTGCCTCTCGAAACTGGGTCAGTTCCTGTTGTATGAGCTGCACACTTGCATATGGCTAACTGTTGTGGCAGTTGTACTGCTTGTAATAGTTCTGTTAACAGTTTTGCATGTGTCACTGGTAAAAGACCTGCCCTTTTTTGTTTTTCTTGTCTTTTATTACTTTTTCTGCATGGAGGGCATGATTTATATATTCAGCGAGTGTTCCTCCACTCATACCTATATAATGGCGATTTACCCATCCCTGTATGTCAGGGCGTGACCCTGAGTGCAGGGCATTTTTTAGTTGTTGTTTATATGGGCTCTGGTCGTCATCGTTATGATCTAAGCCGCTGTGAGTTTTGAAGATTTTTTCCATTCTTACTCGGTACTCATCGAATGATTCTCCTTCCTTTTGTTTGCATCTGCCGATTTCGGTGTAATTTGCTTTTTTCTTATATTTGTCTTTAATTCTCTCTAGGAGTGGAGTAACTTGAGCTCCTAGTCCTACAGAATCAGGGCCCAGTGGGCTGCCAGCAGCATCCATTGGGTTATAATTCCCTTTTACCAGGTGCCAGTCTGGACCTAATTGACACATCCATACTTGCTGTGTCTCTATCCCATTAAGATGATAGGACAGTCTTAAGTTTTCCATTTGTTTAATGCATTCCTCCAATCTCCTACCCCTCCTTGGGAGCGAGTAAGGGGTCGTACAGGAGTAGTATGCCCTGCAGTGGATTGGTATTCAGGGGGTGGCTCTTGTTCAGGGGCCGACGCCTGAGCTTCCTGTATTTGTTCTAATTGCTGTCTTGGTGCGCTGTAGGGCCCTGAGTATTCATTGTCTTCCTTTTTGTGAAACATTATGGGCTTTTCTCCCCTACTTTCTTCAGCTTTCTTTTCACATTCTTTTTCTTTTCTCTTTTTCTCTTCTCTATCTTGTCTGGCTTTTCTTTCACCTTCCTCTCTTTGTCCTGCTATTTTTATCCAAACCTGAGTTTGTTCATAACCTTCTTTACACATCTTTTTTCTATCCTGTTTGCATTTTGTTCTTATTTTTTGTTGTAATTCTTTTAAGTTATTCGTAGAGAGTTTTCCGTTGTATCCATATTATTTTACCCAGTAGCATAGGGGCTCTATATGGCTGTTGGGTCCTCCCTCTCTACTACCTTCCAGTCTTTATTTTCTAACCCATCGAGGGTCTTTGCTTTCTCCTTGCTTTGTCCTTTTCCCATTTTGACCTAAATTTAGGCCCAGTTATTGGTAATACCTACAGTATTCTAAAACTGGGACTACCTTCAACGAGATAGCGATCAACAACCTTGTGTGGTAAAGCTCGCTTCTACCTTTGCAGGTGGAGCTTTCTTGCTTACGGGCATCCACAGAGGCTCGCTATTTGTTCCTCGTTGATTTTACATAAAACACAGTTACCTAGTGGTAATTGCGTTTTCTTTCATACACCATTCACACTTTCCCTACCTTTGTTCAACACAGAGGACTCCGCCGTCCTTCGTAGCGTATAGAGGAGTCTACCCTCCTGCGGAATTTAACTGTTTGAACTTACTTTTACCTGATAGAGTCTAGAATTGTCAGGGTTTTTCTCTTAGTCATACACTACTTTTAGCGTATACTTCACTTAGTCATACACTACTTTTAGCGTATACTTCACTTAGTTTCCCTACCATTTTTTTTTTATTTATTTATTTATTTATTTTTATTTATTTTTTACGTATTTTCGCATGCATGCCTTTTTAAACAAAAATCTACTCACAGTTCTCTGTGTCCTCGGGTCTTCCTTCAACCATCGGATCCCAGCCCGCAAGGGAGTAACCAGTCCCGGAAAGGGTCTTAAATGCTGTGGCCACAGACTTTTCTGGATCTCACTTGCACGCTGGGATCGTCAGGTATCTTGGAATCCGGCTCGAAGGACCAATTAAATGTTAGGTTTGGGCACTAACATTTATCAAAAACAACCTGCACACAAAGAAGACACAGAGAATCAGTCAAAGTTTCTTGCAAGGAGAGTGATCGGAGACTGCTCAGTTACAATCGTCCAAACTCACTCTGAAGCAGTCTCCTCTCTACATGCTTTTTATTTCGGAATATCCTAGTTACAAAGAGTCTCAACCGCTAGGGGAAGGTAGCAAAATACAAACCGGTTGAGACCAGGTTTTTGCACAGCAACATATGTAGCACAAAAGATACGCTATGTTCCAACCTCCCCTGCCTCTGTAGTTACATCTTGCAGCACAGCAGGCACACACAAAGACACATTTATATAGCAAACGGGTATCATAATGGAATGACCTTCATACATGTCTCCAACAAGTAGCCTACCGGAGAGACATATTTCCCTCATCACACACACATACAATATCTCTCACATGAGCATGTATCAGAGCAGAAATACAGAAACACATAAGCATAATCACAAAGTAGAATAACATATATGTACAATTATTCCAACAGATACAGAGTGTGTGTGCGTTAGCGTATCTGATACAGTGACAGTGTGTGTGTGTGTGTTAGCGTATCTGATACAGTGACTGTGTGTGTGTGTGTGTGTGTGTGTGTGTGTGTGTTAGCGTATGTGATACAGTGTGACAGTGTGTGTGTGTGTTAGCGTATCTGATACAGTGTGACTGACTGTGTGTGTGTGTGTGTATTAGCGTACCTGATACAGTGTGGGTGTGTGTTAGCGTGTCTGATACAGTGTGACAGTGTGTGTGTGTGTGTTAGCGTGTCTGATGCAGTGTGACAGACTGTGTGCGTGTGTGTGTTAGCGTATCTGATACAGTGTGTGTGTGTGTTAGCATGTCTGATACAGTGTGACAGTGTGTGTGTGTCTGTTAGTGTATCTGATACAGTGTAACAGTGTGTGTGTGTGTGTTAGCATCCCTGATGCAGTGTGACAGTGTGTGTCTGTGTGTTAGCGTATCTGATGCAGTGTGACAGACTGTGTGCGTGTGTGTGTTAGCGTATCTGATACAGTGTGTGTGTGTGTTAGCATGTCTGATACAGTGTGACAGTGTGTGTGTGTCTGTTAGTGTATCTGATACAGTGTGACAGACTGTGTGTGTGTGTGTTAGCGTCCCTGATACAGTGTGACAGTGTGTGGGTGTGCGTTAGCGTATCTGATAAAGTGTGACAGTGTGTGTGTGTGTTAGCGTATCTAATACAGTGTGACAGTGTGTGTGTGTGTGTGTGTTAGCGCATCTGATACAGTGTGACAGTGTTTGTGTGTTAGCGTATCTGATACAGTGTGACAGTGTGTGTGTGTGTGTGTGTGTGTTAGCATATCTGATACAGTGTGACAGTGTGTGTGTGTGTTAGCGTATCTGATACAGTGTGACAGACTGTGTGTTAGCATACCTGATGCAGTGTGACAGTGTGTGTGTGTGTTAGCCTATCTGATACATTGTGACAGTGTGTGTGTGTGTGTGTTAGCGTATCTGATACAGTGTGACAGACTGTGTGTGTGTGTTAGCGTATCTGATACAGTGTAACAGTGTGTGTGTGTGTGTTAGCGTATCTGATACAGTGTGACAGTGTGTGTGTGTGTTAACGTATCTGATACAGTGTGAAACAGTGTGTGTATGTGTGTTAGCGTCCCTGATACAGTGTGACAGTGTGTGTGTGTGTTAGCGTATCTGATACAGTGTGACAGTGTGTGTGTGTGTTAGCGTATCTGATACAGTGTGAAACAGTGTGTGTGTGTGTTAGCATCTCTAATACAGTGTGGCAGACTGTGTGTGTGTTAGCATCCCTGATGCAGTGTGACAGTGTGTGTTTGTTAGCGTATCTGATACAGTGTGTGTGTGTGTTAGCATATCTGATACAGTGTGTGTGTGTGTGGTAGCATCCCTAATACAGTGTGTAATAGTGTGTGTGTGTGTGTGTGTGTGTGTGTTAGCGTATCTGATACAGTGTAATAAACTGTGTGTTTGTTAGCGTATCTGATACAGTGTGTGTGTGTGTTAGCATATCTGATACAGTGTGTGTGTGTGTGTGTGTGGTAGCATCCCTAATACAGTGTGTAATAGTGTGTGTGTGTGTGTGTGTGTGTGTTAGCGTATCTGATACAGTGTAATAAACTGTGTGTGTGTTAGCGTATCTGATGTGAAAAGGGCTCAGACGCTTGCGGCAATCCTAATAACCTCATGCCGTTATAACAGCTCACTAACGGCTGATTGCCCACATATGATAGCCCATCTATGTACGTACAACAGACTGCAGGACATATAACAGGACGCACTATAGACTGATGGACTGCATATAAGACTGCATATAAGACTGTAAGAAGACGTACGTACCATAGACTATATATAAGAGAACGTACATCCCATATACTGTATATAACAGGACATACATGTGTACCATAGACTGTATATAACAGGACATACATGTGTACCATAGACTGTATATAAGAGAATGTACATCCCATATACTGTACATAACAGGACATACATGTGTACCATAGACTGTATATAAGAGAACGTACATCCCATATACTGTATATAACAGGACATACATGTGTACCATAGACTGTATATAACAGGACATACATGTGTACCATAGACTGTATATAACAGGACATACATGTGTACCATAGACTGTATATAACAGGACATACATGTGTACCATAGACTGTATATAACAGGACATACATGTGTACCATAGACTGTATATAACAGGACATACATGTGTACCATAGACTGTATATAACAGGACATACATGTGTACCATAGACTGTATATAACAGGACATACATGTGTACCATAGACTGTATATAACAGGACATACATGTGTACCATAGACTGTATATAACAGGACATACATGGGTACCATCCCTAGGTAGACTCACTAGCACCCAAGTTCCTGGATGTCCGCAGTTACAAAAAAATGAACTTAAAGTTTTTAAAGTTCCTGTGGTCCCTGTGTTTTTAAAGTCCCTCTCGTTCTGTGTTTTTAAAGTCCCTCTCGTTCTGTGTTTTTAAAGTCCCTCTCGTTCTTCTGTGCCCACAGCCCGGTGCCCGGCTCCCTGTCGTCGCTGCTGCACCTGCGGAACAGACAGAGGCAGCCACTGCCAGCCTCCATGGCCGGAAACCTGCCCGACCCCTCCATGCCTGGCTCATCCGCTGTACTTATGCCTGTAAGCACACACACACACACACACACACACACCCTGCCCGACCCCTCCATGCCTGGCTCATCCGCTGTTCTTATGCCTGTAAGCACACACACACACACACACACACACCCTGCCCGACCCCTCCATGCCTGGCTCATCCGCTGTACTTATGCCTGTAAGCACACACACACACACACACACACACACCCTGCCCGACCCCTCCATGCCTGGCTCATCCGCTGTACTTATGCCTGTAAGCACACACACACACACACACACACACACACACACACACACACACCTTCCATGCCTGGCTCATCCGCTGTACTTATGCCTGTAAGCACACACACACACACACACACACACACACACACACACACACACACACACACACACACACACCCTGCCCGACCCCTCCATGCCTGGCTCATCCGCTGTACTTATGCCTGTAAGCACACACACACACACACACACACACACACCCTGCCCGACCCCTCCATG
>CM050205.1:19797500-19822500 GCA_027475355.1 Coilia nasus
AGATAAAAAGACAGAGAGAGACTGGGCTAACATCAAACACTAGAATTACTTGGTGGGATCAGCAGGGGAAAAAGTGAGAGGGAAACACTTTGTCAAAGAAGGCCTGAAATCTGCGCTCCAAACTTAGAGAGAGCTTCTGAGGGACTGAAGGCAAAGGGGTGGGCAGCAAAGCTCCGTAGCGTGTGGGCGAGGAGGCTCATCTCACTGACAGTTTCTTGAAGTTCCCATCGATAGTTCATCGACGGCTTTGCCCTGAGAAAACCCCACATACCCAGGAATTCTCCGCAGTAGAGTGTTTACAGTGTTTCCTCTTGTCTCAGCAATACACACAGTGTCAGACAAGCTCACCAACCATTACAAACCACACAACAACAAAGCACAGCAATTCAATTCAACCACCACACCAGCTGATACACCAACTCCAGCTATGAAACAACCACACCAGCCCTAACCACCACACCAACTTCAGTTTTAACTTCCTCACTTTCTCAGTCACTACTTCTATACACATCATCTAGATCCCAATATTACCCTTCAAGCATATTTATCCATGAACTCTTATTTCCACCATTGATTACACCCTAACCCCTGACCCTTCCTCTAGCTTTACCCCTGACCCTAAACTGTAACCTCTAACCCCTAATCCCCTACCCCAACACTAACCGTAACCCTAACCTTAACCCCAACCCTGACCTATGACCCTTGACCCCTTTGCCCTCTGCCGGAGCGGGCGAGTCCGCACGGGCCGGCTGACCTCCGACACAGACACTCTGGCCAGTGGGACAGTGGGACAGCATGTGGAGCGAGGCGTCAGCATGCCTCTACCACAGGGATGGACTTGGGTCAGACCCAGCTTTGTAGTCACACACAGCGGACAGGTAAGGAGAGCGTACGCACATGTTTGTGTGTGTGTGTGTGTGTGTGTGTGTGTGTGTATTTCCCTGTGTCAAGATCCAAAAAGAGTATAAATGTATGTGTGTGAGTGAGTAAACGTGTTTGAGAGTGTCTGAACGTGTGTGTGTGTGTGTGTGTGTGTGCTTACAAACGTGTTTGTGTACGCACATGTTTGTGTCTGTGTAGGTACGCATGTGTGTACAGATGACATTCATGTATATATGACATCCATGTTAACATGCAGAGCTTGAAAAACACATGGACCTTAAAGACAGTGACTTAAAGACTGAAACATTCCGCTTGGCTAAACACACACACACACACACACACACACACACACACACACACACACACACACACACACACACACACACACACACACACACACACACACACACACACGCACGCACACACACATTTTTAGTAGTATTTTTGTTCATTTCCCAGGATCACACTAGAGGGTTGGTGGAACAAGCAGCTTGGAAGTAAACAAAGTGTTTTGCAGCCATCACAGCACTTGTATTGTCAGTGAGGCAGAGAGACAGTGAAAGGGGGCCACTGTTCAGCACTGGTGGGAAGGCTTCAGACATCCGGTCCAGTAACTTGTCAGACTTAGAGAAAATGGTGGGGGAGGTGGGGGGTGCTTGGCTGATCACTCTGTTGATACCCCTGCAACCTAGCGAGCAGCTAAGTCTGCCTTGTTAGACAGTGTGTCTTTGTATGTCGCTGCGTGTGTCTGTGTCTATGTGTGTGTATGTTTGTCTGTATGTAAGTGTGTTGGACTATATTTGCGTGTGTGTCTGTATGTGTGTAAGTTTACTTCTATAAATTGTGAATTGTGTGAGACTAAGATTATGTGTGTGTATATATTTGTGTATACATCGTGTGTGTTCATGTTTGTGTATACACAGTACATGTGTGTGTGTGTATGTGTGTGTATGTGCATGTTTGTGTATACACGGAGTGTGTGTGTGTACTGTATGTGTGTGTATGTGCATGTTTGTGTATACACAGTGTGTGTGTGTGTGTTTGTGTGGGTGTGTCTGTGTGTGTGTGCTTCAGTAGGATGTGCTGGTGGGAGCCAGGGTTTCCCGTTTGTCCCTGGCCAGTGGGGTTTGTCGTCACACCGCTGCCCACAATAACCCCCTTGTGCTGGGGGAGGCTGCTGGGGCACCAGCCTGGGGCCCTGGAGCAGAATGGGAATGAGTTTAAAAAGAGGGACAGACACTGCTTACATGCATAGAGAGATGAGCTCATAGATAGATGAGTGCGCATGCACACACACAAACGTACACGCACATGTACAAACACACACACTCACACACACACACACACACATATGTACACACACACATGTTTGGCTGTGCATGCGTGCATGCAGACACTCACACATACTGTATACACACTCACAGACATGCACAGACATACACACACACAAATACACACATCTTTAGTCCCCCTTCCAGTGACAACAGACATCTTACACACACACACACACACACACAGACACACACACACACGCACACACATATATACACACACACACACACACACACACACACTGTTTCTTTCCGTTTGTCTCTCTGGCTTCCTTTCTCTCTCCGTCTCTGTCACACACACAGGCTCGCGAGCGCATACACTAACACATTTTATGTATGAAGTTGTGGACACATATAAAGTTTACATTGCAAAGTTTAAGGCAGTGCACAGCAGTCTCCAAATTACCCACCTCCCAGAGGAAAGCATGGATGCAGAGACACACACACACACACACACACACACACACACACACACACACACACACACACACACACACACACACACACACACACACACAGCATCTCGGCACAGTGAGCAAGAGAGATTTGGAGGACAGATAACGTTAGCTTTGACCTTTTTCACTCATGGGGTTGGTGGTTGAGTCACAGCCTCACTGACTCACGAACTGTAAGAGGTGTGTGTGTGTGTGTGTGTGTGTGTGTGTGTGTGTGTGTGTGTGTGTGTGTGTGTGTTTGTGTGTGTGTGTGCGTGTGTGCTCGTGTGTGCTCGTGTGTGTGTGTGTGTGTGTGTGCGCGTGTGTGTGTGTGTGTGTGTGTGTGTGTAAGATGTCTGTTGTCACTGGAAGGGGGACTAAAGATGTGTGTATTTGTGTGTGTGTATGTCTGTGCATGTCTGTGAGTGTGTATACAGTATGTGTGAGTGCGTGTGTGTGTGTGCGTGTGTGTGTGTTTTTGTGTGCGTGTGTGTGCGTGTGTGTGTGTTTGTGTGTGTGCGTGCGTGTTTGTGTGTGTGTGTGTGTGCAAGTGTGAAAGTGTAAGTGTGTGTGTGTGCACGTGTGTGTGTGTGTGATTGTGTGTGTGTCTTGGGGACCGAAGTTCAATCCTAAAGTGCTTCTGCCCTCTGCAGAGCACTGCTGAAAGTCTCCAGGACAACAAGCCAGCGGCCAATTATTGGCAAAAAGAGGAGAGAGAAGGAAGGCAAGGGAGAGGAACAAGTAAAAAATGAGAGAGAGAGAGAGAGAGAGAGAGAGAGAGAGAGAGAGAGAGAGAGAGAGAGAGAGAGAGAGAGAGAGAGAGAGAGAGAGAGAGAGTAACACATAACATGTTACAATATGTAGCAACCTAGGCTGTGTTGTAAACAATAATGGTAAAGAGTTAGTGCCTTAAGTCTGTACATTCCTATTGGCAGGATAAGAGGAGACTCGTTAGGGAGGTTGACATATTCTTCAGTCCTGGGTTGCAGTGTAGTGGGACAACATATGTTTGTGAAAATGACTAATCAATCTACTAACACTCAGAAATATTTATACATGCCTTAACCTCACTACAATTAACTATCAAAATAACTGTCTTCGCTTACATTATTTGCTATGATGAAACAAATGTCAACATGACCGTTCGAGAGCTGAACCTTATTTTCCACATGACTGCAAAAAAGACAAAAATATGATAAATGGTTTGACACAGAATGAAAAAACATGGGAAAAGAACTAAGGCAACGGTCAAAGCTAAAACATCACCACCTTAAAAACGCAGATTTAAGACAACAATATTGTCTGGCCCAAAAAAGTCACAAACAAACTATCTGGAGAAAAAAAAACAACAAAAGAACAAACCTCTTTGTGAGATTGAAGGCTCAAAAACAAAAAAGACTAAAAATCAATTAAGGGAGGCGTGGAACAATTTGAGCATAAAAGAGCCAAAAGAAGCACCCATCCAAAATGGAAACATCTGGGTGAAGAATTTTCAAAACCTGTACTGTGTAATATAATTAACAGTAACAAATCAGAACCAAATTCAAGAAAAAATACATTTTGAAACAGTATTTAAAGACAACCAAAATCCACTTAACTTGCCCATTTCTCATGAAGAATTGTCACAAAATATAAGATCTTACAAGGGCCAATAAATCATCAGTAGTGAGGTGCTTTAGCAGAGCACACCTGAGGTGCAAAACGCTATGCTCAAATGTTTCAATCTTGTTTTAAGGTGTGGCTGCTTTCCTGACATCTGGAATCAATGGATTATTACACCAATTTACAAAAGTGGAGGCTATACCCTAACAATTACAGAGGTATCTGTGTGAATAGTAATCTGGGGAAGGTATTTAGTAGCGTATTGAATAAGATAATTCAAGCCTTCCTTAACAAGCACAATACCCTGTGTAAAAAAATCAAATTGGCTTTCTTCCAAACCACCATCTTCCAAAGTCCAACTCTGTTCAACATTTACAGCAATGAGTAAGTGGTGCAGTTGGAAAGGTCTGCAGGCCCTGGACTTGTCCTTCAAAACACAGAAGTCAATTTTCTGCTCTTTGCAGATGACCTGGTCATTCTTTCCCCTTCTGAATAGGGCCTACATAAACACCTTGACCTGCTGACAAAATACCGCCAGACCTGGGCCCTGACAGTAAACCCCACAAAAACAAAAATCACAATTTTCCAAAAGAAACCCAGATGTCAGGAACACAGACACATGTTCAGTCTAGTTAGCACCGTCCTACAGCATGCGATGCAGTATACTTAGCTCGGCCTGGTCATTACTGCATCAGAAAGTTTCAGCATGGCAATGAATGCACTCAAGCAAAAAACTAAAGAGCAGGAGTAGCGATGGGGAAGAGAAGGAGAAAGACAAGGAGGGATTAGAAGAAAGACAAGGAGAGATTAGAAATACAAAAGGGGTTAAAAGACAAGAAAAGTGAAAAAGGAGAGCAGAGGGATGGTGTGTGGAGGAAGAAGAGCATAGGGTAAAGCACAGGACAGAAGAACAGAGACAGAGGGCCAAAATAAACAGTGAGGTTCTGGCAAAGAGAAAGAGACAGACAGAGAGAGAGAGAGAGAGAGAGAGAGAGAGAGAGAGAGAGAGAGAAGAGCAAAAATACAAAGTTAAAAGTACAGAGGAGCAGCAGATGTTGGGATGAAGGGGTGCAGGGAGGTAAACAGCACAAGACAAGGAGAGTTGGGGAGGTTAGAGAGAACATGGACAACATGGAGAGTTGCAGAATAAAGTGATAGGGAAACGAATAAAAGAATAGAGCACGAAGGAAACAGGTACAGAGGATAAGTAACGAAGTAGAGGAGAGTGGAGTTCACACAAGTATCTCTGGTCTCGGTAGAGCCTGTGAACTAGGACAACAGATGAGGTGGGCTTTATTGGCCAGCTCAACAACAACTCTGTGCTTTCAGCGGCTTGCTTTTCTCCCAGGCATTCTGAGGTCCTTCGACATTTACTGAGTGGCCTTGGTTGCACTTAGTTGTGCACTGAATCTAATGTCCTTCCATCACAAACACCCATGTGTGGAAAATGGCCCTACTATTCCCTTTATTTCTTCTCCCCCCATTCTCTCTATCACTAACCTCAGGCAAAACCGACACCTTTGTGTAACTGCTTCAAGCGCTGATAGCAGTGGTGAGCTTTAGCATTGTAGCCAGGGATGTGGAGGATACATACAGACAGACTGGACTTGATGCAGGTTTTAAAAGAAGAATCGGAGAGTTTCATCCCTTTTTTTACCCTTTCAAGTTTTTTTGAGAAACCGATATAGTCACTACAAGCAGTCTGCCGTTCTCGCCAGTTGTCAGAATCTGATGTATTGCACATTACTCTTGCAGTGATTTCCTTACTATCGACAGGACTGTTGGCATCTTATCCGGAGAGACATTTACACGTTTGTTGGTGGAATTCTAATGTTTGCTATATCCTTTACAAACTAAAAAAATGTCCACCAGTGGTGGCTGTGGTGAGGGTGGCCAACAGGCTCCATCTGTGTCTTGTCCATATATCCAGGTTTCAGTCCCACAGCCGGCACCATTTGGCAAGGGCCCCACGCTTACATCTGTTGGTTGCTCTCAATCGGGGCCCATTCGCTGGCACCCACACTAATTAGCGCGTTGGCACGAGGGTGGCCGAAGACTGCAATTAACTTCAATCAGCCAGATTAACTAGACCGCGCACTGCAGAGGCATTTTGTTTATCCGGGACTTGCAGGGGCAAAGAATAAATTGATTCAGATCGCGACTAATGAGGTCGCTGATCGTTTTGGTGAGAGAGAGAGAGAGAGGGGTTGGTGGTAAGTGTGGCTGTCCTTTTGGGCACTTTCACTTGTGTCTGTGTGGAAGTGGAGGTTCGTCCATGTTGATATTTTCTTACATGTGCATATCGTCAAGAGCAGAGTACTGACCAGAGATTTTAGTCAGAGGGATTTTAATGATCGTAGCTTTAATAATCACTTAACATCATTCTAAATTGTCATACAGTTTTCCACTGTTTTCTTGTTAACAATGTGTGTTTTCCTCAAATTTTGGCAATGAAGTATCGTGATTCTACCTCACTAGTAAGTGACGTTAATTAACCATTTCTGACATTTCCCTGTCAAACCGTATTGGGTATATAAAAAACTCATTAATTATTCTCGGAATGCTCTTTAAGGAGGGCTCTTATCACATCTCTGGCTGACATATAGTTGTTGCTAAAATCTCAACAAACATTCACAATGGGAGCTGTGATATTTTTGGGAGCTGTAAAAAAATAGTTTTCACATAGTGTTGTTTGCCTCCCTCTCGTATGACTGGTTTATTGGCTCTCCTAGGCATTGCAGGCATGTGCTACATGTGGACAGGACAGGATACCACGCTGGCCCCCAGAAACCACATCAAACGTGTGTGTTTGCCTACTGCATATAGGCCCAGAGTAATATACAATGTACAATGCAAACTAGCAGGAGAAATAAACTAGAGAGCCTTCAGATGAGTGCACAGTGATCAGTCTTTTCATCGCCTCATTGCTCTCTTATTGTTTTTTGTGTCAGCGACGTCTCTCAACCCATCACTCATCTGTATTAAAGGTGTCATTTCATCGTTTTTTCATTAATTTCACCATGGTCTCTAGTATTAATGAATGCCATGTGAACCAGTTTTGGTGTAAAAAAAATGCTTTATTGCTCCTGTTGCAGACTGTTCTAGTTTGGTGGAGGAGATGGAACAGGGAGAATGACAGGTTCCGGCTACGCTAGTCACAGGCTACAATCATTCAAAACCCATTTGATTTTAGCCTATCAAACTGAAGATTTAAACGCTCAAAACAAACACATCTACTTACCTATATTTTGCTAAGTGAATGTGTTCTGCAACAAGACTGCTCTGGTAATCACAATTATGACATGGCTTTTTCTAATTAATGAACTTATGTCACTGACACACTTTCTTTCTTACACGTACACATACATACACACACACACACTCAATAATCACTCCACACATCACATTCTCTCTATTCCTCCTTCCTGTTCCCACCCACTGCTGTGACATCATCACCTAAAGGCATGCTTCACGTGCACTTACTCTGGCAGTGCCACCTGCACCCTTTTCCTCCTCCCTTCAAGTACACACATATCACACACACACACACACACACACACACACACACACACACACACACACACGCACACACACACACACACACACACACACACACACACACATTCTGTCTTTCTTTGTATCTTTCTCCTTCACACACACACACACACACACACAACCATGCACTCATAAAACATCCCAACCCCAACCCCCCACCTCCCCTACCCCCATCCCGCCCCCCAGCAACCTGCCAAGTGGCTGTTCTCTCTTCCTGCACCAGCCTGGCACTCCCTGTCACCCAGTAGCCGTGATGAAAGGGAACGCCGCGCTGCTGCATGAAAATTTCATACGACTCTAATAAATATCTGCAGGCTGTGTTACCAAAAAGAAAAAAAAATAGAAAAGAAAACGAACGCAAATGAAAGAAAAGAAATCATGACACAAGAAAGAAAGGGCAGGGAGAGCTCACAGAAGTGTGAATGCTTGTGTGTGTGTGTGTGTGTGTGTGTGTGTGTGTGTGTGTGTGTGTGTGTGTGTGTGTGTGTGTGTGTGTGTGTGTGTGTGTGTGTGTTTCTCTGTCTCCCCTGATACCTACTGGCGTGCTGTTCCTGCTGCTAACTGTAGTTGCCCCACAGGATGCGGAGTGAAGTTTAATAATACTAATTTGGCTCGTGTTGTTCATGCTAAAACATGACCATTTACAGCAAGCTGTCCTTCGATGCTTGACTGAATGCTTTGAAGTAAGTATTTTATGAGGAAACGTAATGACCAGGCAAATGTAATAAGGATCACAGTGTTACAATAACATCCCCTGAATGAAAATGAATGAAGCATCAGTGGTATCGGTCCAGTCGACACGGCAGCTGTAGTGCTAATACAGTAGTGCCTCGACTTATGAGAATTTTAATTCATTCCGTGACGAAGCGCGTATCTCAAATTATTCGTATGCCAAATCAGTTTCCCACTGAAATGGATCGAAATGCTATTCATCCATTAAAAACATTGCATTTTTTTATAAATGTTTTTAAGGACAAAAATTAAGATAGATTTATTTAACGTAACTTTATTTTATTTAACTTAATTTTTTTTTTTTAACTATTATTTAACTTTTTTATTTCATGCAAAATTTTCTGCATGTCTTTTTTCGTCCACGAAAATTACCACTCCGCGTCTAAATACTCCATGTCTGTTACCAAAGACAGAAGTATACAAAGTAAATCAGTTGGCTTTTTGTGTTATGTACAGGGGGTAAATGGTGTTCAAGGTGCCCAATTATATAAAACTGTTAAACTTGACTTTAGTGTAATGCTGCATAAAAGGTGTGTCTCAATGTAGTTTGAAATAGAGAGAGCGAAGGTCTCCATTAGGTATGTAGGTTTTTGGTGAACATGTAGGTGTGTACCAATTGCCCTTGCCTGTATATATATGTGTGTGTGTGTATGAGAATGTGTGTGTATGCCACACACAAACACGCACACACACCCACTCACTCCCTCTCAGGAGTGTCACCGTGGCAGATAAGGCGCTCAGCGCTGGCCTCTGCCCACCGCATCGTCAGTGCTCCGCTTGCATGCGTTGCAGAGCAGGATGAGGTGGATTGGTGGGGGGCTGGGGGGCACTAGAGCGAGGCCCCCTTAAATCCCTGGGACCCTGGCGGTCTCGTGACATTTACTGTGCGTCAGCGGCCGCCCGAGCACTTGTCAGTCGCTGTTATTGTTGAAAAGGAAATAGGTCATTTATCATAAACACAGGGGACGGGTTCACTGCCAAATGGACTGCTTTGAGAAGGTGGCGGTGTGGAGCGAGGGGGTAAAGGGTATCATTACTGACTCTCTTGACCAGGAAAATACGGCTGTTTGTTGGTATGGTGTGCCATGCTCTTTTCAAAACATGCTGCAAATGACTCCCCAATTTCTTTTAGGTTAAGTATTTTTTGTGTTCTACCTAATCACCAGTGGAAACGACCACGTGTTCTGTTGCACAAAAAGAGTTGTTGGTGAAAAGCATTAAGAGGGCACTGTGATAGGCTTATACTCTCGCTCTACCAAAGCTCTTAGTTCACATCACCATAGTAACACCAAGCAGAAAGAAATGACAAAAAATCTGTCACCTACAGAGTTTGACAATGTCCGTTATTCAAAAACAGGCATGGAGCTGGGAGCCATATTTTCGATGATGTCAATTCGCAGGTCTATGGATAAACTTGATAATGATCATAGCTTAAGATTTTAGGTAAACTGTGCTCCAGAACTACGTCCGCAATCAGACCATCTCTTCTAGACACATAAGTCTTTCAGTTAGTCAAAATGTTTTGTACAGCTTGTCATATGCAGTGAAGTCTTGTATATAGGATGTGATGGGTTGTCTATGATGTTTTTAGGATTACCTTTGGGCAGATGTACACAGATTCGGTCCCATTTCAGCAGTGTTTGTGTCCCAAGATGTAATGCTGCCATAACTTTTCATACCATTCATACAACTTTATTTGAAGTGCAACATTTCAAAGTAATACATGTTTTTAATAATTATCAGAGAAAACACGTTGTAATGACATTTATGTCAAGTGTAACAGCATGGTCAATTTTCAGTTAATAATGTTAAATGATATATATATATTTGCTACATTTTGCACTGTTAACCCTTTTCCCTGTATAACATGTGCTTTTTGGAAATTAACAGTGTGGTGTGACAAGGGCTAAGCTACTTTCTCAATTTTCACAAATATTTTATGGTTGTTATGAATATATAGGTCATAAATAGGTCTGTCAAGCTTAAGCATTTAACACTGTTTGGAGAAAAAATCATAGTTTAAAAGATTTTATCAAAAAGTAATGTTTGTAGCTATTAAATAGAACAATATCTAACCCGAATAATGCCATGTAGCATGCTGCTAGTACTAAGAATTAGCATCAGATTAAAACAAAATCTTCAACCCCGTCACATTCAACCCCGTTACATTTTTTAGTGATATGTGGTTCAATGACTGCTACCGGGATGAATATTTTTGCAATATTTCATGTATATTCTTGTACACATGACCTGTTGGAACTTATGTAGATGTTTGTTTGCAACTAAACTAAAAAATTCCTGTGAATAATGCAATAAAGAGTTTGCAATAAAGACTGTGACGGGGTTGATATGAAATGTGACGTGTCCTATGCAAAAACATATGCAAAATGTATAAATATGCAAAAAAATAACTTACTTTTCTATGTTTAGGTGGGAAAAAAGTATTTTCTGTACAGAACTGACATTATTAGACATTATCAAATCAAATAGATTTAAATATCTGATGTGTTTTTCACCATCCTTTTCAATCACAAATGGCGCCGTTTCTGTAGAATCACCCACACTCGAGAGGCAGGCTGAAGAAAATGGTGGAGAGACAGATGAAGGAAAATGGTTGTTGCCAGACTCGGGGTATATCCGTGTATCATGCAAATGATATTTCCTTTGCCAGGTGCAACAACGTTATCAGTGCACATCTTTCATTACGGCACACCGAGCTGACCTGAATAAACCCGTATTCAGGTTTGGCTCAGATGGGATTTTTTAATATTTTAACTCAGACAAAAAGTGTATTTGTACCATGGCCTTGGTCTGTTCATAGGTATTGTTATGAAGTGCTTGTACCTTTTTTTTCCTTCCCATCCTCATATATTGGCAAGACAGTCTATTCACCTGACTTGATTTGCCTGTAATGATGTGTGTGTTAAGTGGAGATAAGTGTGGTGAGGCTTGTTCACCCGTCCACTTTGATATATTTGCTTAGGCTGCCTCTCATCTCTGCCCTTTTAAAAGTGCAGTAACTACATGAACACAGAAACTCAGAAAAATGCCTTTAAAGTTGTTACAAGGCCCAGTCAAACATGTTGTAGGAATAATACTGATGATACTTTTATTCAGTTTCTTAATAGAAAATAGCAAGTGATTTAGTCACAAGACAAAGGAGGTGTTATAAAGTCAATTTCCAGTCTAAACTCAATTTGATAAAATTTGCAGTTACTGCCTTTTGGCTTTGTAGGACAGATCTGTCCACTGTCTGTTTAAATAGGGGAAAAAAATATATATAAAATTCGGTTTTGGACGCCCTAAAGTTCTTTTCTTTATTCACCACTATTAGGCGATTTTATGGCTGGGGTCACAGGGAGGCAGATTCTCTGTTCAAAGTCAAAAAGAAAAAGAAATTGAGAGCATTAGAAGCTGCGATGAAAGCCTTGCTGCAGCGCTTCAGGGTTCAATGGCGAATCCTGAAATCACCATTTGATACACATTCATATCCCTTACATACTTTTTTTTTCTCCCTGTGCTATAATCCAGCCTATGAGACCAAAAACCCTCCCTGTCCTTCCTCCATATCCCTCCATCCACCCTGGTCTTCCTGATTAAATGACAATCTTCCTAGTCTCTTGAGGGTCCTCTTTTTGGGGTCATAAACTTCTTCCAAAACTGGAATGGCTCGAGGCCGCCATCTCCCATGGCAACTAGCTGGCTAATTTTTCTTTCTTTTTTTTTTTCGCTCTTAGGCATGACACAGCTTTCTGGATCAGCACACCCTCGGTGAATGTAAATAATGTTAATGGGGAAGAGGGGATATGAATAATTTATTTGGCATAAAAAAGTCAAATATCTTAGTCGTCATCTCGTCTTCTTTGCGGGGCACATTACCACGGAGTATCACGGCCCAGCCGGCAGCATGTGAATACAGGCCTGGTCTGAATGACTCACTGCCTGATGAATTTATGCAATGTCTTTGTGCGTGAGGAAATAGGTGTGGATCTCTGTGCTGGTGTGTTAAAGCATATACCCAAAATGAGACCCTGTATGATTTTTTTTTTTTTTTTTACATTTCTTTTGTATTTTTCATAGCTTTGGGGTATGCAAACAGTAAATTGAAAAAAAAATGCAATGTATATACTGGAGAGAGAAACTGTATTCTACAGAAACCATTTTCTCACTTGAATAGAGATGTCTCATTGCGATTCCAACCCTTTTTCTCACTTTACTTTTGATCTAAGGTGACGTCACCTGTGAGGGGAATAAGGTCCAACAGAAACTATCCCCCCATGATGAATCATGGCCATCCAATCAGCTGCTGTGGCCTAGTGGTTAGAGAGTTGGTCTTGGGATTGGAAGGTTGCAGGTTTGAGTCCCTTTCCGGTAGGAAGAATGGGGGTGGGGGGGTAAATAACCAGTAACTTGAGCAAGGCACCTAACCCCACATTGCTCCAGAGACTGGAACTGAAATCCTGCAAGCAACTGTAAGTTGCTCTGGATAAGAGCGTCAGCTAAGTGTAATGCAATGTTAACACTCTTAGCAGAGGGTTCGCTCTGACGCACACATATATACAAGTAGTCATTGATTGAGGCACAGTTTTAAAACATAAACTCTGTGACTTTGGAAAAATTGGCTCTTCATGAAGTTCTTTATTAGTGTGTGGGTCCGGATGTGTGCTAATTTATCTGTGCCATCCGTGTGTGTGTGTGGGTGTGCGTGCATGTGTGTGTTTCCCTCCAAATCTCTTTCTTTTTGCGAATGTGCTAATGTGGCTATTCCCGTAGTATGTTTGTGCATGTGTACTGTGCCAATATATTGATGCGGTAGGTGGGGAGCGTGGGGGAGGGTGCATGGATCCTGGCTGTTGGCGGCTAATCCGCACTCTTCAGCCGGGTTTTGGGGAATGAGACATTGATTCTTGGCCAGATGGGACATTTAAGGCATGCTGGGGAGTGGATACGTCTCTCCTTAATGAACCTTAGCAGGTCTATCTCACCGACTTTCTTTGTCTTTCTCTCTCTTTCTCTCTGTCATTCACACACACACACACACACACACACACACACACACACACACACACACACACGCACACACACACACACACACACACACTCACACACACACACACACATATATATTTTGCACATATGTGTTGTGATGTGATGTCTTATCAGATTCACATATACTGTACAGACAAATCAATCATTGTAATTAGTTATGCTTTACATTTTCAAATAAATGTTTTTTAGATCTCTGGATTGTGGAAAAAAAGTCCTCGCAGTCTGCTGAAGAGGATGACTGCAGTTATTGATTTTTATGAAGCAAGTACCAGCAGCCTGAAAGAAATCTGGCCCTCTCTCCACTCCTTTACTTTGGAATAAGCAAATGAAGTAAAGTCGAAGCCAAAGCCAATACACACACACACACACACACACACACACACACACACACACACACGACAGAAACACTTACAGGGCACACAAGAACAGGACACACGCAGCACACTTATTGGGCACAGTGAATGGAAACCTAGGTGTCATAGAGAATTTAAAGGTCTGGTTTTGTGTTTCTGTGATCCAGCACATGCGTCTATAACCTCTGCCACTGCATCTAAATGACCTTTCACATTTTGAAACCAAAAGGCCCAGAGCACACAGGGGCAGAGTCTGCGCCTGACCCTCCTGCTCCTGCCCAACCTCCAGCCTGATGGACAGCAGCGTGGCTCCTGATCTGAAGCATCCTCAAGTATGTGTGGAGATGTTTGTCAGGTATTAGGCTGCCAGTGTTTCCAGAACAGAGAGACAGACGGAGAGAGAGAGAGAGAGAGAGAGAGAGAGAGAGAGAGAGAGAGAGCGATACAGACAGAGAGAGAGAGAGAGAGAGAGAGAGATACAGACAGAGAGATACAGACAGAGAGAGAGAGAGAGAGAGAGAGAGAGATACAGACAGAGAGAGATACAGAAAGAGAGAGTGGGCCATACAGAAAGACAGGAACAACTAATGAGGAATGTGCTGGATGTCTCTCATGAAGGCTAATTAGTCCATACTTAGTGGAGACCCATGGTGGTGTGTGAAACACTGAACTCGGAGTTATTTTGAGAGGAATGTGCTGAGAGTGGTACTGATGCTGTGGTGTTGCTGATGCTGTGCTGATGTGCTGTGGTGCTGCTGATGCTGTGCTGATGTGCTGTGGTGCTGATGTGCTGTGGCTGTCAGGATTGCTCTGGGTCAGATGAACATAGGAGGAGGTTAGTGGTCGGATTGTTGAAGCTCAGTGATTTTTTTTGTTTGCATAAAAGTGTGTGTGTGCGTTTATGTGATTGTTTGTAAGAGAGACAGAGGTACATTGTGTGTGTGTGTGTGTGTGTGTGTGTGTGTGTGTGTGTGTGTGTGTGTGTGTGTGTGTGTGTGAAAGAGAGAGAGAGAGAGAGAGAGAGAGAGAGAGAGAGAGGCAGACTGAGAGAGAGACAAAGAAAGTGTGAGGGACAGAGACAGTGAGAGTGAGACAGCAAAGAAAGCCACAAATGAGGGGGATGGATAGTGCATCGATAGATTCATCAGAAGCTAACTGCATGGAGAAAATTGCTCCTACACGTACACATGTGTGAGCTCCACTTAGTGTGTGGGCTGCAATGAAGATCAGATGCATATACGTACTGCCATGTGGACATCGTGTTGGCACGTCTTAAAAGAATGGTAGAAACTAACTTGTTAATGAGCTCCTTTTGAGCACAGCATGAGAGATTGGAAATATGGATCTGAGCGGTCGTCAACCTCATAGTGAAGACGGTTAAACTCATTATGTGATAGAGATGGCATGGTATCAATCCAGTTTTGGAGCTCCTCAAAGGTACTTTACCGCCACACAGTTCCGCACTGAGTGTGCTAAATGCCATTCCCAGCGGAAGTTCAGCAGGAGCAACGTGGAGATGATTTATGGGTTGTCTGCTTTCCCGCTCCTCGTTCCCAGAGGGAATTTGAAGCCTTCCCCCTCTTCAGCTGTATCGTTCCCCCTCGGCATTCTGATCCCTCCCCCCGTCACCTTCTTCCTCGTCGCGGAACCCAACCCCCGGGGGACGTTCACTGGGACAGTTGTCTCGCTCGCTGTCTTCGTGACTTCTCAGAACCTTGTACCTTCACCTCACTATGCATGCAACAGACTCAGTCACTGAGAAGAGTGAACTTGCTGAAGCACGAAGAGCTGGTTAGCTGGTTACCTGTCAGAAAATATAACCATGAAAGGTACAGTACTTGATGATAGGACAACATTTTTTTTTGTTAAAATTGCATTACATGTCATTTAGGTGCCGTTCTAAGTCACAAGAGTGACTTAAAGTAAATTAGGTACAGGGAAAGTCCCCCTGGAGCAAAGCAGGGTTACATGCCTTATTGAAGGGCACTTCAGTTGTGGATGAGGGTGCAGGAGACCGTCAGAAACGATTTGTTGGAGGTGTGGACTCTGCTGAAGTTTAAAAAAAGTGCCTCTGCCTTTACCCAATCGCTAACGCCTGGTCGTCACGTATGCAATTAGCCTACCTACGCACTACAATTCAAATGTAGCACACATCACGGCTAACGAACACACCCTCTGTTCGCTGATTGGATCGGTCTTGCTGGGACTTGCTAAATGACCCTCAAGAGATTCCGGTCCAGACCCTCTGTACAAAATGAAATGAAGTACGAGGGGCGGGTTTACCAGGCTAGTGCAGGAGAGCACTGGGTAAGCACTCCCTCACCCACATTTTAAAGATAGTCACACATTTTAGCCTAGTTTACTTTCATAAGTCAAACTTTTTTATTTCACCCCCAACAAAATACAAGGATAAACCTTTTCTTTTAATCTCTGATCCCCGAGAAGACGCTCGTGGTCTGGCGTGACGGGCACGAACAAAGTGACATTATCAGCAGCATGAGCGACTTAAGCGCGACCTTGAGGCGACCTGACACGACCCTCGTGCACCGGCGCACAACAATTGAGAGCAAACAATATCTGGTGAGTTGATGGCAGTGGCGGAAACCGTGTACACAGTCCGGGTGGTGGGTCTGTGTAAATTCCAGCCCAATTGAATGGCGCCCTAATCCGCCGTGCCGCGTTCTTGTCTTATCTCCCCGCCGTGCTTGACTGTAATAACCTCTCACTTTTGTTTGCACACGGCTTTCGCTGCTCTCGCGCCCGCTAGCTCCTGAGCTAACGACGGGATTAGCGCTTGACTGGCTGGCTGCAATAAGAGAAGTTTAGTAATACCAGTAAGATGACACACACACACACACACACACACACACAGATTCACGCATTAACACACAATGACAAATACACACAGACACACACACACCCACCCACACACCCGCCCATTCACACAAACACACACAGAGACAGACAGACTGATGTGTACAGAAAAAATTGCTCTTGTGGGTTGGGTGGGGCTGGTGTCTGGTATTGGATTTATCTCACCGGATGACCCAGCTCACATTGAGCGCGACGGCGACGTTCCCCTCCAGACTGATAGGATGCACTCATACACACTCAGACATAAGCAGGCTCTGTCCACAATCAGGCGCTGTCTGACACTGGTCTAATTTCAAATTTCCATGTGCAAGTCTACAATTTGCCCTGGTTCTTTGATAAGTGACTCCCATTTGTCATTGTGATTACACAGCACACCACAGCACACAGTGCACACAATGAAAACGCAACTTGCACGGCACGTAACCCATCACACACATGAACAGGGGCAGGAGCAGCAGGTGCTTGCTGGAAAATGACCGATTTTCAAAATGTACAAAATGGACTAACGTCCGGTTTCCTTGATATGAGTTCTTGAGTGACGTGAGCGTATTAGTTTTATTGTTAGAAGATAAATGACACCACATGGCTCCATTTGCTACCAGTAGCTATGGGGGAAGAAAATGGCAGTATGCGATTATCAGGGATACATGTCATAAATGTCTGTATGCTCCAGAAAGCGTAAGTGCTACAGAAATGCTCTCCATACGTCCTATATTTTAATCACTGACTCACATGCTGGCATATATACTCCGGTTAGGTTAGGTTAGGTTAGGTTTCTTTATTATACTCCACCAGGGAGATGGGTTGTCTTGGAAATAGGAAAGTTGCAGCACCATAAAAACACACAACACAAAACAAAAACAGCACAGACAAAGCAACATACAGTACACACACACACAGACACACATCTGCAGTTGCTGCCATTTTGCTTTTTAGGGCAGATCTGTCCACTGTCTGTTTCTATAGAACAAATATATATATTTTAGGTGGTTGCTGTGGGCTATACTTACTACAGCAGCTATACAAGCAAGTGGTAATGGTTTGTATCATGCAGAACATGACACCCTCTGCTAAACAGAGCAAATGCTTGCTCAAGTTAGGCTTTTAAGGAGCAGCATTTCCTCCTTTTAGTTTTCTAGTTGATGTTGTTTAATTCAGTGGACACTGAGGAGTGTCGACCACATCAGGCACTTCAGGGTTTATTTGGTGTGAGTGTCCACAGCATTACCAATTTAACACAATGGTTTACATAGCCCTCGGCGTTACACAGGCTTCGTGACTATTTTTCTCTTCTCACTCTCTGTTACGTACGTCTCTCTTTCTATCACTTTTTATGTTTCTTTTTCTCTCTAAACCTAACCCCTTGTTGTCTCTCTCTCTCTCTCTCCACACCTTTCTCTCTTTCTACGTCTCTCTCTTTCTCTGTCTCTGTCTCTCTCTGTCTCTCTCCCTCTCTCTCTGTCATGCCCACTTCCTCTTTGCTTCTCAATCCATCCTGTCCCTCTGCAGTTCCTTTCTGGTCTTTTCTAAGGTTTCTCCTTGGGTGTCACTACTAAGAGCTCCCCTGACATGTGGAAGTATCCACCTGCGTGGCTGCCCTTTTCGCCTTAACGTCTGCCCATCCCACTTTCCACCCCCATTCCTCTAAAGGAATCACTTAAGGCCTGGAGATGGAGAGAGACTTCTAGAAAAAAGCTGTGTTTCTGCTGGAAGGATCACGGAAGTGTATAGTTGAAACCAACCCTTCCTGTCTGACTAAGATGAACAGGGAAAAGCACTCAGGGTTCCTTTGCTTATGAGAGAGAGAGAGAGAGAGAGAGAGAGAGAGAGAAAAGGGAAAGAAGAAACAAAAGAAGGAAGGATGAGGTTGGAAGGAAGGAGTAGCCTGTTCATTGTCAGTAAATGTGCCCCACCACACCACACAGGGTGGAGAATGTCACAATGTTGTGTCAGACTGAAACAGACATGGTATGCAGTGTCACAAAAAAAAAACAGTCAAAGAGTTAAGGAGGGCGAGAGAGGTAGACAGACAGAGAGAGATACATAAGCAGCTGGGATTAGTCTGAAGGTTTTTTTTTCAGCAAACTGCTAAGGTCATGCTAGCCGATGGACTCCAAAGTAAATGTCATACGGACATACTGTATAACACCATCCGCAAGCCTATCAAAAAACGAGGAAATACATGCATTAATATCCCACTGGTGCCAACCGAGGTGAATTTTACTCTTTTCCTGTTACGGCAACAAAATGTACAACATGTCAGAGTTGTAGCACTTTGGCTTATAGTAACGCAGCTGTGTGCCTCCATCCAGCGTATTGAGATGTGTCATAGGCAGGCAGAGAGGACACGGAGGGGAATTGGATGGTGGGAGGTGATGTTGGCCAGATGTGTTTTTTGTGTGGGATGTGTGGAAATATCAGTCCCCCATGGCCTGACCTTTAGAGCCCTCCCCTGGAGCATCTTGAACAGAACCCCTTCAAATCCCAAAACCATACACTGACACAGGCACGCAGGCACGCACGCACACACGCACACATGCACGCACGCATGCACGCACACATGCATGCACATACACTGAGGAAGGCCAACAGTCAATCAGGGAATTTTGTGAGTGTGTGCATGTGCGTGTGTGTGTGTATGTGTGTGTCCCTGTGTGTGTATGTGTGTGTGCGTGAGTGAGTTTGCGTGTGCGTGTGTGTGCATACGTGCACGCATGTGTTTGTGATGAGAGCTATGGTCCCTGTCGGGGCCGGTGGGTTGTGTTGCTGGGCTCCTAATTAGCCCTGTCACTGGCTGCGTGTGTGCTTCTTAATCTCCCTTAATGAGAGAGGCACTCGCTGCGGCCCGCAGCACACATCCGTCTCAGCCAGGGGAGACCGGCTGAACCTCCGCAGTGCTCCACCCCTCCATCTCCGCCCCTCCACAGCACCCTGCACCAGTGGGGGCACCCCGCTACACAAGACACCTCGCTTGGTGTGGGGCTGATAACAGACAGGGCTTTTTCAGTCTCTCTCTCTCTCTTCTCTTCCTCTTTTATTGGTCGGTAGGGCTGATAGTATTCAGGCACCGTGCCTGATTTCAGCGAAAAAAAATATAGGTCTACACCGAGATTATTTAATAGGAAAAGCTTGTCAATGCTGGGATGTTGTCACGTTTGAGTCACCCACAGAGGTCTAATAACAGGAAGCCAACTTTTCCTCTCAATTATCCTCACGTCTAAGGTAGGGTGAGGAAGCCTGAAATGTCACACGGTATGTAATAAAAAAAGGTTGAGCGGAGTTTTCCTTTCCACTTCTCTCAACCAAAGAAACATTCGGCTATCATCATGTTAACATTACACTTATGTAAGGGTGTTAGTTAAGTTTATCAAATCTTATTCCAAAAAATAGTTTGCCAGTGTAGTAAAAGTTCAAGATCAGGATTTTTTTTGAACTATCAGCACTGTTGGTATGTGTGTGTGTGTGTGTAGCATTAAAGGGAAGTATGAGTTCAAAGTGTCTCAAACAATTGATGGATACCGTTTCTTCGAATCTATTACTGATACAACTAACAGAATGGCCAAATGAGTCTGCAGAATGTATAATCAGTTAAGTATATAGTCAGCTAAACAAGGATCTGTTGTGTGGCTTTTGATTGTGGAACTGTCAAAGAGGAATCTGATGGTTTTCATCTGGTAGACCTTTCCTCACCTTGATGTGTAAAAGTCTGTCCAGTTAGATTTAATGGCAGGGTTTGGATATTGCTGTGGACTAGGTTGCCATGGAGAACAAAGAGAGGCTTGATCAGAGATCAGCGTGTTTCCATGAAGCAGCTCTTGTTTTTTTTTTTTTTGGAGGTTCTTTTACATGCTGTGAAATATTTAATTACTTTTAAAATGGGCTTTCAAAAATCAGTGTCAAACACGTAGGGTGCTGAAAATATATTGGTAATTAAAAGAATTTCAGCCTTCAAATAAAATAAGAAAAGTAAGGTCAAACAATTTTTGTTGACATGTGGAATAAAAATATAATGCAGTTATGATTCTTTTTTCGTAATTCAAGTTTTTGAAAAATAGTGGTACATAGAGTAATGTGCAAAAGTTATAGGCAGGTGTGAAAAAATGCTGGCAACTAGGAATGCCTTCAAAAATGGAAGTGTTAATCATTTATGTTCAGCATTTAATAAAATGCAGTGACTGAACAAAAGAGAAACCTAAATCAAATCAATATTTGGTGAGACCACCATTTGCCTTCAAAAGAGGATCAATTCTTCTAGGTCTACTTGCATAGAGTTTTTGAAGGAATTTGGCTGGTAGCTTGCGCCAAACATCTGTGGATGTAAGCTCCCTGACATATACAACCAATTTGGTGTAATTGGTTGATCATACACCTGACTACAATCCTGCAAAATCCCTGACTTTGTGTGTACCCCTGTGTGTGTACACTTTGTGTGCACCTGCCCGAAGCTTGAAATGATTAAAATGATTAACACTTCCATTTCTAGTTGACAGCGTTTCTTTCACACCTGCCTAAAACTTTTGCACATTACTGTAGCTTATTTGGTACATCATATAACAGAAAAGAAAAGATGTTCAGACAGTAAAATTAACATATTTGTTGTCCCTGGTTAAAAGAAAAATATTACAACATACAGTGTTAACAGGCAAGAGTGCATTAACACAAAAGCATAAAAGATAAATGCTGCAGTTACGATTCTTAAGGGAACAGAAAGTAAACAGTGTCGAGTCAAACGGAACGGACAGTAGCACTAATGACTGGTTGTTTCCACCCTCAGCTATAGGAGTGGAGAGTAAAGCTCCATTTTGTTTTGCAGCCACAGGTGGCTATTTACTGCAGTGCCCACCGCATCACTGCTCAGATATCCAGCACTTACACCCAGCTTCTGGCCGAATTCGCTTATTCACTATATAGTGTAGTGTGTTAGTTACATTGTCTGGTTCCCTACATACTATACTATATAGTTAACAACAGAACATTTTACATTTGATCCCAGAATACCCCATTTTTCTGGGGAGATTTTTTTGCAGCCACTAATACCTAGCCTGCTAAACTAGCACCTCGTACTTCATTTCATTTCATTTTGTACAGAGGGTCTGGCAGTGCGGTACTGAGAAACGTTTTTTTTTTTCCTGGAGGTGTGGGCTTCGATGAAGTTTAAAACAAGTTGCTCTGCCTTTACCCAGTCGCTAACGTGTGGTTGTCACGTATGCAATTAGCCTACTTACAGTACGCACTACAATTCAAATGTAGCACACAAAGTCAACGTCATCGCTCATAAACACTCCCTCTCTTCGCTGAGTAGCTGGGATTGGCTTGGATTGGCTGGTACCTAATAAAGCAATGTCAATGGTAGCACTGTACAAAATGAAATGAAGTACGAAGGGGCTGGTTTACCAGGTTAACTAATACCTAGGCTGTGTCTGAAATATTTACTTCCCTATGTAGTGCACTGTATAGTTTGTTAGTCACAATGTCTAGTTCCCTATATAGTGATTGTGTGAACATTTTAAATTTGCCCCTAGAATGTCACATTCGCTTCAAAGGACTTTTTTATGAACCTTAAATTAATCTTGTGAATCTGCCGCTAATGCTGCCAAGTGTGGTTAATTGAAGATTAAATAGACGTTTGTTATTGAACATAAATAAGTCATTGTTGTCACCCCTCTGTGAATTGCGTGATTTGTTCTAGTCTGGCACATGGTTGGCAGGCATCATAAATATCACACACACACACACACACACAGGCACAGGAGAGGGAGACACACACACATACGCCCACAGGCATACAGAGACGCGCACACACACTCACAGGCACAAAGCGACACATAAAAACATTCACACACGTGCACACACATATGCAGATGCACACACACACACACACACACACACACACACACACACACACACACACACACACAGCGCATGTCCACACATACACAGGCACACAGAGACACACATACATGCACTCACACACACACACACACACTCACACAGCCACAAAGAGAGAGACATGTACATGCATGCACACATACAAAACACACATACACACACACACACACACACACACACACACACACACACACACACACACACACACACATCTACACACTCAGACTGACAGATATACCGCTATTCATTGCCAAACTGCACTGGGCATGACAGTGATGGTTATACACAAAGCAAGAGCAAAAAAAAAAAATCTCCCTCTTCCAAAAACACCAACTCCTCCCATTTAGTCAGTCCACGTCAGATGGCCAGACGGAAGAGTAGCCCCAGCACAGAGGAGAGACCCTTAGAAGTGCTCTAGTTCAAAGGAACGCATGTACACACACACACACACACACACACACACACACACACACACACACACACACACACACACACACACACACACACACACACACACACACACACAATACACTCTCTTTCTAAGGCACACACACAAACACGCTGGCATAGACTCCCTCCCTTTCTCTTTCTCTCTCTCTTTTTTCAAAGGCACGCATACACACAGGCATATGCACACACACACACACACACACACACACACACACACACACACACACACACACACACACACACACACACACACACACACACACACACACACACACACACATGCACACATGTGAACACAGACATTGTCTGCAGTCACTCATGCATGCCTCTGTGCCTGATCAAAAATGTATAGCACCATGTAGAGAGGGGAGCCGAGCCACAGGTGTAGAGTATGGAGACAATTGTTTCAAATGTAAAACAGGCCCTGTGCTGTTTGAGGCATTGTGTCTTTATGCTGCGGTGATGTAGGGGGTTATATGTCTATAAGACTATATGTTTCAAAAAGGGGGAGACAACGTGCTTTATGTGCTCTCTCTCTCTCTCTCTCTCTAACTCTATCTCTGTCTCTCTTTTTCTCTGTCTGTCTATGTCTGTCTGTCTTTCTCTCTCTCTGTCTCTCTCTGTCTCTGTCTTTTTCTGCCTGTCTCTCTCTCTCTCTCTCTGTCCCTGTCTCTCTCTCTCTGTCTCTGTCCCTGTCTCTCTCTCTGTCTCTGTCTTTTTCTGCCTGTCTCTGTCTTTCTCTATTTTTGGTTTCTTTCTGTTTCATTTCTGCCTTTCCTTCCTTCTCCTCCCATGTTTTCTGTCCCTGTCTCCCTGCTCCCTGTGTGTCTTTGCATGTTTGGGAGAAGAGCATGGCACCAGGTGTTGTGTCAAGTGATGGGCTGCCTGCGACACGGCAAAGATTCATGCCGTCAGGAGCAGCACAGCTGTGCTCCCCATACAGGCACACAGCGCTGGACAAGAATAATTCACTGTCTCTATCTTCTTTCTCTCTCTCTCTCTCTCTCGTTCGCTCTCTATCTCTCTCTTGCTCAGTCTCTTTCTCTGTCTTCCTCTGTCTCTTTCTCTCTCTCTTCCTCTCTCCCTACACTCTTCTCTCTTTCCCTCTTCCTCCTCACTCCCTTTCTTTCACGGAGTGCAGGATAGAAGGGTGGAGAGGGGGAGGGTCAGAGGAAAGCTTAGAGTAAGGACAGATGAGGGGAAACAAAAGCCAAGATGCATGTACATAGGTAGGTGTAGGCGGTTAAAGGGTTTTATGTTGGGTTGTGTAACGGTCTTGTGCACAGGGGCAAAACATGCCTTCCATTCACATAGCTTGCGCTGAGGTGAGGCTGCGATTTTGACCCCGGTAAAATAGCAGGGCAAAAGCCAAGATGCATGTACATAGGTAGGTGTAGGCGGTTAAAGGGTTTTATGTTGTGTTGTGTAACGGTCTGATGTGTTGTGCTTTAGTCGGATAGCAGGCTGCCAAGGGTGGACGCAGAAGGAGGGCTGGACGTGTAAGGCCTGGATTTAGGGCATTGGAGGTTGACTTTGTCTTTCCTTTTTATCCCCCTGAGAGAGAAAGAGAGAGAGAGAGAGATACACACAGAGAAAGAGACAGAGAGAAAGAGACTGAATGAGTGCAGGTCTTTTATGAGTATCATGCTGTTTCCTGTGGCTTGTGTGGATTGCAGGATGAGTAAGATTGCAGTATGTGAAGACACTGAAGTGCCTTCAAGTAAAGACACAGGAATGTGTGTGCGTTTGCGTGTGCATGTGCATGTGTGTGTATGTGTCTGTGTGTGTGTGATAAATGAGATGACATTGTTTACAATCTATACATATTTTCCAAATCAGTATAAGGCTG
>CM050205.1:19835000-19837500 GCA_027475355.1 Coilia nasus
TATAGTGGCAGCCGAGCAGACACACGCGGACGCACAGTAACGCAGGTGTCGCACACAGACTCAAGGATTCACTGGCCTCAGCAATGATTTGCAGGGCCTGGAAATGAAATGGTGCCTGACAGTGACAAATTGACACTGACATCTCCATTGCTTCCTCGGCTTAGGCAGGAAACGAGGCAATGTGGAGTTGTTTCGCTTCTCCCACACACATTCGCCGAATGTTTCTCTGTCCGGCGAGGCACCACCATTAATTTTAAAGACGTGTTTAATAAAATCCGCGAGGTATAAAACCTTGGTATAAATCATTAGCTCCGGAGTGAGTTAGCGATGGAGTTCCCGCCCTTAAAATGAAGCCCAAGTGAGCGTTATTTATCACTCTTATGGGTAGAAGCCCTATCTCTCCCGAAATGGGAGTATTTATCTCTCTTACACGTGTGGAGACTGTGTAGACATGGCCCTGCAAGTTAATTCACACACACACACACACACACACACACACACACACACACCACACACACACACACACACACACAGTCACACTCCTAAAACACACCTATGTTTAACCCAATAACTCCTAGTCCACACAGAAAGCAGGATTCCAGCACTCACTCTCGTCTCTATCTCTGTCCATCCTTCTCTGCATCTCTCTTTCTCTTACTATCTGTGTCTCTCTATTTTTGTCTTTCTCCATGTTTCCTCTTTTCTTTGTCTCCATATTTCTCTCACTCTATGTCTCTTTCTCTCTATTTCTAACTCTCTTTATATATTTCTCTCTCTCTCTGTGTTCAGATGCTTCAGCTTCAACATCTTGATCTTAACCTGCACCCACCCACCCACACACACATACACTCTCTCTTCTCTCTCTCTCTCTCTCTCTCTCTCTCTCTCTCTCTCTCAGTCTCTCTCTCTCTCTCTCTCAGTCTCTCTCTTTCTTTGACTCTATCCCTCTTGTCACCTCTCTGATGTGGCTGTCTCCCCTCTGTGTGGCACCGTGCAGGAGCCAGGCTCCTCATTCCTCCCCCAGCTGTCCCGTCTGCAGAGCACGGGGCTCTGGCTCCTCACACATGCTCAAGTGTCCCCTCAGCTCCAGGATGCATCTATTTACCTGCTGCCAGTAGATCTGTGACTGTCTGTCTTCCAGTGCATTCATGAATATCTGTGTGTGTGTGTGTGTGTGTGTGTGTGTGTGTTGTGTTTGTGTGCAGATGTGTAATGGGGGGGTGGACGTTGTCATCGAATATGCATGAGGATATGTTTGTCTGTGTGTCCGTGTGTGTGATCGCTTATGCATGAGTGAGTGTGTGTGTGTGTGTGTCTGTGTGTATGTGTGTGTGTGCGTGTATTTGTGTGGGTGGAGGGGCTTGTCTGCCAGGTGGTTGCTTGTCTGTTTAGTTGTATGCTGCCCATGGTCATCTACCCCTGTGCCTTGGCCCGAAGCAGTATGGTGAATGGCTACTCGGGGGTCAATATTTGTGTGTGTGTGTGTGTGTGTGTGTGTCTGTCTGTCTGTGTGTATGTGTGTGTGTCTGTCTGTCTGTCTGTGTATGTGTGTGTATAAGTGAATGGTATCTCATATAACATCACTATGTATAGAAGCCAGTCTGTCTGTTGTGTTTTGGAGATGTGTACAAGGATATTTTTATTTATTGTCACTTGCATAGACATACTGGGTAGAGTAGGACATGCAGTGAAATTGTGTTAGTCTTTATGTAATACCATAATAACTGCTTACAGATGTTATTTGGATTCATTCAATTGCTTTTGCACATCTAAAAATAAACAACATTGTTTTCAGTCACTATTTTCTGATAACAAGTTGGCATTTTTTTGCAGTTACACTATCCCATTTGTGCCAGACAAACATCTTTATTGTTATCGATTTTTTGATAGTTGTAGGCAGCACAAGAAGATAGTGTGAATGGTGTAATAGAGGAAATGAGTGTGCGTGTGTGTGTGTGTGTGTGTGTGTGTGTGTGTGTGTGTGTGTGTGTGTGTGTGTGTGTGTGTGTGTATGTGTGTGTGTGTGTGTATGAGGCACTTTTCCCCTTGTCTCTGATGTTGTTTATGAGTGTGATCAGTTAATGGGTTATTGGATGAGTCCCAAGAACAGAACACACATTCCTCCGTTTGGCTGCCAAGCTGGCTGCAGTTAATGTGACATACAGTATAGAAGCTATAAACTGTATGTTAACATCGGCAGTCTAAGTAGTTCATGTTAATGAGCAATGTAATTCGCAAATTCAACAGTTTATGGTTTGACACTGTAGGCAGATGCGCATGTGTGTGAGCATGCTTGTGCGTGTGTGTGTGAGTGTGTGCTGGAGAGAGGAGAAAAGAATTCTATGACAGAGAGTAAATGTGCAGATGTCTAAAACTGATGGGCATGTTAATTCTAGACTAGAGTGACGTGATCCAGACTATATTCATACACTCCATACAGTGCATTTAGGAAGTATTTCGAGCCCTTGTTTTTTTCCCTTTTTGTAATATTTTAGTGTGT
>CM050205.1:19842500-19845000 GCA_027475355.1 Coilia nasus
TAGCTGAAGCACCTGAAAGCAGCACATTTTAGCAGCGACGTGTGCCAGGTGTCTGTGTTTGCATAATGTGACTGACACGCAAGGTTCGCTGTGAGCCCTCGTGTTTCTGTGTTTGAGTATGTAATGCAGCTCAGTTAGTGTGTGTGTGTGTGTGTGTGTGTGTGTGTGTGTGTGTGTGTGTGTGAGTGTGTGTGTGTGTGTGTGTGTGTGTGTGTGTGTGTGTGTGCTCGTGCGCTCGAGAAAGAGAGTATGTATGTGTGTGCATATATGTGTAGGTGTGTGTGCATACAACATGTGTGTGCATACATGTGCACACAAAAAACAAGTGTGTGTGTGTGTGTGTGTGTGTGTGTGTGTGTGTGTGTGTGTGTGTGTGTGTGTGAATGTTGTGGGGTGGGTGCACATACATGTGATGAGTGAGGGTGACAGTAGTGTCATGAGATATGGTGAGATATGGTGTGTGTGTGTGTGTGTGACGGAGCAGGGTGAGTTGTCAATGTGCCAATTAGGCCCAGCTGCATCAGAGTGCAGTGACCCAGTCCCAGTTCGCCCCCCCCCAATCCCCAGCCCATCCCCACCGATAACTACTCTCATCACCCTCACTCTCTTTCCTCTTTTGCTGAACAAGAGACAGCCATGGAGACAGATTGAAAGAGAGAGGTAGAGAAAAAGACAGGGAGAAAGAGGGGGGTGGGGGGGGTGGATTTCTGGGCTGGGACAATGGGCCCAAATGAGGTAAAAAAAAACTATATGAGTGGAGAGGAGAGAGAGAGAGAGAGAGAGAGAGAGAGAGAGAGAGAGAGAGAGAGAGACCGAGCATGAGAATAAGAACAGGTAGATAGAGAGGGAGAGAGAGAGATGGGCTTGATGCATGAGAATTAAGAACAGATGGAGAATATGTGTGTGTGTGTGTGTGTGAGAGAGAGAAAGAAAGAGAGAGAGAGAGAGAGAATGGGCTTGTCACCTCTCATGGACTCTGCCTTCCTGGGCTCTAATAAGATGACTCATAGATGGTTCATCATTATCCTCCACCCGGCTCCGCTATCCAATCAGATCCTCACTCGAGGACTGTTGTGTGTGTGCATGTGTGTGTCTGTGTGTGTCTGTGTGTGTCTGTGTGTGTCCGTGTGTCTTTGCATTCACACACGTGTGTGTGTGTGCACGTGTGTATGGTCTATGTGTCTTTGTCTTTGTACATGGGTGTGTGTGTGTATGTGTCACGATCTCAGTGAGGACTGTGTGTGTGTGTCCGTGTGTCTTTGCATTCACACACGTGTGTGTGCACGTGTGTATGTCTATGTGTCTTTGCCTTTGTACATGGGTGTGTGTGTGTATGTGTCACGATCTCAGTGAGACTGTGTGTGTGTGTGTCTGTGTGTCTTTGCATTCACACACATGTGTGTGTGTGCACATGTGTGCATGTCTATGTGTCTTTGTCTTTGTACATGGGTGTGTGTGTGTATGTGTCACGATCTCAGTGAGACTGTGTGTGTGTGTCTGTGTGTCTTTGCATTCACACACATGTGTGTGTGTCTATGTGTCTTTGTCTTTGTACATGGGTGGTGTGTGTGTACGTGTATGTGTCTCGCTCTCAGTGAGACTGTGTGTGTGTGCGTGTAGGTGTATGTGTGTGTGTGTGTGTGTGTGTCGGTTTCAGTGTGACCGTGTGTGTGTGTGTGTGTGTGTGTCTGTAAAGGTCTGATTATCCAGCCCCTCTTGCCCACTATGACTCTGAGCCGGTCAGATCTCCAGCTGCTTGAAATAGTGTTTCATCAGTACTGATGGCTGGCCCATGTTCACTTTGCTGTCTTAATAGTGTGAGCGTCATTAAAGTTTGTAAAGTTGGCCAACACACACACATAACACACACAATGCAGACATGCATACAGACACACGGCCACAGAAAAGCTGTTCCTGTATAAAGTTTTGATGTGTGTGTATGTGAGAGAGAGGAGGGGTGCAGAATGAGAGAGACAGACAGAGAAAGGGAGAGAGAGACAGCAAGAGAGAGTGAGAGAGAGAAATAATCTCAGGGGCAAATAAAATGGATGAAAAGGAGAATTCCTTTTTCCTGATGGCTCTTAATTAAAATTTCATGAATCTTCACCCAAATGCATTCGTGACTTGAGGGACACTACAGAGTTAGTTTGACAGTGTGTGTACAATTTGGCAGAGATGGTAAACATGTGGTGTGTTTATTTGGGTACTGTATGTGCATTATTTCTAGAGAGAGGGAAACAGGGAGAGAGAGAGAGAAAGGGAGTGAGAAAGGGGAGAGGAGAGAGAGAGAGTGAGAGAGAGAGATATGCCAAAGCGGGAGAAAAAAAACAATAGCAGATTCCAGCATTTGCAAGCATGCTGCTGCGAGCATGATTAGGTGAACCCTTATGACTTCCCTTCTTTATCTTTATCACTCTCTCTCTTGCTCTCTCTCTCTCTCTCTCTGTCTCTCTCTGTCTCTCTCTCTCTCTCTCTCTCTCTCTCTCTCTCTCTCTCTCTT
>CM050205.1:19855000-19860000 GCA_027475355.1 Coilia nasus
AAATTTAGTTCCTTGTCAGTAGCACAGCAGTGCTAAAACAGCAAGAAATTACTGAAATCCAGTCATGTCAGTTCATCTATGTAGCACATTCATGAAACAGGGTCAAAGAGCTTTACAAGTAGCAAAATAATAGTAAACAACAATAAATCAAGCTTTATCTCGCCCACTTGTGATTTTGGATTGTTAGATTTGATTGTGTTTGGTACATAAATTCTACTGTAGGTTGAATAAACTGGTTGATAGGTGGATAAACTCTGTTGAGAGGTGGACAAACTCTTTTCCTGAAATGTGAGAGTGGGTAAACTTCGTTTATACTTGCGTTTATCCCTCACTACATCCCTGAAGGAATTGTATATTGTGGGCAGCTGTGGCCTAGTGGTTAGGGAGTTGGTCTTGCAATCGGAAGGTTGCTGGTTCAAATCCTGTCTTATCCTGCCATGGTTGAAATGCCCTTGAGCAAGGCGTCTAACCCCACACTGCTCCAGGGGCTGTAACTGAAACCCTGTAAATATCTGTAAGTCGCTCTGGATAAGAGCGTCAGCTAAGTGTAATCTAATAATAATAAGTATATGTATACAAAAGTCTGCCATCAAATTTGAAAACAATGAACAAAGAGAGCATGCAACTATGCTCAGCTGTTAGTCAGAGGGGCTGGGACATTTGCATCAGTGCTGGCAAAGACATGTTATAGAGGAAAGGAGGTGAGCGAGATCTAAGCTCAACAAAAGAGGAAAAGGCAGAGGGGCGGGAAGAGAGGGGAAAGAGAGGGAGAGGGAATGAGACTGAAGGTTATGTAAGTAGTAAGAGATTGGAGGAAAAAGGATGAAGAGAACATGACTGAGAGAAGAAGAATGAGTGAAACTAAAGTTTGTGAAAAGAGGAAAAGAAAGAGGGAGAAAGGGGAAGAGCGAGAAAAGGAGTGAAGGGGAGAGGGAGAGGGAGAGGGAGAAGGGGAGGGTGGGAAGGAGGTGATTTGGACTCGTGTGCCTTTCCCGCTCTGGTGGCGGTCGATGTGGCTATCTTGCTGCGCTCTGTCGATACGGGTGCTGCTGTTACACCGCGATCAATCCCACACCAGCGCGCCGCCATGGACAGAGCCCAGTGGCTGGGCTATCCATCTCCACCCCCAGACCCAACCCCTGCTAACACACACACACACACACACACACACACACACACAGACATGCAGACACACACACACGTGCACAAACACACATCCACACACGTGCACACATACAGACACACACACCCACACACACACACACACAGACATGCAGACACACACACACACGTGTGCACACACACACCCACACACATGCACGCATACACACACACACACACAGGCACGCAGACACACACACACACACAGACACATACACATGCATTAAACACACACATATTGGCAAACATACTTGTGTGTTCACAGGCACACAAAACAGACATCAATACACAATACACACATATTGGCTCAATCTCAAATACATACACAAACACAGTAATAATATTCCCATAATGTGTACATTCTGAGAACACATGTACAATTAGGTGCATACCTTAACAACAGCAACAACAACTATAACATACTACTTTTGTAGTGCCTTTTACAATGACTTTAAACCCTGTAGTCCTCCACAGGCTGGATGGACAATTATAATAGACTGTGTGCCCTAATACGCAACCTCAAACTGAGACTATAAATCCCCCAGTTCATATTGGCACATGAGCCCGCGAGGGGGATCCACAGACACCGGAGTCACTCTGGAAACTGAGAAATGAGATGTGTTTTCAGAGCAACGAGGCACACAGCGGTACATCAGCAAGCCCTCACAAGCGCTTACCCCCCACATTCATCTCCTCCTTGCTCAGCCCCCTTCTTCTATGGATGGAAGGAATAAAGAGAAGGAAGCAAGGAAGTGTTTTTCCCACAAGAGCACAACTATTTACGGTGCTGGTCAACCCTCTTGCTTTGTTGGAGCTGGGCCCGACTGTAGTAAATTTGCATCACGAGGCCATTACACACAGGGGATGCCAATTTGTCCCCTCGTGGCTGAGCCTGTGGGCCGGCTCTTTACGCACAGCTTCTCCAGGAAACTGTTGAGCAGCAAGAGTTGTGTGTGGAGTTATGTTTGCGCAATCAAAACGGAGACGCAGGTCACATCCAGAAGGGAGTTTCTAATCAAACAAAGAAAGGCTACGTAGCCGAAATCAGGAACTGTTCAGCAGTAGGAGTTGTGTGTGGTTATATTTGCACATCGGTGACAGGTAGGTCACATTCAGAAGTGAGTTTTTAATCAAACAAAGGAAGTACTTGAGGTGGCACGTCAGGTAGAAGCTGCATAGGCAAAATCGACAACATGAAAAATGGCCTTTTGTCTGAGGCTCAGCATGATGGCACCATATCGGAACAGTCACAAGAAGCGCATCATGTCAGCTGATCGACCATCAGATACAGCTGGTACATTATCACCTTGTTCAGACAAATACCCAGTAGACTAAAGAAGCACATGCTTTATAATTTGATTATGAAATTAGCACATCCTATTGTCGGCTTAATTGTTTTGTCAAAGCAACCTTCATGCGCTGTTGACCCCATCACCCAGGTAGTTTAAATTAGTTTCACATATCAGCAAACATCATCAGCTTACCGTCAGCTCTGAAAACATGATACTCTGCACCTATTATGGTGCGCATTACCTTACAGTACAGTATTGCTGCCATTTGATACAGGTTTTAATACAGCTTTATGGCTTAATTTAGGAAGGTCAGGGATTCCATTTCACCAATGTCTTTTCTTATGGTGTACCATTACACTGACAGGGTTCTCTTTGTCCGGTGTATAGAGTTGTTGTAACACGGGTTTTGGGAATGTCGGTTTTGAGATGCATTGTCAGTCAAAATTTTCTTGCGCTGTCAAATGAAATTCAGGGAAAGTCAAGTCAGTGGTCCAGCAGAAATCTTAAAAAGCCTTTAATTAATGTGCCAGGGACTTGCAGAGCAAGGCTGCGGTGAGGTCTGACGTTGCAAGACAAGAGTACATTATCTTCTACCCCTTATGCCGACATTACGTATGCCTCCCCTGACATCTCAATTATGATTAAAAGCCATTACATGATCAATACAGCAGAGACCACAAAGTTGCTTCCACACTCTGGAACATCTCCAACCACTGGCCACAAGTGGAGAAGAGTAGAGTGGAGTGGAGTAAAGTGGAGACTGACAGCCAAGCCTCTTCGATTAACCAGAAACCCACACATAGAGAGTAAAGAGATGGCCTAGTCAGAGACATGCCACAGAAGGCTCTGACATCTCCTCATCCTTCATAGACTGTCTGGCACATTCTTGTGCTAACAAAAGGTAACACAACATTTCAGGAGGAACAACCCTCAGGCCAATGAAGTGGAGAGATGCACTTGATTTTCTACCTTTAAGCATAAAAGTAAGTTTGATAAAAGTTTTTTTTCCCCACAGCATTCAGCCCCAGTGTGGGTATACACATCTGGGAGTACAGAAAGTTAAAGGAAAACGTCAGTGTAAAATGAAATGTGGTGAACACTAACAAAGTTCTCAATGCCTCGTTGTGTATGCTGTGGCCAGCAATGAAGTATTGAGTTTCTTCAAGCTTTTTTAATGGTTTAAAAATAGCGTTATGTTAGCATTATGTAACTTTCTGTGTGCCCTTAGTACTAGCATTGTTAGTCTTCTCAACCAAAATGGTAAAAATAGTAAAGTTCGAAATGCAACAGGCTAGCGCAGTTTTGATCCTCAGCAAACATACCAACTCGGTATGGTGTTTTAACAAGCCAATTTTCATTTTTACACGTTTTCCTTTAAAAAACCGACCATGTGTTATATCTGCCTGTGGTCACAACACAGGTGATTTCACTAGTTAGCAGAGCTACCTCTCTGATGACTTGTGTGCTAAATTAGGATCAGCTGATTCGCAAAATGGGTGGAATAAATATGGTGCAGGGATTTTACTGTCTAAAGCCAGGATTGACTTCAAGACTTCAAAACTTTTATTGTCATTGAACAGTTGTTGCCTGTACAACAAAATTAGACAGCAAGGCCACAAATGTGGGAGCTCTGTCTGGGATACCCATAGCTAAGTTAGGACTTAACGCTTTTCACAGAGAAAGTCTCTCTCCCTCTCAAAGTGGCGGCTGTCTGGATATGCTCGTATGAATTAGACGGAGAGGTCAGCAGTTAAAAAAGTAAAAACTTCTTATTCAGATTTAATTTGGCCGTTTCTTAGCCAGACTCCTGGGGCTTCTTTAAAGAGGAATTGCAGTCTGAGGCAGTGAGTCTGGGTTGTGTGTGTCAAGACTATCTTCAAATGATGTGTGTGTTTCATCATCGTCTGAACATTTTGGCTCCTCAGAATCAGCTGTTCGACTGATTCTGTCCAGTTATTTTTTGTGTAGTGTGTTGAAGTATAACAGTGTTGAATATGAATTCCCAGCCTTTTGCTGTCTCAGACAGAAGCACATTCAGCCAAGGACAGTTCATGTCTGTGAGTCTATGCCACTAACTTATAAGCACCTTGTTACTCCAGAGAGATAATTAGCTTTTACTGTAAGATATTTTTTAATGGCCATTTACAATGTGAAGTAATATTAACAATTCTTCACATATACTGCCAATGTATAGTATTATGTGTTAGTGCTGTGTGTAACTTTGCATGTGTGTGTTAGGTGTGTGTGTCTGTGTATCTGTGTCTCTGTCTTCGCCCTCACACACCCTTTAATGATGACGGCTTTATGTAATAGAGAGGTGTCAGGCTGTCCCTTCCTGCGTCCTTGTGGCGTGGCCCCGTCACTCTCGGTGAGATTGTTTCCAAGTAGGTCAGGCCACCACGAGCGATTCGCCGCCAATTGACAGGGAGGGATTGATTGATTTTTGTATGATAATCCTCTGTCGGCATTGAAGGCGGCTCTCCTCGCCTTTTAAAGAGATGCTCCAAATCCCCCCATCCATAAAATAACGGGGGTGGGGGTCACAAA
>CM050205.1:19862500-19907500 GCA_027475355.1 Coilia nasus
TAAAGAGACCTCAAAGATTACTGTGCTGGTCTAAACAGAGATCTCAGCTTCAGAAAGTGAAAACCCTACCGCACATTTGATCCAACCATCCTCTGAACCAGCTGATTCCAAGGAGCCTGCAAATCGGCATACAAATAGATCAGCTAATCAGTAAAATCACAACAGTGTTAAGTGGTCAGGCAGAAAAAAATACACGGCGGGGTTTTACTTTCTTTACCTCTGGGTCTATGGCTCCCAATCTTGTGGATTTTATTAAGGTTTTTGGTTACAGCTTATTTTGATGACCCTACAGATGGTCCAGTAGACTGACTGCAGATGCTGAGACTATTAATAAAGCATCTGTTGAAAACTATATAATTATGTTTAGGGTTATGGGTTGGGTTTGATTAATGTGATAACTCTGTGATAAAAATGAAACTTTTAAACTTAATGAAATTGAATTGAAATGAAATTGTCACAAACCATCTGTAAATGCCTGTGGGCAGACTATCCAAATAAAGTATTACCATTTTTTTTTCTAAACAAAGTCACTTAAATAATGTTTTTTAACTGATGAGAAGGAATAGTAACCAGCAGCCCACAATCTGTAGGTCATGGTCAGGAGAAGATCAAAAACTGACTTAGCTTTTAAGTCCTGCATAAAGCAGCATTAAGATTTTATCTATTCTAATAGTTCTCAATATTTCAACATTTTTAACAGTAGCTGAGTTCTTTTGTAATAAGTATTAAATTAGCCTGCAGGTTGGGAAAGGTCTGCAGTACCAAGACAATAAAATCACACACATTTCTGCTTTTTGTCCAAAAATAGTCTCGTGTCAGAAAAGGAGCCTTATTTTGCTGTCACCTGAGCACTGCTGGCTAGATCCTTCGGTATTACCACTTTTATCCCGATGTTTCATGTCGCTCCCTCTCCCTCCTTTCTCTGGGGAGATTTTTATTCTGTTCTGTTCACGTTCACCTCTTTCCCCCTGCTATTTTCACAGTGCTGTTTTAATTTGGTCTCTGGTTGAGACTTTTTTTCCCTGTGTGTCGCCGCAGATGAGCGTTTCCGCATGGGGATGTGCTCTGAGCTCTTCTAATAGTCTCTCTCTCTCTCTCTCTCTCTCTCTCTCTCTCTCTCTTTCTCACAGACTCTCTCTCACTCTCGCTCACCCTCTTTCTCTCGCTCTATCTCTTCTTCTCTCTCTCTCTTTCTCTCTTTCTCTCTCTCTTGGTCTCGCTCTCTCTCTCTCTCTCTCTTTTTCTCTCTCTCTATCTCTTTCGCTTTCTCTGCAACGGAGGTGTGAAAGTAATTCCCTTTCTCTCTCGTCTCTTCTCCTGTGCTACCGAGCCGTGCCGCGCCACTGGTTTCAAACACTTCCCCACCGTCTCCCATAAGGCCTGCTTCTCTCTGCGACACTCTCTTTCCACTGGCCAATGGAGTGTACCAAACCTGCAATAAACCTTTGTGTTCCCTCTCCTCCTCCCTCTCTCCTCCCTCCCTCCCTACCCCACTTCCTTCTCTTCTCGCTCATTTTCTCCTCTCTCTCTCTCTCTCTCTCTCTCTCTCTCTCTCTCTCTAATCTCCCTCTTTCTTTTATCTCTCTCTCTCTCTCTCTCTCCGTCTCTCTCTCTCTCTCGTCGTTTGTTACAGTCAGCAAGAATCACTGTAAAACACACAAGTAAAGTGTGTGTGTGTGTGTGTGTGTGTGTGTGTGTGTGCACATCATTCCCATTACTCTTGGACAAGCGCAAGCCAACCCGCTTGCTTCTGCTACCCGGCACCAGAGGAAATTGAAGTGATAATTCTTAGCGCTCCATCTGAGCCTTGTCCCCCTGTGTCTTCCTCTTCTTCTCCTCCTTCTCTCAGACATCACTTTCTTTCTTTGTGTTGTCCTCTCTCACTTCTCTCTCTCTCTGTCTCTCTCTCTCTCAATCTATCCCTCCCTCTCTCTCTCTCTCTGCTGGTCTCTACCCACATCTAGGCAAGTATTTTTAATGGCCACACAAATAAAAGTACTGCAGAAACTGTGAGGCAGATTAAAAAAAAGTGTGCATATGTGTTGGAGATATGGAAGTGTTTGTGTGTGTGTGTGTGTGTGTGTGTGTGTGTGTGTGTGTGTGTGTGTGTGTGTGTGTGCGTTGGAGTAATTTGTTGTAACATCTAATCTGATTGTTCATTAGTGTGGAGATGGAAGCTCGCAAGGGTGTGTGCGTGTACATGTATGTAAGTGTTGAGGGTGTGGTTAAATGTTAGTGCTAGTGTGTGACTGTTGAGGAGTGTGTGTATTTGCCTACATGTTCTCGGATCTGTCTGAGTGGGTGTGTTGGTCTTCATTGCCACTTTCAAAAGTTAGTGACCCAGAACTAATCTGTTCACACAAAGGGCAACGTTTTATATCCCTGTATCAGAGGATAATTGAGGATTCATCGAAAGGTTGGGGAACATAAAGGTAATACTTTCCCCCTGTCTCGGATCTCTCCCTCTCTCTCTCCCTCTCTCTCTCCCTCTCTCCCTCTCTCTCTCCCTCTCTCTCTCTCTCTCTCTCTCTCTCTCTCTCACTCTCTTTCACTCTCTCTCTCTCTCCCTCTCTCTCTGATCTCTCCCTCTCTCCCTCCCTCTCTCTCTCTTTCTCTCTTTCACTCTCTCTCTCTCTCTCTGTCTGTCTCTCTGTTTCAGACACACACACACACACACACACACACACACACACACACACACACACACACACACACACACACACACACACACACACACACACACACACACACAGGTGTGCTAATAGCATGTGTAAATGGCTGACAGTTGTACAAGGTGGATAACGTTGGTATTTTAACCAAATGCAGTTTAACAGTGTGATGACAACGGGTCGATATTCCAAGGTCAGAGCTTGAAACAGTGGGGATTTTCTCAGTCAAGCCTTAGCTGTGGCTGTGGATTTACCTGTGGTGTGCCTATTATGTTGTTGATATATACAGTACGCCCATACAGTAGATGGGTCCACCATGAGCTGTTGTTTTTATCACATTAGACTGAAAGGTCGAAAGCAACTGTACACAACAGTGTGCTTACAGAGTTACAGTGCTTAAACATTATCTCTAGTTACAGAGACCAGAAATAAATATCCTGCCTCGGGTCCTGGAAATACACAGGCCAGGCTTTAAAAGTGCTCGGCCATATTTCTTTCTGACCATAAACAGTGCTTCATCACATGCTCCCCTAATGAGCTCGTTTGGGAAAATTAGTCTTCTAAGTGCTGCCCGGTAATATTTTTCCAGAAAATATTGTTGTTTTTTTTACTCCAAAGATGTTGATAGTGCAGAATCCGTGTGAGGTATGAGTTTTAATTGCCTTAATCCCTGACCTCTGCAATGTAAGATTAGTTGCCAGTGCCTCTAAAAGGCATAGGTGCCTTTGAAAAGGGCTGTGCGCTGGTTGTTTGTGCAGAGTGTGGAGTCCTCTCTCACACAGCCATATGACTGCATGTGCTGTTTTGGGCCAGGGTTCAATAGTCCTTTCGGGCCACATGTTCAATTTGTAATGTGCTTTTTATATCTGAAGTTTCTGTGGTGCAGAATGATGTGTCTCTTGTGTGTCACTTTGTTTCGCGTGTGGATCGGCCTTCCTGTGTCTGTGTGTGTGTCCATGCGAATACAGGTCTTCTTGGGTCACTGTGGTATATAACTTCTGCTGTGTCTGTGTGTGTCTGTGTGTGACAGTACTGTTGTGCAGCATGCGTGTGTTCGCTATCTTACATGGCTCAGGATGTGCAGACCTTGTGTGTGTGTGTGTGTGTGTGTGTGTGTGTGTGTGTGTGTGTGCGTGCGTGTAAATCTGTGATATTGTTCAGCATGTGTATCTTTCATAACCCCACAGGACATGCAGACCTTTTTGTGTGTGTGTTTGTGTGTGTGTGAGTGTATGTGTGTGTGTTAGTGTGTGTACTTATGTTTGTTTGTGTATATATGTGTGTGTGTGGATGTGTGCGTGTGTGTGTGTATGTGTGTGTGTGCGTGCATGTGTGTGTATATGTGTGTGTGAGCGTGCATGTGTGTGTGTGTGTGTGTGTGTGTGTGTGTGTGTTCAGCGGTTCAGCGGTTCCACAGATGATTAATGTCCTCTTGGAAGTGCTCCTCTTCCTCTCTGGGCCCAGCCCCATCTCGCGTTTCTGTTCTGGCCCTTTCCACAGCCCTTTGTTCTCCTCTCCCCCACTTGCCCTCGCTACATGATGCGTTCGGGTCGACGGGCTCCTATCGATCTCTGTCCAACTCGCTCCACAAACTTCCCCTCCTTGAATATCAGGGCATTTTGCTCTTTTCAGGGGAGCTGATTTCAAAAACTCAAGACACCGATAAAAAAGAGCTCTTTTCTGCACGCCACTCCAGCTCATACTTTGTCACTGTATTTTTTTTTTTTTGGGTGCCTACTTGTCTGAAACAAGCCCAGAATAAGACTTTAGGAGACACAGACAGACACGTTGCTTTTTCTGCCCCTCTGAAGATGCTTGGATGAGCAGACAGTCCATTTGACGTGTATTCCCCAAGCGCGCCGCTCTCAGTAGCACTGTACACAGATTCGGCCTTTGTTGTTATTGTTTTGTTCAGAATGTGTGTTTGATTATGCCATTCTTCTTTGAGTCCACAGGGCCCATAGGCCCTTCATCTTTTTTTTTACCACTGCAGCTAATAATGGAGAACTCAGGGGTGCACTCTGGGGTATGATTATTTAATCTTGGAGCGACAGCCATGCTAATTTTTTCCCCCTTTTCAGGCAGAGGAATAAGTGCTTTAATGGCTCTTATCTATGGCACTTGTGTTCTGTCATTGTCTGTTAGTATCGGAAAGGTTGATGCTTCAATTAAGACTGACTGCCAAATCACTCGCTCGTTGGCCCTGGGGTTGTAATGTAGAATGCATAACCATTAGTTTAGCATAATGTGCTGATGGCTTAAAAGACATTTTGGTTGCTGCAGTCAGTATTAAGAACATAAGGAAATGTTTCTCTGAACCTATTTACAATGCTGACTAATTCTGGAAAGGATGAGGAGACTCATGTTCATAGGCCTGTTGGTGTTCTTACATTAAGACAAGTCATAGAAAACTTTAAGTGTTCTGCACCATGTTTTCTCATTACAGTGCCTTAGGATGCGTTCATGGCACCAGTAATAGGTTTTGTTTTGAATTTATTGATACTGGGTCTGTATTAGTAGTAGTATTGGTTCTTTTACAATAGAAAACAATTGCAACAGTCATCCTACTTTGGCCACTAATGTAATTCACCGACTGTAGACTCTGATCTCTGGTAGAAGGAAAAAGGGCTGGTTTGTCTCACTAAGCTGAGGTCTATAAGAAATTGTCAAATTTCAAATGTGGCACATCTGGAAAATCAGATTTAGCTGAGCCAGTGGGACTCCACCATTAGATTTCGTTTTGGCTGAAGAAGCCCTCTGGATGAGAGGTGAAACATTTTCAAGTTGAAGAAGTCTAGTTGCCTTACATCTGAGCACCTATGGCTACCATAACCTGGATTGATTAGAACCCACACAGACATAGAGCTAGGACAGTGTGCTTGTGTCAAGACAGAACAGATGAAATAAATATCACATTATACATGTTTATTCTTGTTGAGCAGGTGTGTTGACAAATGTGGGAAGGTTTCAAATGCATTTACTTTCACAAATGCACTTACAGTACTTAGTAAGTAGCAAGCGTAGTTGTCAACCCAAATTATCTACACTTTACCTGGCTCCCCTAACACACCTTATTCGTTCACTGCTCTATTGTCCATTGACTTTACTTTCTCTGTCTTTTGTGTGTGTGTGTGCCTGTGTGTGTGTGGTCATGGATGTGTGTATGTGCGTATGTGCGCGTGTGTGTTCGTGGATGTGTGTATGTGTGTGAGTTCAGTCCCGATATAAAGAGCAGTAAGGCACAGACTGCAGCAATGTGCTGATGATGAGTTACACCAATATGTTCAAAAAGCACCCATAAAAGAAGCAGTAATGTTGGATATATATTAGCCCCAGGGTGAATAAGTAGTGGGTTAAGACTTTGGCTCAATGTCAGCATTCTCTGAGGGCAATGGTGGCCTAGCGGTTAAGGTATCGGGCCTGGGACCGCAGGTCACCAGTAGCGCCACTGAGGTACCCTGAGCATGGTACCGTCCCTACGCACTGCTCCCTGGGCGTCATTGTCATGCCCCCTGCTGCCCCCTGCTCACGTGTGTGTGATGGGTTAAATGCAGACGTGAATTTTATTGTGTGTGCTGTGCAGTGTGATCACAGTGATAAAAATGGGGCTTTCACTTCACTTTCTCTTTGTCTCCTGCTTTCCCCCAGGTCCTCCGGCTCTGCGGCTCTCAGGAAATGAGACCCTGGTGGTGGATCCAGGCAAGGATGTCACCATGTTCTGCGAGGTGACGGCAGGGTTCCCCACGCCAGTGGTCACCTGGTCCCGGTCCCCAGCACCCCTGCCCAGGGCCGCACAGATCCGTGGGGGATCCCTCACCATCCGCAACGTCAGGCCCTCCGACTCAGGCTTCTACAACTGCACTGCCGTCAACAACGTGGGCAACCCAGCCAAGAAGAACGTCAACCTCATAGTCAGAAGTAAGAAACAAAAAATCTGCATTAAATCGACTTTAGCAACCAACCACTATTAAAAGTGGAAAACCATATAGCGCCTAATACAGTATCTTTCACATTTGCTCAAACGTAAGGCTGTGTAATATCTCAGGTGGTACAGTACTGTACTTATATAATATGTGGCAGCAAGTGTATTACACCAACTTGAAATTTTGTATTGCTTGAAGCTCTTAAAGGCAGCATCTATAGTAATAATCGCTAGTCACACTGATTTTACTAGTTTTATCATAAGAGCAGCTCAAAACAACAGCCACAGCCTGTCATTGATCAGTAATATATGTTGTGGGTTGGCTGTGTTGTAGGGCATGTACTCAGTGAGCAGTTGATCTCCGATTATTTTCAACAACCCTGTCTAATTGTGTCAAGCTCAGAGGTTAAGTGTAGTTCTGTAATATCTCGCAATCGCACAACACCATCATCGGCAGCGCCTGTGCACTATTTTTAGAGCCTTTAATCATCTTTATTTACTCCAATTAATTTGCCAGGAATGGAGAGTAATTAGCATTGGAGAGCACAGGCAAGTACCCTATATGCTCGTGGATGTTCGATGCAATTCAGCTTTTTTTCTCCGCTCACTTTCCAATCTCTCTTCCTCTCTACCCCAACTCGACCCCACTGTCTCGCTTGCTGTCTCTGTTAATGGGCCTGGCATGTCATCCAAGCACAGAGGCATGAAGCATACGGGAGCTATCTGTTTGAACAAGCCATAAGGTGGTTGGGTTTAACCCCTCTCACCTCTGCTGCACCCTCCACCCTACCCCCTTACTGCCCCCCTGCTCCACCTCACTGTGGAGTTTTCATTATGTGATGTAGCTGACGCACAGTAAACTGCTCCATTTCTCTCCACGAACAACCAACAGTTTCAGCGCATGCACACACCCAAGAGCTCAGGACCAAGTGCATCTGTTGTGAGGCCAGGTGTGAGAGTGAGAGGCCCAGAAAGAGACCTGTTTTTTCTACATGTGACTGAGATGAATCTGGCCATTTCATCATTGCTGCGCCTTGGCTTGTTCATGGGACCCCAAAAATACAACTAAACTGAACTGTGCTGCAGAGTTGCGGGGACACAGTTGGCCTGCATGGGTATTTTGGGCTGCATTTTTAATTTTATCGTCATGTAAGACAAGCATTTTACAAGCCCTGTCTGGTGGTCTCCAAGTACTCCAGTGTAATGCTGGATCGTCATCCAGTGTAGTGCAAATATGTCAGAGGCGCTGCTCAAGAGAGCTACAGGTGAGCTCCTTACCGAAAGTGGAAAAACTCCAGCTTCATAAATCCTACTATATATTGGTTCCACCTGTGCTGGTGATTTTACTAATGGGCGCATCTAGATAGAACAAATATCAGCTTTTACTTTCTAAAGCCTGACTTTTGCACCAATTCTGCTCTGGAAGACAACATGGAAGGCATCTTCTTCATTCTTGAAGACGAATAGAACCAGGACCACAGTTTGTAGTTGCTTGTTGTGTGGCTAATATACTATTTTTAGCAGTCAGTGATTGAGCAGGTGAACAGGATGATAAATAAGTAAAGTGAACAAAACGGGATCAAACGCTGACCTAACTGGAATATCAATGACACAGAGAACCTGACGTTAAGTCGTTTAAGTCTTTTTTTTTTTTTTTTCAGATTTAGCTTTGACAATAACATTACCAACTCTCACTTTCAGATTTCTCAGTATTCTTTCCTGTTCCTCTTTTTTTTACTTCCAAAAACCTGTCAGCTTTTCAGAAATTTGTATTGATCTTACTGTAAGGGTAATTATATAAGAATAATTGAATAATAATGTAGAATAATTGCTCTAATTTTGTTTGCACACCCTGAGATAGTTACTGCTAAGGAGGAAACTTTATTCATTCTTAATTCCATTTTCCTCTCTGCAGTGCAACATAAGTCAGCATCTTCACCCGCGTCTCCTCCACTGTTGCAGTAAATGGTTTGTTTTGCACTGTTGTGCTTCTTCTTCTCTCCTATTATTTACTGTGTAAATCCCCCCTCCCCTCTTTCTCTCTGCCTCTTCACCTCCTCCAGCAATGACGAACCTCACCTTCCAGATCACACCCGACTCCAACAAGGACAGCGAGAGCATCCAGATGGGCCGGGACCTCAAGCTCTCCTGTCACGTGGACGCCCAGCCTCAGGACAAGGTCAACTACACCTGGTACAAGAACGCCATGCCCATCTACCCCACAGACAGCCTGATTGTCCTACGCAGTGACCCGGACATGCCCACGGGCACCAGCAGCCTGGAGATTGTGGACATGAAGTTTCGTGACCAAGCCACCTACAGCTGCGTGGCCAACTTCCCTGGAAGCAGCGTCCCCGAGATGCGTGTGGACATAAACATCACACAGAGCAGCGGTAAGTATAGTACAGTAGAGTGGAGATACTTTATTTATCTCGAAGGAAAGGAAGGTGCCCAGTAGCATATAGACATCATATACACATCATACACACATCTACACATCAATCCCATATACAGTACACATATCACCTTTACCTGTACACATCTAGACATATATCACATATACACGTCATATACACATCATACATACACATAGGCACCAAGCAGGACCTGCTTCCCCTTCCTGTTTCTTTTCTTCTCCCTCTTTATCTTTTTAATCTTCTCACACTTCATCCTTGGCCTTGCTTTTGTTTTTTTTCTGTTAATGGTTCTCTGCCTCGCTCTTTTTTTTTCTTTCTTTTTTCTCTCTGTCTCTCTTGCTAGTCTTGCTCTCTTGCTGTCTGTGTGGAGTTTGTAAACCTGTCTGTATTCTTTTGGACCTTCTTTCAAGCTTCTTCTTTTGTACTCATTTACTTTTAATGTTGAGTTATTCATCACAAGCCTACAGTATTTTTTCTCTCTCAACTCACCTTCTTCACTCAAATCTTCCTTTAAAATTCTCATTTGGGAGTCACTGTCTATACTTCCTTTTTCTCCCTGTATCCATCTGCCTTTCTGGCTAGCCTGTGAGGCAAGATCTTGTTTTTCTTTTCAATATCTCCCTCAGTCTGTCTGTCTGACCTCTTCTACTAAACTTTGCCAGGGTTGTTAATATTTGGAAGCCCTTCTATGTCCGGATTTCTATCCAAACAGACATCTTTGCCACTCACACTGTGAAGCAGCAAAAGAAGTGTGTCCCTCTCCTCATCCCCTCCAGAGGCCCCGACCACCCTTTTCTCAGACAAACTCAGTTCGTATCTCAGTGTTTTGTCCCAACAATTTAGCCCTTTTGGAAACAACAAAAAGAAAACATAGTTGGTATTAGAAAGATCCAGAGCTGGGCCTCCCTGGGAGTGGCTGTGCTGACTGAGGCAGAGTGCTCACCCTCAGGGAGTCCATCTGCCTCGCCGGGGTCTGTTAGGAATGCACAGTTGATTAGAGAAAGAAGGAGGCAGAGCAGAGGGATGAGATGAGAGAGCGGTAGAGACAGAGAAGAGAGATGAGTCGAGAGAGAGGTAAGGACAGCGAAGGAGAGAGAGAGTGGGCTGTGGGCGGCCAGAGGCAAACTTCCTGAGATTGTCTTTGATGTACACACCACACAAAGCCACTATATGCCAACCACCCTACTGCTACTCAACAATGTTTGTGAATGCATGCATAATTAGCATGGATGGAAAATATGCACATTTTCCTTGCAGTTGCTCTGCTTGTTAGTACACTATGGTGTCTTTTGATTTTAGTTAATTGTGTTGAATAACCTTGTATTCAGAAGCTGTATTCTGTGGCAGCTTATCAGATGCATCAGAACAAAACAAACATGTTTTTTTATCTCAGTATGACATGCTACTTTGTAAGATGATGTGTGAATTGTAACTTTTGACAGCTTTTGGTGTGCGGTGCTGCGTTGTCTGTCTCATTCAAGCTAATTAGGCATTCATGGAAATGAACATGGACATTCAGAAGAGCATGGGCATTCATATTTTGGCATGGACATTCATGGGCATGGACATCCATATTTTGCAGAAGCCAAACCATGCATTTCCAGTGGTATTGGCAGCAGACTGAGGCAATTAAATAATACATCGTATTTCAGAACGTATTACTGCAAGCCATGTCCAGCCATGTATGAAGATTTAATGGGGATAGAGTGCCTTAGTGCACACAGTAGGAGAACCGATAAAAACTAACAGAAAATGTCACTACAGGACTTCCATTTTCATGCAGACTGTGACGTATGTTAATGTTCTTAGGAAGAGCAGAGTCAGGAGACGAACATCAAAAAAGGGGGACAAAAGGTGAATGAAATATGGCATGAAATATGAATCTGGACTTCCTCTTATTGGCCTCATTAAAGGGCGCCGTAGCCAATGGTAGTCGGGCGCCAGTCACGGCACGATTCATAAAACAACACATGGGGAAAGTCCTCTGGTGCCACTCCACTCTCAGATGGACAACTCGAATGTGTGACAGGATTTTCTGTGTGTGTGTGTGTGTGTGTGTGTGTGTGTTCATGCATTGCATGTATGTACGTGTGTGTGTGTGTGTGTGTGTGTGTGTGTGTGTGTGTGTGTGTGTGTGTGAGTGTGATGGATAGTGATCACGATTCTGTCCTGCTAACACACTCACAGGAATGACTGTCTCACATCATCAAGTCTTTGGAGAAGAGTTTTTTTCAGCTTGTCCCCGGCACTAGAAACCTAGCAGGGTGTTGTTGCAAGTAGCAGAGGACCCAGAGCTGCTTTTTAAAAATGTTCTGTGTGGATGAAATGGCTGAATTCAAGAGATGTGAATGCCAGTCTAGAGTCTGAAGAACACACTGGCAAGAAAATTGATGAATTGAGGTTAGTGATGTTGACTGATTTTGGCTAGAGATGGAGTTTTTTGAAGGGCAGTGAGCAATAATTTAATATTTTTGCCTGTCCAAGACTTTAAGCACACTCACCTCTTTAGATGTTTTTTTTCCCCCACTAAGGCATCAAAAAAGGAACCAGGTACACAGGTGCACTCTTAGTGGGCAGCTTAATATCCGGATTCTGAAAGCCTTCAAGGGTTCAATGCCATGGTGCGGCTATCACAGAGGTTTTAAAAGTGTTCTTATAAAACCTCCTCAAAAAGAAACCTTAAACAGTGTTCTTTGCACACTTTTTTGATAAATATGATGGCTCGGTGTCTCACCAGAAAGTAGGGCTTTTCGCAGTGGAGGTGGAACATAGGCTGTCATGGCAAAAATGATCTTGTTACACCACATGTCTGCATCATCACTGTCATGTCCTTGTCCCCCTATTTAGTTATTGCTGGCCTTCAAACCTGTTAAACTAAGCTTAAGTCTACACTTAATTTGCGTCTCTCTCTCTCTCTCTCTCTCTCTCTCTCTGTCTTTCTGTCTCTCTGTCTGTCTGTCTGTCTGTCTCTCTCTCTCTCTCTCTCTGTGTCTTTCTGTCTGTCTGTCTGTCTGTCTGTCTCTCTCTCTCTCTCTCTTCACTGGCAGCACCATTGGCCTGCTGCGCCATAGTTCTAATGTCTGTTCGTCATCGATGCACACTGGAGCAGCTGCCTGAGGATATTGATATTGGCCAAAGGTTTCTTTTCACCTTCACACTGAGGGCAATCAAGCGGGCAGACTGTTTCTTTTATTTCTGAATTTATTTATTTATCTATTTATTCCCCGCCTCACAGAGTAGCATTTAGACGTACCCACTGACACCCACCAAACTTTTAAGAGACCCATAAAAGCCAAGGCACCATGCAATAGCAACATGCTAGTCAGTCTCCGGCCTCCGCATGCCCGCCTTGCTCTGTACCTGCCTGGCCCATTTTGATTTCAACACACGCTGCCCTCGCGTGACCTTCTCAATTACAATGTGCTCTGCTGCCTCCACCCCCTGACTGCCCCCTCTCCACCGGGTGTCTGCACCAACCACGCCCTCACATCACCTCTGTCAAGGCAGCCTCCAAATGATGATGACGATGAGTAGCAATCCACTCTGTGCCTCTGTAAGGGCAAAGGCAACAGTATTACTGTGGGTACATGCTAGCAAATCATAATCATCTTATGAGTGATATATACGGAATAGAAATCAGTTTTTTGTATGTTTTCTATGTATTCTTATTTTTTTGTTCTTTTCCTTCTATCTCTGTCTTTTCCTCATCTTCTTTTCTTTCTTTCTCTCTTCCTCCTCCTCCACTTCTCCTTGTTGTTTGTTTGTTTTTTTGTCTTCCTCCTTCCTCTCTCATTTTTGTTTTTCTCTTGTTCTTTTACCCTACTTCTCCTTCATTCTCTCTCCCTCCTTCCATTCCTTCTTTCTTTCTTTCTTTCTTTCTTTCTTTCTTTCTTTCTTTCTTTTCCTTTTTCTTCTTCCTCCTTTCTGTTCATCTTCTGTATCTCACTCTGTATCTTTCTCCTCCCCGCACAGTGACTCCGCCTATCCTGTCTGTGCCGCCTGGCAGTGCGACGGTTAGCGTGAAGGAGGGGGGCACAGCGGAGCTCTTCTGCCAGGTAGACGGGAAACCTCGCCCCCCTGTCCTCTGGTCGCGGGTCAACAAGGACCTGCCCATGCCCAATGGGGACTGGGTGGTGGAGACGCGGGACGGGCGCCTACGCCTCACCAACGTCTCTCGGGACGCCCTGGGCCCCTATCGATGCCAGACGGCGCCCTACAACGGACTAAACATCAAGCGGCGCGAGGCCCAGGTTCAGCTGAACGTTCAGTGTGAGTACTACTGTGGGACACATTTAGGTTTTAGTTTACCTTTATTGTTTTTTGCATAGTTAAAAGGGGAACTTACAACAGGGAAAACAATAACACCACATAACAAATACTGTGCAGGGGTGGCAGAGAGCCAATTAGGCTTGTTTAGAGCCTTAAAGCAACACTAAGTAGTTTTTTCAACCTTAAAATAATATTTTCAAAATCGTTTCAGTGGTTCATCAGCTTCTAACTGGGTCAAAGGCACTTCTGAATTCGCTTTGCCGCCCTCCATGGGCTGTAACCACACTAAGTAAGTTTGGAGAAGCCGGCCCGTCTCTCTGTAGTTTGAATGAGAGACAATTCCTCTTCCAACCTGTAGGGCGACTGAAGACGAAAAGGAGTTGCTTTAAGGAAATAAAAAGGGGAAAAATTGCATATTTTGAATGTTAATACAACATTTACAACATATTAAATGTACAAACAGTATACATGAGGAGATTAACATAGGGGCACGATAGACATGGTTGTTATACTGACATGAGGGTGGTGGTGAAGATGAGCGGTAGTTTTCTCAGAACTCTCAAAAGGCATAGCACCTTATCCCTCTACTGGACACAAACAAATGCGATGCAAATATCACAGTCATCAATACTGATTTAGCATGGTGACTATAAATCACACTCTAAAAATGAGAAGTTAAAAATGCAGCAGAAAGGGAAAAAATAGCTGTCAGCTTGTTTTCAATTATCCAGATATCCTTGAACATACATTGAGCCTGAGAGCAGATATGCCGCAGGAACATATCTCTCATATTTCATGCGCAAAAGTCAATGAAAGGGCAATTCAGAGTGTGCCATTCTTTCATAGGGCTGCCACTAACCTGGTCACAGTGTTTTCATTTTGCTTTATGCCCGGCTGGGAGAAAATTGATTTTTATAAATGTGAGGTGGAGTTGGTGTTTGTTGTTTCAAAATGCCTCTCACAGCAGGAAACAGCACTGGTGACTCCTCACAGAAGATTTTGCAAAGCAGTGTAATTGAATTTCTTTTACGAATTGTTGCCAAATATGCCCCTTATTACTACCCAATTTAGGGAATGCTATTGCCTGCCATTGCGCACTGTGCTGTTTATTCTATAAGCACTTGTTATATCTGTTGCATATTTGCCTCGATGGGCTAGATTATTAGATTGAGATTGCATCTCAGTCACACAACTTTAATCTATCTCACAGTCATCCACACACAGACACAAACAAACACACAGACACACAGACACAGACACAGACACACACACACACACACACACACATACAGGCGTAGCCATGGGTGGGCTATGGTGGGCCTGTGCCCCCGCCCACTTTTGAGTCAGGCTCACCCAATCAGAATGCTCTCTGTGTTTGATTGACTGTTTAAGTAGTAGTAGTAACCTATGTGTTTTGGGCTAGGCCCACCTGATTTTTGCTGGGCCCACCCATTTTATGATTTCTGCGCCCTGCACACACACGCGCGCGCACACACACACACACACACACACACACACACACACACACACAATGGCTCCAATATCACCTGGGTACCATAGTGACAGCAGAGTGGCACCGATACATCCCACACAACACTAGCTCGATGAATAGTGACTTGATTACGGACACATATATTCCATTAGGATACAGGCAGCCTGTTGGCCATTACCAATGGCTTTAAGTGACTATATTTAGGACTAGCATTTTGGAGGCTCGTACGCAAGCTAATGCATTCAGAGTTTTTAATAATGCACCCATTACAAGAGACCCGCTCTGAGTAAAGTGGTCAACCTAAAAGGTTGCGAATTCATTAGCTGTGCTCCCAGCACACACTCAGCACAAAAGAAAGTGTACCACAGCACACATTCGCCGCCGGTCCAGCGCTGATGTTTTGAAGGCTCTAAACACAAGTTTGCCTCTCGTGGGAAGAGTAAATGGAATTCCTTTTGTTACCATCTCTGCCTTTTTTTCCGTCTTTTTTTATTTACCCAGATAAAAGCATCAGACGTTTTTAAAGAGAGTAGGGAAAGTAAATGTATTTTGTATTTTCTTTCTTTTCGTTTTTTCCTCTTTTTTCTATCCTCACAACTCATTCCTTAATGGTTAATATCTGAAAGGATTGTGTTGCTTTGCCTGTCAACACACAGGTACACACACCAATCAATAGTCTTTTCTCTCCAAAAGGGTAGATCTATATATGAGGTTACCATAGCAATGACCAAAAGCACAGTTATTGGGCAGGGCTGATGCAAGGTTTATATGTGGTGTTGGTAATTATTGAGTAGAAGTGATGACATTAACTGAGACTGTCACTCATGGAATATGAGGACAGTTACTACTTATCTTTTCTGTTATTCTTGGAGTTATTTCTTTACAGAATGTATAGTTATGTCAGCCTGTGCTGTTCAAATCAGGACAGAGCAGCTTAACGTGCTAAAAGAAATGAGTTATTCTGTGAGAAACACAAAATGTCACCAGTCTCACAACTGCAGTGAAACAACATGGCTGCCACAGTTCTTCCTCCGTATGTGGTGATCAACAGTATGAGATTCTTTGCTCACTGGGGCATTATTTAGCTTTAACAAGACCTTGACCCAGATTGTATCTCCTTTTTTTACAAAACAGTTAAACTTAGGATTCAATTTTAATTTTAATTAGCTACTGCGAGGCTCCAAACAAATATAGCAGCATCATGTCTACTCTCGAACCTTCAAAAACATCATGTTGACCCCCAGTGACTTTGAAACTTTTCTTACACATTTAGACAACAGTGTATTATATGCAGAAAACTCTTGACTTTTTTGCACACAGCGCACCGTACATTTCGTTACATAATCGCCTTACATACTCTTGATAACTACTTTTGTCATACATATTCTTCAGTGTATTAGTCATGTCATGCTCTGATAGGACACCACCCTGACTGGCAGTATCCCAGAATCCCTTTTGAGCTAAAAGCATAACAGCAGAAAGCTTTTTCAGTTTCACTCCCCAGAACAGAAAAATGAGTGATGACTTTGTTTAAAAGCAGAAAAAATATAACACTATCCACCTTTTCACCTTCTATCCCCAGCTACAAAACCTACACCTCTCCCCATCCAGTGCACAAACACACACACACACACACACACACACACACACACACACACACACACACACACACACACACACACACACACACACACAGAAACGCACATACACACACATGCACACACAGTCACATTGTTAAAGGGCTGCCCTTTAGTGTGCCAGCCTCCTTAGATTTATACAGCCAGCTAGTGCAGGAAGAGTTGTGTGTGTGTTTGTTTGTGTGTGTGTGTGTGTGTGTGTGTTCATGTTTATGTGTGTTTGTGTTTGTGTGTGTGTGTGTGTGTGTGTGTGTGTGTGTGTGTGTGTGTGTGTGTGTGTGTTGATGTGTATGTGTATGTGTGTGTGTGTGTCTTGAGGGGGGTGGTTAGCCGAGGCCAGTGCCTGAAGCCCCCACCCGTTCCTCCCACAGCATCAGTGATTAATGGAGCAGGTGGCTAACCCCACTCCCACTCAGCGTGGAGGGAGAAGGACGCGGTCCCATCGCCCCACCAGGAGCCTGTGCAGCGGCGACACACACACATAGACACACACACATAGACACACACTCTCACACACACACATATACACACACAAATACACGCGCGCACATTCATACACACACACACACACACACACACACACACACACACACAGAAATATGCGCACATACACATGAAACTCATAGATGGTCTAATGCAGACTCAAACAGAGACAGAGAGAGAGAGGCACAGAAACACACACACACACACACACACACACACACACACACACACACACACACACACACACACACACACACACATACACACAGACACACACATGTACACAGAAGCACACACACACACAACATGACACACAACCTCATAGAGACACACATACCGCCCACCTGCAGGCTTTGTTTGTTTTTCCCCTCTGTCTTTTTTTTTCTCTCCATCTCCCCCACTCTCCCTCTCTCTATTTTTTTTTTTTCACTGAGTTTGTTTTTCCGGTGCACCCCTTTAGCCAGACTGATCGATACGGCGGCGAGGCACCATTCTTTACCGCCGCGCCGTAATGAAGTGGACTCCACCCCCTCTTCCCCCTGTTGCTGTCCACTGCCACATTTTTCCCTCTCTATCTATCCTCCCTTCCCCTCCATCTTTCTCTCCCTCTCCTTTCTTTCTCTTACTGTGTCTGTCTGTTTTCTTTTTCTGATCAGATCAGATCAAAGAGAGTATTGTGGGATTGAAAAAGTGATGTGCCTCCTTAAATAAAAAAAATAAATAATAATAATAAAAAACAACGTAGGGAGAGTGGTGGTGAGTCATGTTCAAAAATGGGCTTTGAAATATTTGTGGAGTTTAGCGGCAATGGGAGACACAAAGATGTTTAATGTAAGTGGCTCTGACAGAGCAATTATTCTCACTCTATTTGTAACCAGTTCAGCACTGCCACCAAAACAATACATTAATTCATGTAATATATGCAAGTGCTTTCTGCATCTCTCTTCCTATCTCTCACTATCTCTACCTCTGTTTCTCTGTCTCTGTCTTTCTCTCTCTCTCATTCTCCCTCCCTCCCACTTTGTCTCTGTCTCATTCACTGAGCCTATATATTCTTTCCTGTTTTTTTTGCCTATACTTTTTCATCTCCTCCATTGGTTTTTGCTTCCTCCTGGAGTGCTTTTGACACACAGCCCCACTCCATTGGCGCCTCACCCTTTGTGTTACTCTGATCAGCCTGCTGCTTTGCATCTCCCACAGGAAACAACCGACAAAGCAAGGCCAAATAGTAGACAAAACAAGTTTGAACGAGTGTGACGCCTCTAAAGCTGTGGAGATGGAGGGCAGGCCTCCCCAACACTTAGGGAAGCAGGAGGTCCTGGAGGTGACGTTAGCAAAGAGAAAGTCAATGAGGGTGCCATTGTCAGGCTTTCACTGAATGAGTGGACAGTGTTTGAAAATGTTCAGATGTTGATTTTCACATACATTGTGCATGTGTACATGAACACATTCAAAACACACACACACACACACACACAACCCCCCCCCCCCCCCCCCCCCCCCCACACACACACACACACACACACACACACATACACACATACACACACACACACTACCATGTACTTGGCTTCTTCACTGGTCCTGGTCCTTTGCTGTGAGATTCTGTTGTATAAGAAGGATCACCATTGATATCCACACAGGTAAATATGAAAGCTCAGGATAGAATAGAAAGGCTAATGTAGAAAGTCATGTTTACCCAGTCTGTGTTGTTACATTAATTGCAATAGGTCCCCGTGCCATCAAGTGACATCACAAAGACCATTTAAGGATCCTCCCTGCCCCTCTCCCTCCCTCCACCCCTCCTCTTTGGTCTAGCATTAAATGCGTATTGATAGCATTGTGATTAGGAATGTGATACAATCAGACCTTGAATCAAGGCCTCCATTATCTGCAAGGAGGAGGAGTTCGAGGATGAAGGAGTCACAATCGGACAGAACATGAACACTCTCCCTACTCAATTTACTCCTCCTCCCAAGGGCCCTTCATCCCCATATCCATCCTATACAGACACTGACCTTCAGGCCTGTGCTGCTGAAAGTATCACACTGGGTACTTATCAGCAGCAAACATCCAGGGAACAATAGCAGCCATAAAGCTTAAGACAGACACTTCCATTATGGAGGACAGTTATGTCTGAAGAAGAGTGGCGACTATCTGCAATATTTATACAAGAAGGAGACAGCAGTGTTCTATGATAAAAACAAATCAAGAATATTTGATCTAAAATGTTCTTGTAAGCTATGCATGTCTACGCAGCATGGTCTCTCTGTGTACAAAAGAGAAGAATTATTGCATTATTGATGCTGAGACTACATCTCATGAACAGAGAACATGCTGTGCCAGTTCTGAATGTTTTTTGTCATTTGTTTTATCGTTTTTTTTTGCCCTTTAAAGGTGACATTTTTTGTTGGTTTAGTTACTACTGTACATGTTGATAGGTCTTCATTGAGATTGGTTCTGGTGAACCTTTTAATATTTTCCAGTATGGTTAATGATTTTATGAGTTTACCCAACCGCTCCTCTGAACAAACAGCTCAGCGCTAGATCAAATATCACCTATCTCCAGTGCCCTCAGTCTGGTGTAATGTGATCTCGCAATGAGCACTCATAGCACTGGGATGGCGATCATGGGATTAATATATATAGGTGGCGGTAACACTGGCCGAGTGCTTCCGCATTCACTTAATCACATTGTTAAATGTAACATTAACTTCCTGCTGATAAGGATCCGATTAACTTGTGATGGAGGGCAGGGTGTGGGAATGTGTAATTCACAACATGATTATAGTGTGTGTTTCCGCTGGGCTAGCGTGGCTCAGATGGCCACTACTCTGTCATTAGCAAATGATAGCCTCTGACAGGTTAATTACATTCGATTAGCGCGGACAGCTCACGTGTTCTCTCTACCGCCGCCACCATCTTCCTGTCATTTGCAGCTGTGGTGCTGTTCAGTCCGTCACTCTAATTCAGCTCTGTTTAAACAAGGAAGATAATAATAATCATGTTAATGCATTAGTTATAGGAAGGTTTTATGCCTGTAACTATGTGATTAGCTTCATTTCAGTTTAAGTCATATGCTGGGGCTACTTTTAAATATTTTACTGGAACTATAAAGACCCTTAACACTATATTTTACCTTATCAAAACAGCCTAATGAAAGGATTCTATGATACAACTACCACAGAGAAGGATTTAATTAGTAATACTAATTGGAATAATTTAACCTATTGGCCTCATTGGACACCAGTTGTAGCGCGTCTTGTATACTGTATATGTGCACAAACAGCTTCATGAAGTGCACATCACCACAATTTAATGATCTGGAACAGAGTTTCTGTCTTGGTAAAGCAAACATAATTAGATACTAAAGTACTTAACCATATACAAACAAAAGGTCCGGATGTTTTTATTTTCTTTCCATTGCAGTCGCTCCGATGCTGGACCCGGATTTCCAGGAGGTGCGGTCCCCGAACTTCCAGATGGTGGTGCTGCGCTGTGTGGTGATCAAGGCCAATCCGGCGCGCATAGCCAGCGCCCGCTGGTTCCAGAACGGGAAACCGGTGGGGCCCCCCATCATGGACAGCCAGGACACGCCCGTCTACCGCTTCAGACTCGAGCCCGATAAGAACGGCACCTACGAGTGCCGCGTCTCCAACAACGCGGGGACCTCCTCCTGCACCTACAATGTTTCTGGTGAGTCACATGACATGAATCTTAGGGAGAGATGTTTTGTGCCAGGTTTAGCAGACTATTTTCCACCTGTCATCCCTGGGTAGTGACCAGGTTGTACAAGGTTTAGCAGACTATTTTCCACCTGTAGTCCCTGGGTAGTGACCAGGTTGTATGAGGTTTAGCAGACTTTGTTATTTTCCACCTGTAGTCCCTAGGTAGTGATGGCAGATTAGCTATCAAGGTGACAAGGAGGTCACAGTCTTACTTACCCTTAAGCCAGTAGTATATTTCCTCTCGTCATGTTTTCATTATGCCATCTAAATAAAAATGATGTGCACAAAACAAATAAAGTGCACTTTGGTGTAATTGTCAGCAGAGGTGTGGAATCCTAGCTTTGGCGAGGATAATCAATATAGTGGTTCTATCTGTGCAAACATGGACGATTTCACTAATTACCTACCTTTGTCTGGCTGATAAGTTGTGCTAATTAGAATCAGCTAGTTCTTTGAAGGGTTGGAACAAATAGGAGGTATGGCCTTGAACTCCCTGAGACCAGATTAACCAAACATCTTGTTTTGGCAGTCAAATTGAAATTTTCAGACGTCTTATTTTGTAAAAGGGCATAGATTGGGGAATGGAGGGGCAAGCTTTTATTTAAACACTACAAATCTTCCATGCCTATCTGCCTTCATGTCAGCTGTAAACAATGAATCTTTAAAACAAAGCCCCATTCCTCCGAGTCTCACATGAATGTCACCCAGATCAGTGGAACTCTAATTAAAGTTTCTGATTCAGTGCATTTTCCCACTTTCATTCTGCCACAACTGAGAAGCATTTAAATAATCTCTGATTCTAGTTTTTAACATTCCCTGTATGCACTTACGGTACACTAAAAAAAAAAAAGCTAAACATCCTGATATTTATTCAATTTACCATGTAATTGATCATACAGTGTTAACATGATATGCCCCAGTAAAGACTTGGATTGGCAGAATGATGTTACTCATATCATCCATAGAGCATCAAGAAGCACCCTGTGACTGATGAAATGTTGATATTTATTGATCATCAAAAATTTTAATATTTTTAAATATTTTAACATTTAATATTTTAGTATTTATTTTAATATTTTTAATATTGTTTAAGAGAAGACTATTCACTGTTGATACTTTTCCCTTCACTGAATTGACGCCACTACCTTCCAAGGTCATTGAGAGAGTATTGCAGAATATCGCGAAAGGTGCACCTCAGATGAATTGCACAGTCGGAGTGTCACCTCTCAGGCCCTGGCTATAAGTCACCAGCGTTAGTCACATTATCCATCCCTTTTTCTTTATGTGCTCCACTTCAGGTGAGGGTCCTTGATAGAAAAAACCTTTACAGCTGTAGTGCTGCAAACAGTCAAAAAGCTATTTCAAATGTTACATTGCTAAAAAGAATTCAGCATCTCAAGGCAACATTTCATTAAAGGCTTTTTACAGTGAACAATATCCTAGTGTACCCAGACTTCAAGACCCTGAAGTCAGGATTGCAGGAGTGTGTTTGTACAGTATGTGTGTGTGTGTGTGTGTGTGTGTGTGTGCATGTGTGTGCGCGCATGTGTGTGTGTGTGTGTGTGTGTGTGTGTGCATGTGTATGCGCGCATGTGTGTGTGCGTGTGTGTGTGTGCATGCACACGTGTGTGTTTTGTAGTTGTGCAAGGAAAAAAAACATGTTGAGACCAGTCACCCTTAATTTCTAGCGTCTCTCGTGTTTGGCCCTGTCAGAGAACAAATTGCATTTCAATAGTTTTATTGAGCACGGTGGCACCTGGCCTCCTGCTCTTTATGGCACAGCCACTGCCATGGCTCCTGCTGCATGCAGATGCACTCTGTCTTCCTCCCTCCTGCCATATTTGTGGCTTTTGTCATGGTGACACATCAGACAGCACACACACATACACACCGACAGACATACACGTACACACTGACACACACACACACACACACACACACACACACACACACACACACCTACACATGTACACACTGACACACACACACACTGACACCCACACACACAAGCACACACATACACACGCACAGACACACACTGACACACACTGACACACACACACGCACACACAAACAGGTGAACTTCACAGGTGAACAACACCGCTCACGCAGGCTCTAGAAGGCTGCTCAGGATGTATGTCTTTTCCTCCTAACTCGGGCAGATCCATTCCAATTCACAGCTGTCCTTTTGACAGGTTCCTGCCATGACATTTTAGTTAGTCATTTATTCATGGGATATTTCTGCATCCGCACCTATGCCTGGCTACAGACCGACTGACAGCAGTGCTCACTGCAATGCTTTAGGGCCCAGTGGAGTCTTACGTTAGGGAAAAGCTGTACCCTTTTGCCCACTTCTACCCCTTACCGCACCGCCGTGTCAACATCAGGGCAATGATTACCTCTGTAGATGAGTATGTGGAGGGGCACAGTGGTAGGCTGATAAATAGACAATTTCTGATGTCTGTGTAAGGTGGACAATTACTGATATTTATTACACATTCATCCACTTCCTTTGTAAAATATCTTTTCCACATGGGGAAAAAAAACCCGACAAGGACATTTTGACATTGACCTCAAAAAGATTGCATGAGTAACCTGGAGATCATAATATTGATTTTGGGGCATAAAACATTATTGATCAAGGCAAAGTGATAGGTCCCTGAAATATTAAAATGGTCTGGCCCCTTTGTCATATTAAACTCTGCACTTCGGTTCAGGGATGCGAGAATAATTCATAGTTCTATTTCCCTGCGTTGGCATAATTAGATTTATATATCCGTCTAGAGAGTACTAGGTCTGAATTACAAACTGGTGCATTCGAGGAATGTAGGAGGGTGGCAAAAACATTTGCGGCTGAGGGAATCACCAGCTCTCCAGCAAACTAAAAGGGCCTGTGTTGTGTTGTTTCAGATGCCTTGGTTGAGTAATGTTCTTGAATCCTCCCCCTTAGGAATTGAACCATCTCCAAGATTCTTATTTTCACAGGGAATTTGTTTGTTTGTTCCGGCTGATGCAGAAACAGCTGTTGGAGTGTTAGCATGGCCACAGTACATATAAAATTATTAATATTAATAGAAATTAGTAACATTACGCCCTAAAAGCAACATCATTTTACTGTATATTTACAGATTTACAATACCACGATTTACCCTTTAACCTCCTGCCTTTAGTTATTTCACATCACTATCAGAGCCATGACCTCCTGACCTTTTACTTGAATTCTGCACTGTGCAGCTCGTCCTTTCCCTGCGGAGTTCTACTACGATACGCCCAACCCTATTCGTGTGCTGAAGGGGGACAACTTCACCTACAACCTGCAGTGGACCCAGAAAGAGCCACAGGCTGTGGACCGTGTGATTGGCTACTGGATTAACGTCACACAGGTAAGCTTTTGTTCAGGCCAATTTAAATCCTCAGCTTTACGTGACCTTATCTATTGTGCGAATGGAGAAATGTATTTGGTTTGTTGAGGACATGAGCATGGTTTTTCTTTGTTTGCTTCACTAACTGAGGTCAGGAACTACTTAACGATTTTAAAACACAAAAGCATGACAAGTCAAAGCAAATATTGATTTTTCTAAGTTCCACTGTTTTTTCAGTTTCAACTTTCATTTGTACTGAGTGCCGTGTGGTGCTGAGTTTTTGTGATGACTGTATGTATGAATATAGGAGACATAAGGCCATATTCTACTTTCTGTGACTGATAGAACATCCTCAGCCCTTTGATCTCAGGTCTTGAACTGTCCTCTTAGGGCCCGTCCACACAACAACATTTTCAGATCAAAATGGTAAAGTTTGTTTGCGTTGTGGCCTGTCATCCACACGGCGCCGATGTTTTGGGTTCCCGAAAACGACACTTTTTGAAAATGGGTTCCAGAGTGAAAAGGTCTGACAATTCCGCCATTGCATTGTCGTGTGGACAAGCAAAACGCAACTTTTTAAAAACGATGACGTCAGCGCCCCTTCACCTTGCGCTCATAACATCTCATCTCATAACAACAACTTCAAACTTTTACAAACTGGTTGAACAAATTGTGATTTGATTAGCTTGCAATGTAGGCTAGCTGTTATGCAATTGTTTCTAATACCATTAAACTGGCTGTATGGATAGTAGGCTAGCTATAACAAAGATTTATTGTAGGCTTCCATTATTCTTAATTAATTAAAGAGCAACTGTCTCTGCTTTCAACTCCCCTCAGTAACAAAACGCATTGCTAAAATCAACACATGACATGTTTTAAGTGAATAATTGCGCAGTTTTCTGAAGTTTATTTGCAGCTCCTCCTATTTCTTTCATTTTCTGGATCAATTTAGCGACGTGACATCTCACAGCAGCGTCAAACTTGTACAAACAGGTTGTTGTGGGATACTTTGGGGTATAAATCGTCTGCAGTGTAGGCTGGGTGTAATGCAACTGTTTCTACCTTTTGACATTGAACTACAGAATGTTTTTTGTATACATCGCTAGTTCAGTCCAACAAACACTTCTCGTATGTTATGCTTATTAAATAGAGCAACTGTTGCTGCATTCGTCCCACCTAAACGAGAACACACATTGCTAAAATCAACATCCATTACATGTTTAAAGTGAATCGTTGTGCTTCTGATCATGCCCCTCAAGCTTGGATAGCACACGTTCCGCAATGACAATGCAATGAAAACGTTCCCGTCTGGACGTAAATATTTACTGCTCTGTTGTCATGTGGACGCGACTTTTTTTTCAACCCGCAAAGAAAAAAATCCAGGAGCGTTGCCGTGTGTCTGGGCCCTTTTTCACCCGAAAGGATTTCAGTAGGGTTCAACATGGAGGGCATCGTCAGGTTTTCACATTTCATCTGATTGCAACACCTAGCTCTGTGCGTCTCTCTCTGTCTGTCTGTCTGTCTGTCTATCTATCAGTCTTTTTTTTGTACAACGGATGTAAATTAGGGTTTAACATAGAACTGAATTGGGATTTGTGGTTGTTACTGTGTTTCTTGGTGTATAATGTCCAACATACTTAGGACTCAACATTCGGTACATTTATATGCCAATGTAGGAGAGCTTCGTGGATGTCCATGGGATGCACAATGAGTGGTACTGTATAGCCATAGCTTTTTTAATCTACATTTCCCGGTCTCCCTTTAGCCCAGGTGATGGATGGGTCCAGTTAATAGCTACTGTATGGTTTTCCTCATCTTTATACGTCAGTGAAGGAAGAACCCTCATGCAAACTAGCTGATCAAGAATTGCATTAGAATGGAAACTATGCACACATACATATATGCATAGGATTTGGCCTGCCTGGCCTGGATAATTCTCTTTGGTTGATGACCTGCTGTTACACTGCATCATTGTGACTTAGCAAGGGTTTGCTTCAGTGTAGCAGTAGGGTGTGTGTGAAAAAGGATGCGTGAAACCTGCCAAGTAATCACCCACTCACAGACTCTCAGGCGCTTTATTTCACATCCCTCTTACTCAGCACACTCAAACATAAGAAAACATAAACAAGCAATAGAGTCAGTAAAATCAAACATGCTCACACACACACACACACACACACACACACACACACACACACACACACACACACATAAAGACATAAACAAACACACACACACAGATAAACACACACACAAACACACACATAAACACACACACACACACACACACACACACACACACACATACAGTGTACACACACACACACACACACACACACTGCCTGTTGGTGGGAGTGATTTAAGTGAAATGAATGAATGCGCCGCCTCATAATTCGAGGCGGGGGAATAGTTGTGGTTGTGTCGGGAGCAGGGATTGGATCGATGGATGCTTGTTCTGCATTAACAAGCTCTGTGAATGCTGCCACCCTAGAGAGTAGCAAATACCCCTCCTTGCCTCCTCTTTCATCGCCTCTCTTCTCCACATCTCTCCTCTGCCTTCTCCCTTCATCTTTCTCTGTTCGTTCTCTCTCTCTCTCTTTCCCTCCCTCTCTTTCTTTCGCTCGTGTCTCTCTCCCTCTCTTTCTCTTTCTCTCGCTCTCTCTCTCTGTATCTCTGCTTGTTTTTTTTTTCCTGATTTCCACTTTCCTGATTTTCACTTTCTTCTAACACTTTCTGTCTGTGTTTTCTGACCTTGTCTTGTGCTGTCTCCTGTGTCGCATTGCCTACGTATTGCTTTTTCTTAGGTGATCCCTTCCCATTTTCTCTTCCTGCTTGCACTGATCACATATGATTAGTCCCGGTATGGCAGCCTATATATTAGCCTGTCATTCTGACTTCCCATAAAAGCCTTGAACTAATGATGCTACCTACTGCTATCTCACAGTCAGGAAGCACTGGTGTGAACATGGATTTGAACCGTAAATATGAGCTCTTTCAATCCAGTCGTCGGATTAGTTGGCCATAACAAACGCCATGGTGTGTGTTGTACTTGGTATGGGCATGCACATCTAAAAGTATTTCAGCAGGTCCAAAATAAAAACACACATACTGAAGAGAAAGGAACACAGGACTTGCACACTGCTTTTAAAACACCCTTATATTTTATTAGAAAAGACACAACGTTTTGATGTCACCATCTTCATCAGGCATTTTCTCTGTTTTCTACTTCCTACCTCGTTCTACATTTTTCAAGCCCTCAGTAAGGGGGCTGGAGCAAAACACTTTCTGATTGGCTGTTCAGCTTGCCCACTTGTTGCTAAGCAGTGGGGTGTAATCATGAAATATTTCTTTGTGGAGACACCAGTGCAGGCGGACACCAAGTAGTGTTTTGTCTATGGATAATTGGGCTGGCAGATTTTTTCCCCTTTTTTATTTTCATCATTTTTTCCCATTAGAGACAAAAGAACAAGGGCTGATAATCTCCTGTAGGACATGTTCTTGATTAGATGTAGTAGCCTGCTGTTTCTTTTTCAGTAAGCACATCAGTAAACCAGCCTCCCTAATGCCTTTAAGGGGTTAATAGAGCAACTGAGTTAGCAATTTACTCACTTTAACTACGTGTGGTTAGCACCACACAGGTTACATACAGTACATTGGCATCTGTGCCAAGTGACTGATGAGAAATGCTAAGCTAGCGCTGCTTTTGTCTTCCCATTGTTTGATATCCACACAGGACATATGTGCTAGTTGGCCCTTACTTGACATCTGTTCACATGCACCTTTCGTGTTTCCTTACTGTAAGAGCACATACTGTGCTATTGCCACATACCTTTCAAATGGCTGTTGAGCCCTTTGCTTAACAAAACAACACCTTGGGCTTAAAAAAACATCACACTGTAAATGTATTACTGCATGTCCTGTTTAATTGGTTGTTTGCTTTTTTGGTTATGCAGGTGGCACACTCCCCACCACATTCACACACACACACACACTCCCCACCACATTCACACACACACACACACTCCCCACCACATTCACACACACACACACACACACTCCCCACCACATTCACACACACACACACACACACACACACACACACACACACACACACACACACACACACACACACACACACACACACACATACACACACACACACACACACACACATGCACACACACATCCTTCGCATCCCCAGGAAGCCAGTGTTTCTATCATGAAAGAGTTTTAGCGTGTCAGGTGTTCACTGGCACCCTGTGTGGCTGCCTGCATGCATGCTGGTGGGCTCAGTGTCTCACTCATGCTTTGCTTGCAGGGCACTCCTCTCTCTCTATATACCACTTTCTCCCTCTTCCTCTCTCTCTCTCTTTCTTCCTCTCTCACACTGTTTCCTTTTCTCTCTTTCTCAGTCTTTCTTTCTCTTTCTCTCTTTCTGTCTCTCTTTCTTGTGTCACTGTCTTTCTCTCTACCCATCTCACTCTCTTTCTGTCTATCCCCCCACCCCACCCCCGTCTTTTTGTCTACCCCTGTCTCTTTCTCTCTCTTTCTGACTGTCTTTCTGTCCCCCCCGTCTCTCTCTCTCTCTTTCTCTCTCTCTCTCTCTCTCTCTCTCTCTCTCTCTCTCTCTCTTCAACAGTGTAACCAGCTATGCAGTGTAACCTGGCTCAGGGCAAGAGGGGTAGGAGAGGAAGGATCTTGATGAATAATACACAGCAGCGGAATTCAAAGGCAACGGGAAGATTAGCTGCCTGCCTTTGTGTATCTGAATAGCTAATCTGCACCTCTTTAAAAATCGCACCTCAAGTAAGCGGCTGCCACCACAAGCGAATTAGCATCCTGACACTCTGCCGAGTAGCATTTTTACACCGCTGCTTGCGGTGGTGGTGTGTGTGCGTTTCTGTCTGTATTCCTGTGCATATGTATGGGTGTGTTTGTATCTGTGTGTGTCTGTCTGTGTTGCTCACTTAGTGTGTGGGTGACTGTGTATGTGTGTGGGTGTGTTTGTATCTGTGTGTGTCTATCTGTGTTGCTCACTTAGTGTGTGGGTGACTGTGTATGTGTGTGTGTGTTTCTATCTGTGTGTGTCTGTCTGTGTTGCTCACTTAGTGTGTGGGTGTGTATGCGTGTGTGTGTTTGTATCTGTGTGTGTCTGTCTGTGTTGCTCACTGTGTGTGTGTGTGTGTGTGTGTGTGTGTGTGTGTGTGTGTGTGTGTGTGTGTGTGTGTCTGTCTGTGTTGGTCACTCTGTGTGTGTGTGTGTGTGTGTGTGTGTGTGTGTGTGTGTGTGTGTGTTGTGTGTATGTGTGCGTGTGTGTGTGTGCGTGTGTGTCCTGTAACTACTTGTATATAAATGAGCCCAAGTGTTTTTTTTTTCATAAAAAAGGGAAATGAGGAAAAAAGAAGGAGAGAAAGCAAGAGCGTGACAGAGAGAGACAGAAGAAAAGAGAGAGAGAGAGTGGGAGGCAGAGATCGTTAACCTCATTTGGTGGAGCTGATAAATGTTTAATTAATTTTTCCAGGGTGTAGCAGCGTGGAAGAGGCTGAGATGAACTACAGTACATCTCTGGCCCATGTGCCTCGCTATCGGCCCTGATGAGCGACTTTGACTTAAATGGACAGATAGGAGGTTCCCTATCTGACAAACACACCTTTAATTAGCCTACTCTGTTTCAGCTCTGCTGGATTGCAGAATGACAGACAGCTAGATTGCCGAAAGTTGGTGGTTGATTGATGGGATGCGTCAAAAAACATTCTGCTCAAAGAATGAATAATTGACTTGGTAATGGACACAGAGGTAAACAAACAAGGTGATCATCAAAACAACAACAACAGCAGCATCACAGAGCATATGACAGTGTGACAAAACAAAGTGAAGTGTTTTTTTTGTTTGTTTGTTTAGTTTGTTTTTGAAATGTTCATGTCAGCAGTGGTGGCAGCGGTGTGTTTGTTGTGTTTTCGTGTGCACCTGGGCACAAAAGAAAAGCGCGTGACAAATGGACGAGTCACCATGGTCGACCACCGGCAAACGTACCATCTGTGTCCCCCCTTGGCCATCTCTCGGGCCGCTCCCTCTGCACGCAGCTGCAGATTCCGTGAGCGCGAGACGTCTTAGTCAGCTGCTTCATCTCACTCAAAGTCATCGGGAGCAGCGGCCTCACCCGAGACCAAATGTGCAGGCGTCAGCACACTCGCACGTTCAGAGCTCGTACAGAAAGAAAACTTATGAGCTTCCTTCCTAGAAGTGATCAGGGATATATACACTGCTTTACATTTTGTCATGCAGCTTTCAATAGCAGTCATGCATGATTCATTCAGTGTTTGTGTAAGGAGGCATGAATTAATGGCATTTACACAATGAGCTGCATCACTGTAGACAGTAGTTGTCTCTGAGTGCTCTGTAGTGTATTTGCACTTTGATCACTGTCAGCATATCTGGATGCGTTTATCTTTTTTCTCTGGCTCTTCAGTCAGTTTGAATATGTATGTGCAGGCATAGAGCTTGTACCTATTTGTTCTACACTGTCCTTAATTAGCAGGTGAGTGAGCTTATTCTTACTGCCACCTGCTTCTACATTAGTTTGTCTGCAGCTCAAAGGTTTTGTCTAGAAGCATGTATGGGTGCATAAGGGTGTAAGGTCTTGTTTGTATTTTGCTCAAAATAGCTTCCAGCATCTTGATGGTTAGGTGTAGCATCAGTCAACAGGATATTGACTGGTCAAAACAGTGTGAAGTCATTTTATCATTGAGCAACCATGGACATGTAGGTTAGATTGTCACAGTCGCGGTGTAAAATTGTATGTGTTATCCTTAAATCAATAATATGGCATGCCCCCTCATGTCAGTAAAAGTATAGTATTATAGTATAGGCTGAGTAAAATGAATGTGGAAGTATTGGTTAGCATCTGGCTGTTGCAGGGTATGCCTGATGTTACCTCATACTTGTTATATCTCATTTCTAATGGCTTGACATGTGTTGTAGAACATTTAGCTTGGCTAAAAGGTCTGTCTATTTATGCCAAAATAAAAATAATACATTTACTTCCTTCTTGCATTAATAATACATCTTACTTCCGTCTTAAATGAATGCCTTACTTTAATTCATGCCTTGCCTTATGTTGAAGGCTATCAAAGTGTCATGTACTGTTAGCATTACCTGTACTTGTCAAAGTAAGTGCCACAGTGGTTCAGCCTGTATTATATACTAATAGGCTCTCTTTGCGTCCGTCCTTATGAGTGCTGTCATGACAACTGCAGCTGGTGCAACTGTCATGACCAAGCACAGTCAATGTCATTGAGTAGTTAGGTAAAGTGAGTCAGGAAACAGAAGAAAAAATGTTTCCTAGTTGAATAAATGGTATTTCAAAGTGGCAAATTTATAAGTGTTTTGTTTAATATGGCCTTTGTAATCCACCTAAAAAGCTTATTTGTTTAACTGACAGCAGTTATTTGTGCGCATTTCCATGTGTATAGTTGTGCCTTGAGCCATATGAGTTGGACAGTATGTAAGGGTAAGTTTGTGAGTGTGAAATGTAATTTTCATATTTCTACCTTGCGTAGCGCCAGAGGATTTCTGTTAATTGAGACTTTAACAAACCTGTTTGTAACACATACTCTCTCTGTGCTTACTGTCATCACTGAGGATGTAGAACATGGCCGACGAGGAAACTAGAAATGATCTAGTTTGTATACTGAGCCTGTGTGGAGAAACCATTTCCTGTGCTTGTTTCTAATGGCTGCACCAGTGTCCATAGATCACGTCTCGTTTCACTTTTGTAAGACTATGCTTTCTCTGTCTAGCATCAGATGGTTTGATTGCCACATGTTGCCTCCACAGTGTTCTCAGGGCAGTTGTAGGACCTGAGACACATGACACCATGCTCATACTTGTGTAATTAATTTCAGGACCTTGAACTAGTTACCTAATTACGTAGCCGTTGTTGAGTCCTCTTCCTGCATAGCCATACATAAGCATATGGGATTGTTTTATACACAGTACAGTAAGGGCACCTACAGTAGCTATTCTTAGGCCCTGTCCACATTAATGCGGATACATATGCAAACGCATAATAATGTATTCGTTTGCGCCTCCCGTCCACATTAACACGGCGAATTCGAACACGGCAAACGGAGCTTTTGGAAAACGACCGCTGAAGTGGAGAGATCCGAATACGCCGGCTTGGAATGGAGGATAAAACATTGAGGTGCACTGGAGTTTGGCGGGACTGGAGTGACGTAACAATCACAACATTTCGGAATTTTTGATAGCAGACATTTCTAAAAACGACAGTGTGGACAGAGATTGTTTTTACTACGGATAAGCGAATTTGTATTTATCCGCATTAATGTGGACATAGCATTAGACTCTATTCTAAGAATCAATTATTATCTATTCTTAAACAATTGCATTAAGTATGGGATGTGACGGTTATATTGCCTCTTAGAAAAAAATGTACGCCAGTGTTTGTTCTGCACATGTTGACTTCTGTAACTCCTTTTTGTGTAAGATGCAAGATGTAGCAATTATGTACTGATTCAACCGAACCTTATGTATCACACCACTCGCATCAGAATGGTTCAGTAAGAAAGGGATAATGTTGAGCGAGGTAGTCATTATTGTTGCATACGCCCCCAACAGGCTGATGGAGGACCCAGACGCAAGGCAGGTGTTGTACAATGTACGACTATGTAAAATGCATGACAGTGTAAAATAAACATTATTAAAGGAGTTCAGTCTAATACTACTGCACATGACACCTGGGATGGCCTGGCTGATGCGTCAGATGTTACTTTGCTACGCTACCTTGACTTACTGTGTGCTTAACAAGACTCGTAGGCAGATCTTCATGTTTACACAAAGTAGTCCATTTATTCCCACACAGCAATGAATAGCCCAGAGCAGTTGCACAAGCATATACACTACTCCCAGGTAGCAATAGTGTTCAGTGTAGTGGTCAAAAACTCTTTGCCCTTCCGCGGACAAACACCTACCAACAACATGCAATTTTCTATACCTGCAGCCCCAGTTTTTCAGACATACGCCACCCAGCAGACTTACTGACAGCAACAATTGGCTCCTACAAACATAGATTACAATAATGCACAAACTGATATGCACTTTACTATTTAGAAGTAATGGGTTTATATACAGTGATGGCAGACTTGTTATCTAAAGTATTCATTGCTACTGATAGACCTGGGTGCTTCAACAGAGCCAGGTCTGATATGATATGATAATATGGCTCCGCTAAGAAACGGTTTAATGATTGTCACTCTGTTTTTCAAGTTATTAACAAGTGTTCTATGTGTTGAAGATGACAGGAGCCAATTAGAAGTATGGATGCACCGGCTGGTGATTGGAATCGGCTGGTTTTCATGTAATCAGCCATTTATGCTGGTCAAAACTTTCGCACTACATGCACAACACCACATGCCCCACCAGCAGCACACTCATGCACATGTAGCGTAGAACTCACACAGCATTTGTGTGTGTTTCCCATACAATGCCTGCCAGAATCTAAATGTGGAGCGTGAAAAAAAATCTGCCATACCAACGAATACCGATTTTGTTTGCATTACCTTTAATTACTTCAGTTAATGAAAAAATCTGGATAAATTAATTCAGGCCTGCTTTGGTGCAAAAAAAAAAAAAAAACATGAACCTGCAGCATACTCTGCCCAGAGACGCGCACACACACACTGAAAGATGGTGCGTCTGTGTGCAGCTCTGAAACAGCTATAAATTAGTGGCAAAATGATGATCAAAGATGTCACTTATTACTGCTACCATGAGTTCAAGACTATCAAAAACATCTAGTTCATATGTTCCATATTTACCAAAAATCAGATTTCATGTAAAACCGCTGGCAAAATATTTCCAGTGTCAGAGAAAGGAAATATTTTTCCGACGTTTTTCCTTCAATCTTTGACATTAACTAGCATGTTTGCTAGTTTGCAATATTTTGCTTGTTAATAAGATAGAGGATTTGTCCTAAAGTGGTCACGTACAAAACTCCTCTCTTGAAACAAATCATAAAAATAGGATTTTTGTACGTGGTCAGACGAATCTTTATTCCAAGCCTATTCAGGAGAGTACATATTGGCACTGCAGGCACCGAGCCAGATCCATCCACAAGTTAGCAATCTCTTGTAACTTTTTTCAGCAATGAAAAGAGAAAATCCATGACTATAATGTTCTATTAAAAGAAAGATAGAAAGAAAATAGTCTTGTGTGTGCTGTGAAGTAGTTTAAAAAAATTAAATCGGAATCATCCAAAATCAGTATTGGCAGGTCACGTTGCATGAAAAATCGGAAATTGAAATCAGCGCAGAAAATTGCAATCATTGCATCTCTAATTAGAAGTGAAGTGTACTGTAAAATCAAGTATGTCCCCCCTCTTAATATATATAGCAGGGAATATGTGTTCCGGTTGAATAAGACAGATGCAAGATTCAGTAAATTGACAAGAAAAGCGACAGATTAATTTACATTAAAAAAACTGTCTCCTGAACAACTTCACACACATACACACACAAACACACACACTGAACTATCCTATAATCACCATCTGCATTCTTCCACTTGTGGATCTGCATGGGTGCTTACAGACAACAACCAGCTCTGTTGCCATACTGTTTGACAGCCCACACAGGGATGGACAGGGCTCCTTGTTTTGTGTGTATAGATGTGTGTGTGTGTGTGTGTGTGTGTGTGTGTGTGTGTGTGTGTGTGTGTGTGTGTGTGTGTGTGTGTGTGTGTGTGTGAATGACGGAAAGAGAGAGAGAGAGAGAGAGAGAGAGAGAGAGAGAGAGAGAGAGAGAGAGAGAGAGAGAGAGAGAGAGCGCATGCGTCTTCGTTTAGGTAGATGTTGAAAATGCTGCAAGTAAGTATGTGTTTGTCCTAAGTCCTCGTCAATACTTCCAAAGGGTCTGCATGTGGTGTGTGTGTTCAGTCAGACCCCGTCTCTGGTCCACATGCCATCTCCCCTGAAGGAGATCGACCTGAAGGAATCAATCTGGGCAGCAGCAGTAGGCTCAGGCTGACTTTGAGGAATCATGTGCCTACTTACCAGTGCACATACTGTAACTAGCCAGGTAGGGAGTGAGACACACTAAAACAAACACACTTCTAAGAAGCTGATAAAAATACTTATGGTGTTATAGTTTTAAAATGCCATAGTCTTATTTTCGTAGTAGTCTTTCAGATTGGTTTTTCACCAAGCTAATATTTCATGTGATTCCGTTGTTATACGATGCCATGTTGTTTATTGCGGTTTTTAAGTTGTTTTGTAGGTTTTTTTTGTAAACTGTTACGGTTTCATTTCAGGCAAAAAATATATTATCAGTCTTAGTTTTAGATTTATTTCTTATTGGCTGTAACAAGCCTGTAATTTACAGACAAAGAAAGCTTTATCGGATCACTAAATGGAAACCTCAGACCTGCAGACCTGATTAATACCCGGAGTGCTTTGACCCCTATTATAAGCTCCTACTGAGCAGCGGATGTTCCAGAACTCAATCACTCTCGCCGTGCTCCATGGGTATCTGCGCCACGCTTCTAGATTAAGATCGTTTGGTTCCATCAGCGTTACAAAAACCATAAGTAATGGAAGGCTTATGGCGGTTTGACATGGGGGTTAATGAACTTGTGGTCCTTCCGTAGGCTGGTAGGTGTGGGGGCAGGTGAGATTCTCATTAGTTGGAGGCCACACAGATAGTGTAGGGGGGCATGGATCTGTAACACGGAAGACTGGTGGGTCAGCGAACCTCAGGGTCAGATCAAGTAATTAAAGAGAGCAAGGGAAAGCGAGGAGAGAGAGAGAGAGAGAGAGAGAGAGAGAGAGAGAGAGAGAGAGAGAGAGAGAGAGAGAGAGAGAGAGAGAGAGAGAGAGAGAGAGAGAGAGAGAGAGAGAGAGAGAGAGAGAGAGAGAGAGAGAGAGAGAAAGAGACATCATGTTCTGTTGTGAGTGTCTCTGTGTAGGATACAGAGAACAGAATGGTATTGATTGCACTAAACTGAAATATTATATTAAGGGTCTGTATTGTGGTGGTAGGAAAGAATATGTTATGACACCAGGCTTCAGAAACCGCCTATCCTCAGTCTGTTATTGAAGACACATTTCAACTTGGAAGAGGTCATCGCTGGTATTAGTTTCCTCGCATCCAATGCAAATTGGATTTCTGAAGCACAACAGGAAACAATCGTTTCTCCCCCTTTTGTAACAGACCAGACCACCGGCTCATGTTGCTGAATTACACAAGCACTTAAGTTGGCGAGGGAAAGGTCCTGGCCAGAAATCCCCACAAACCCCCCTCCCACACCTCCAGTCCAGCGCAAGGAATCTCCCACAAGCAAATCCTGGCTGGAGGTCAGTGGCGGGTCGAATGCTTCTGTCCGCCGGAAGCTCCAGGCAGGACTCAGGGCAGTGAACACAGGTCTATATCCAGCCTCCGATTGATTTTGCACAGGCCCTTTGATAACATCGGCCTGGACTGCGTCTGGAGAGCACTGTCTAAATTGGACTCTCCTCTTCTCCTCACCTCCTCTCCTCTTCTGCTTTCCTCTCCTCTCGTCTTCTCTTCTCCTCTGCTTTTCTCTCCTCTCCCTTGTCTATACAGTTACTCTGTGAAGTGTTTTTACCATCCTCTAGCAGCTCCATAGGGTAGTCTCTCTCTCTCTCTCTCTCTCTCTCTCTCTCTCTCTCTCTCTCTCTCTCTCTCTCTCTCTCTCTCTCTCTCTCTCTCTCTCTCTCTCTCTATCTCTCTCTCTCTCTCTCTCTCTCTGTCTCTCTGTCTCTCTTTGTGTTTTTGTACCCCTTTGGTTATGTTGTAGTATAGGGCTGAATATTTTTCAGATCTGCCCCAGATTTGTTTTGTTTCTGATTAGCCATACAGCTGATTTCGGCTCATCAGGGGCTTTTTGGTGATGGGCTGCATTTAATCAGAACGTAATAGAGAGCAGAGAGCATCCTTAGTGATTTCAGCGGTCGGGGGGCTCCCCTGAGAAAGACTGGTGGGGAAAAAAAGGGTGCATCGCAAGGAAGAAAAAGAGAATAATGTGTGAAGAGATGCTGGCAGCTAAAGAGAGTGCTCTGAAGGGATGGCAGCTTTTTGGCAAGCATCTCGCCGAATGATTGTGAGGCAAATGGATCCTGATGAGAGACTCTGGATCGCTGTCATTCTGGCTCAGCTGTGCCGGTTGGTTCTCGAGGGTTCCATGACCTCAGCTTGTGCCTGATAGCTCGTGCCTGGACAGGGGTAGGGTTGAGAGGGGTTGTGGACAGCACAGGTGAAGACAGACAGAAAGAGAGAGAGAGAAAGAGAGAGAGAGAGAGAGAGAGAGAGAGAGAGGGATACAGATGGGAAATGGCAAGGAATAAAGGAGGAATAATGAGAAGAGAAAAAAGGAAAGAGAGAGCAGGGCGGGGCAGGGCAGGGCAGGGGCCACTGGGATGCAGCCATGTGAGGGCAGCGCGTGCCCTGGAGAAGTGGCGGAGGAGAGTGTGGCTGGGATCAAAGCAGGAGAGAGGGGGATGAAAGAGATTGTAATGATTTGTGTGATATCAGCGGTCCACATTTTGTCATCATCACGATGGGAGTGCTGGAATGCGAAAGAGTGTGTGTGCGTGTGTGTCTGTGGTGTGGTGGAGGGGGGGGGGGGGGGGGGGGGGGGTGGTGGTGTTGGGGGTATATGTGTGCCCATAGTGAATGTATAACAGAGTTAATAATAGTTTTTTATTATTATTGGCACCTGCTCTTTGATGATGATTGAGAAGGTATGCGTGTGTGTATTGTGTTTCTCTGTGTGTGTTTGTGTATGTGTGTGGGTGTATGCGTGTGTGTTGTGGATCTGTGTGTCAGGTGTGTGTCTGTGTGTGTGTGGTCTGTGTGTGTGTGTGTGTGTGTGTGTGTGTGTGTGTGTGTGTGTGTGTGTGTGTGTGTGAGTGTATGCATGCATGTGTGTGTGTGTGTATGTTGTATGCACACGTGGGCCTGTGTAAGTAAGTGGGCTGGGGGGCCTGAGTGGCTGCACTAATGCCTCTGAAGCACTGCAAAGTCCTACATCCCTGATGCAGAGCGCTGATAAAAGCATTGGATTGCAGGCCCCTAATTAGACAAATAACAAATGCGTTTGACCCCAGAGAGCATGGTTAACCATGGAGCGCAGCCGCAGCCTAGCCGTGGGCAAAGGAGAGAGAGAAAGAAAGAAAGAAAGAGAGACAGAGGGTCTGTGTGTGTGTAAGTGGGTGGGGGGGAGAGAGAATAGAGTGATAGAGTGTTCATGAGAAAGAGTGCAGGAAAAAAGGTGGGAAAGAGAGATAGGATAAGGTGAGAGTGTAAAGCTGAGCCAACACAATTATCTATCTACTGTACGCTAAAAATATTCCCCACACCAATCGCTGAATAAAGGAGACACTCTTTCCTATTTCACTGCATGCATCTATTCTATTTTTTAGTCATTTTCCAGCCAGGTGTTAGTGAGTCTGGTGGTTATTACCGTCATGGTGATGTGCAGTGTCTGGGTACACATACTAACAGAGTAACGTGTGTGGAGAGCACATCTGCTGCTGAATACTTAAAGCCAGTTTCTCAGCTAAATGAATACTTTGTGTGTGTGTGTGTGTGTGTGTGTGTATGTGTGAGTGTGCGTGTGCGTGTGTGTGTGTTTGTGTGCAGATGTGTCTGTGTGTGTGTGTATGTGTGTGTGTATGTATATGTGTCTGTGTGTGTGTATGTGTCTGTGTGTGTGTATGTGTCTGTGTGTGTGTGTGTGGGGTGGGGTGCAGGAGTTGTGTGATCTGCCCTAAACTAAGTCTCCTGTGATCTTGCCCTTGGTTGTGTGAACTGCAGCTTCACTCAGAAGTGTAAATGCGATAAGGAGGCAGCTGGTGGGGGATAGGCAGACATGAGGGATTCTGGGTAGGCAGGGGTGGTTTACACCTGGGGGTGATGTTGGGAGGGTAGTTTTTTTAGGAGTATCTACAGTTTCAAGCTTCACCTAAACCTAATCTAAACTTGGAAAAAAAAATCTGACTGGAGAAACTATTTTATTTATCTATTTTTCATGTGGTTGGCTGTTCGATGAACCATAACATCGAAAATCTATCACTTTAAAACTATCACTTTGAAAAGTACTGCATACTTCCCAGACAAAACACTCCACTATTTTCGAACCCCGGTAAACCAAAAACCAGCACTAGACTCAGGAATGTGGGGCGCCATTTTAACAGTGTCGTTTTTTCCTCTGCCTGTCTTGCAGAATGGCCTGAAGGTCTGGTCCAAGGTGTACACCCCCACATCGGAGCCGGTTAAAGGGGTGCTGATGTCCGAGGTGCTCACCGACCTCCGAATCGCCCTCAACTACGAGGTTGGCCTAACCCCCATCAGCAACTACGGCACAGGTGATCCTGTGATGCGCATCATCCAGTTCTCAGAACGTAAGTTTCCCCTGTTTGTTGTGTCTTTACTGAAAGAAAGAAAGTGATTCCCATTTGTCCTTGTAAACACACAGCACACCACCGCACATAGTAAACACAACAAAATTCAGTCTCTGCATTTAATCCATCACATGCGTGAGTAGGGGGCAAGCCCGACAGGTGGACCGGCAAGCAGTGTGTGGTGATGGTACCATGCTCAGGGTATCGCAGTCACAGGGCAGGATGGAGGAGTGCACAGGTCATTCACTCCCGCCAACCCACCTGTCGGTGTAGGGAATCAAACTCTGACCCTTTCACCAGGAGTCCAACGCCTTAACTGCTAGCTAATGACTGCCCCAAAACCTCACGCTAAACGTGGGCCACGTGAAACAATGGCCAATGGTTACTTTTACATATGCTAGTATTTTACATACTATTAAAACAGTTGTTGTATTAATAGGTAGCAAACTATCCATTAGACAGTCAATGCTGTACCAAATTAGTTTTTATGAAGTAGAGTAGAATTGCGGGAGCAGTAGAATTTGTAAGATGGATTTGCTGGGGGAAATTTGTTTTGTTCTGTAAAAATTCACTCATTGGGGGTTTTGGCATGGAAATTTTCAGCTTTCGTTAAACTGTGTCACTAAAGAAGCTTGATGAAAGGGTGTTTTGGTTGGCAAAATATGAATGTGTTGTTGAAGTTAAGAAATTCCATTGACTCTTACATGCAGTGACAGAGGAGAGTGACTGTGTTGTGTTGTTTGGATATACTGTGCAGCAGTGTGTGTTTGAAAGACAGATAAAACGCCTCGGCCATAAAACGTCTCCATCTTTACCTTCTCTCTGCAGCTTACACTTATCTCAGGCCTTCAGGTAAGGCACTGCCTCCTATCCATGCTTTTGTGAGCTATCCTCTGTCTCTCTTTCCATTACCCACCGAAAGATTTACTCTCTTCTCCTTCTTCTTCTTCTTCTTCTTCTTCTTCTTCTTCTTCTTCTTCTTCTTCTTCTTCTTCTTCTTCTTCTTCTCCCTCTTCTTCTTCTTCTTCTTCTTCTTCTTCTTCTTCTTCTTCTTCTTCTTCTTCTTCTCCCTCTTCTTCTTCTTCTCCTTTATATTTTGTAGACACATACACACATACTGTTTTTCCTCCTCCTCTTTCTGTCATCCTTTTTTTTGTTTTCTGTCATGCTTTGTCATTCAAGAAAGCACCTCTCATTTCATCTCTCGCTCCTTCTTTCTCTCTGTCTATCTTCTCCCTCGTCACAAACCCTCCTTTCTCCCTCTATTCCCCTGTGTGCCTCTCTTCCATCTCTCTTCTTTTTGTTTTCTGCTTATGGTCAGACTGCTTCTTCTCCTCCTCCTCCTCCTCCTCCCTTTTTCTCTGTTGTTTTTTTTTACCCTTGCTCTCCTGTTTTGACGTTTTTCACTTCTGTTCAATTAAATTCAACACTGCTCGAATGGTGCCCAGAACATGCTGCTCTTCCAGGGTAGCGCAATTAAATAAGCACCCAGCTTAGATTAAAACAGATTGTACAACAACAAAACAAATTGAGGGGGTGGATGTAGCACTATGCGACCTCAATGGTAATGGATTCTCGTTTCCTTTTCTTAATTCCGTCTCTGCTGAAAATGAAGTAGGAGAACCTCATGTAGCTAAATTAGAGTTTTATGGTCTCATGTTATAAACCCACACAGGCTCATACTCACTCATACTCTCTGTCTCTGTCTCTCTCTCTCTCTCTCTCTCACGAGCATGCACACACACACACACACAAACACATACACATGCACAAACACACACACGCACACACACACACACACGCACACACACACACACACACACACACACACGCAGGCACGCACGCACGCACACACACACACACACACACACACAGGCACGCACATTAATATACTGCTGTCTTCCAATTAGCCGTTAATCAGCTCACCGACATTTGCCAGTGTTGATACAGAGTGAGTTCATCCAGAGTATGAAGCTAACAAGAGGGCATCATGTTCAGTAACTTCACTCACAAAGACAAGTCCAGCCAAGAACACAAGAAAAGCAGTTTGATTTGTTTGTCCTGTGTCTTAACTGAATGAAAAACATGCTGAGGCAGTGTTTTGCCTTTGGAACAGATTACGTGTGCGGGTTTGAGGACAAAAATATGTGCGGCTTCACCCAGGACAGAGGTGACGTCTTCGACTGGACTCGACAGAACCACCTGTCCCAGAACCCCAAGCGCTCAGCCAACACTGGCCCAGATATGGACCGTAGCGGGACAAAAGAAGGTGTGTTGTGTCGTCAGTACTTGCCAGCATGTCCTGCCTGTATTTGCTAAACTGAGTTTATCATTTACTTCATTGTTATTAAAAAGAAATGTTCATAATTTTGTGTTTCATAGACATCGGGTACAGTAGAGCACATGGCTTGTTGGTATGCTGTATAGATCATTATATTTGTATTTCAGAGATCCTTGAGAAAGAAATATAGTTGCTTATGTGATTATCATAGTATAGTAAAGGACACACTGGTCACATTATGTAATTGCATTCACTTCAATTACTCTCCTAAAAACTGATATCAGTGCTTCTTTATCCCATTGAAAATCTGAACACAACACAGGAAAGCACACACATTAAAATAGGGGCGTTGGGTTAGGTTTAGAGGACGGTTTCCTAAAGCTCAGGTCAGCAGAAATGGTAACGGAATGTGACTCCTAGTCTCCATTGCTGGCACTCATCATCAATTAGACAGGGGATGACACAGCAGAACAAAAACACATTCCTCTCTCCGGGTGTCTCTGGCACTCTGAGAGGCAAGTCACCAGAAAAAATGGCAAGAAAAAAATAGTCACTTTTAATGTGGAGGAAAGTGCGCTCCCATTTTTAAGTGTTGCTCAACGGATCAATGAGGCGAAATTAGGAGTGAAATTATTAAGGCTCTTTTAGTCTTGAAATGGCACTTACTACCCTACCCATCTCTCTCTCTCTCTCTCTCTCTCTCTCTCTCTCTCTCTCTTTCTTCCTGTTTTTCTCTCTCTATCTCCCCTCTTTCCTTCTTTCTCTCTCTCTCTTTTTATCTCTCTCCCTCTCTCATTCTATCTCCCCTCTCTCCTTCTCTCTCTATTTCCTCGAGACTTTGTGGAGAAAAGGGAGGTGTGGGGGGAACTTTTAATGCCTATGATAATATGCATCAGAAGTAGTCTCCTTCTTTCAATATTAATACGACCTTACCTCTCTTCTCTTATTGAGCATTCACCACTCTAATGTGGCTCCCTCCTTAATATGGATGAAAGGGACAGGAGCCAAGGGGTCCACTGTATCCTTTCAAAAGTGCCCGAGTCAGAGGATTTTAAAAGCTGTCCAAACTCATCCATCACAAGTGTTATTTTAAGGCTCTTGGCCACGTTTCCCCTGTGAAGAGCACAGTCTGTCGGGGCTTATCTGGTACAGATCCGTGCATAAGTTCTGTGTATGTCCTCATAACTGCACTCCAGGGAAGGATTCCCGTAGTCCGAGTTGGGAGCAATTTGTCCCTGTTGTAAGTTTTGCTGTAGTGAGATCAGATCAGGCCTGTAGGGGGAATCTCTCAGATGTTTGTGTGATGCCAGCACACAGTCTTCAGTGTGCTCATAGAGCCCTGGAAACTCCCAGTAGGAGACTAGGAGTATGTCTGGGTCAGTTCCACCTCTCACTGCTGCATTGAATTACCCTGGAAGTAAATGGACAAGGTTGTAGAGCAATACATTTTTAGGCGATGCTAAATTTTGTGGAGCCAACTGGAAAATCAAACTTGCTGACCCCCCAAAAAGGAGCATAAAAACCCTATAATCATTCTCCTCCCCACGACCAAGGCTACAGGCCTACAGTGGTGCCTCTCCCTTATTCAAATATGGTAGGTTGGATGGAGCGTTTGCCTGCTTACCCAAACACTCATGTTGCTATTATGGTTAGTGCTGAACTAACCGTATTTATCCTGACCATGTTTTCCCATCTTAACTGTCCTCCACGCATCCATTTATCTGGTAAAGAAGCTGTAAGCAGAAGCATTTTTGAATCAAGATGTTTTGACAGACTGGTTTGTCAGATGTTCAGACTGGTCATTATGCTGGAGTGTTTGCTTGTTGCATGGTTGCATATTGAAAACTGAAACACAACCATTTCCACAAAGAACCATGTCGACAGTAAACACAGTAAAACACAGTACAGTAGTGTCAGAGACAAAAAGCTACTGTAAGCATAATCTCTTCCCAATTTGCTGGCATGTCTCAGCCTATGGTTTTCAAGATGTTCAGACTGGTACACTGTAGCTGAAGCTAAGATCAGGAGATTTAGGTTGGCAGCGTTACACAGAAGCTATTAGCTGTTTTAATAAAGCATGATTGGTCATGTGCCAAGAATACTAAATCACCACACAGGCAGTAAAACTACTCCAAGGGAATCAGGGGAAATTTGTGTTTGCTCAGTATGTTCCATTTTAACTTAGGAAGACATGTATTGTGTACATACTTTGTGGTTCATTCAAAAGGTTATATGTTTCATTGCTTCACTGCTAAGTATTATGACGTGTTGATCTACAATATGAGTATCTTGTCTAATATGTTATCTTGTTATATGTTATTAATATCATATATCACTAAATAATATGAGTGTTGTTGTGGTCACATTTGTGGTCTTCAGCAGTGGTCACTACCTTGGCCAAACTCAGGGCCAAATGCAGCCCAAGTTCAAGTATCATTATTTTCTTGACGGGCAGGCCTTCTCATAAATATTAACCATTACACTGTTCAGCATCAGATAATATATTTTGGACAGTATATATAAAAAATTGCACATTTAATTTTTGTATCAGCTCTTGCGGGCTGGTAATTTTCTGTACGTGGCCCACAAGCAGAAAAGTTTGACCACCCCTGCTATAAACCAACTTCCTCTCGACCCCCCTGTCACATTACCCAATGGTCACCTCCCACAGGCTACTACATGTTCATCGAGACGTCCAGGCCACGGGTGCCGGGGGACAGCGCCAAGCTGGTGTCACCGCTCTACAACGTCACCCTGACCCGCGGCCCCACTGGAGTCACGCGGACCCCCTACTGCATCTCCTTCTACTACCACATGAAGGGCAAGCACATCGGTGAGTCTGTCACTCGTCCTGCCGTACAACGACTCTACAGTATTTCTCAAAGTGTGCTCCGCAAGAAATCCCAAGTGGTCCGTGAGCAGTTGTGTTAAAATATTAATGTTTTCATGTTCCTTAAGCTACCTATGCTATGCACAGTGTGTTCAAATGACATGTATATCATCTTCATGCCATTCCCTAGTTAGGCCTGTGATGCTGCACCAATTCATGCATTTACATAGCCTCAGATGGGGGGAGGGGTCGCTCCTCGAGGTTTTTTTTAAGGGGGGGAAGTGGTCCTCGGTCTGAAAACTTTGAGAAACACTGTCCTGCATCAAACACCTTCAGACTGAGTAATATTCAGCCACATGCTATTAGGGGCCTTTGCATACCTAAGTATTTGAAGTGCTTATATATAGTCAGCCAATCCTCCCACGCCTACATGTAACACCTCCAGACTGTACAATATTCTGCACCATGTTGCAG
>CM050205.1:19910000-19915000 GCA_027475355.1 Coilia nasus
GCATGGTCATCTTCTTGAGTTAGGTTTTGAGTTAAAGTAATTACTGTAACATAAAATGCTTTTTTACATGAGCCTATTAGCAGGTGCTTTTATCTAAAGTGACTTACAATTGAGGACAATAACCAAGCTCCAGCAAACAAATGTGATTTAGATAGTGAGTACTAGGAGAACAGCATGATACACAATAGTACTATATTCTGCTGTAACTATATCTCTTCCTTAAAGTCTGCTGTAGTAAGGATAAATAATACATAGCTTGGGGAATGTCCTGTCAGTGAGAGTGCAGAGTTCATCAGAGGCAACTTTTTGAGCAGTGTTGTCAAGATGGCAACAAGATAGTAGGTTCCCGATGTTATGAATGGGTGGTTGAAATGAGTTTCCTGCTGATGATTTAAGTTCTCCTGATAAAAATGCGCTGTTGTCTGATATCAGTGGGGAAATGTTCATACAACATTGCTCAAAAAGATGCCCTTTGTGTTATCTTAAAAGCCAATTTACACAACAACTTTTTTTCAACCTTTATGTCCTTGAAACAGCTTGCTGATGCTTTCAGGTAGAATTCCATTGTAGGCATAAGAATAGTTTACACCAACAATGTGGTGCATATTATTATTCGTTTTTATTTTTGTTGTGTAGTGACATTTCTTTCCTTGTTTTCAAGGAACTTCTTTCGTTGCAGTGTATTTTTGGCTCAAGAGTTCACTAATTGAATAAGACCTTTACCATGGAGTTCTGGTCACAGTCACACATACTACAGTAGATTTGTGGCAAGAGTTAGCTCTTGATATGGGTTCTTAAATCAGTGTTTGTAAGGAGTTTGCTGTGTGTGTGTGTGTATGGGTATGTGTGTGTGTGCGTTTGTGTGTGTGTGTGTATAATTACGGAAGTCAGAAGTGCTTTGCTCTGAAGTGGCCCTGATCTGTCTTCTCGCTGTCAAACTCTGACCTGTGACGGACCTCCATTTCTGCTTTGAACTGAGGTGGGGCATGTGAGTCATTGTTCGCAAACAAACTTATGTTGCTGTTTTTTATATGTGATTGTGTGTGTGCAGTGTGTGAGTGCATGTGTGTGTGTCATTTGTGTGTGTGAAATGGGGGAGCTCTCGAACCTCGAAACGTCCCCCCTCGGAGATGCGTGACGGTCCTCGTCACCGGCGGCTGGCTGGGGTTGGCCGAGGGCATGGCGGACGGGTGATTTACGGTGACCGACAATGCAATCAGTCATCGTGGGGGTGGTGGGCTGCTGGTGGGGTGGTGGGCTGGTGGTTGTGGTTGGAAGAGGATGAGGAGGGGGGTGCTTCATCATGGCAGCGGCCCATTGGACGGGTTTATCGGCGGCATAGATCTTCCATCTACGTCAGTCGCTCCACGCCGACGAGCGGTTTGATTTATGCAGGCCCTCTGCTTCAGGGACCCAGGAGCCCGTGAAATGCTGGTGTGCCCGAGCTTTTGATCCAGCCTGGCTGCACCACAGGCTGGTGGGGGGAGCACCCCCCCCCCCACTCCCACCTACCGACCCCCACTCCCCCACCCCCCCACCCCTCGACAGCCATCACTTGCCCTTTTTTATTTTCTTTCTTTTTTTTTGGGGGGGACGCTTCAGTGGCCGCCGCTCCAGGCGGTCGTGTCTTTGTCCAATGGATATGTTTTATTAATTCCATTGCTATTTAAGGGGCTGGGGAAGCAGCGAGGTGAATCTTAATGAAAATTAAAATTGAAGGGCAAGGTCCATTAATCTCGATCAAAAGCGGAGGGTGGAGTATGTGTGTGTGCAGGAAAAAAAGGGAGAAGGGGTGAGGCTTGGAGTCAAAATCTTGCCCCCCTAGATTTCTCACTCTCTCTGCCTCCATTTGTCTGTCTCCGTGTCTCCCTGTCTGTCTGTTTATCTGTCTGCCTAGATTCTTTTATGAGCTGACATGTTATGCATGTTTGTTAGATCCTGTGTGCCTGTCTCCCTGTCTGCCTACTGCTGTAATAGTGGGTCTTAGGCCCCGTCCACACGACAACGCTCCTGGATTTTTTTCTTGCCGGGTTAAAAAAAAAGTTGCGTCCACACGACATTGGAGCAGTAAATATTTACGTCCACACGGGAACGTTTTCATTGCGTTTTCATTGCAGAAGGTGCGCTGTCCCAGCTTGAGGGGCATGATCAGAAGCCAATAATTCACTTTAAACATGTAATGTATGTTGATTTTAGCAATGCGTGTTGTTACTGAGGGGAGCTGAAAGCAGCGACAGTTGCTCTTTAATTAATTAAGAATAATGAAAGCCTACAAGAAGTATTGTTATAGCCTACTAGCCATACAGACAGTTTAATGGCAAAGGATAGAAACAATTGCACAACAGCCAGCCTACAGTACAAGCTAATCAAATCACAATTTATTCCACAGCAACCAGTTTGGAAAAGTTTGAAGTTGTTGTTATATGTGCAGCGCAAGGTGAATGGGCGACGACGTCATCGTTTTCAAAAGGTTGCGTTTTGTCTGTCTACACGAAAACGAAACGGCGGCGTTGTCAGACTTTCTCACTTTGGAACCCGTTTTCAAAAGTTATCGTTTTCGGTCACCCAAAACGCGGGCGCCGTGTGGACGGAAGGCCAAAACGCAAACAAACTTTACCGTTTTCACCCGAAAACGTTGTCGTGTGGACGGGCCCTTAGTCTGTCATTGACCTTCAGCACCTGTCTGTCTGGATGCATGACCCTCCTTCTGTCTGCTTGGCTGTGTCTGTGTCTGTCTCGCTCCCTGACCAGAACACCCTTCCCCACCTGTCTGTCTCTCTACCTGTGACATAAAAGAGACGTCCACACACTTCAGATCCATGATTTTTTTTTTTTTTTACTCTCGCTCGTCAGCCAAGTGAAGTTTCAAGGCTACAGCCCTTCATCAGGGTTATGTATGTAATTGCGTCTTTACATTACACTTAGCTGACACTCTTATCCAGAGCAACTTACAGTTACTTTTAGTTACAGTCCCTGGAGCAATGTGGGGTTAGATGCCTTGCTCAAGGGCACTTCAGCCATGGATGAGGGTGCAGGTGATTGTTTGGGAGATTGTTTTACTCCTCCACCCTTCCTACTGGAATGGGATTTGAACCTACAACCCTCTGATCCCAAGTCCAACTCTCTAACCACTAGGCCACAGCAGCTGCCCAGCATCTCTTGTATCTCTCTACCTGTACCAGCAGTCTTGAGCCTGGTCTGTAACAGACTGGTTCTCAACTCGGTTATGGCTCTTGCAGCCCTACTCCTCCTCTACGTCCCTCTAATCCACCTCTTCCTCCTCCTCCTCCTCCTCCTCCTCCTCCTCTCCATGCCCTCTGCTGTTGCTCAATTACAGATCCAGTCCCCACTCTTCCTCCTCCTCCTCTTTCTGCCCTGTTGCATCATCATCGTCATCATCTCTCTGCTGCATACCATTCTGCCTTGACATCTCATCCCAGGAAGTTTAACCTCTCTTCACCATCAGAGCAGTTCTCATTCTCTGCATCATGTGACCACAATGACTCTCACTCCAGTTCACACCTTGACGAGTGACTCATGTGACCCTTTTGTCATGGAATGAGGGGTGTGGTCTACAACTCCACCTCCAGTGATCCAGATATATAGCTCCTGGTGTCTCAGCATCAGGCCAGAGCTGGAGAAGCGTTTTGGGTGAAAGGTAAAACGTATTCAAGCTTCTAAAAGAAGTCCAGTTGCTTACAACTTAGCTCCTTTGACTACCATGGCCTGGATGAAGGAGACTCTACACAGCCTTCCTCCCACTCTTCCTGCCTTATGCCATTGCTCAGTTATGGCTCCAGTCCCCACTCTTCCTCCACATGCTCCTCTTCCTGCCCTGTGCTGTTGCAGCCATGCCGGGGCGCCTGCCTCCTCCACATCCTTCTCTTCCTGCCGTGTGTTGCTGCTCAGTTATGGCTCTAGTGCCCACTTCTCCTCCACTTCCCTTTCCTCCATCTCTTTCTCGTCCTGCAGCAGTGAGACAATAATAGGCCGGTGATGCATGGCCAGACACAGTGAGGCTTGACTGGGCATGGGCATGGAGCTCAGTGTGTGGGCACACACATACAAACACACACACACACACACACACACACACACACACACACACACACACACACACACACACACACACACACACACACACACACACACACACACACACACACACACACAAACTAAGGCACTGTGGTTCAAGTGGCACACACACACACACACACACACCACCCACCCAACCCCCTAGCCTGACCTCATTAGGGGGGACCCCAGCGTGGGACCGCTGCCCCAGTAGTAGCGTGAAGGGCATCTGAGCATGCGGCGCTAACATTAAACAACATCTAATCAGCGTTAGCGTTAAGCATTAGCATTAAACAATATTTTGACAGGCCCCCTGCGTGGTCGCTCTGTCTCCAGACAGCCACGGAGGCCAACACTGATTCATCATTTTTCTTATAGCCATTTCTCTTTCTCTCTCTCCCTTTTACTCTTGCTCTCTCTCCCCCTTCCTCTGTATGTCTTTCTTCTTTCTCTCCCTCTCTCTCTCTCTTTCTCTCTCTCTCTTTGTCTGTCTCTCTCTCTCTCTCTCTCTCTCTCTCTAGCTGTGTGTGTGTGTGTGTGTGTGTGTGTGTGTGTGTGTGTGTGTGTAGGAGAGGAAGGGAGAGGATAAAAAGAAAGTGATGTACAGTAATGACAAAAGAAGTACAGATGGTGGGATAGAGAGAGCACGAGGACGAGTTAGAGTGTTATAAATGCTGTTAGAAGAAAGAGAAAAAAGAAGATGGTAGATCAAAGTTACAGTTGCATGCAGCTACATGGCCTCAATATTAAACAGTGCATCTCACCAAGATTGTAGCAAACCTTTAGTGGTTATACAGTCAAATATTCTACAGAAAAAAGACACGACTACAGTTGCAGCTGAAAAACATTACGTTTTCTTTGCAGCTGTATGGTGTGTGTGTGTCTCATAGTGTCATATAAACAACTACGTGTACTTGTGATGGAAA
>CM050205.1:19920000-19930000 GCA_027475355.1 Coilia nasus
TCATTGTTCACCAGCAGCAGGTTGGGTCTTTGATAGCATGCCTATTAATTGAACAGACGAAATTTAACAGGGTCCATGGTGTATTAAGTGTAAGACACTTTACAAATCTTTTAGTTTACTTCAAAATGTATTGTTAGATATGAAAATAGGTATGTCCAAAATTTTGATTGGTACTGTTTATCCAAATCCAAAATCTGCCTACCAAACGAGCAAATACAAATATCTGAATGCACAGTTACATTTGTACATTTGTTTCAGATCTCTCTGCGCACACCTGAGTTTGTCCTGAGGAAAACTTGGCTTACTGTCTATTAGCAACTTGGAAACTGGCCATCTGAATATCCTCAATTATGGTACATCCAGTGTCACAAATGTGGGGAAAATCGCTGAAGTGAAATAGTAAGATTTATGAAGTAAAAAGCAAAGATAACACTTTCAACACCTAGCTTTAAATTTAGACTGGGGAGCTGACTCCTTATGATGAATATCAAGTATATTAAACGAGGACAGTTCTCATCAGTACTTTTTAAACTTTTTAATTGCCCTACAGATGTCCCATTTCGAAATGTCTGGGGGGCGGTTAAAAACTTTAAAAGTACTGATGAGTGCTGTCCTTGTTTCAAATACAAGATTTATAATGTCCCTTTAAAACCATAAGATGACACGCAAAACAGTGGCTCCCTGTTGGACCTGAGCTACGTACAGTACATTAAGCTGGAGGCACGGGGCTGTAGAGGCAGTTGTGTGTGTCAGGAGGCAGAGGCAGATGCTGGCTAATTAATTTTTTATTGCACTGATGGGGGCAGTGTAAAGGCAACAATGGCTTCATCACAGCACCGGCCCTATGTCCCTCATTCCACAGATTGGCCAATGTCTTGACCTTCCTGGATGTGAATGCAGAACACGAGTTGTGTTTTTTTTCCTCCTGCACACATTGAAACCATGCATTGTCCTTGAAGGTGCGCCTAGCTGTCATTGGGTGGGCTTACAATAGGAGTCCTGATGGAGGTTTTGAAAGCGCGCTGTGTGCAGTCTTACAGTATGTGATTCACCAAGGCCAATCTGTTTCACCTGCACAGCTACTGTCAGGTGGGGAATGACCGTGTGTCTGTTGAATAGGACCTTGGGCAATGCATCTCTTCCTTGAGTAGCTCTGCTAGTGGAATACAAGGATATTATGTGTGCCTGTAAAAGCAGAGATGGCATCGAGTATGTAGGATTGGGGTAGTCTATGAAGTTTTTGACATTAGCAATACACTGTGTGTGTGTGTGTGTGTGTGTGTGTGTATGTGTGTGTGTGTGTGTGTGTGTATGTGTGTGTGTGTGTGTGTGTGTGTGTGTGTGTGTGTGTGTGTGTGTTTGTGTGTGTTTGTGTGTGTGTGTGTGTGTGTCAGCAATACACTGTGTGTGTGTGTGTGTGTGTGTGTGTGTGTGTGTGTGTGTGTGTGTGTGTGTGTGTGTGTGTGTGTGTGTGTGTGTGTGTTTGGTTGGAGAGATATCATCTTTGTGATATAGCCACTGTATTTCCTAGCACAAACCACGAATCCCTCGAAAACTCAGCCACGTAGCGCTCTCGATGTGTCCATGCAGTTTAAACCTACTTCATTCCATGTAGCCAATTTTTACAATGTAGAGCTTATCACGTCAGTCTATTTCATCCCAAACCAGCAATCTGTCCCCTCTACTGTATGTTTCTTTTCACCTCAAGTGCTCTCTTTGTATCTCAGTTTTTCTACACTTTTATGGAGAGGATTGTTTGTCTAAACTCTTCTAAACACTTTAATTCAGAGCATTGATAATTAACAAGTTTGGATTGGTAGCTAGCTGTGGTCCTCAGACAAAAACTTTTAGGAGGAATGTGATCCAAGTGTGTGTGGAAGTCTACTGAGCAAAAATTGGGAGAACTGGGAGGAGGTGGAATTCATTATACTGACATGAGTGATGAGGGATGACGGATTTACAGGTAAGGCAGCTTTAAATCTCTGAGAAACAGAAGCAGGTTGGGCCATGTCTGACAGTCATCTCTGTGGAATCCAAAGTTTGTCTAGAAAACAGCATTGATGAGGAGCTGTCCTGCTTGTTATTAAATGTGCATTATATCACATATTGATATTGGTTTTGTGGTTTTATACGGCATGTACTGTATATAAACTAGTTCAGATACCATGTTCCCACCTATAATTCATGTGGTGTACTTGTGTATTTGGATTTAAACAGAAACTATTCCACAACAATGGGGAAAGTTATGAAAGTATACTTTTTTCCTCTAAATTCAGTGACTGCATCAGAAATTACATGCATTATTTTACAAGACTTTGTGAACCTTGCATCAGCTAATGACAGCTGGTACTGACCATCAAACTTAATTAAACCACATCTTGGTGTGTTTTGGTCTTTCTTAAATACTGTAGGCGGGAAAAATCACTTTTGAGGGCAAGAAGTGTGGTTCACCAGGAAGGTTGTTTCAAATGAGCAATTAGTGTAAGAAGTTAAATGCCTGGATTTCACAGAGAGAAATAAGGCTTTACAAACTTTTTTAAGGGGAGATCTTTGTTGAAGTTCTCTTTTAGTTTAGCACAAGGCTCATTTAATGACCACAAGGTGGACCTAAGTGGAGTAAGACTGTCCTTCACAATGTGAATGCAGAAACTTGAAACTTGAAAACATTGGTAAAACTATTTAAAAACAGGTAAGCATATAGGTTTTAGCTAATATTATGGAAAACCTCAAAAAACACATCTTAGATTTGGCAAACCCTGGCTAGATGGTCAAATCATTTTTCAGCAGGGAGCATTTGTTGCTCCATTGTGTGATGAAAAATTGGAAAACCAAAAAAATTCAACTACTTACTCATGATACAATTTCATGCAATAAGTTACATTTCTGATGAAATCACTGTATTTAGAAAGAAATTCTATTTTTTTAAGTGGTCTGATTTTTTCTCTAGAACTGTACTACTGCTGTTTGCTATTTCTATGTTGTACAACATGGGTGAACTGTCTCTTTAAGTGAGGCAAAACTAGGAAAGCAGGACAATACTTATAGCCTCTCTCAGCTGGAAGCTTAGCAAACTCTGCTGTAAGCATGGGGTCTCTGTGTGTGTGTGTGTGTGTGTGTGTGTGTGTGTGTGTGTGTGTGTGTGTGTGTGTGTGTGTGTGTGTGTGTGTGTGTGTGTGTGTGTAAAATTCTTTTTATTCCTTACATAATTAACAAGCAACACACATTCAATTCGACTTCATTTCGTTTTCATTGACTTAGCCAAGAAAGCCTGAAAATATGGGAGAGATATTTTGTCTGAGGTTAGGCTGAGTATGTGTCTTATCTGTGTATTAGTGTGTGTGTATCAGAGAGAAAGAGAGAGAGAGAGAGAGAGAGAGAGAGAGAGAGAGAGAGAGAGAGAGAGAGAGAGAGAGAGAGAGAGAGAGAAAGAGAGAGTGCGCACACGCACAAGTGTGTGTGTGTGTGTGTGTGTGTTTGTTTGTTTGTTGGTTGGTTGGTTTGTTTGTGTGTGTTTGTCTATGTAACAAGTGGTGCAGGAAAAGAGCAGTGAGCCGGAGTCTGAATGCGACCAAGCAGCAGCACAGAGGCAGAGAAGGAAAGAGGGAAAGATGGTAGGAAAGAGCGAGGGCCTTTTGATTTCCTGCGCGCGGTGTCAGTACCCAATCTCTAGCGGATAATATAAAAGTTTCTCTCCGCTTTGAGCTCCGGGCTCTTTGCTTTGTTTCTGCACCGTGCCTGGATCCCCTCCTGAATAATGGATCGGCTTCTCCTGTGCAGCAAAGTAAGAGCAATAAATTCATGTAGGTTTAGAGGCAGGTGGCTGCCAATGTGATCCATGTCTGGTAATTTTACATACAAATTCACTGTTAGCAACATCTTCAATCTCGCAACACATAACCTGAGTATGTAGAAATAAAGTTAGTGAACTGAATACAGGTTAGCAGCATACTGTTTGTGGATAGTGTGTGTGATTCTATTCTGGGGCAGCTGTGGTTAACAGGTCGGGACCTTTTAGCCAGAAGGTCTCAAGTTTGATTCCCTGTGCCAACAAAATGCCGTTTTGGGGAGACTGAACAAGTTGCGCTGCTGAGGTGGCCTTTAGCAATGCATGTCACCCTGGGCACCACAATGACCTGCTGTCCACTGTTCTGTGTGTTCATGTGGGTAACCCTTCGCAGGGTGTCCTTCCCTAGTACTAATATGTGCATGCTATACATGGATGTACCAAATGCAGAGAGAAAATCCCCTCTGGGAATTAAAAGAGCATCCATCCATCCATCCATCCATCCATCCATCCATCCATCCATCCATCCATCCATCCATCCATCCATCCATCCATCCATCCATCCATCCATCCATCCATCCATCCATCCATCCATCCATCCATCCATCCATCCATCCAGTAGCTGAGGCCTAATGGTTAGGGAGTTGGTCTTCAGATCAGAGGGTCGCAGGTTTGAATCCCATACCAGTAGGTGAATGTGATTGGGGGAGTAAATAACTAGTGCTCTGCACCCTCATCCATGGCTGAAGTGTCCTTGAGGAAGGCATCTAACACATTGTTCCAGAGACTGTACTTTTTTCCTAAAAACATCTGTAAGTCGCTCTGGATAAGAGCGTCAGCTAAGTGTAATGTAACCTATCTGTCTTTCTAAGTTGCCATTCTGTATTTTCTCTCCAGGGACTCTAAACCTGCTGCAGAGGGCCAAGAGCATCGCCACAGTGGACTCGCTGGTGTGGAGCCGTTCTGGCAGCCAGGGACCAAACTGGATCAAGGCTAACTGTGTGATCACGCCCAGTGGCCCCTTTCAGGTGTGTGTGTGTGTGTGTGTGTGTGTGTGTGTGGTTGTGTGTCTATGTGTGTGTAAGAGAGACAAAAATGATGATGATGATGATTATGATGATGATGATAATTGCGATGATGGAGATGATGCAACTTAACCCTGATCGGTAAAAACTGCATTCTGACACGCCAAGCATGTTTCGATTGATTGACCGCTTTTTGGGGTTGGACTGACATACTAATTTGTGTGAATGTTTCATGTAATCATCCAGTTTGATGTAATTAAGAGTGTGCATGTGTGTTATTAACATCTGGGCACGTGAGTGAGAGTAAGCAGCTTGCTTCCAGCTGTGAGCAGCTGTTTTGCCTCCTCCTCTCGGCAGCCTTGTGTGTGTGTGTGTCTGTGCATGTGTGTGTGTGTGTGTGTGTGTGGGGGGGGGGGGGGGGGGGCTGGCAGGGGAGAAGGGCAGGGGGCTGTGTGGGAGGTCAGGTCTCTACGGCAGGTGTGCTGGGCTCCTCTGCTTCGGGCTGCTGACTTGAAGAGAGCGCTATAAAAGGGTGTGTTAGTGTGTGTGTGTGTGTGTGTGTGTGTGTGTGTGTGTGTGTGTGTGTGTGCGTGTGTATGTGTCTGCATGTGTGTGTGTGTGTGTGTGTGTTGTGTCTGTGTGTGTGTGTGTGTGTGTGTGTGTGTGTGTGTGTGTTGTGTCTGCATGTGTGTGTGTGTGTGCGTGCGTGTGTGCATGCACGTGTGTGTGTGTGTGTGTTGTGTCTTTGGGTGTTGTGTGCGCGCATGTGTGTGTGTGTGTGTGTGTGTGTGTGTGTGTGTGTGTGTGTTGTGTCTGTGTGTGTGTGTGTGTGTGTGTTGTGTCTGCATGTGTGTGTGTGTGTGTGTGTGTGTGCGTGCGTGTGTGCATGCACGTGTGTGTGTGTGTGTGTTGTGTCTTTGGGTGTTGTGTGCGCGCATGTGTGTGTGTGTGTGTGTGTGTGTGTGTGTTTGCCTTTGTGGTTGATGAGGCATTGAAGAATGGACAGAGCATGTGTGCAGATTTTGCCCTAGGTGCTGTGTGTGTGTGTGTGTGTGTGTGTGTGTGTGTGTGTGTGTGTGTGTGTGTGTGTGTGTGAGAGAAAGAGAGAGCGAGAGAGTGCAAGGGAGAGAGGGTGCACACATACTGTATGCATTGCCTCTTGCTTCAGAGCTGCATGGTCATGCTTGGCACGCCTGCCTCCTCTATCCTCCTGTGGCACCCAGCGTCTCGCCTGCTTCCATTATGCCAGCAAAAGGCTTCCCCCCACACATATTTGCTTTGGCCCCGTCTTACAGTAGCGCAGTGCTTCTCAAATAGTGGGGCGGGCCCCCCTGGGGGGGCGCAGTGCCATGCCAGGGGGGGGCGCGTGTGACCCTGGGGAACATTTTTGCCATACTACAATAAAGTGTAATTGCAACATCGACCACAGTACAGGTTAAAAAACAATGTTAATAAAGTTATTCTTTGTTATAAGGTGATCTATATTTCTTTATTTTTTGTTTTCTTTATTGTTGATAAGGATAAAATGTTATGCAGGGGTGTAGTTATAACAATTTTTTAGACAAATTATACTATTATCTAGTTGTGTTGGAGAGTGGGGGGGCAGCGAAATGTTTTATTCCTCCTAGGGGGGGCGTAGGAGAAAATAATTGAGAAACACTGCAGTAGCGTCACAGCACAGTGCCACAAGACATTACTAAGCAGTGGTGTGCCACACAAAAAAACAGTAACAGATGGAGAATGTGGCACCATAACCTAAAAGGTGGTTGCGCACATGAGAATGTATTTGGTAATTAACACATTGGACTGAACTGTTGACCAGTATCCACAGCCCTGCCAACCAGCAGCTACTTGTGCAGTGTAGGATTGACACCCAACTTCAAGCCCCAGACTGGTTGGCTGCTGTTTATTCTTTTTGAGTGATTGTGTTTGTGCATTCAGGTGCGCATATGTGTGTGCGTGTGTTAGTGTCTACTTGTGTAAGTGTGTGTGTGCAGGTGTTATCAAAAAGCGTGTCATCAACAACGTGCTTTATATGAAGCCAGGCCCTAATGAAGTGCCTTGAGAGAAGGAGGGCTGAAGAGATGGCCGGAGAGCACCACCCAGCATCCTCCTCTATGGCCCGCCTGGAGGGCTCATTACTAACAGCAAGCCTGTGCCTCTCCTCAGTTTGTTAAACATCCCTCCCTATTCTATCCTTGCGGTCAGAAGAGAGAGAGAATGGGAGAGACAGGCAGACAGGCCTAGAGAGACAGATAGATAGATAGATAGATAGATAGATAGATAGATAGATAGATAGATAGATAGATAGATAGATAGATAGATAGATAGATAGATAGATAGATAGATAGATAGATAGATAGATAGATAGATAGATAGAGAGAGAGAGAGAGAGAGAGATGAGCAGATGCATGGATGACCCGAGTCAAAGGTCATCCAGGGTCATCCAGGGTCATCCAGGGTGGACGTGTTGACTTGTTGGTTAGAGGTAACAAAAGCCGTCATCAACATTTAGCCTTTCTGTTCATGGGGTCTCAGCCCACAGTCTCCTCATAAGGTCTCTAGCAAGTAGCTGGACCATTTTATAGTGTGGACACATGCTCTTAGGGTAGGGCTCTCACTTCATGTCCTAGCTTCTCTGGTTAAAATATTGAAATATATACATGTTCCTATGTGCCCCTGTGATGCTGTGGCCCTTAAAAAGAACATGTCACCGTTTTGGAAACTTAGCTTATTTGCCGGTCTGCCACAGAGTTAAATAACAGGCTACACACTCTTAGCTGCTCTGAGCATTCAGTGACCTTGTCTAACATCTCTCACCGCTAGCCTAATTTAATAAAAGTGGGCTATACCAGCTAGCCTAGAAACTTATAGGCTAACTGAAGTAACCCACTTCCAGTAAATGATGCTAAGCTAGGCTAACAGTCAGGGATTCAGTGTATGCACAGAACAGAAAAATGATTTGTATCCCCTGCCTCTAGAATAGACAGCAAGTGAGCTAATTTCTCAAAAGGGAATGTGTTCTTTTAAATAGTCTCCAAGAAACAAGCCAAACAAGCGCAATCGGAGATAGCAACCTGGTCCCCCATATGGGCGGAGAGACACAAACACAGACAGACACACAGACGGAGAGGGTCATTGCTATACTTGGTCAATCCCTCCGGGGATTAGGTTAAAAAATATACATGTATATAAAGAAAATAGTCAATAAATGATGTTTGTACAAAAGACATATTTCCAAAATTGGTCGATGATGCCTTTTATTTGCTACTTGGGTAGGCTGCTTCTCAGCTGATGCTGTTTTGAAAAGTCATTAAGCCTGTGCATTACCTGGAGAGGCTATTACAGCATTAGCAACAACTGAGAGAAATGCATCTACATAAGACAGAGAGAGAGAGAGAGAGAGAGGGAGAGAGAGTAAATGTAAGATGTAAAGACTCGTTCTGTGGCTGTACTAGTAATTTGTGCGTAGCTGCATTAAATTGCTAGAAGGGAGTTGGGTCATGCAAAATGGTTCTTATGTCATTCAGGTATGGTGGTCACATCTTTCAAATTTCATTTTACAGTGCAGGAACACTCATTAGGATAGATTACACCAGCTAAAGCTTATGTACTGTAGCTCTCCATAACTCTCCCTCCCTCCCTCTCTCTCTCTCTCATTCTACCTCTCTTTCTGTCTTTCTTGTCCTTTTTATTTTCTCTCTTGCAGTCTTTTGCTTATCTCCTTTTTACCCAACTTTTTTTCATATTTTCATTATCGCTACTTCTGTGCTTTCAACAAAATTATTTGCAGTGAGATGAGAAAAAGCAATTTATCTCCTCTCATTTATGCCACTGTAATCTCCACGCATTTTCAAGAAATGCACTGAATGGGAAAAGATTTAAGAAGTACTGGTGTGGTTGAGACGGGGGAAGTTGAGATAGTGTATGCTATTTGTTCCCAGTCAGGGTTTTGTATCTTTCTCCCTCTGTCTTTTTCTTCTTGGTCTTTCTCTGCATCAGTCAATGGTAACGACTGAAGCTGTTCCTACGAATGCAGAGCAAATACAAAGCAAATGCGATGACTACAGTGGAGTGCTAACGACTAAAGCAGTTTCTCCAGATACAGAGCATTCCCTGGGTAGAAGGCTGTTGTTCTCACTTCCTTCCACTGCAAACTCTTTCTTTCTTTCTTTCTTTCTTTCTTTCTTTCTTTCTTTCTTTCTTTCTTTCTTTCTTTCTTTCTTTCTTTCTTTCTTTCTTTCTTTCTTCACCTCATGCTCTCCTATTCTCACTTGTTCATTGACTGACTCTGTGGGCTTACAGTTACAGTGGAAATAAGAGCTAATGTTTGGTTCCCACAGAGAGAGAGAGTGAGAGAGTTCAGTCGTATCCTCCCTTTGGGTAAGCTGCAGGCCGCGGTAGGATCCTCCCTCATGCAGAGCCAAGGCCAGGCCTGAGAATGTAAGGGATAATGTTCTGCGAGGCGGTAAGTCGTGGAATAAGCCCCGACAGCGTGATGCAGGACCCTGACGTAAAGCCGAAGGGTCTTCATCACTCTGAAGGGGCTTATTCCAAGAGAATAACCAACTTCCACAACATTATCCAGCGTATTGTACAGCTGCTTGCCAAAACAAAAATAGAGAGTTAGACACTTCTGTGGCAGTGTCATATTTGAACTATTTTGTTGCCGCTTCATGGCCTCCGCTGCTAAAAATAGTCCATCGAGGAAATAGAATGCATAAGTGTTGCATAGCAACGCGTCCAGCTGTTAACTAACTTGTTGCAGCTTATTGTTAATATTCCATTATGATAAATGAATGACTTACTTGTGGAGTGATCTGAAAGAAGCTCAAAGCCCGTTGCCATTGACAGTGGTCATTATGCTTTTACAGCTGTCATTATGCAAAAATATTTCACCTCCGAATGTTGGAGTGGCTCATTCCAAATCAATGGGACGTTCATCATTTTAAAGAGCCGTATATTAAGTGGTAATAATGGATGCTGTTCGTTTACTCTTGGTTTTGCAGTCAGTTGACTGAATATAGAGTCATATGTAATGTCTATTTAATGTTTGTACTTCATATACACATTTGTGATGCCGTTAGAATCTAGAAGAGCACTCAGGGAGCGCAGACCTCCGCTAGGGCAGCTCCGCTCACCACCAAAATCTAATCATTTTTAAGTTGCATTGTGTTGACAACTAACAAAC
>CM050205.1:19940000-19985000 GCA_027475355.1 Coilia nasus
CAGTACTTTTTACTAAGAACTTCCAATATCAGCCCCACCACAGTTGTATCATTTTATTACCTTTTACAACTTCTGCAAAAAGTATTTGCTGAACAAACCTATTATGCATAGCAGTGAAAACTTTGAAACACAACACAAAACAAGAAAGCTACTGTAAGCAGCTATGTGGAAGGATTCGCCGTCACCTATTCACTTCACTATTGTAGCACTTTATGAGTGGGACTGTGTAGAGGAGAAAATTCCATATTTTATGAATACAAACACCTGGCTAAGACTCTATAGGCAGAATACATTAGAATTCCAAATGTGTAATGCAGTGAATTTAAATGAGTGAAACTTAGTTCCCCCTGGAAAAATAAGATATGAAAAAAAAAGCCTTCGACATCTTGAAGCATACTTAAGCTTTCACCATCTCCTTCTGAACATTTTTGAGAAGGAATATTTCTCAGACATATTAAGAGGAGCACCTGTTTGAAGCAGTATAGGCACAGTGAATTACAATTGCTAATGTGAAAGTGCCCAGGCAAAACCAGCACTAAGCCATGCCTGCAAGGACCGGACTAGGTTATTGCCCATTTATTTTTGACCTATGGAATTTCATATTACAGTTAGCCTCAAAAATATGCTCCAGCATCGGCTGATTAAAACCCAGGAGCTCTCGCTTCAGAACCATTGAATCGATTTTGTTATACAGCACATAGTAGGTTTTGTCACAAAGTCATTTTTCTCATTTTTGGTGAGAAGTTGCTGAAAAGGGACAACTGCTACCATAAAAATTTGCCCTGAAAAGTCGTCTCGCAAGTTTAGAATTTCCTTCATGTCATGTGACAATGTTTGGATATGCATGTAAACCTGACATATTTGGGGCTACATTAATGATTAATTTATTCCTAAATATGACATAAATAGCTTCGAAGAACCTCAACATCTTTTGTACAGATACTTAACAATCAAGTTGGGCTGCCAACCCTTTGCCAACCCCCCTTTGCAAGCTTATGTCTTACGCCCACCTCCTTATCCCACTGTGATTCTTACAGTTCAGACCAATAAGTCTCGAGTTTAGATTTCAGTCACTTGAAGACTAGCCTGGTAAACCCGCCCCTTGTACTTCATTTTATTTTGTACAGAGGGTCTGGACTGGAATCTCTTCAGGGTCATGTAGTCGGCCCCAGCAAGACCGATCCAATCAGCAGAGGGTGAATTTGTTAGCTGTGACGTTGACCTTGTGTGCTACATTTGAATTGTAGTGCGCAGGTTGGCTAATTGCATACTTGACGACCAGCGTTAGCGATCGGGTAAAGGCAGAGACACTTATTTTAAACTTGTTGAGTCCACACCTCCAGAAAGAAATCGTTTCTGATTGCGCCTGGTCCAGACCCTCTGTACAAAATGAAATGAAGTACGAGGGGCTGGTTTACCAGGCTACTTGAAGACTATTCTGCTACACATTTTAATGACCGCCAGCTATAAAATATGTTCAGCAGTCTCTTAGAACAAGTTAATGTAATGGTCAGGAAGATGACTGTGGGTTGATACTACAGATTCACAGCAAATGGTATGGCCACATAATGTGGCAGATTTATGTTTGTTTCCATTATTTTCCATTATCTAATTGGGAATGTAATCCTACAAAAAATATCTGATATATGAAGCAGAAACAGATAGTTAGGAAAGGCTCATCCTATATATTATGAAAAAGACAGTCGAGTTATCAGGTGATTGTTTCTGCAGTTAAGTAGATCACGCAGACTTCTGTCAGGAAACAGTTAAGACATATAGTCATTGTTTACTCAGGATTTACTTTCCTACCTACTGCAAATGTGCATTACTGTGTGTTGGAAAGGGGGGTTGGGCCTAGAGGGAAAGAGAATAGTACAGTTTGTAAGAGAAAGCATTTGAGAAAGGTGCATGTATGTGTGTGTGTGTGTGTGAGAGAGAGAGAGAGAGAGAGAGAGAGAGGGAAAGGGAGGGATGGAGAGACGTTGTGTGTGTGTGTGTGTGTGTGTGTGTGTGTGTGTGTGTGTGTGTGTGTGTGTGTGTGTGTGTGTGTGTGTGTGTGTGAGAGAGAGAGAGAGAGAGCAATTGTGTGTGTGTGTGTGTGTGTGTGTGTGTGTGTGTGTGTGTGTGTGTGTGTGTGTGTGTGTGTGTGTGTGTGTGTGTGTGTGTGTACATGAGTGTGTGTGTCTCTCTGTCTGTGTGATGTAAGGCCTATCTGGATAGCTGTGGAGGCAGCTGGAACCCACAAGCCTCCTGCTGGCACGAGTCTTGGCACACGCCGAACTGTCTGTGCCACGCTGGCAGACCCCTGAGGCATTGCGGCGGGGTGGGGTGGGGGAAGGGTCCACCACCCAGGCTCCCCACTGCGGGCACAGGGACAGGAAAGGGCCTGGTGCCAACCCCATTCCCCCACCCCAGAGCAGACAGACAGAGACAGAGTGACCAACCAGTCCCTGGGGCACCTCGCACTGTATGGTGGCCTTCACAGCGATGCCACTAATATTGCTCTCTTCTGGAGAAACAGCTTCTGCTTTTGTCTGACCCTGGAAACATCTCTTCAGTCATTTTGTGGGCCTGCAACAATTACTGCTCCGTGCTTTCCCATATATTATTTGTTTTACAGTCTGTAGAAAAGAAGTCTTCCCTGCTCGTGACCACTGATTAATAGTTTAATAGTAAAGGATTGTTGCCCATTCAAATGGGGGAATTTGTGAAGGGATCTAGCTGAATAGAGACTATTTTTTAGCTCTGCATATGGCTCCTATGTCAACTTTTTTTACTTTTTTTTTTTCAGTAAAAAGTTACTGTTTTTTTCAAGTAAATGTTCTTTTCCACTGCTAAGAAAATGACTCCCTGTGCCCATTTAGTGAGGGTGGGGAGTGATGTACAGTGAGCCCTGGCCTCACAACAGGCTGTTTGTGTGACTAACAATTCTCTCAGGCAGCAGCATCAAAGAGCCAAGTGTTGGCTGCCAGTCCTTGTGCATCACATCACAGCAATAGGCCTCATCCCAGTGCTCTTTACTACAGATGTCCTGGCCACAGACAGGGCAGTACAAGCACACACACACACACACACACACACACACACACACACACACACACACACACACACACACACACACACACACACACAACAAACACAAATGTACACACACACACATGTATGCTCGAACAAACTTAAACTTCTATGTACACACACTCACTTGTACACACACACACACACACACACACACACACAAACACACACACACACACACACACACACACACACACACACACTGCCCTTACACTCATCAGTCCATGTTTTTTTAAACCATGTTCACCCAGTCCAAAGTGTCACCTTTGTCACTTACTCTGTGGGCCCTGAGTGTCCATATTCACACACATAAGACGACGTATATTATAACCTTTGCCAGCCTTCCAAACATGCACAGATTCTCAGCAGCTAGTCTACCAAAGGAACAGTTATTAATATCACCACCCACCCCTTCACCCCCCAACGTTTAATACTCTCCACCCAGCTCATCTGCCAGCTATTTATCCCTACGACCATTTCAATCTGCAGAAATGGGTTTCGCTCACATAGAAATTAGGTGCACATCTGCCACATCTGCATGAGGTTCAGAAGGAAGCCCCCACCCCACACACACACACACGCAGACACGCTCAACCCCCCACCCACACACGCACACACATAGACACACACACACACACACTCTCACACAGACACACACCCAGTAATAGCCCGTTTCTGCTTGCCGATGACAAAAAAAAACACTTATCAGCCGTGCGGGATTCCTCCATAACCCCCCACCGCCCCACCCCATCACTGTGCCCCATCTGCCCTGCTGCTCAGTCAGTAATTGCCTTATAAGGGGATGCCTCGATTCATTTAGAGTACTGTACGGCAGTCCCAGATTGCCAAATTATAGAGTAAGAACCAAGTCCACAAAATAAATATTATTAGAACAAAAAGTGGTGGGAGGATGGAAAAAAGCACTAGTACTGCTCTTGCTTTGTTGTGTGAGCGGCGAGATGCTAACAAATGGATCTGGAGCTCTGGACCATAATGAGCGCTCCGGGGCTACCCCCTCCTCCTCTCATCCACTCCTCCACTCCTCCCCTCCTCCTCTACTCCTCTCATCCACTCCTCCAATCCTCCCCTCCTCCTCTACTCCTCTCATCCTTTCATCCACTCCTCTCCTCCTCTTCTCCTCCCCTCCTTCTCTCACCCTCTTATCCACTCCTCCCCTCCTTCCCTCCTATTCTCCTCCTCTCCTTCCTTCCTCCTTTCATCCACTCCTCCTCTCCTCCCTTCCTTCCCTCCTCCCCTCCTCCACTCCTCTACTTCTTCCCCTCCTCCTCTCATCCTCTTATCCACTCCTCCCCTCCTCCTTTCATCCACTCCTCCCCTCCTCCTCTCCTCCCCTCCTCCACTTCTCCTCTCCTCCCCTCCTCCTCTCCTCTCCTCTCCTCCTCCATGCCTCCTCTTCTCCCCTCCTCTCCTCCCCTCCTCCCCTCCTTCTCTCCTCCACTCCTCCATGCCTCCTCTTCTCCCCTCCTCTCCTCCCCTCCTCCTCCATGCCTCCTCTTCTCCCCTCCTCTCCTCCCCTCCATTCCTCCTCTCCTCCCCTCCTCCTCTCTCCTCCTCTTCTCCCCCTCTCCTCCCCTCCTCCTCCCCTCCTCCTCCCCTCCTCTCATCCTGCCCTCTTCTCCTCACCTCCTCTCCCCCTCTTATCCTCCCCTCCTCTCCTCCTCCTTCTGTTCAGCCCATTCATTTGTTCCACACGCACCTTTAAAGAGAATTCCAGAAAATGGCCAAACATCCAAACATCCAAAGCGGGCCTTATCAAATATTTACCACCAGCCTTTACCACCCAACCAGTGCAGCAGCGAAACAACAGCAAAAACAGAAGCAGAGCGGTTTGGGGGGGGGGGGGGGGGGGGGGGGGGGGGGGGGGGGGGGGGGGGGTGCTGTGTGTGGCTGTGCAGGGTGGGGTGGGGTGTGGTGTGTTGTGTCTTTAGGTTGACGCTAAATTATTTATGCAGCAGTAAACAGGAAGCTCGGTGCGCTTGTGTGTGTTTGCCGTTGGGAGGCAGGCAGATGACACAGATGGGTAATTATTGCCTGAGATTGCAGGTGAAATTGGCATCTGCCGGTTCCGTATGTGGCACTGTGTGTGGCTCATACGCAGACACATACACACACACATACACATACACATACACATACACATACACACACACATACACATACACATACACACACACACACACACACACATACACATACACATACACACACACATACACATACACATGCTGATTCAAACACAAATACACACATATTCTCTCACTTAATGCATTATGCGGTAGATAAGATGTATATATTCAAAACTGCATGCTAACAATATAGTACACGCACACACATACAGGCACACAAACAAACACACACACACACACACACAGGCACTCACACACACACACACACACACATTCATAGGCACACTCACACAAACACACACACACACACACAGGCACTCACTCACACACATACAGGCACACACACACACACACACAGACACACACACACAGGCACTCACACGCACACATACAGGCACACACACACATACAGGCACACACACACACACACACACACACACACACACACACACACACACAGGCACTCACACACACACACACACAGGCACACACACACACATACACACATACAGACACACACACACACATACACACACACACAGGCAGACTCAGGCGCATATGAGGTCTTGTAGCAATGCGGTGGTTACAAGCGCAGAATGTCACATAGAACATGCCAGTGCAAGTGGTAATGCAGCATTGAATATGTAGAGCACCAGGGCAGCTTCCCCAGTATAGTCCACACTGCTCACTGCGGAGATCGTCAGCTGCACACCACGCTGTCTTTGGCTCATCTTCCAGATTCACAGCCACCCCAAACACTCCATCTGTTTTGTTTTGGGATCTTTGAGATGTTTTACTGTCAATATTGGATGCTGCAGATATTGTTGACTGTGGAGAAATAGGCTGTGAATGAGACAGAGCAGAATACATTGCTACACAGCAAACGCTGGAACGCTGGAGTGTTAAAATGTCAGGGATAAACATTAGGGAGTTGATTTTAACATTTTGAGATTTAAATTGTGTCCAGACATGGGGTTGTTTCATATTTTGAAAGTGTTTGAAGGGGTTTAACTCTAGTGATTGTGGAGCTATATAAACCCTCAAAATGTTAAAAGCAACTCTGTGGGAGTCAATTCAACACTGGTCTCTTTGCTGTGTACTCATCCCCCAAAGGCACATAGTTATTTTATGGCTGGAAATATTAGGAGGCATTATTATAATATAGCTGAATGTGTATGTGTAACAGGAGAGAGAGAGAGAGAGAGAGAGAGAGAGAGAGAGAGAGAGAGAGAGAGAGAGAGAGAGAGAGAGAGAGAGAGAGAGAGAGAGAGAGAGAGAGAGAGAGAGAAAGAGAGAGTCTTGTGTGTACATGTGTGTATGACTACAAAAAAAGGTTACTAGGATGAGGATGGCAATAGAGGAAAGGAATGGCAATAGAGAGAGGGAAGTATGAGATAGGGAGAGAGAGAGAGAGAGAGAGAAGGAGAGTCTTGTGTGCAAGAAAGAGGGGGAAGATGGGGAAGGAAAGGGAAAGGGATGAAATGAGAGAGAGGAAATATGACGGAGGGAGAGAGTTGGGGGGGAGGGATCAAAAATGAGAGGAAGAAAGAAATGAAATAGAGAAAGGGAGAAGGAATAAAAGCAATGGTGGGAAGTTGAATAAAGAAAGAAAGATGGATTGAGAGAAAAACAAAGAGAGGGAAGGAAGGAGAGAGAGAGAGAGAGAGAGAGAGAGAAAGAGAGAGGAAGAGAGAGAGAAAGACAGACAGGGGGAAGAGAGAGAGAGAGGGAGAGACACAGGGAGAGAGGGGGAAGAGAGAGAGAGAGAGAGAGAGACAGAGACACGGAGAGAGAGAGAGCGATAGAGACAGAGGGAGAGGGAGAGAGAGAAAGAGAGAGAGAGAGAGAGCGACAGAGAGAGAGAGAGAGAGAGAGCCCTTGGTCCCATGGGGTTCTTCTCCATGCTCTCTCTGAGGAAGGGGATGCGGAGTGTGAGCAGCTGTGCGAGATGGATCACCTGCTCTCCTCTTTTCCCCTCTCTGTCCTCTTTCTCCCTCTTTTTCCTGCCGTGCCTTGTCCTCTACTGTCTTTTACCTCCATTACTTAGCCTCTCCTCCTTTTGGGTTGTCCTTCTCTCTTTGTCTTTTCTTTTCAACTCTCCTCTCCTCCCTTCTGTTCTTCTCTCACTCCTTTACTGACTTCCTGACTCATGTCTTTTCTTCATCTTTCTTCTGCCTTCCCCTCTTCCATTGATGTTTTCTCCTCTCTTCGTCCATCTTTGCTCTTTCCTTTTTTGTGTTTCACTGTTGTGCTTCGCCCTCTTCTCTTCTCTTCTCTTCTCTTCTCTTCTCTTCTCTTCTCTTCTCTTCTCTTCTCTTCTCTTCTCTTCTCTTCTCTTCTCTTCTCTTCTGGTCAGTGTTTCTGCTTTGGCACTGATATGCTGTTGTTGCTGAGTAAATGATTGCTGGAAATGTACCACCAAGTTTTTGCACCTATTTTTGGAGATTATAAATCAACATGCAACTAAGAATGGATTTGTGTGTGTGTGTGTGTGTGTGGTGCGTGCGTGCGTGCGTGCGTGCGTGCGTGCGTGCGTGCGTGCGTGCGTGCGTGCGTGCGTGCGTGCGTGCGTGCGTGCGTGCGTGCGTGCGTGTGTGTGTGTGTGTGAACTGTGCATATGTGGAGGGCATTGGACGGGAAGAGGGCATGTTGTAGGAGATGCAGGGGAATTGCTGTGAAGTGAATTTCAGAAAACCACACAGATGCCCACAGATGTGTCCTACCGAGGAAAGTTCCAACTGTCCGTGTTTTACATTTGTGGTACCAAGCACAAATCCAGCCAATGTCAGCATGGAACACTAAGAATAGAGTAGACACCCACCCACACACACACACACAAACACCTGACCTTTGTCAATAGAACCCCCCCCCACACACACATACAGACACACACACACCCACACAAGCACACACACACACTTCACCTAGTCTTTCATGTCTCTTTCCAAACATTGTATCTTGCTACCATGCAGGGACCTTGCACAGGGACATCCTTGATTTTCTATGGAGGGGAAGCATGAAAGGTTTACTATATACACATTGATTTTCCACCAGGTGAAGCATCTCATGAATTCATATCGATTCCTCTAAATACATTACCGGCTACTCATTTATTAACATTGGCAAGCATATGAAAGCCTAACACAGAAGTTCATGCGTAAGATAATTCTGTGTGTGTGTGTTTATGTTTGTGTTTTTGTGTTTGTGTTTGTGTGTGTGTGTGTGTGTGTGTGTGTGTGTGTCTGTGTCTGTTTGTGTGTGTGTGTGTGTGTGTGTGTGTGTGTGTGTGTGTGTGTGTGTGTGTGTGTGCACGTGTGTGTCTGTGACTGTGTGTGTGTCTGTGATGAATACCCGTATACACAAACTCCGAAATGAATTTCTTGTTTAAAAAAAACGCATGACTAATAGACCAACAATTCACTTATCGCAGCAAGCTGAAACATAATCCATTATAATTGCCCTTTTTTTCCAAATGACTTATCCCTCGTATTGTCACTTTGTCTTAGTAAGCGCCTTTGATTTTTGCCTAGCCTGAACTAGAATTCACACCTTAACCAGACAGTCATGTGATGATAACATCAATAGCAATGTCTCGTCGCCCAAATCAGATCTTCACAGCCTGGCGAGGTAGGCCTATTAACCAATCGTGCGCGAGGAACAGAGGCTTCAGTCAGCAATGCCTCCCACACACCATCTTCCACCCTAGTGTTTATTTTTTTCTCTTCTCCTCCTCTTCGCCCTCTCTTCCTTTTTTATTTCTTCTGTGTCATCTTTCAAAGCCAGCTCTTCCCCTGCTGAGTGTTTTGAGCAAGAGTACAGAGGAAAAAACTGAGTCAGGCTCAACCGCCCCATGGGGTCACGCAAAACAATTTGTTTTAGCCTCCATTTATTTATGTGGGCATTACACAGTCAGGAAGCTATCCTGGAGCATGGCGGGAAAACTAATAAGACATGACAGTGCTGACTGGTTGACTGGCTGACTGATGGGGTGGGTATTTTCTCTTAGCTGACAAAGTACTGAGACCACTTGAGAGGTATTCCGGTTATGTCTATGCAGTTTAACATGTTTTCTTTCAAAAGGAGAAAGAGAGAGAGAGAGAGAGTGAGAGAGAGAGATACAGAGATTTACATAAAAACCCATTTTATTATCATTGTCGCCATAATGTAAACCAGAGCAAAAGAGAGAGAGAGAGAGAGAGAGAGAGAGACAAATGAACTTATCCTGATTGTCTTTTGTGTGTGTGTGTGTGTGTGTGTGTGTGTGTGTGTGTGTGTGTGTGTGTGTGTGTGTGTGTGTCTTACAGCTGTTGTCCCGGGAAGTGCACCTGCATCTCGTCCAGCCGTGTTGGCATCTTTGCTGACCGTCGCTGCCTGGTCCTGCCTGTTGTCCTTCTCCAGATGATGATGATGACGATGACGATGATGATGATGATGACGATGACCACAGTCAAGATGGAGAGGACGATGATGACATCCTTCTACACAAGCCTCCTCTATTCCTCAACCCCACCGCAACCACCCCAATCCCCTTTAGGTGGAGACAGATACTGCCCCCAACACTTTGCCTCTTTCTCTTCCTCATCCTCTCTTTCCTCCTCTTTCTCACAGCTGGTATTTTCTTCCTTTCTCATCCTCTCCACACCCTCTCACAGTCACTCTCGTTCCATCTGAGAGTGTCTTTTTGAAGTAGCTGGATACACACACCTGACCTCTCCTCTCCTATCCTCCCCTGTCTTCTCCTGTCTTCTCCTCTCCCCATCACTAACACTCAGACCTCTTCATTCATTCAGTAATAAGGGTGCACATTTACAAAAGCATACGTAGGATGGTGTGCCTGTGCTCGCATATTTGGCTGCATCGACTTCGCCCCCCGCTTTGGCAACCACCCCCCTTTGTTGTCATGTGTAACTGTCATGTACTCTCACCCTGCCTAGCTTCACGCGAGTCATTATCACGTATCGCTCTCTTTTTTTACTCTCGCCTCTAAGACTTTACCGCCCCACTCCCCAACACACACACACCTTTCAGACCTCCATACCACACCCCTGACCCCCTACCCCATCATCCAGTGGACCCTCTTCTCATCCACGGCGTCGCCCCTGTTCCGTCTCTGACACACCAAAGTGTCGAACACTCAACCAAAGATGTTGATGGGACCCGGTTGTTGGAGGTGGAGGTGGTGGTGGTGGTGGTGGTGGTGGGTGGGTGGTGTTGTGACTGAAGGCAGGGGGGACCCTTACCTCATCATCCCCGCCCTGGAAGTCCCTGGCCCCTGCGGCAGACCTCAGGGAAGGGGGGCGGGAGAGGGGGGGGGGTTGGGCGAGAGAGCCAGACAGGAAGTAGGTAGAAGTTCAACCAAGTGTGAAGGAAACAAAGAACAGCAGAAGATGGATTAAAGATGGACAGATTTTTGCCTCTGATTTGTGTGGTGAGAGAAAGGTAAACCTGAAGGGAATTTACCTGTACAGTACATTTATCTGTATAAGATATATTACCAAGTAACTTCAGAAAAAGTCAACAGGTCAACAAAACACACAAAAAAACATCAACAACAATTTATTGACATTTATACCTTTGCGGACCGTATCGAAATGAAACTGAAGAAGCACAACTTTATATCCTTTTATTGTTTTGTGTTTGTTTTCGTTTGTTTTCTTTTCTTTTCCCTGTGTAGTGTTCTCTTGTGTGATTTAACTTGCTCCAGTGGGCACCTTTTATCCGTCTGCTTTTCTCATGAGTCGTGTTGGTTTTGGGGATTACAGGCAGACCCAGTTATGAAGAAGCAGGAGAAAAAAGGACAAGAAAGTCTCTCCTGTCTTTGGGGACATATTGTGCAAAACAGGACGAACGAGCAATCCAGATCGAGGAATGGTCCCTAAACTGTGATGAGGACTTGGGGTGTCCAGCATACAGTACTTACTCACAGGGGACTGGATACATAACATTTGAATATTTGAAATTTGAACCTTTTGCTTCAGATGCAGGACGAATTGACCCCTGTATGTTAGAGGAATTGCTGAGTTCAAGCCCTGTCTTTGCCAAAGGATGGGGGACTATTTGAATTGAAAACTGAAGGAGGTCATGTGCAATACGTATGTGGGGGCCATATATATATATAGATATAAATATACATGTTGGTCTGATCGACCCTGTTTTTTTGTTTGTTTTCAAAAGGAAGTGATGAGAAAAAAATTATTTCATGTGTTCCCGATGATGAATGTCATGCAGAATTTCACACTGCGTACAGTAGATTGTGATAACAGACCTTTGAGACAGACAGCGTGTTTTAGGGTTGAACCACACAAGATAGCAAGCTTTCACTGTTCAGATCATCGCAGATTACGTTTTACTGATGTTCGGTCTGACTGAATAGAGTATTTAGCAACACATGCCACTGTATCAGTTTAGCAATATTGCGACAATAATTTCAAAAATACGTACTCATAGTGACATATGTATTACTCATGTTATTCATAGCGCCAAACCCACCACAACAATCCATAACAAAGTCAGGTCTTCATATTCCAAAGTGCTCTAATAGCTACTGGTCTCTTTTTGAGCCACGAATGGCTATTGTTCACTCGCATATCTTTCCAACCTCACAGTGCATCAAGGAACAGTCCTTGGTCCTCCGCAAAACTAAGTCTGTGTTTGAATGTTGTCTGTTCTATTGCAAATGGATGTGTATTTACAAAGCAGTGATTTTCATAGGAGATGAGAAGTGCTGGCCTTTTTCTTAGGAGCACAATAAGACAATGTCAATCACAATGGAAGAAACCATGTGTGCCTCTTTAAGAGAATTCCCCTCAAAAGAAAAAATACGTTTATTGCAGAATTCGACAACTATGAGTGTATTGTATAACCCAAAGTGAAAGTTAGTATGTATGTACTTTTCCTTTTCTCAGCATGAACCATAACATATATCTCACATGATCTCATCTTGTCCTTCAGCTTAAGCAAAATATTCAACGTTATCATCAACAACAACAACACACACACACACACCAAGCCACAAATGAAACCTCTGCTTTGCCAGACACTGTAGATGCACCATGGGAATCGGAGTCTTCTCCGTCGGCCTTTAGATGTGTAGTGTCCTCTCTTCACGTGTACCATGTTAGTCACTCAGTCTTGCACATGGCTCTGTACTGTCAAACATGTTAACCATGTATGTAATGTAGTATTGAGATTTACTGTAAATATTTCTAAGAGGTGTCCAATTCACAACATATTGACCACGAATGCAGACAGAGGCAAACTGGACCAAAATCAAACTGATATCATTGACATTATCGTTTGTTCTATTTACTTTTTCATATAAAAAAGCAGTTTTTTTTTTCTTTCTCTTTTTCCCATTCAGAGTAACATGTGACTTCAGAAATGTATTTCCCAACACTCATTTATAAAACATGACACTCAAAATGGGTTTTGGAATGAGCAATTGAGGTGATTTCAGGTCATCCATTCATGATATGATGGACTGATCCTCTCATTTTATTTATTTTGTTTTATTTATTGTATTATTTATATATAAGCCTACTGTACCAGTGAGAGATATAACATCTTGAAGAACAATATGGTCCCAAACCGTATATATATGGCGGTAAGCAGCTAGGGCTGTACTGGGGTTTGGCATCTTGTTGTCAGCTAGCCTGGCCACGTGCAACCCCCCCTCAAGGACAAACAGCCCCTCTTTGCATTGTGCTTCGGGTTAAATGCACTGCCACCCCATCCAACACATTTGAATAATGTGCATAATGGCCACCCCCACCACTCTACATCACACGAGCGAGTAACAGCCCCTTCTGGTAGTTCACTTGCAGTGATATGTCTTGTAGTTTGCCCAAGGCCATCTCATATTATGTGGGGAAACACACAAAGACACACACACACACACACTCGCACACCTGGAACTACACCCACCCCCACACACACACACATGCACACACACCTACAACTACACTCACCCACACACACACACACACACACACACATTCAAGGGTCAGTATCTCTGTGTGGCACCACTGTCTCCAGCCCCTCCACCGAAATGCGTCTCGTTGTGCCCGCCAGTGCAAATGAAAGTCAATTGCACAGCAGCTTTCAGGCAAATGTGCTTTAGATAAATTGCGACTCGTCGCAACGCAAATGGTTATTAAACACGCTGAGCAGCGAAGCACTGTGGCGTGTTCATCAGCGGAGGAGAATTACTCCAGAACACTGCACGCTGACCCCTACTTGACCCCAGAGGCTACCTCTCAGTGGTCGCTCTGTTTATTATGCCGCCTTATATGACAAGGGCATAGGGTGTTACCATAGCTGCCATGTTGACTATAAATTGCCTGGTATCCTTGTGGGTTCACCATGTGCAAATGTCCTGATATTGCCTCGTCGTTTTAAGAGTCTGCAACTGGAGAATTCCTTAATGTCATCCAATGATTCTCCTTTAATCCACAGTGGTTGTTTGTTTGTTTGTTTGCGTGTGTGTGTGTGTGTGTGTGTGTGTGTGTGTGTGTGTGTGTGTGTGTGTGTGTGTGTGTGTGTGTGTACGCATATAGAAAATGTTTTATTTTGTGATGACAAATCAAAGTTCTGCCTTTTTGAGGGCTTAACAACATCAGTATGTGTCTCAAGTGGGATCTGATAGCATAGGCTGAAAGTCTGATTGTTTGGCAGCATTTCCTTCAAACTTGGCACAAAATAAGAAAAAGTTCTAAAAGGAATGTTAAAGGCAGTGCATTCACCACTTATCATCCTTGCTGATTGCTTGTGCCTAGCCATAACATGCTGAGGAACTGCAGTGGTTTACACACTGCATACTATTCTAGTTTGCTGCACACATGTATAACTTTTCAAAAACATTCAATGTTTAAATAGAGCTGCTGCTGTGGTAGGCGGTAGGCTGGGAAAACCAGCAATTCAGTATCCTGTACTTGTCATCGTTCATATCATTGCTTGTCCTTTTCTCTATTGTAATAACTACCATGTCTTTGAGCCTCCCAGTCATTCTCGATCTAGACCACAGTCCATTGTAGGTTAATCTCATATATATTTAAACCTTGAGCCAGCCTTGTAGTTCCTAATAGTTCTCATTTGAAGCTGCGTTGCTAGCCATTCCAGACCATGCACACTCATCTTTGAGACTGTTCTGCATAGTAGCTGGAGATATATGTAAGGCATTGTTTAAGTAGTCAAACACTCAAAAACCGCTTTAAATGCTTGACTGTGTTCTGCCCTATTTCCACCACTGTAAATAGCTCTGCTAATCTTGCTCTTGGGGGTGTGGGCGGGGGCAGGGACAGCAAAGTGGCCAGAGCTCTGCTCCTTCGTGGTAGTTCCTTATCTGACTTTTTATTAGGGCTGCACAATATTTGAAAAATGTGCGATATGCGGTAACATTGCTGAATGTTGCGACGATGATATGTGGAAACATGGCTTAACTGGAATTAAGGGGACATTACTGTAAGCTGTTTCACAGTACTGTCCCATTTATTCCAGTTAAGCCATGTTTTGCGATATGTGTGTTGCTATATCACAATATTTTTGATATATTGTGCAGCCCTACTTTTTATACACCTACAACTCTATTTTTTAAAGAAAGGATCCGTGACATTTGCATGAAAGAATGGGTAGATGACATGAAACAAAGGTAATATCGTGAGGGGAATTCTGATCCACCGATGAATCGCAACTGCACTGACAAGCCCCATGAGTACAGCAGCTACACTTTGCCTACCCGCCGTTTCAATCCTCAGAAAAACACACCTGCCTCCCACATACCGTATGTCTAGATGTGTAGATTTAATCACTCTTATTCATACATGCATAGAAGTACTCACTCTTAGGACTCAGCCATGCACACCCACACATACAGTAGCCTATGTACAGTTGATGTGTGATTATCAACCACGAAAGACTACAGATACATTTCTCCAGTCAATGTTCTCCTCCCACAGACATGCATAACAGCACATTACACCACCACCACCACCACCACAGGCTAAGCCATGACTTTCTTCATTCTGTTTAGTCAGGCTAGAGGGAGACTGTATTCCCTCCACATCATGCCGTTGTGAGCGATATTTACTACAGAGTTCCAAGTTTTACTTTGTCTTTGACTTTCGTTTGTTTTTGTTTTTATTTTACTTTTTTCCCCCTTTGAATGCACCGGCACAACATGACAAAGAAAAGCTCTTAGTGCTGGGTGTTGTATATGCTCTGTCATGTAATAAAATATTTTAGAGGAAAAATATATTTGAAATATGACTCTGAAATGTATAAATAAATAATCAAGAAAGCAAAACATTGTTGGTATTTTTTATTTGTTATAGTTTGTGTAAGGTTTGTGAATGTTCAATATAAATCGTACTTTCTGACTTCGCAGTGCCCATTGTGTGAGTACCAGCAAGAAGCATCCAGCATACAGTAACCTACTTTTACACCACGTCATTTAGCCTACCCAGAGCCACTTACAATGAATTAGGTACAGGGACAGTCGATTTGGGGGTAGATGGCTTGATCAAGGGCACCTCAGCTATGGATGAGGGTGCAGAAGAGTGCTGGTTATTCACCCCACCCCCCCTACTAGCTCCTAACTACTAGACTACAGCTGTCCCCACATTTGCTTAGAGTTATCCCTTGTCACTCACTCCCTTTTGAAATTTGAGCCCAGGTTCATTAGTACCTCGCTAGACGTGCAAATGAGAAACATCCACACTGTCCCCATGTGTTTGACTGAGCTCCAGGCTTCTGAGGGGGAGACTGGCAGGCGTAAAAAATACCCCAGTATTTCAGTATCACACAAGATAATTCATGTTTCTCACCCCGAGCAATTAGCAAAAGGCAAGCCATCAAACAAATTATTCCACAACTTCACGCCAATTCTGGAAGACATTCACACTCGACTGCGACAACTGATACATTTATGTGTGAAGGCATGATTTACATTGCATCTTCACTATGAATTATAATGCTGCTTGTTTACCATGCAAAACCAGCTGAAGCCCCCTCCTCAGGATTGCCACAACATTCTCAGCTGCAACAACATCCAAACTGAATAATCAGAGATACAAGAAAAAGCAATACAAGCAACCAATACTGCTTGCATACTGTTTAGTGCTTTGACTTATTATAAAAACTCACCTGCAGTGCAATCTTGAGGGGGTTCATGAACAGTGATTGCATTGCCGATGGGTTGAGGTGTCCTCGGGCACATGGAACTCTAAATTCCACTAATCATATTAATCACGTCTGTTTGCCTGGGTTGCACCCCTGGGCCACTGTCATTTAATGGATGAGTTGAGCAGGCAACTTTCCACAATGAGGTTTTGCAGCAAGCACCAGGATAGTGGGGGTGTCATAAATTGGGCTTCTTTTACTGTGCAGCTTTGTGGTGTGGTACTGGTGTTTTGGCAGCCTGGCTCATTGCTCTTTTTTATGTTGGGCAGACGGTGTCTGCCGAGACACGTGTGTTTTTTTTCTTACCTTCCTAATTGTTTGAATCTCATTTCTTGCATACCTAATGTATTCTCATTTTTTTAGATGCTAACAAACAGATGTAAGGGTATGCTGTGCCCTCTCGTTCCCCTCTGTTTCTAGCCAGTACCGTTTACCATGCTACCAACTGTACACTGAGCACATCCATCAGTTGCATCAAAACTTGATTATAATCACATTATAGCTGTGAAGAAAGGATACTGTACTGCGTTTAATTTACTTAGCAAACAATAGTGTTAACTGATAGAAAGACACATGCGAATTTTCAAACGAGCTTATACTCAGTTCAATTGCAGCATCATCACTAAACAATATTAACTAGGTAAATCTACATGTATATCATACCCTCCATTACCATGCATTGTATTCCCACAGGTGTCAATAAGACTAACTCCTGGGCTTCATAGTAAACATAGAAGTGCTCCTGTAAGTATTTACATGAATATCTCAGCCATGATGAAATTCTGACTTACTGATTACTGTTGTGGTTCATCAGTAGGAAGATGCAAGATCCAATCAGCAGACAGAGACTTCTGATTGTTTACAGTTTCAGATTAGTAGTAGTTATTAGTAGTTAATCTGAATTAGCACCACAAGGTCAGTATGAAGGCGTGCCGTGTCTGCTGATGCCCTCGTGTGATTGGTGACCAAGGACAGGGAGATAGGAGCTACTGGCCTAATTATGTCTTCGTTGCACTGAGAAATGGATTGTGGGAGTCTGCAATTGTGGGACATGATGCAGGGATAAAATTCCTATTGAGGGTTTGTCATTTTTGTTATTTTATGTTATCTATTGTACATAGTCATTCTTTCCTCTTACATTTTTCACTTGAAGTGTGAAGTGCAGTGTAAAAAACAGTAATATACTATAGCTCTATTGGTTTGCAATACTTTTAAAATCATGCTATACTGTAGATGTCTTAATGATAAAACAAATAAAATAACATTAGCAACAGTGGTAGATTTGGTCTTATGTAATGCCATATATTTGTTTTTACTTTAAATGTTAAATAGTGCCCAAAAAACTATTTTCTCTTAAAAACATCCCCCAGACCTGTCTTCTACTGCCCTCCTTGACACAGTCACAACACTACCCTTACATGGAAAAGTAAGTAGTCATGTAATAACAATTGGTTCTAACTGTGATTATTACTACCAGTAGTATCCAGTGTGGCAAGGGTATACTGTAGCAAGGATATGACTTTGACATAAAACATTTGGAGAGACGTTTCAGCATTTATTAATAATGCCAACATTAATAAATAGGACTTGTCTTTAAGAATAATGCAGGATGTACTTACTCATCCTGTAGAATATTTTTATTTTTATATATGTGATATATATATTTTTTTGCTTAGCTTTTCATAGAACAATGTGCAGCGATGTATTGATGTATTGATTGCGATAGGAAGACATTTAGCTTGGGGAGTCTTTGTTGAGTCAACTTATAAATCTCTAGTGGTTATTGACATATTTGATTTTGCCCTTACTCTCAAATAATTCACCTTAGATCATTGAAAGACTTGTAGTTAAAATTGCATTAAACAACAAAAGTGTATGCAGCACAACTCTGAGCACGTCTTCCTTGCGCTGTGCCTGACAGGGACCACTTACCTCGGTGGTTTTAGTGTTTCATGGCTGTATGTGGCTTACTAGCTGTGACATAAATAAGAGCTGATACATTATCTTCATGTTGTGAAGGACACAATGTTTTGTCATAAACCATGCCCTGACATTGTCTTCCTTTAGCTGTGACAATAGCCTTCATCTTTGCATGTGTAAAATATAAGTAGAAGTGATATTTTAGCAAACCTTAATGTCTTCTCTGCTGTCAGCTCCCTCACAAAGAAGCTAAATTGACTATCAATACACTTGTGCTTATGAGACACTGGCTGCAACATTGCATTCGATGGGGGCGTTTGTTTAGTTTGGTTTAAAACCCGCTGTGCTTGGTCGAGGTTTCCCAGGTCGGTGAACGACTGGGTGATACCTGTCGGGAGGGTCGATGGTGGAGCCTGACAGACTAATCCGTGGATATGAATGCAGAGGGAGACACCATGATTGATTCATTGATCCACATCACGCTAAGGCCTGTTCTGCTGCCCTCAGGAGACAGCACAGGCAAAAAAACTTAAGTTTGGATAGTGTTGTGTGTGTGTGTGTGTGTGCATGTGTTCATGCGTGTGTGTGTGTGTACGTGTGTGTATGTGTGTTTTATGGCACAAAATCCAAAAAGAAACGTCTTTATTCGATATTTGAAAAATATTTACAGACCAACAGAGACAAAAGATTCATAGACTAAGTAGTTCACTTGCAAGAAAATACAATGCATTTATTTTGCAACATGTTATTAGGGAGCATGTTTGCATTTATGTATGAAATTGAGGTAAAGGCTCACCAGAAAGGGGAGATATACAGTGAGGGTAAAGTTGTTAAGTGTTGAAAAAATGATTCTCAGAGGTAATCTCTCTTTAATATTTTTTAAAATGTTACTCTTTTGCATAAAGACCTCTAAAAATGAGTGTAAGTGGAACACCAATTGAATCAGTGAAAATGAAAGGTAATGTTCTTGCTCTCTCTTAATGTCTTTTTCTCTACCCCTCCAGGTGTTTTATGACATATTATTTCATCATATATTTTTGGAGACATATTGCTAAACCTATGAGCCTAATACATCTGACACAAGACAATACCTGGAGTCTGTTCTCTTCAACCACCTCCACTTCTATCTAAGATCACATCTGATCATATATAATGCAAGAGAGAAAACTTCAAAGAAAAAAAAACAAAACAAAACAAAAGAAACAAGAGTTATTTTCCACCTTCAGTACTATAGGACACACACCATAAATAGACTGCAGCATGTTAATATGGTTATTGCATTACACTGTGAATGACAGATCCTGTGGCTCATAATACTGAAGAATTGCATACGTCTCCACAATGCTGTAATGAATTCACCAAAAGCTGCTTTGCATGAAAACAATATGGTTGTGACTATGGATAAGATATCCCACTAACACCGGGGCTGATTCATCATTCACTTCCCACGTCCGCTCAAATGTATTTTTAAATATAAGCTTTATTTATCCATTTCAAACACCCCCCTCCCCCCAATTTGTTTTTATGTACAGTTTTGTCTTTCATAGTATTCTAGAAAGCACCTTTAATCCTTCATGCATACTTTTTAGAATGCATACTTGTTTAAATGCGCTGCAATTTATGAGCCAGCTGCTTTTAATACTGCGTTCTATTATTCCCAGTCACAATGGCCCAAACACAGCTAAAGATGGTGTCAAGACTAGAATAAAGGCAGGTTTTTAGTATCTTTCTCTGTCTTTGTCCTTTTAATTTTTTCTTCTCCCCCTTAGCTGCACTTTTTTTCTTGCTCTCTGTCTCTCTCTTTCTCTCTGCCTCCTACCTTCTCTCTCTGTGTAATCGGCCCAATGGATGCCTCCATGTTTCTTCCAGTCTGTCCTCGCTTCTTCCAGAGCTTGATTAACAGAGATTTACACTGTTGAGTCTCTTTCAAGCCTGACTTGTATCTCAGAACCCCACACTGACTCACACACACACATTTACACAGACCTAGCACAAACAGACACACACACACACACACACACCCGCACACACACACACACACACACACACACACACACACAGACACCCACAGACAGACACACACACACACACACACACACACACACACACACACCCGCGTGCGCGCGCGCACACACACACACACACACACACACACACACACACACACACACGCACACACACACACACACCCACAGACACCCACAGACACACACACATACCGCTGCCGCCTGCTAAACGTCTGACTCAAACCGCCTTTACAGCTCAATTTCAGCAGCAACAAATACCACTAACGGGCTCTGGTTAGAAAGGCTTGCGAGTGTTCAGGCCCTAAATTAAACAGGTATTGGGTTTCTAACAAGACTCTGCAACTCTGGTTAGCCTTGACAAGCTGTTTTAGAAACATACGCATTAGGCTGCACCAGGAGTGCAGCAGCGAAATTGGCTTTAGTGTTTGACTGCAGATAGAAAAGCTGACTGTATCCCCTCATAACCACTTAGACAACAGCTTTCTCAGTCCTGAATCATGACACAACTGACAGACATTTCAGCACGCCTTTATAAAAAAAAGTTTTTTTACGGTTCCTTTTTTAGTTTATCTACATGTAACAATATGTAATATTATTAACATACACTGTACATACATAACACTAACCCTAACCCTATCGCACAGTGTAAGTACATAATGTTACATATTGTTACACACTTTATTAAACAGTATCTAATTGATGTAACAGGGACAGTAAAATAAAGTGTGCCCAAATGCTTGTTTTTTCTTGGCCACAGACCTGAGGAATTGTATGGTGTTCATATATACTTCTGAAATTGTTTATGCCTCTCCAGAGGGCAGTTGAGTGTGCTGTGTACTGTAGCTCTCTAAAAACACAGTGCCAACTCGAGACAGCAGACTGGGCCGGTAAACAGCACATCCCACAGGACCTTTCATCACTCCTCCTCAGGCGGACATTCCCCGGGTCGGACATGACAGGACGGTGACTGGTGATGAAGGCTGCGGCGCTGAGGAGAGAATGCCAGGGAACACGAGTCGCAGAGGTGTCGACAAGACAGCAGCAGACAACAGTGTGCTGCGTCATGGGCAAAATAAAGCCAAACAAAGCTGAAGCTGTCTCCCAACACAGTGGGGAGGTCTAAGATAATAGGGACTGTGTGGAAAGCAGTTTCGCAGGCAGCAACATAGTTGTCTGTGCCAAGTAATTAATAAGGTTGTTAGATGTGGGGGCTGTGGATAAGTACAGTAGACACATAGTGTATTTTTTCCTGACAAAAGAGTGCCTGATGTTTGAGCTTTTACTGGGTGGTTGTTTGCTCACTAATGTAAAGAAGAGATGTGAGCACAATTTTATTTCACAGCTCCATGCACAGTGAAGTATGCAATATTATAACAAATGTAATTATATGGCACTTTGCATCTGTTAGGTCAATAAAAGAACAATCTCTGCTATCAATAAACGCAGGAAGGAGAACTACAATGTAAACATGTCTTGCTTAATGGAAAGTTTTAAAGAAATTGTTTTACTGAGTGGGTCTTTTTTACAATGCCATTTGTGGCCCTGATATAAAAGAGAAGCAATAAATGCATATTTTTATGTTTATAAGCAAGATATTTTGTTAATATTCAACACACTTCTGTCACATACACTACTCCAGGCGCTAATAGCTCAAAACCTCATTAGTTTCTGCAGAAAAATATTTAATTTTCTTTCACTAGCGCCCCTTTTCTCTATCCTGGAGAGTGTACATATTGTTTTCTCTGTCATAAGAAGTGTGCACATGTCCAGTGTTTGCCTATTTTTGCCATCCTCAGTAGAGAAAGCTAATCAGCACAGAGCTCAAAGGTAGATGATGAGGTAGCAGCAGGCATTGTAGTTATGCTTGTCTCTGTTCTAGTTTTAACAAGGGAGCCAGTAATGACTGCTCCTTTACATTAACCAATAGCCCCCTTCACTGGACCGACCACACAAAAACTGGAGTGTTAACATTTAAACATTTTGGAAATTTTGACTTAAACATTTTGGAGTTGGTTTTAACTCCCAAAGTGTAGGTTTAACATTTTCAGATTTAAATTATGTCCAGAGTTGGGGTTATTTCATATTTTGAAAGTGTTTAATTAACCCTTTAGCAATCAACTGAAAAAAAATATACAACTACAACATTACAACGACATTACAGAAAGCCTTTAGTAACACATTACAACTTGGTCATTGCCATTCTGTTAACAACAAAGTTATAATATGGAGTGCCTTTGAAAGGGTTAACTCTGGAGAGTGTAGTCCAGACTATATAAACCCTCAAAAGTGTTAAAATCATGCTCGACCAACTAAAACAGCATGATACAAAAACCTTCCTGAATATGATAATGTTTTAGTGGTATGAGCTGCTAATTAGCATGCATTATTTAGGTAAAAAGGGGAGCGTTAATGCTAATTAGTGTGCATTATATTCAGGTAAAAGATTTGCAAAAGTAGATCTCTTGGGCAGTTCAGGTTAGGGATTAAAATAACTACAGGGCTTTTTGACCTAGCCAAGGTCTCTGAGTGGCTCTTGCTGATGGAAAATGCACTTTAGCTGAAGCTGTGTGGGAGAACGATAATCCACCAACCGCAACACACTGGAGAAATAAAGGCGTTAACGGTCCTTGCGCAGCCTGATTGACATGTAATCCTTTTAAACTGGGATTAAATGTTGACTGGCACTGCAGTTACATGTTAAATGTTACACAAAAGGGTTTCTTCTGTCTCCTTTGGGTGCACATTTTACCTGCACTTTCAGGTAATAATGTTTAAAGAATCAGACTCACCATTTACATATAATGTAATTGAGTGAAGAAACTGTTTTATAGTGACAGTTGTACTTGAGAGAAGTCTTTGAAGGAAATGTCTTCACATGTTTGACTATTTATCTGGTGATTAATTAAGTGTTTTTCACAGTGATATCTTTTTTTTTCAAAGAACACAAACCATTACCAGACATCCCCTTGTAGGATTTGACATAGATGTTGAGAAACCATATGCAGATATTTAACTATGGCAAATACTTAATATCTTGCATTTGGTTAGTGCATACAAAGCACCAACACACAGTATAATCATATTGTACATGCATGTTTTCTCTTTTTTAATGAAATCATATGTACTGTAGGTGCCTTAAAAACAACTTTTCACTTACTATTCATTTCATGCAATAATGAACATTGTGATATGCTGTTAATGCATAAGTGGCCACACATTAATATAAGCACTGATTATACATTATATAAATGTAGGATTAGGTGATATTCAAGAGCAATCTAATGATATGTTGTTACATAATAAAAAAAATGATAATATGTGTATAATAACTCTGTAGTAATAGTGTTATTACCTAATGTAATAATGCATGATAAAGCATTGATCAAGGCGTGGATGTAGGTACAGTATATGACCAAACTACATGCATACCAATATTTAAACCACTAAAAACATGGACAGAATAGACTGAAGCTCAAAATGTTTTTTTTTGCCTTGTGCCATTCGCAGCGATTGCTGTCCAGCACATTGCGTAAGCTTATGATACGCTTATGGTATGATTCCTTTCATGCATGTAGAACACTCTCAAACAGTCCCTGCTCTTATTTGTCTCTTTCTGGCTTGTTTGCTTGTGCGGGCGGGGGGCTGGCTGGCTGGCTGGCTGGGTATTAGCAGGGGAGGAGGTCGAAGCGCCGGCTCCTACCTCATCCCTCCACAGGAGGAGAAGCAGGAGGCCCCCGCGGGAGCTGGCCTGTATCAGGAGCAGGCGGGAGAAGTCACGTTCGACCCCAAGTCCCCAGTCAGAAGAGCAGGGGGAGGGTGGAGGGGGAGGGGGGAGGAGGAGGAGGGGGTGTTGGTGTGTGGAGAGCGCGGAGAGAGAGATGAGGGTGTAGGAGGAGTGGGGGACAAGGTAGGACTCACTTTAATTTGCAGTCCCCTGTATAACAAAGCAGGCTCTAATGAATTGGAAATAGCATTATCCACTGGGGTACACGAAAGACAAACGTGCCCGAGCGAGAAAGCTGAACACAAGGTGGAAATGACTTGTATTACATTCGGTGGGGGGAGTCACGCTAGTGTTTGAGTGTAAATGAGATCTCCAAAACGTGCCTTGTTTAAAATGTAGCTTGGTTAAAAAAGAATGGAGAGGCCCAAGATAGCCTAACTCACAATATAGATAGAGTACAGCAGTAGACAGCCTGGGTCAACTCATTTCTCTCAGGCTCTGTTCTCCTTTCAGGCTGTAGCCAGTGGCAAGCACAGGCGAAGTGTGTTTCTGAGGTGGCAAGCGTAATCTGTCCTGCCACCTTTGTGATTGTTTACAAGTGCTTTTGGCCCCTTAAGGTCTTAAAGGTGGATGATTGGGCTAAATCTGGTACTGCATTAAAATTCAAAATGCTGCAAATCATTGTTACCCCCTCTAGAGGCAGGAGGCAAAACAAAATATAATTTTATGCTTACTTGCCATACATATCTCACATAAATCACCTTTGAACATTCTAGGATCATCCAAACATAACAGCTTGCCACTTCTTTCACGAACTACCATGTGGATGTAGATGAACATATTTATAACCGTCTAACATATAGCCCTGTTATTTGATGTCTTTACTAGGCGCCCTGCAGTGTAAAATATGGGTAGTACATCCATAATTAATTAGCCTCAAAAATAACAAATAGTGTATTGTATCCTTTAGTAATAACATCACTGAATTTTTGTTTCCCCTTGCTGCACAGAGCATGTAAAAATGAACAGGCACCCTATGGTGCGGATTCATGTGTCTACTTGCTCCAGAAATTAGCTGGCAAATGTGTGAATGAGGGTATGCATGTGCAAAAGACACTGACAATGTGTATACATGTGTGACTTTGTTAGTATATTTTTGATGTGTGTATGTGATTCTCTTTCTCTTGCTTTCTCTCTCTCTTTCTCTCGCTCCTCTCTCTCTCTCCTCTCTCTCTCTCTCTCTCTCTCCTCTCTCTGTCTCTGTCTGTTTCTCTTTCTCTCTCTCCCTCCCTCCGTCTCTCTCTCTCTCTCTGTCTCTCTCTCTTTCTCTCTCTCCCTCCCTCCGTCTCTCTCTCTCTCTCTCTCTCTCTCCTCTCTCTCTCTCTGTCTCTCTATTTCTCTTTCTCTCTCTCCCTCCCTCCGTCTCTCTCTCTCTCTCTCTCTCTCTCCTCTCTCTCTCTGTCTCTCTCTCTTTCTCTTTCTCTCTCTCCCTCCCTCCGTCTCTCTCTCTCTCTCTCTCTCTCTCTCTCTCTCTCTCTCTTTCTCTGTGTGCATCAAAGATCAAAGAAAGAGAGAGAGTCACAAACAGAAATGAAAGGAGATGGTTGGAGTTGCAGAAAAATAAAACAGAGAAAGTTATTTTTCATATCTCAGATTGTTTATTCATTACACATTGCCAGCACTGCAATAGCAGTGCACATCCGGCGACATCTTAACCTTTGCAAATGTCACAGAAACTGTCATGATTGTTGTGAGAGGCACTCACAAACAATTTGCCTAGGAAAGTCTCTAAACTACCCAAGGCCCTACCATCATTAATCACTTTGAACTACAAAAGTTATTTTCATATCAATTTTTTCTGTATATCACAAGTGCTAAGTTCTCTGTACTGTAGTTTGAATGAGACAATTCCGCTTCCAACCTGTAGAGTGACCGAAGACTATTTAGCGTTGCTTTAATATGCTTTCAAAAACACACTTTTGCCTGAAGTGAGGCTAAGTGGAGTCTCTTTTCTAGCAGTGGCGAGAGCCGTTCCACTTAAAGCAATGAACGGTTTGTTTGTATTTGCCAGAGTGCTGCTCAGAGTGCTTGTGCCCATGCTAGTATCTGAGGGAAAGGTGCCTCCCCAAAGGGGTTTCCAGACCAGTCTCTGTCCTCTTATCCTTCCACACTCATCTGTTATTAACGAGACAACGGGCATTGAAGAGGGGGGGGGGGGGGGGAGAAAGAATGGGGCGACTGAGGGGAAGCAAATGATGCTGGAATTGCCTTCCTATTAACTTGTGGCCTTAATGGTTAGGTGGAGTGAGTGAAAGAGAAGGCAAAAGAAAGAGGAAGAAAGGAAGAGAGCGTGGGGGGGGGGGGGGGGGGGGGGGGGGGTGTGGAGGAAAGAAGGGAGCGGGTGAAGCTGTGCCCTTGCTCGTGTCTGAGGTTGCCTTTAAATGTCAACCGTCAAGCGGAGCTGGCTGATAGAAGAAGACAGGACACCTCCATGCGTGGCTCTGCTCTCCCATAAGCCAAGCATTAAATGGACAAGCCTACCTGTCTCCTGCGTCACATAAAGGGCCTCCACAAGTGGGAATGTTTCAGGCAAGATATTACAAAATACATGCACTAGTGCCTTTATGTCTGTTACGCGTCTGCCCATTCAACATTTCCTGTGGTGATTTACTGAAGCTGCTTATGTTTGTTTCCTAGAAGTGCTCATGAATTTTAGTATGTATTAACGTATTAACAATAACTCATTTAGATGAATCAAATGCTGAATGGCTTCAGGAATGGTCCACAGTCCCTCACTCACACCTCAGAATAAAAGGTGATTAGGCCTTTTCTTTAGCTACCCCTAACGACTATCTGCAGTGCTCTTCCAAAGCAAGTCCTGTCCCAATATTTAACAATGCTTTACAAATATCTTTATTTGTTGTGTCTTTTATAATAATAAAATAATAATACATTTCATGACAAATCTGTATTATTTTAGCAAATGTTTATTCTGAGTTTGTCTTTCAACGTTTTTAACAATAGTTTAATAATTTGTTTAATAATAATTTGTTTACTATGCCTCTTATTTTAAGCTTTTGAGCTTTTATGTTTCTTCCCACTTCTCTTCTTGTGTTCTGCAGGCAACCTCATTTTGTACAACCCTTTGGGTTAACTCCTCTTTTGTTGTACTGTATAAATAAAATGACTTGACTTGACTAGAATGGAGAAATTCAAAACACACATGATGAAATCACTGTTTTTTTGATAAGAGGTCTGCAGCTGAGCTGGAGCAAAGTACAAATTTGGATATTTGAACTTGTGTCAAGCCTCAGGAACTAAAGGCATGACCAACAGGAGTTTCTGACACCTGACCTGAACAAAATAAAATAAGAAATCTTAAATGAGCCAATTTACGGACAAATAAGAGAACAAGGCTAATTCACATTTTCTTATCCAGGGCATTCAGCACTCTTTATATTAGTCCAATTGTGTGCTGTAGCCACAACCCCCCATGCAGAACCCTTGATGCACAAATGTCCTTGGCAGACCATCAGTGGCAGGCTGAGCTTTCCTGGCATGGTTGGTTGCTTTGGCAAAGACTCAGTCAGCAAATAAAAGAAGTCCAACCCTCTGTTATATTCAGTGCCCTCCTTATATTGTTCCCTAATCTGGTATTAATAATGTACTCATCATGTAAGTGTCCTTATAGGTCATGAACTTCAACTGCAATCATGTACCTTTATTCTGAACATATCTAGCAATTATATGCAAGTTCATTCCACTTATGAACTTCTGGAGGACAGACAACATAGTCCTTCATTTGTTAAGGACTTCATGGTCAGGCTTAGAGGCAGGAGCAGTCTGAGCTGCTGGAGCACTTAAAGGAGTAGGAGGAAGAGGAGGAGAAGAAAAGTTCAGTAGGAGGTAAGATGGAGGTGGTTTTAAAAAAATACCCTTTTTCCTTGCACATAATATCTAAAGAACTTTCCACTGAGTGGCACATGGAGTAGTGAGTGGTTTACATGGTTTCTGAATGCAGCTGGTTAATGCACCACTATTTGTTAGCTGGCCTTGGGTTAATGGGGAAAAGACTGTATTGACCAGAAAGACTGTTTGCACCGCAAGCTTGAGGAGTATTGGACAGCACAGATGTCTGTGTAGATTCTCATTCATCCAGGTCATGGTAGTCAAAGGAGCTAACTTGTAATCAACTGTACTTCATTTTGGAGCTTCTTCAGTTCTTTTGGATAAAAGGTGAAATGTCTTCAATCTCCAAAAAGAAGTCCAGTTGCTTACAACTTAGCTCCTTTGATTGGACAGCACACTTTTCCCAGTGATGTGGATGCAGGGATGCATTAAACATTTCATAGAATCTACAAGCCAGTGGCAGTAACTGTGACCTCATCAGATATGCTGAAATGTGTAACTTGGAAATATCAAGCAAACGCATAAACTTCAAAAAAAGACCAATGAGACTGTTCCCTATGCACATACGTTGTTTGCAAGGTGCATCTGAATAGGTGATCCAACCTTCCTTTGAGGTTACAGTAATTACTCTGCCTTCCAGACAGCATAGCCCTTCAAAGATGTTCAGGGACTACGCTGCCCTACAAAGCCAAAATGCAGTAACTACACATTTTGTGAAAACTGAGGTTAGACTGTAAACTGACTTGATAACACATCTTTTGCCTTGTGACTAAATATATTGTGTCTTCTTTTTAAGAAAGTACATAAAGGCATCACTACTATTATACCTACAACATGTTGGACTGGGCAGTATGACAACTTTGAAGGCATTTTTCTCAGTATGAGTGCAGTTACTGCACCTTGCCTTTGTACGGCAGTATGTTGTATGCGGTGTGCTCCATTGTCATGCACTGCTTGACTAAAAGTTGCTTAATTTAGGACAAGCTAAAGTTCTAAAGGTTTTGGGCTACATAACATGCAGTGTTGTGGGGATTCATTTGCCTTCAAGAGTAGTTTTCTTCAAAATGCTTGCAGGTACTGTAGCAAAGGGGAGGAGAAGTCATCCCACCTTGCTTAGAACCCGGGTCTCCGAGGTACCAAACATGGGCTCTGACTGCAACACCAACAAGCCAGGCTCATTGGGATGGCAGTCAGAGCACACCCACAACTGTAGTGATGGTCACTCCATCACACTGCCTTCCCCTTCGGGAGGCGCAGCCATGCCCTTCACACACTCAGGTGTCCCTCACGCACCTCCCACCATACTTCTCCCATCCAGGGTGCCCCTACATACTGATGCTTCACCCATCACTGGGGTCAACCTAACCTGGGGGTCCCTCATATGGCTCACACAGTGGTTGCACCTCCGATGCCCTTACGGCAAGCCATCCCACTTCCGACACCATTTGTAGTGAAGGGGAGGAGAAGTCAACTCACCTGGCTTCGAACCCAGGTTTCCGAGGTACCAACTGCAATGCCAAAGAACCAGGCTCATTGGGATGGCAGTCAGAGCACACCCACAACTCTAGTGATGGTCACTCCATCACAGGTACTGTATATGGATATATATAAGTACTTATGTAGCCAGCCACATTGGGCATCTTAACCCTTATGTTGTGTTACGGTCAAAAATGACCGTTTTGAAAGTTCATTCTTAAATAACTTCTCCATTCTTCATCATACGCAAATGAGGCTTCATGATATCTTCAGCTAACCTATTGGAATGGACAAAATGAAATATAATGAAATTCTTTAAGATTTGTGGAAGATATACAAACTTGTTACCTTCATGGTGTTTCGGTCAAAAATGACCGGATCATTAACTTACATCTCCAAGACTTATATACAGAGACATTGACCTTGAATATACATTCAAAACTGAAGTAAGACACACAGGCACACACACACACAGTACACACAGTATACACACACACACACACACATGCACACACACAGTCAACACATACACACACACAGGCACACACACGCGCACACACACACACACGCACAAACAAACACACACACACACAAACACACACACACACACAATATGCAGCCTCACTGCTTGACAAAAAAAGACCTGAGGTGTGTGGCCAAAGTCATCTCTGTCTCAGAGCTTTGAGAACCCTGTCCAGAGCCATCTATCAGATCCACACAGCTCATCATGTTACACATGTTACACATGTTAGACTATGTTATATGCATGTATACTGAAATTCATATTCTACATATGGTGACAATGAAAATATTCATTTCTTCTTCAAACAGTTTCCTTCTCTACATGCAATCATACACATTACCTACTAAATCTTACTCTTGCTGTTTGCGGGAACCAAACATTCTAGAATGTTGCTGTAACACAAAACCATACAAATGCAGCTTACAATGGCTTATTCCCACACTTCCCACACTTCACTCCACGGCATCAACATGGCCAAGCGATATACAAGGGATGAGGCTCTTCTGTTACTATTTGATGACGATGTTGATGATGGACCACAATCTGAAGAGGAAGATGTGTCTGAGGAAGATGATGACCAAATTTCATGCAGATGAGGACAGTAACTCAGAGGAGGAAATGGAAGAGGAAGAAGGATTCACAAATGCAGGAACATTGTTTCCATCAAAAAATGGAAATATCATTTGGCATCCATCCGCAACTGTGACTCCAAGTAGAGCCACCTCAGAAGACATCATCCAGACCTACCAGATATGCCATCGCCCGCACAGATGACATTCTGTCAGATGTTTTTTCAGATGTTTTTAACAGTTATACTGTTATTGTTATAATACTGTCATTTCAACTTCAAAATGTTCTTTTTATTGTGAATCAAAGTTAATGTTCAGTTATTACATTTAAAGTAGTTCATCGCAGATTCACATTTATTGTTTTCTGCCTTTTTTTGACAACGGCAACAGCAAATTTTACTTTATTACAACTAAAAATCAACATGTCTATGATGAGGTGTGAGGTTTTTATTTTCAATGATATAAGAAATAATAAGAATAAAACTGAAATGTGAATTAATTGTTTGCATTTGAAATGTTCTCATAATTAGAACTTAATTTTAATGAAATAAATAGGTGCAAGATAAGAAAAATAAAGCTTATCAATGGACAAAAAAGTACAATGTCATTTAAATTGCCTTGGAAATGTTTCAAAAGGATGTTTAAAAGATATTAATCAAAATATATGAAAATCAGACTTCTACAAAATGTTTTATTACCTTTTTTGTATGGCCGGTCAATTTTGACCGTTAACACCACGAACGTAACCATGTTTCTAACACAACATGAGGGTTAATCAGGAAGCAAGTACAAAATCTCATTTGCTGACCAAAATTCATTTGCTGTGGTGCCAGAGCTCTTCACCATTTTCGGCTGTTGACTATTAGGTGCTCTTGTGGTTTTGCACATTGTTACCCATATCTGCCATTAATTTTGTTTCCTGTGATCCAACAATAATGCATGTGAATAATCGAGCCTTATCACACACACACAAACACACACACACACACACACACACACACACACACACACACACACACACACACACACACACACCATTCCACACAGCATCTGTAAGTGGATTTGTGCTGGTTCATGCTCACTCACAAAATCATGGCTACTGATAGAGACATTAGCAGTATATTTTCATTTATTTATAAAATGGGCCGTTCATCAGTTTAGCAGCTAATTTCACATTACATTACACTGTATTTGGCAGACACTTTTCAACAAGTGAAGAATAACAGTGACGCTACAGTACCATAAGAGAAAAAAAGAATAATTGGTAGCTCTATTCCTCTCTACGCATACACAAATATCAAGACCACTCCCCAATCATGGGAAAAGGAACTATTAGAGAAGTTCAAGTACAATCCTTAAACAGATATAAAAAGTATATTGATATTGTAATTAGTTCATTAATTTATTGTAATTATTTAAACTCTCTCCTCTATCCTAGCTCAAGTGTCCTCTGTTTTTGAAAATTCACACTGCCCTTGGCCAAACCAGATTTGTGTATTTAGTTAGTTTACGGCACATAGTGTGACACAACACATGCCCCTTGCCCAAAGTCTGATGTGTCAGCCTCTGTGTAGCCCCTTGTCATCCAATGCAACAGGTTGCTTTACACACCTTTTTTGGTGTTTATTTTTTTCCTGCACCACTGCAGACTCATCTGGGATGGTTGCTCTCAGCCACCTCTTAAAGGCTCACTGGTAAATCAATGCTTTGACATAATGACTCCTCAAACAATAACCCTGAACATTACATGTTTTACTACAACCATGGATTATGGTCCAGATCATAATGATTAACTTCGAATTACATTACATTACATTACATTACATTACACTTGGCAGACGCTTTTATCCAAAGCGACTTACAATAGAGGACATAATCACAGCGTACAACACTTGCAGATACAAAGTGCACAAGTGCACAATATACAGAGCAATAAGTGCAAATGCAAACTGGGGTTAATTTTTTAATTTATTTATTTATTATTATTTTTATTTTATTTTAAGTGCATTAGTAAAGGGTCAAGCACACACACAACATGCCTTAGAGTCAGTCCTGGGTCTGGGCCAGCTCAGGCATTAGTGCAGTAAGTAGTCGTGGAAGAGGAGAGTCTTTACCTGCTTCTTGAATGTTGCGAGAGATGATGCTAGTCTTGTAGCTTCTGGAAGTTTGTTCCACCACTGAGGGACAATTACAGAAAACAGTTTGAATGCAAGGGTGTTCATAGAATGTCTGTGTCCAGACAATATCTAATAATATTAATATGCTTTTAAGATATGTCATATTTGATAATGCGACAACAATAACACACTTACCGATATACAAAATATAACATCTCTGTCACCATGACATCAGTCTTTGTAGTTTTCCTATGGAGTCTGTGGCCCTCTCGTATGGAGCTTTAGCACTGACTCTGACTCTGACTCACCTAGATCAGCACACTGGGCCTCTAAGTGCACCTCCATTCGTTCTCTACTAAAAGTAATAAAATTACTTTTAAGTTGAATTTGGAGACTCAGTCAGCCTAGTGGTTGAAAATCAAGAACAAGGTTTATTCTTAACATTAAGGACATCACAGACAGACATACACACACAGGACGAAGACAAGGACTGACTAACAGTGGTTTTTCTGACCTTAAATGTCTGTAGACAGCCAATGGCTGCACCCAAGGTTACACCCCAAAAATGAATATGCAATGTCTTTATTGAGTACTACAGTATACAGTCTCTTCCTAATCAGATCAGAGTAGGTGCCAAATTGTCTGTATGCTAATCCACCAGACAGGGACGGTTATTCAGAGGCCCACCAAATGGTTAAGGAAGCCAGTTGTTCACACCTCCTAGCTCAGCCAGCCTAATACAAGAGTTCCAAAACCAACCAAGGGATTTGAAATAATAATAAAATGTTTCAACATTAAAATGCTATTGACAAGATTATTATTATTACTCAAATACCATCAGTCCCCTTTTTCAAGTCTAACTGATTTGATACACAATCATAAAACAAAAGGTATTTGAAATAATAATAAAAATGTTATTTACAAGATTATTATTTTTACTCAAATACCATCACTACAGACCACATCTCAAGTAGGGTGTGTGCTGAAAGGTCCCTGGAGAGATAGCAAATGCCCTGAACCACACAAAGGAACTTACCCAGCCAATGCAGCAAAATGCCCCTGTGGGCATGTCCACCTGTGTGTGGTCAGAGGAGAAGACGAGAAAACACAGCTTGATCTGGACTCATGGGTGGGGGTCAGCTCCACAGTACAGAATCAGACCTCAGACAACACACATGCAAAGGTTGTAGGGGACTGGTGTAACATGCCTTAATTGCTGTGGTCTTGTGGTTAGGTAGTTGATCTTGGCATTAGAGTTTCGCAGGTTTAATTCCTGTACCAGCACTCTCAGAAATGCCCTCTCATTCATGGCTGCCCCTGAACCAAATTCACTATACATCGCTCTGGATAAGAATGTCAGCTTAATGTAGTGTATAGTAACATACCCCCAGTCTAGACTACAGCCAGGGTTATAGTGGCCTACATGTAGGCTCGATTTTACCCCTCAAGAATCACTTCATTTGTCAACATTCAGAAACCGCATAGAAAAGCAAAGCATCTATTCAGAAAAAAGTCATATCAACTATTTTTGTTTGTATTTGCTTCTTGTTATCACCCCTAACACTGCACTCATCATTGATATCCAGATATTCTGTATTTTCATGAATATTTATCAATTATCAATGAAAATGAAGTACTCGTTATGATGAACCAGTTAGCATATGTCCTTTCCATCTGACCACAGTGCCTGTGCTTTCTAAATGCTTCTCAGGCTTGCCCCTTAGGCGCCTTTCAAAGGTCTATTTCCTGCTTCACAGATATGTTTGGCCTGAACAAAAAATATTTGTCAGCTTGCCATTTTTTTAAAAAATGTAGAGAAACATCATTTTGTTTTCATCCTTGTTTCCATCACCTGGTTGTAGTTATAAAACCCGGGACAAGGTTGTCCTGAAGGAGATGTTTAGATAAGTAGCCTGTTATCTCTGTCTAGGAAAAAAAACCTGCTTGATAGGTCGGTGAAATACACCCAACTCACTTTGCTGGCAGAGGAAGCAAAACACAAGATGAAGATTCCCAATTTATCCGCAGACACCACACAGGAGAAAGTTATAGTCCATAAAATACAGAGAAGCATCGGATGCCTTATTTTCATTTGCCACAATATCAGGAGACCAACACATCCATTGCCGTTAAAGAAAGGGCCAAGTAGGTAACAGTTATTAATTCTCATTTTTCTCTCCTCTTTTACTCTGCTTTACTTTACTTTACCCGACACCATCTACCTTTTCTTAGCCAATAAAGTCTGCCTAAAATATGATTTTAAAACCACCCTCCCCCCACCTCATGCCCCTCATTTTCACCTGGAGACACCATTCATGCAAGCCTACACGCCTCCATTCCTAACTCACTGATTAGATTTCCCTTGAGAATGTGAATAGAGAGCTTGTAACCTGCAACAAATAAAAACAAACAAAGTGACACGAAATCTACGGAAGGTACAAAGTGGAGGACACTCACAGACACACCAGAGAATACGGAGTGTCTGTAAACTGATTGGTTTTTGATTTGGTTGATAAGCCTCGAAAAAAGCTGGCCACACTCTGCTCCAGTGGGCGTTAATGAAGAGATTTGTTTGTTCTGTCTCTCTCTCTCTCTCTCTCTTTCTATCTATCTATCTTTTCATATTACTCATTCCCTATTTCTCTGTTGAAAAAGTCTGAAATGCATGCCCTGTCACAGATGGAGATGCAGGTAGTGTGCAGTGAGTGTGGAAAGCTAATGGGAAAGAGTGGCCCTGAGCCTCCCTCAAAAGGATGGAGTAATAGTGTAGCATGCTTACAAGAGCACATGTGTGCCTGCCTGCTGATGGGAGGATGGGGGCTTACAAATGCAGAGTGCATACAAAACCTGAGTGAGTGAACTGAATTTCTTAGAAAGGAAGCCATCTCTTGGAAAAGAAATGAAAAAAAGAAAACAAGTAGCAAATTTCATGATTCACTGAGGTGTGCCTGTAACTCACCTTTGATCAACCCAGTGAAAGAGCTGCACTGTGATATTAACAGCTGTTGTGAATAAATTCAGTGAGATTTTTGTATGTTTGTGATTCCATTGGTTTACTTACTTATTACAGTGTATAGTATGTATGTATGTATGTATGTATGTATGTATGTATGTATGTATGTATGTATGTATGTATGTATGTATGTATGTAGGCTATGTATGTATGTAGGCTATGTATGTATGTAGGCTATGTATGTATGTATGTATGTATGTATGTATGTATGTACTCAGCATATTAAAGTTCATAACTTTAAGCAGAAGTTGAAAGTTAGTTACACAGTGTTTTTTAAGTAAAACATAACCTAGATTATTAATACACCTGTATTGTAAGTGTACTTGTAGCTTGTAAGTGGCAAGTAAATGCTGCTAATGTAAAGCCATCCTATATTTCACATGTCTCCGAATATTGATACTGGTCCAGAGTGTCTGTAAGACACTAACAGAGACATAGCCATGCCAACATAAACTGTAGAAATGGCACTACACTACAGAATGTGAAAGTGAGCTTCACTTGCATTTTTATCTCTTTCTGACAGGCCATGAGTGTTACCGTGCTAATGTGGTTGGTCTTCTGTCAAGTCTCTCTATGGCTAGCTCTGCCCTTTCCTTATGTAAACCTTCTGACCGCTATACATTAAATAACCGCAGTGTATTTTTTTAACTGACATGGCATCATATGACTTTAATCGCACAGGCCCATGCCCATTTCCCTGTGGTGTGCATGTGTGATTAATCACATTGTACACGTTGAGTGCAGCTCGCTACACTAATGAATCTGGCTAGCCAACAATTAGCGTCCCTCACTTCTTAATTTCCCTCTGTGAGAGCTGACCCAGGCTAATCAGCTGTCAGATTTCTTCCTTATTCTCTCCTGACTTGCCTCACCCTTGATCCTGGTCATTTAACAGCCAGCCCCCACAGGTCTGTGAAGTCAAGTCATGAGCTCACACCATAAAAATCTAATTTGTGCACACAAGATGCCTGTCTATGTGACAAAACCCTACATTAGTAACTCCAAAATGGTCTGTGTAAAGAAAATGTATTTTCACACACAGTGACATGGCAGTTGTCTGACATTTTCAAACATTCAGACATTATGATGAAAAGTAAACTCTAAAAGTAGTGGTGTGTGGCAGAACAAATTAAACATATTTGTACATGTTTTTCTGTTCAATGATTAGTGATAGTAATCTGCTGCTTTGCCGTGTTACTGAGAACACGTCAGTGGTTACAGTAATTGTGGGCTAGTTATCCACATGTTGAATGTGACCCCAGCTTATTCCCACCCCAAATCCCCTTTCCAATGGTACACACTCCAAGAAATAAATGTCTAAACATGATTCTCTCAAGTAAACCCTGGGAATTGGCTGCTCAAATTCAGCCGGCATTGTGCTTTCATTTTGAATTATCTAATTAGGACAAAGAAGAGAACTGCCGCTGGTTTGTTGTCCCAATGAGAAAGGTGCTGAATTTAACACAGCACTGTGTTTCACCACACACAGATTCAAGATCTGTGTTTCTCTGGATCTTCTGTGGACATGCAAGCGTGCATTTTATACCACTCTCTCACGATTTCTTGCCCTCCCCACTTTTTCCTCGCTCCATTTTTCTTTCACTGCCTTTCTTCCTACCTCACCACTGGGCAGTCTCCTCCCTCTGCTCATTTACAGTGTCTCTTCAAGCCAATCAGGCTAATCTCACTTTTAATTGGCTTGCCATTAACCTTTTGATAGCATTTGTTTTAGCACTGCGGCAAGAATTAATTGCTTTCAGAGCCAAATTGGAGCTTGTTCCAAAAATCATGGCAGAGATATCCGTGGTTAATTAGTGGCTTTGTATTTTCATCATGGCATTCTTGATTGGTTATCAGATGTTCATAGCGAGCATATAAGCACTGGAGTGAGTTATCAATACAACAGGAGTAGTGGGGGAAAATCAGCACAATGCTTTTAATGAGAACATACTAAGACCATAGATTTCGCTGGTCCATGAAATATATGCAGAGTGTCCTGTTTGGTGTCATCAGTCTTGCTCCAGTTTCGGGTGAGAGTGAGAGACTGTAAAATGTATTGTCTTCATAAAGTGCTCTGGGTCTCTGAGAGATTTGGCAGATGAAAACAGAAAAAGGCTTAAGCAAGTGGGCTAACTCTTTTGTGTTTACTTTTTTAAAAGAAGCCCAAATCAACTTTGAACAACCACAGGAGCTAAAGCGTAAAATGGGGAGTCTGGATTGAACGAACAAATGAAATTCGCCACACCTGCAAAAAAAAAAAAAACACAAAACAGTTTTGATTGATTTTCCACCCCAAAACAAAGCTACTAGTGTGCAAACAGATACAGATACACGTTTGCGCTAGGAGATCTCCGAAATGCGTCAATAGGATTTCACTATTCATTTTTTTAATCCATTCATCTGTATAGTCGATCCAACAGATACAAACTCTACTGTTATAATCAAAGCTTGCATAAGCCAACAAGTCTGTGAAAGTGCCATTGATTGAGCTGCTTCCTGCCCAAGTGCACTTTGCAATTGCACTCTCTCTTCCCTGGGCTATCGACAGAGGCATCCTGTGCTTCCATCTTGCTTCCGGTAGCTTTCACTGGCCTTTGCTTTGATTGCATTAAAACTGTTGTTTTTCTTCGCCCTCGCCCCCTGCAACTTTTGCATTAAAGGGGTTTTGCTGGCACTGCCACAAGCACTCACTTGCGCTGGGGAAAAGGCAGGGCCACCTGTCCTTGGGTTCCACATGCTGGCGTTTTTTTTTTTTTTTTTTTTCATAAGAGCGTTTCTTGCCAGGACTGGAAAAAGTGGAAAAATTGCTCTTAGGTAAGTGCAGTTATTGATTGCAAAGATTATGATGCGATATTGTTTCGGATAGGAGGAAGTGTACTGGGAGCAGCCTCTATGGGGAGCCTGGCAGTGGGTGCCAATGAGAAAGAGAGGGAGAGAGAGAGAGAGAGAGAGAGAAGAGAGAGAGAGAAGACTGTGAGAGGGGGAGAAAGAGAGAGACCGTAAGAGAGAAAGAGAGAGGGAGAGGGGAGAGAGAAGAGAGACTATGAAAGAGAGAGTGACTGTGAGAGGGAGAGAGAGAGAGACTGTGAGAGGGGGAGAGAGAGAGAGACTCATTAAGCTAGTCATGATTATAGATGAGGCCCTTCACTGCAGCAGGAGCTGGGGTTAATGCAGTGTGATCACAGTGGGGCAGGCATGAGAAACAGAGGGAAACAAATGAACTTGGTGGGAGTGGTAGAAGCACAGGGATGCCACAGATAGTGTGGAAGGGAGACTTTGTAAATGAGATGGATTGAGTATGTAAAGTGTGTATGAGTGTGTGTGGGTGTGTGTCTGTGTGTGTGTGTGTGTGTGTCTGTGTGTGTGAGAGAGAGAGAGTGAGAAAGAGAGAGAGAGGACAGAGTAATTACTGTTAAGTAGGTAGAGACTGTATGTGTGAAGGAGAGAAAAAATAAGAGAGAGAGATAGAGAGATAGACTCTTCAAACCACACTAGTCTATGTACCGTGTGCAGAGTAGCAGAGAAGAGGGTTCTTTCATATTGTCAATGGATGCCAACAAAATGGGATGGTACAAAATGGCCACTTATGGGGAGAAGAAAACAGCTGCAGTGTGATGCATGTTTTGGGAAAGGCACTAGAGCTTCCATAATTTCACCCACCTACACCTCCCAGTTTTTCTTTTTGTTCTTTTTTTGGCCTCACAAATGTTATCTTAACCATCACACCTTTTGTGGCCTGACTTCTCTTTGTCTCATTGCCTCTTCAATTGCTGTGAATGAGCTCCAATAAAAAGCATAGAACTGCTGGAGCCATGGTAATAGCATCTCACATAACTTTACTGCCCTACTAAGCCAAAATGCAGTACATGTAGCTACATATTTAGTAAACACTGAGATTAGACTGGGAATAGACTTTAACACCTCCTTTGTCTTGTGACTGAATTGCATGCTTCTTCCTATTCAGAAAGTACATAAAAGTGTTATCAGTATTACACTTACAACGTTTGACTGCAGTATGACAACGTGGAAGGCTTTTTTCTCAGTTTCAATGTTTGTGTACTTACTGCACTTTGTCTTTGTGGGGCAATTTAGTCTTGCTACATTATGTGTGTTGTGGGTGATTAACAGACTTGCTAGACATGGGGAATGTTGCTGAACACTAGTCTAGGTGTCCGGATAGTATGAGTTAGTGTAAGAGTAATGACAGATCTCTGAGATGGAGCTGAATAGACTAAGTACCTCAGTAACATGTTATCATAACTGGCCTTGGAGCATAGGAAAGTAGCCATTATGTAAAAGTTTTTAGATGTATGTAAAAAACTCTCTTCTATCACTTCTAGAAAATTCACTACAAGGGAATGACAGTTACCAACCCAAGTTGTTTGGAAATCTACAGTAAACCATTGCTGTTCATAGCTTTTTTGCCCAGGTCAATATGGAGTTACAGGTGAAAACAGACTATGCTAACTATCAGGCCTATGGAGATGGGTACTCTAGTATGTATTTTGACCTGTTATTATGTTTAAGTGTTACCTTAAAGTTAGCCTTACCCAAAAGATGCATTGTTGATAATAAACATTGTCAAAATACAACTGCACAATTTTAAAGACAATTCGCCGACCAATATTTGTGGCCAATTTGACAATAATTGATTAGTTGAATAGTTGATTGAATAGTTGAATAGTTGATTAATAATTGTGCTGTCTTACCTTTTCCTCAATAAACTTGTTTACTCATGAATTTACTGTATATTTTATTATTTTGTCTCCCAGTCAGTGTAGCAGCAAAAGATAAAATAACAGAGACAGCAGCCCACTGTCATTCCATCTGTCATCCCATCGCTAAACGTGTTAGACAACCTGTCTAGCGCTAAACATTTGTCTAATTATGAACTCAAAACTTGCTATCGGTCTTAGCACTGCTGCTTGTCATGTAAGGGCCTGAGAGCAGGCTGCAGTGAATCACTTTGACGTCCGAGCCACCTTGTCTTATCTGCCAGCTGTCATGCGCTAGTTTATGGTCTGTTTAATTGACGTCCCATTGATGTACGACAGGTGGGGACCGCAGCACTATGTGCTATCATGTTACGCTCTCTCTAATTGGCGCAGACTTTATTTCATGTCAAAAGCTAAGAGGCAGAGACTTTGCAGGATTACTTATTCACGAAGGAATTGGAAAGAGAGAAAAAAAAAAACATGTAATTGTTACACTAGATTGGCTTGTCTTTTCTTCTGGAGATGCTCTTGTGCTAATTGCTACTTCATCTAGGTCAAGTCTTGGAATCAACCCCCTGTGAAGGCAACTCCTTCTTGCCATGTTCTTCATCCTGTTGTGCACTCCTCTCGACTGATGTGCACATTCTTAAACACACAAGGAGGCTTTGGGCACACCTGCCATGCCAAAATTGTCAGAGCACCAGAATGAACAGTCCAGAGAATATCAGTAAAAATGAAGGTTACATTTCTGAGAAAGTTGAAGAGAAACTACACAGCCCATCTGAATGAAAACAAGACATTTGCTCAAAGGCGCAGATCCTTGTCTCATAGTTTTCATACACAAGGCTTATACTTGTACTTTTCTTTAAAAAGTCAGCCTTATTTACTCTTTTCAGAATATAATCCCTAGTTCTTTTTAAAACCTGATGTTTTAAAAATCTGTAAAGGCAAGAAGGTTTGAAACTTAAGCGTATGCAAATTAAATGGTATCAGTATCCACAAATGATCATACCCTGCTTTAAAAATGCTGCCCAGTATCTGGCTTAGGGCCACATGTGGAAGTTCACAATCAACTCAATTCACGGACGGGGATACTCTCTCACAAACTTTGCCTTGGACTGACCTGTCTCATTTGTTCTAAAACCTCGGAGAGAACCTCGCCGGGAGCGGGGTTGACACTGCTAATTTGCTTGGGTCTTAGTGTTGGTTCCCCGTGTCAGACGCCCTTCAGCTAGCGTGCCTCTCGGGCCCTGCTAAGTTGACATTCTGGCTTTGCCGGGACTGAGGGCCCGTAACGCTTGGCTGAAGCTGCCACAATTAGTGGCTCCATCAAGGCTCATAGGAGCCTGTGTTGCATGGTGTTTGAGCATAGATCAACTCCTAACTCAATCACTCGCTGTGCCCTTCCCCTCTCTCTTTTTTCACTTTCTCTTTGCTCCCGTGCAGCACTGCTGTTGTGTGTGTGTGTGTGTGTGTGTGTGTGTGTGTGTGTGTGTGTGTGTGTGTGTGTGTGTGTGTGTTTGTGTGTGTGTGTTTTTTTTTTTTTGCAAAATCAGGCCAGGGGGTTATAACATAGAATGTAAGAAAAAGTCAAATCAGCATGTTCGAGGTGTGACTGGTTCCAACTACCAGCAAATTTACTGACATATGACCTTCATATTCAACACAAACACACACGCATATTTATGTCTTTGCAGTTACTTGCTCACTTGTGTAGATATAACTAAATACCAAGGCAAAAAAGTAAAAAATTACTATTCATATCTATATCCATAACTTTTTACTCAAACACTCGTCGGCTCTTATACCTCTAACCACTCGCAGCCTCTTGTGAGATCAGATCAGCATGAAAGCTTTCTCCTGCTCAGAGATTATGCCTAAATGGCACTAGAGCAGATAGTAAAAGCAGTCGGAGAGGGAGAACTACTATAGATATCTTTTTAATATTTGTCGGCTTATCATTTCCATTTACTCTCAGTGAAGATGATGCATGGGGAAGGGAGTGGTGATGGTACAGGTAAGACTGCTGGGTTCTATGTCTGTTGTGTGAGATTATTATTTTTTTTGATTGTTGTCTTCTGTAGCATCTGTAGCATCAACAGTTTCTTTAAAGATACCTTAATAATAAAGTAATATTGGTCCATTATTTTGGCAAAATGATGTTAACGTTTGATTTAAACTGTCAATCAAGTGCCACTGCTGTCTATCATGCTCCTGCAGAAGCAAACTGATTAGCTACAATACACGTAGTGTCTGTTTCGATCTGAGCTACAATCTCGGAAACACAATTTTTACATAATATTACAGTTGTTCTGTCAGAGGTCTGACTTTATTTAAATGCAATTTTATTTACATGCACACAGACACACAAACACATACATGTTCCTTCACTACAATAGCATACGCACTAGCACATGCATGCACAAACACCTAGCCCATGTACACACACACACACACACACACACACACACACACACACACACACAAACACATTTCTCCAGCAAACTTCATTATAAATAAATTTCGCTCAGGTCTGGCCTCCAGTCTCTTGGGTGGTGGATGAATGAGCCTTTGGCCCCCGGCCTCATCACTAATGCCACCAGCGACCCCTGCCTGAGCTGATTCGACCTCCCTGGAGGGGCACAGCGTGGAGCGACCTGTCTCATTTCCATAATAAACACCGGAACACGGAATCGTACACTGAAGGCGAATTACTTTAATTGGTCAAGGCTCACTGTGGAATGCCAAGTGTACGTATCTGTGTGTGTGTGTGTGTGTGTGAGAGAGAGAGTGTGTAGTGTGTGTGTGTGTGTGTGTGTGTGTGTGTGTGTGTGTGTGTGTGTGTGTGTGTGTGTGTGTGTGTGTGTGTGTGTGTGAGGCTATGAAGGAGAGAGAGAAAGAGAAAGAGTCATTGAACAGAACAGAGCAGGCTTTGCCTTGGGTCCCAGGTGAATACACTACCCAAGAACCCTTTATGTCTCTGAGCAATTTAAGTGCGAGTCAAGCAGGCTGGATAACGGATGGCTCACCAGCACCGCCTCAGACACCTATTAGCTGGCATGCCCCTCTAGGCCCCCCCTTTCCCCTCTCTCCCCCTCAGCCCCGGCGCAAGCTGGTCCAAGATAATTAGACGACATTGAGGGAGACACACACGTTTCTGCTAAGGATTCATCTATGCATTCCAAGCCCCAAGTGTTTGTCTGTCTAGCTTTTTTTACACATTTGTTTTTTTGGTGAACCTCTCAATTTGTTCTGCATCTTTTTCTTTCTTTTGCTTTCCTTGTCTGTCTATTGGGTATTCACTCTGTCTGCTTTTTTTTCTTTGTTTTGTCCTGGGCCAGGCCAACAGTACGTGGCACATCCGGTGTCTGATTTATGAACGGTCCAGACGCGAAGCATACATCACGGCAGGGCGCGCTTTGTACAGTGTGCAAACATGGAAATGTGTTTTGGGGTAGGTAGGGAACTTGCCTGTGGCAGGGGCGACAGCAGAGAGATTGCTTTTGTGCCATTACCATCCGCAGCCGTAGAATGATTCCGCCAACGGAAACACCTGCTGGCGGTCTTCTGTCCCGTCCCTCCGTTTGTGGTGGGAATCAGAATCTCTGGTGAGAATCTGAATGGGTGGACGAGACAGAGATGCAGAAAGAGTCAGTATGTATATTCCTGGTGTTTACATATTTATAGGGTTTTAGGAAGCGTTGGACTGGGTGTATGTGTGTGTGTGTGTGTGTGTGAGTGTGTGTGTGTGAACTGTTTGGGGCTCTGAGCTGTTAGCTACGTGATTTCCTGGGCCACCATCTTAGCTGGTCTCCCTCCTACCACCACCGAAAAAGTAAACCTATGCACCTCTAGGCTAGGCAAGTCTATTTTTGACTTGAGCTCACTTATCATTTATTTTGATGGAAGGCAGAGAGAAAACCAGTAAGGTATTTTGTTTTCAGAGTCAGCAAAAGAAAGAAAAAATGGGCTCCACACAGTGCTAGATTCAAAAGTACATTTTCTCACTTTTTAAACCATAAGAAGGGTAAAATAATGCATTTTACAATAATATGCATGAAACAAGGTAGATAGCTTGTTACAACTAAGGATACTCTCGTAGTATGACAGATATATTAATGTCACAGTGTACAGTATACATTTCCCATATCGTATAGGGCTCAGTGACTGCATGTATGTTGTGCCATTTGCCATATCAATTCTTTTCTCTTTTCAAAAAGAAGAAAGAGTCACTTGAGTAATCATCATGACAGTTGAGGTTAGGCCCCTTAAAATATGAATAAAAGTATTCCAGCTTATAATTTAACCGCAGAATTTTCTGCAATGCAGGGATATTGTGAGAAATAAAATAGGACTCTGATTACATTAATCTACAGGCCACAGCGAGCATTTTTCTCTAAAAACACTTGCTGAGTTTCTGAATGCTGAGTGAGTGATTTGATGAAAGGAATTGAATGAAAGGAATTGAATGAATGGCTGCTATACCATGTACATTCTGTCCCCCCTGGCAACAGGCTGCTAGTACCTTTGGCCTTGTCACTTCCATCTAATATCTCGTTACATCAGTTGACCTGTTAGCGTGTTAGCATCAGTGCCATGCTGATACTGTT
>CM050205.1:19990000-20010000 GCA_027475355.1 Coilia nasus
AATCAAATGGTGCTGCTTGGTAGTTCATCACTGGGCTCAAGACCCATAATACACAGTCCAGAGGACACCGATGATTGCGGATTACAGTGCATCCACAATACTATGTTTTGCATATAATGCTGTACTATGTTTCGCATATAATGCTATATTTAGTCTCATTTTAAACCAAGGCAATAATAAGTTAAGATTGAACATAAGAACATAAGGGAAAATATGAAAGTTAAATATCATCCTTATTTTAATATAATTCTCATACTGTACATTATAGTAAGTAAATATTATGCCTATTTGAATACTAGAAAAGCACTCAGAGAGCGCAGACCTCTGCCAAGCAGTTCAACCCTTTTTATTTTGTCAATGGGATTTCCCATGTTCATTTTTTGTGAGGTAACCAATGAACCGATTTTCACCACAAAAAAAAAGCATCACCTCGAACCAGTGACAATACCGACATACTGCCAAAATGTCAGAAGGATACGTTCATGACTTTTTCAGACAGACAGACAGACAGACAGATAAATGCCATCAAAAACATAACTCATACTGTACATTATCATCTTTTCAGAGTTTGGCATATACAGATAAAGTAAGGGGATGGTATCCAAAATGAACTTGAAATGAACTTCATCCAACACCTGATATCATGTAACATACGGTACAACTTGTGAAATTAACACAAACCTGTAAACACACACTTACTCTTATCCTTGCACTCTCTCTGTCTCTCTCTCTCTCTGTCTCTCTCTCTCTCTCTCTACCTCTTGCTTGCTCTCTCTCTCTCTCTCTCCCTCTTGCTTGCTCTCTCTCTCTCTCTCTCTCTCTCTCATTTTCTCTCCCTCTCTTTTAAATGCGCACACACACACACACACACACACTCACAAAGTTCTGAATAAATCCACAACAGACAATTTTCCACATGGTTGCACAGTGGTTGGCAGTACGTTGTGCAGATGCGCAGATAGAGCCTCCCCAGCCGCGCCATCATCAGCGGCAATGACAGCGGCAGATTAGCATGCTTTATTTGCCAGCGGTAAACAATATCATAAATAAGGGAGGATAGGCCATCAATCAAGCGCTCGGGGGCTCTGATCCACGTAAATAAAACTGCAGAAGGGAGGAGGTAAGACAGAGTAAGGAGAGGGGGGATAGTGGTGGAGGTGGTGTGTGTGTGTGTTTATATGTGTGTTTATATGTGTGTTTATATTGTGTGTAGGTATATGTGTGTGTGTGTGTAGGTGTGTGTGTGTAGGTGTGTGTGTGTGTGTGATTGTGTAAGTGTTTGCGTATGCATGTGTATGTGTGTTAGTGTGTGTGTACGTGCGTTAATGTGTGTGTGTGTTTGTGTGTGAGAGGGAGAGATTGTGTGTGTGTGAGATTGGGTGTTTGCGTATGCATGTGTATGTGCATTAGTGTGTGTGTATGTGCATTAATGTGTGTGTGTGTGCGTGTGTGTGATTGTGTAAGTGTTTGCGTATGCATGTGTATGTGTGTTAGTGTGTGTGTACTTGCGTTAATGTGTGTGTGTGTGAGATTGTGTGTTTGCATATGCATGTGTATGTGCGTTAGTGTGTGTGTGTATGTGCATTAATGTGTGTGTGTGTCTGTGTGTGTGTGTGTGTGCGTGTTTGTGTGAGGTGGGAAATGTGATGGAGGACAGGGAAGTGTTAGTAATGCAGAAGGGGTAGGGGAAGGGGTAGTAATGCAAGTGAACTCTTCGCTAACACCAACATTCCCCAGCGCCTGTCCTCCCTTTATCCTCTCTCTCTTTCTCTCTCTCTCCCTTTCTCTCTCTCTCCCTTTCTCTCTCTCTCCCTTTCTCTCCTCCAGGCCTGTCAATGTCACAGTTATTATTCACTGCTAATATACCCGGCCGTGAAATGTTAACAACTGCCCTGTGAAATGATGCATCACATGTTGTTATTGCCCCGCGTACATTTCAGCACCATCTCCCCCCATTCAGTCCCTGGCTCTGCTCTCTGTTCTATAAATAACCCGTCTCTCACCTCCACTCCGAAGACGAGACCTAGGAGTAGTGGAAGCCAGATGTGTGTGTGTGTGTGTGTGGGTGTATGTGTGTGTGTTAGCGGGGAGGTGATGTGTTTAATGTTTATGTATGTGTGTGTCTGTGTGCATGCGTGCACATCTGTGTGTGTGTTCGTTTGTGTATGGATGTGTTTTGTATCATTAAACTCCAGGCCCTTTTTTCCTTCATTTTGTCTGTTTACCTTTTTTTTGGGACGTGCCTCCTGCCCGGGGTGATGTCACGGCTGATATACTCACTGACACGAGCATGCAGTGCTTGGCTGAGATTGTCATTTGGTCAGCGCCAGCAAAAGCAAATAGAGCAAGTGAAACCACATTAGCCACATTGCCTTGGGTCAATCTGCCAGTGAGCAGAGCTAATGGCTACTTTGTGCATGTAATTTGTCTAATTAGTGTCACCTCCTGACACGGAAGGAATGCATTAACATGAATTAATTTCTTTCAGGCACACCGGTTCATCTATCAGGGCCATATGATTCGCTTCATACCCCTATAACTTGACAGCTGAAAGGCTTATAAAAGCTTATATGCCTTGGTCGTGTCTGAGAATTTGGTCTACAAACAGAAACACCATAGGAATATTAGAAGAGCCTTAGAAAGGAATAAACAAAATATCTCAATGCACAGGTATACCTCAGAGCAACCTTATTAGAACACAAACAGTTCATAAACTTTATCAAAAATAAATAAATACTTACCAAATAATCTTTGTACCAATCCACTATTCTAGTCTGTGGGATCCTATTTGGGACATGAGGTTATTTTTCACAATAAGTAGATGCACTGTTCCCTGCAACACTTTACTCAACAGAGGAGTAGAGTAAAGTAAGGTAAAGCAAAGAGCCAAAGTGCTGTAAGGCCTGCTTGAACAGAACCCTCACTGTTTGCAGCAAATTATAGCTCAAGCGCTGTAAAACTGGACCTAGATGATTACAGACTTTAAACCATATACTGCAGAGCTGGGCTGTGATGGCCTTATGGTGGACATCGTTTGTGTTGGACTCCCCCAATTCTACTACCTTCTTGAATTCTACCCAGCATAGGCACACAACATTTAATGATTTTTACAGAGCATCTGTCCATACAATAAAACATTAAGGCACAAACACTGAAGTTGCTGGAGAGATACAGAGGCCATTTATGACCATGAAGCTGGCCAAAAAACATCAACAAAATCAGTGTGACATAAAAGTTTTAGGGGCTCGGCAGAGGAAGGAGAGTTTGAGGTGGGTGGGGATGGTGTTTTTTTTTGGCGGGGGGGGGGGGGGGGGGGTGTTGATCGGCATGTTAAGTGGCACTATGGGTGGCAGGGTTGTGCGGCAGTTGCGGAAATGTGGTTGCCATGACGACAGCTTGCTTCAGGCGTTTGCCACCAGCTGAACACTACAGATTGAGTCTCATATTCCTCCCACCCCACAAGCCTCTGTCAATGCCCCTGGTGGGTGGTCTATCCTAAGACCGGTGGGGGTGGGGGGGGGTTGGGTGATGAGACTGTATAACTGACAAATTGGTGCGCTTGATGAGCTGCTGTTGTCATGTTGGCAGAGCAGAGACCCAGGTGACATGATAGGAAACACGGGGCTTTATGTTGGCTGCTCCACAAACAGCATTTTGTTTCATCCTCTGTAAGCTTCAGTTTAGTCCTCTAAATTCCTGTAAACGTATACAGTACCTGCCAGACACTCACACATTAACTAACACACGCACAAATCCATCCAAATAAATCAATAAAAAAAAAACAGTAGTTATATTTTTCTAAGATGACATTGTCAATGTCCCTTCCACAAAGAGGATCACTGTCAGATGAACAAAAATAGAATATAGCAGATGCAACTTAAATAGGACAGCTATGTGGCGACTAAAGAGGCCATAGGTTTAGTATGCAGAGTGTACATACCGCAAAATAATGTATGCAATAAATCCTAAATAAATAACATAGCTGTCCTCATTCTCTAGCATCCTGTGGCTATTACTGTAAAATGACCATACCTTTATCTCACTCATGTTTAAAACTTTTTACACCATCACAAGGATTTACAACCGGCATGCTTGTGTAATTTATTGTTTGCGGTCAACTGTTTTAAACCATCTTACTTAAAATTCTCTGGCTTATCAGAGCGGTTAGAACCTTTAAACCTGTCTGTTTGAAAAAGAGGTAATATATCCTTTGCTATGGTAGTCGTAAATAATACTCAATTAACTGGGCCCAATATCCAGGACAAGACGTCTGAATCACAAGGTGTCTTCCGCAAAGCGAAAACGGTGACAGATTTACTGCTGGTGAGGTAGGGAAAAAAAGTGTGGCCTGAGGTTTTTTTTTTTTTTGGGCTCCAAAAAATAACCCTTCGCACAGGAGAATAAGGTTGTAGTAGCTGGGCTGATAGATGGTGGTGAGGTGGGGGTGTTATACAATGCTAATATGATCCCCTCGCATACTGTAGGCTCGCTGGGGTGTGGCCACACATTTTTCATTCCTAACAAAAAATGAAATTTCTTCAGCCAGCTTGAAATCTGTGATGCTACACCAGAAAGAAACAGGTGGATGCTGTGTGTGTGTGTGTGTGTGTGTGTGTGTGTGTGTGTGTGTGTGTGTGTGTGTGTGTGTGTGTGTGTGGTAGGTTTTGTATAAAAACATTTTTTTTTTTTTTTGTAAAATCAGACCAAGGGGTTATAACTTAGAATGTGAAGTCTGAGGTGAGGTGTGACTGGTTCCAACCACCAGCAAAAAAATATTGCTAAATAATTAATGAATAGCTCTCCTTATATTCAACAAAAACACACACACACGCACGCACCACCACCACCATAGGCACAATTTCACAAACACATACAACACACACAATCATGACTAGACAGACACCTCATTTAATGATCACGTTTCAATCTGCAGTATGCCAGGTGATTGTTAATTAAAATTTACACTTCATACCTGCTTTATCAGAACGCACCATTTCACAGACAGGAAGGGGGAGGCACATTTTTGGTTTCTAATTACTTTTGGCATGCTAATTCTGAACGCAAACCAAACCAGGTGCCACAGGGGACTGTCTCCATTTCACACATTGCTGGATTTGGTTTAGTTTTTTCCCCCTTTTAGATGCTGTTAAAATCATACTAGGCATCAGACAGGTTGCACTGAGGCCAAAGAGAGAAATCCTGGTCCTCATTTCAGACCTGGACTCCAGCATGACATTTTATTTAAGGGTATATTTCTAACAGTGCAGCAGAAGCTCATTTCTGAGTCTGTGAGTGTATTCATCTCCAGTCCAGATCGATAAATGAGCGAATGTGGGTTTGGGCTAAATGGAGAGAGCTGAGGGCAGACTGTCTCATCTTTTCTCCTCATTTTTTTTGGTGCAGTGGTATTTTTTGTCTTGGATTTCATACAAACACTCCACTAAACGCTATGACCGGATGACCTTCTCCCACATGGACGCATGTTACTCCCTCTGAACCTTGAAAGAATGAGGTTCGTCAATCAATACAAGTCTGGCAAAGTGCAAAGCCATGTCCATTAAGGTCCAAAAGGGAAAAAAGGAAGGAAAAAAGAAGGCTCATCTCCTGCTGTTGTGGAGATGTAGATGTCTACTGATATTACATTTATTAATTAACCCTGCCTCGTTTTAACTGACCCCTCCAAAAATATCACGGCAAGGATGAGGGACTTAAAAATAGGAACTGGCAAAAACTGGCGTCATAACTCTGTTTTACTGCTTGCTGTACTGACTTAATGTGATGTTACTCACCATCAGTCTCTCAAAGGATGACGCAGACTTTTAGCTCAATCACTTATACTCAGAAGCACGACAGGAAATTAGTTTACAGTGTCTGAATAACATTGAGCTGAGTCAAGGCATCAAGGTCATCAAAATAGTCATATATTTGAAAACACGATAACAGAGATGGACACAACAGCGATGAATGGCTCAGAACATATAAAAAAATGTTTGTTATTAAAGTTCCACTTGTATTTCTCTTCTAAGCAAATAATCATAACAGGTCAGACAAGAGATAACATCCATAGCTAGTAAGTAACCAACAGTCCAACAGTCTCTTACTGGAGTCTCTCAGAATAAAGGCAGAGTCAGATTAAAAGCCTAAATTCATTGCCACAGTTTCATTTGCTCTTGCATTTATTCTGCAGTATGAGCAATGGGAAAACAGGGGGGGCATCACTCTGTACTGAAAATGTGGTGAGCTTGGCTGCCTGGATGAAAAATATCCCCAAGTGCTTTTTTTGCCTGACAAGATGCCAACATGCTCTCCCACCACCACCACTGCTGTCACACACATCCACACCCCAATCAAGTAAAAAAAAAAAACCTGAGGAGAGTTGTGGTTGGACAAAACACATTGCTTTTGGAAAGCTGGGATCTGGTCTTGGGTGCCTCAAAATTCCCTTCACGTAGTTTTGCTGTAGCTCAAGGATTTGTAATGTCAAAGTGTGCTGGATTCTTTAAACATGAGTAGATTTCACTTAAACGTGTGGAAGTGAATGTGTTGGTGATTAAAAGACTGAGTAGTGATGGATAATGTGACTCATGGTGCTTTTGCAGGAACTTCACTCTGGTATTTTTAGATGTATGAAAACACATCCCTAGTGTTTGGCTGCCTCTGAGCCAATATACATGTAGAATCAATATAAACTGACACTACCATCAGAATTAGATTCATGCATTTCACACACTGCATGCACTGCAGGTACTGTACTTTGGTGTCTCAAACAGGTGTCTCACTGTGCCATTATGTAATCATCTCAAGGGTAATCTATGACCTAAAAAACGGAAAGAGGGGGAAGGAAAAGTTAGACAGGCTCATTCAGCACCTACAGGCTGAAATTGCACATGTTGCATTTCTTAACTGTTTGAGAGGTGCTTATGTAAGGTGCTGCAGTGTACATGTGTGTGTGAGTGTGTGAGTGTGTGTGTAATGGCTCTAATTAGCTGGCCTTGAGTTTATTTACAGTCAGCTGTGTTCTGCAACGAGCATATGCCTCCCTGTGTGTGCGGAATGTTGAGCGTGGAGTGTTTGGCTTGCTCGTTGTGGCCGTGGCAGTGATGGATGTTCTTTTCCTGGGTGCAGCGGAGAAAGCACCCCACAGCAACCTAGGGGCCAGCGGTACCTGTGATTTACGTTGGAAGAATGAGGGGCCAGGTGAGTACAACAAGGCATTCACACAAACACACACACACATGCGTGCACGCGCATGCACACACACACACACACACACATACAGGTAGTGTATGTACATACACAGGTGCATACACACATGTGCACACAGACAGATACACAACCACACGCACACACACACACACACACACACACACACACACACACACACACACACACACACACACACACACACACACACACAAACAGACACACACACACACACATGTGCACACAGACACACAATCATACACATACACATATGTACATATACAGGTGCACACACACAAACATGAATACAATCACAAACCTACACACACTGACACACACACACATATGTTCATTCAGAGGTGCGTGCACATTCACATGTACACAGAAACTCAAGTTCACATCAGGAGAATGACAAAACAGAAAAAAACTGAACAAAAAGAATAATTGGGAGGAGGATGATTAAAAGACCATTGTTCTGCCATCACAATCCAGCCTTCACAAACCCTTCTTTTGCTGGTTTTCTCATGGCAAATGCAAATTATAGGGTCAGATTAGAGAGGCCCTTGACGTAACCAAGCACAGGAGATCACAAGGACATACACAGCATTGATTGGATGATAAATATGTAATTGTGTAAATAATCTTTCATCAAATGTGATTCACTTCCTCTTACTTCCCCTTATTGTTTGGTGAGTAATAGCAATTCACTTCATATTAGTGGGGCGTTTTAGCATAATTTAACATACCATGTCATTATACATACAGTACTTGGTTAGGGTGGTTACTACCTCAGACAATGGCCATGCATAACGGCCATGCCAGCCATCCGAACATGAGTACATGACCGAGTGACCTCGGCTGCTTTGATCTAACAACCTCCCGCCACCATTAATTAGTGCGGACGTAACCAGTGCCATTTGGTTGGAAAGTTCAGCAGGACTCCGACATGACATTTGAACCATTACTCCAGCTTTCGCGTTGCTGTCGCCTCTCTCCGAGCAAAGGCCAGGTGATGCGCTGATTTTTGAGGGATCTGTGCCTGGATGCAATCCAGACTTGCTGCTATTTTCACAGCATGCACAGTCATACGACCTCCTGAAGTGTTGATTACATTAATATAAATGCTAATTTACATGGAATTGCTTTGCGACATGCATATTTAATTACTTGCTTACAATAATTTCCTGTGTAACTTTAGGTGTTTTGACACAAAGAAGGCTGGTGACGAATGTAACTGGGTATTAGACTCAAGAGACATAATCCACAGGTCAAGGACACAGAATAAGGCCTACATAAAAAAAAAAAACAATACTGTGGTTGACTTTGAAGACAAAAAGATACCATAGAACACACTACAGTATGACCCAGCCATGGAGGTATTTACAATAAATACTTTATTTGGAGCTATCACCAGTGTTCACTGGTAATAATTTAATTAATAAGTTAATTTAAAAAGGCGGCTGATTGAACTGGCTAACAAGGAGTGTTTGAAAGACCTTGTCAATGTCTGTATACTGTCATAATTAGGATGCCATTTGTTTGTTTTGGTATTTCATGGAGAAAGAATAGAAACTCTCTCTTTCACAAACACACATGCAGAAACACACACTTATTTTAGTTATTTGCTTGTAATGCCACTGCCAATGTACATCACAAAAAACAGTAAATTTATTTAATATTTCTTATCATTGGCATACTGTAAGCGAACCATTTGCATGAACATATCTTTGGTAAATACAGTAGTCGGGTAAGTGAGCAAAGTGCTGCTAAAGACTCCATTATACCTGCCACGTCTGTCCTTGTGCACGCAAACCTGATGTCACAGATGCGCCTGACCCTTCATACTTGCGCTCGACACGTGCCAATCTTCTCCTCATCAGAGGTGTCAAATGCCACAGTAGTTAAACAGTTTGGAAAACCTTGCATGTCAAAGGAGTTAAACATGCATGAATTGCAGGTTTACATCATGATTTGGGAATTAAACTGAATAAATCCGAAAAGTTTTGGTTTTAGTGTGTATATTTACTGTGTTTCCAGCTGTATAAGCCTAATTATGTCAAATGTTTTTCATTAGAAAAGACATTAGAGTGATGGTACACGTGACATGGCGAGTATAAACCTACAGTAGCTTAAGTCTTGTATGCTTTCTCAACATCACAACACAGGACTGGCACAGCAGTGTTTATCCTGGCCAGTACAGGTCATGACCTCTGAACAGCACCAACACCTTATTGTCACCTCATTAGCACCTCTTCACTCGGCACACACTCGCCAACCATCACGCACATTCACTGGTGCACTTCCAAGAAACCAAAAGTCTTTGTTCAGAGTGCACACACACACACTCACACAGTAACATACTGTAGGAACCCACACCTTGGGGTAAAACAAAAAAAAACATCAGACACACTTCACTAAGCCCTCAGCCTGGGCCTTCCCATGCTGAGACCAGATGGCCACCGTCGAGCGCTTTGATCGCCGATGAACTGATGGAATCACGTTTCCAACGAACGAGTGCTTCGCAACCTGTCTGCCGCAGCCTGGCTGTCCCCCTGCTCACCACAACTCTGATGGCACCCTGTTGAACGAGGGCAACGACAGCGCACAGCATTTTAAAACTGTCTCCACAGCAGGTGTAGATGTGTGTGCGCAGTAACAAAATAGTTGCTACTGATGATGTCAATGGCATATTGATTCTGCTCTAGGTGGTTAATTTCAAACCATAATAGATCAACACGCTGTTGTGTTCTTCCCCAAACTTTTTAATTATTTGTGTTGGACTACATCTTCAAGCCCCTTTGGGGATGCCTTGATGAAGTCCCATAGGGCTGAAGACATTGTAAGGCACACATAATAATTAAAACCTTGGGGAGTGTGGAGACATCTTTTGGTTTTTAATTTTAATTTTAATTCGGCTTTTAACTCTTGCTGAGCTTAATGCAGAACAAAATACACAAACTGATCTGCAGTTAAAGAAATGTAATAACTAATATCTAGTCCAGTTTGTGGTGACTTATATATACCTTTAATAAACATAGCATTTACATGTGGATCAAATTTACGCTCACGATGAATTCTGAAATGTGATGAAATGCAAATATTTGCTACATCAGCAGTCTAAGCCACAACAATCATCTAGTATTAATTTAAAAAACATTGTTATTCACTTGTGTTCTTTGGTGCAAACATACTGTAATTTACTTCTCCTTTTACTGTAGCACATAACTGATCAGGGCTGCGTTTCCCACAAGCACTGCGAGCGATGTTATGTAGTACTTAAGTCTAAGTAGTACTCAACTTCACACTTAGCACCATCGTAGAGTTTACGGACCGTTTCCCGAAACGTTCTTTGGCCAAGAACTATTGTAAGATCACTCGTAACTGTACGTGTGGTCCGGAGTAATCGTAGAGCACTAAGGGGCTGATTCTCCCCTGCGCATAAGGGTGCGTAAGTGAAAAAAAGCACGCAACAGCGCCCCCCACGGATTCTACGGTTGAGTCTGTCTGTCTGTCATTTACACAGGAATCAGTCAGTTATGCGCTTCGGGAGGAGCAACCCCAAAATTAGGAAGTGTCGCATGTAAATGAACCCTGCGCGCATTCTACCCTGCACTTAAGCGGTTTTCTCTTTACTCGCCTCAAAGGGCTGTAGTAAGGTCCAGCGCCACTATAAGGCGAAATGAAGTACTGCGTTTGATGTCGGCTAGGCCTATGATGTCAACATTTGTTTTGCCATATTTAACATACCAAAGTGCAGAGTCAGTCATGTTTGGCTGTTGATCCTTATTCTTAAAAATTCAGGACAGCATTTCTCATAGCAATGACATTATTTTTAAAAATATCACGTGATATCTGAAAGAACCTGTTCTCCAATTAGGTAAATTACAAACAAATGACAATTAATGAATTAATTAAATCATTATTTTCTTAATTATGTAATTAGTGTGAGTATAAATATGACCAACATGCTCTTAATCAGAAACCAAAATGCCATTCTTGTACCTGCTCGCACTCCTGCGTCAATGGGAGAGAGATTGCCAAGGTCAAAGACGCGCTCGCATTTATAGGTCTCTAGATAAACATCCTGGGTTTCACTGACATGGAGTTCATTCAGCGGTTTCGCCTGGACTGTTTTGCAACACCTTTGCACATTTGCAACACCTACAATACATCACACAACCTCAAGTGAATGAGACAGCCAAATCAAAGTGGATGAACGAGGCCTCAGCGATGGATATTGTAATGATCCGAGGCTTGCTTGACACTTTTAGGAAGCTTTATTAGAAACCATTTCTAGAACAGAGTTGCTTTAGCCACAACTCACGCTTATTCCACACAAACACTACAGTGCAGCAACTTTTCTGTGTTTCTCTCCTCTTATCCCGCGCACACACACACACACACACACACACAACTCCATTCCCTTAAAGGCATATACACATAAGAATATCGCAGAACAGAACACAATTAACACAGGTTATCACAATATGTTTGTTGCAGTTGGGTTGGAAAGCTACAGCGTTTAGGGTAACAATCGCTTGTTTGTCATGACATTCAGTTGGACACAAAACATCGAAGTGATTTCAGTTCTCAAATGTGAGCATTGTAAGTTAACAGAGCTCAAATAATATAAGCTGTACCGTTTGAGGGCCTAGAGTGTAAGCTACTCCTTACTCTCTGATTTTTCAATAAACAGTTATGTTATATAGCTGTTATATAGCTATTGTTTATGTCATTATCACACGTTTATTTCATTATGTTTCTTTATTATTTTGTAAAACCGGACTTCTTAAAGTAATGGGCTAGAAAGATAATTTGCACCACTTGTTTGCTTGCATATTCAAATTTAAAGTTCTTTTCTGTTTCCCACGGACTGTCACTGCTTTTATATGTGTAGTCAGAAAGTCCATGTCCCATGTTTTCTTGGTAGCCGTAATCCTTGCACTTGGCACTGACGTTGCTTTCATTTTACATATATCACGCCCATGTTGAGTTACGCACTGTGTTTTGGCGTTAAGCGCTAGGGGAGTGGCAGAGGTTCAGAGGGGAGAATCTGCACAAGACGAAAGTGCTTAAAAAGTACGTGAGTAAAAAAGACTTATGTGCCTATGGGAGAATTAGCCCCTAAGAGCACTAAGATTGATCTTAACTGGCGTGGTACAGTGAAGGCACCCAGAGGATGTGAAGTGAAAATAGGCTACGTGCACCTGAAGATGTTGTCATAAGATGTGTTTCTGGAACTATCATGTAACTTTCATATAACTAGCATGACATCATGTAGCTGACACAGAAGACTAATGGAAATAAAGAAGTAGCCTAAATTACATAAATCAATAATCAATATGATTGCAGCCAGGAAATATTCTAACTATACTAAAATTGGACATAACTAAACTGTGATCCAACATGTGATTTGTGTGGGCATTTCATGAATAGGAGCGTTTCGAGGCAACTAAGGATAAAATAACCCAGATACAGAAAGGGCAAAATAAAGTCAGCCAAAAAATAGCCCACTAAAAAGGTTTGGAACATGACAGTTGATGGGCATAACAAAAAGGGAATAATGTGCTTTGTAAAGACATTGTTGACGGGCAGTGTTTAAAAACAGCAGGGATAGTGTGGCAAAATTCCCTGATTCTCCCGACGGCTGTCAAGGCCTTAAAACATGCTGAACATTGTAGCTTACTTCAGCTGCACAACTCATTGAGTAAAATTTCTCCGACATATCGAATATTTGCTTATTTGGTTTGGGTGTTTCCTTCATTTTTAACACATCTGTCCACTTTTCGTGTTTTTAGTGGCCTTATATATATGGGACCTTCATGCCACATCATGGTCAGCTGGGTGAGATAATTACTGTTGAATTGGTTTTGTGGCTGGATTTTAGAAGCCGACACTGACTTCTGTATGGACGTTTTCTAATAAACTGCTACATCACTGTGTACCCTGTTGTAAAATTTAACAGTTGACATCAACGCACACATTGAATTTTGTAATTGATTTTGATTATGGTGCTGCGTCCTTCTCCGCGTGGAAACACTGGAAACATTCAGCACCACAAATGTGGACAGGGCCCTTAAGAACGAGTTAAAGAACAATCAGTAGCTGTGCACACACATTTATGTGTGATTGTGTTCGGGAAGTAGGCCATAGAAAAGGTAAGAACGTTCGGCAGATTGATCGTTTACATTGCTCTTAAGCCTAAGATCCATCATTGTCGGGAAATGCAGCCCAGATTTCATATTTTAAACTTTGAGAATAATCACAAAAAAGACAAACATTGCTCAGTTGGTCTGCCCAGATGGCTCAATGCTTCAGTCTTGATAGCAAGAGCTCTTCTAAACCTTGTCCATAGCAAGAGAAAACAGTTCTTTAAAAACAACCTTTTCATTCAGTGAACTCTCTTACATGGCAGTATAAAAGATAAAAACAGAAAGCACTTTTACTGTCACAAATACTCAGGGTCATTGTCAGAAAAAGAGCTTAACCTCGCAATAGCCCTCTTCTGCTTCAGAAGATGTGGAGGCCAGGACAATACAAACTGTAGCAACAGTGGCACTACAACATGCCTTTGGCCTCCATTTTGTAGAGTCTAGCTCGAGGACATGAGCTTCTCGTTCACGGCTCAGTCTCAACTCAACCAAGGCGGTCAAATGTAAGCCATCATCTAGAGGACAGTTGAGGGGTGGTAATGGTGGTAATGAGAGTAACACAGATTTTTTTCCCAAGCGGAATTCTTGCTTCGCTGACGTTGCTGAGTATATTTTTATTTATTTATTTCGTTTTTTTTTTTTTTTTTTTTTTTTTTACAGGAATGCTGTTTTTAAGTTGGGGTTTTCACAGGAGGTATGTTGGGAGTTAGGGTGTGAGGTTGGGCGGATATGTTAATTTGCCAAGGCAATTAATACTCAGCACCCAGAAGACATTTAACTTTCCAAGCCGATTAATTATGCACTTTGTACATCCTAAAACATCCTCTTTTCCTAAAGAATATGTACTAATTAGGCCCCAAATATATCAGTGAGTTTGCCTTCTAAAGACCTTTAAATAGGACAAGTGTAGAAAATAAAATATTTGAAAGGAAGCCAAGCATCTTGGCCAACCCTTCATTTCTCCTCATCCATATTCTGCAGTTCAAGACCTGCCTTTTTTAGTCAAAGTTGGACCCACACGTAGAGGCATGAAACACACACACACACACACACACACAGGCATGCACGCACACATACAGACTCATCCGTGTACAGACCCACACACACACATAGACTCATACACACCCAAACATAGACTTATGCACACTCACACACACACACACACACACGCACACATTGACTTATGCACACACACACAAACACACACATACGCACACACATGCACGCCCACACACATGTAGACTTATTCACACAGACACACACACATGCACATACACAAACATCTTGACTCACCCACACACACACACACACACACACACACACACACATGCACGCCACACACACATGTAGACTTATTCACACAGACACACACACATGAACACAAACATCTTGACTCACCCACACACATGCACACACACACACACACACACATATACACACACTCACATATACAGAGAGAGAGAAAGAGTTTAATATTCATGGCCTGACACATTGTGCAGCGGCCTGTCAGTGTTAATCAAAGTGTGTTCCTTTCTTCCCCCGCTGCTCCTAGAGAGGAGCCTTCATGGAAGATCCTGTGCTAGCCCTAAGATTGGCCCTCGCGCCCATCTGATGGCCGAGGCTTGTTTCCTGTAGAGAGACTCATTTTTAATAAAGGTCAAAGTGGCCCTGCGAGCAGAAATGTGAAAGAAGAGGACATTTTCTTTTTCTGCCTGTCGCGCTCTGCAACCCCGACCCGTGGCAAAGGACTCTGCAAACTGTTAGCAGGGCGTAAGGAGAAGCATGAAGATTTTTTTTCTTTAATTCTGCTTCAGCTGGAGGAAAACTAATGGCAGACTGAGTCAATACGTACATTGATTTAAAGCGGACCATGCATACTTTTATCGTGTCTGAAATGTGTCATGTAGCTTTTGTGCATGTAAACTGTTTATATTTTGTCTACAGAATCCTCCTGAAGCATTTATAGGTTGTTTGCAAAATTTTTAGTCACCTATACATTGGATGTGCATTAACTGACAGGTTGGAATGAATATAGCATCATATGGGTTTTGATGTTTTCAGAAGATGTTTCCAATTTTATTACAGTGAGTGTGTCTTTGACCAGTTCAACCAAGTGCATCTTACAGACAGACAGACAGACAGACAGACAGACACACACACACACACACACACACACACACACACACACACACACACACACACTTTATTTGAGTGAGTGTGTCTTTGACCAGTTCACCCAAGTACATCTTACAGACAGACAGACACACACACACACACACACACACACACACACACACACACACACACACACACACACACACAAACACACACACTTTATTTATCTGGAAGGAAATTAAGAAAACATAATAAAAGCAAACTGGTTCACACCTTGCCCCCTGACCCATAAAAAAGCTGTTTAGGCAGCACGCCGAGCATAACTGAGATAGCTATAAATAGATCATACAAGTTGTCACATATTGTTTGAGATGCTATATAAGATTACATCAGACATACGTTGGGCAGGGAAACAAGGGCATCTCGTTCGTCCATGATGCATACACCAGCGATCCCTGTCTTGTTTAAAAATGGTGTGGTACAGTACTATGGTGCATTATTAGTGCATATCAAGGACTATCTACAGAGGGGCGAAGAGTGTGAGTTAATAATTCCGTTTAATAAGAGAATAACCAAAGATGGAGTACCTTGCTGGGGTGTGAGGCAGCAGTAATGACATAGGGGGGATCGGCTGCCCTGGGGCTGAAGATGACTTCTGCATGATGTAATAAAGGGGGCCGCGTATGAAACACCAAAAATTGTTCTTAGGGAAATGGAATCGTTTTGCAACACCTACAACGCTTACAGTACAAAAGGGCTAATGTGGGGTGTGTAGATGAATTCGCTCATTATGGGAGCACACACTCACAAAAATTGGCACAAGGCTGGTGACTAGCTGAAGGGAATGGTAATTTAAACATGGGAGTGGGGGGTGTTAAATATATCTGATTGTATTTATTCTATTAGTGTTTGTTTGTGTTACAGTGGGACTTAGCAGCCAGATGGTCTTGCAATACCCCATTCGCAGCCACAGAGGAGTCATGTAAGCAGCGACAAATCTTCATTTTTATATGATATATGCAATCTGTGCCATATGATATACACTATTGCCATGTGCAGCTAGCACATGGATATCGGATTGGGACAACTAGGCTTATATTTATCAACCGTGAGTTACCTTTGTGCTTCTATTTCAGATGAGAGTCCGTCTATAATAGGCAACTTACATTTTTTACAGTTTTTTTTTTTTGACATTTACAACCAAAAGCTTTAAAGTGCATCCACTTCCACTTATGGATGTCCACATTTTCTAATTGGTTGTTTATGGAGGATGTGACAAATGCATCTCAGGTACTTTGAAAGGAATTATTTTTTTTTTCTTTGTGACTCTGTGAGCTGAGATTTCTTAAGGGTAGGGTTGTTTCAGCATCACTAGAACCAGATCATCACCAGAGCTGAACAAACTTTTGTCAACGTACCTTTAAAGGAATTGCAGCGAAACCATATTACACATTTTAAATATTAAGAATATAAAGGTATGCTCCAGTCAGATATGGTTTGTGAATAAAAAACATAGTTATAGTACAGTTGGATCATTGCTTTAAGTTACTCCAGACCCTTTTTTTCTTCTTCAGGAGAAAAGGGAATAGTTTGACGGGTAATAAACAATGCCCATTTTACCATGTTATTCCATTCCCTTTTATTTCAAGGCTGTGTTCTAACGGTGACTTTACCCTGCAGAGCTGCCACAAGTTGCACCAATTTCTCTGACAGAAATAGCACATTCTAGAATTTTGTATCCTTTCAAGAGGATGACAATGACAAATATGTCTCAGAGCATCCTTGTACCTTCTGTCTTCACCCAACCTCCCACATGTGAACAAAAAAAAAAGAGTTTGTGGCGATTGTTCCGAGTTTTCCTCAAGGAGACCTTCATTGATGGAAGCAGGCAGACAGTTTTCATGGTCCTGGTAGATTTCATGGTACACACAACACACACCACAGTCCCTACCTACTACCCTGTACACTACAGTCCCTGCCTACTATATACACATTCCAGTTTATGATATTCAGACACACCACAGACTCCCTCGGCTGTGTACACAATGCACCATATGATATACAGATTTAGATGGGTCCTTTTGCAATCTGCAGATTTCCCAAGGCATGACCAGACACAGATTAGAAAAAAAGTACATTGAGATATCATATTCATGTGACCTTTTGGGGACTTTGTCAGGTCAAAGGTCATGTTTATTCAAACATAGATTTATAATTCATCTACTCTTGTGTTTACTGCGGGGGGTCCAACCAGCACATATACACATCACCCACAGTGAAAGGTCAGGGACCTCCATATTGCTGATGGTAGTTTTCCCTTGGTTCTCAGACTCAGAGGAAATTAAGTGTGGCAGAAAGTGACTCACCACAGACATCCAAGAGTTATGTATTTAATTTATTATTATATTAGACATTCCATGTGGACATGATGGCAAAAAGAAAAATGCACATTCATCCGTATGAAGATTGTTAAAAGAGCCCCCACGTGACACCATGCAGGCATTTGTGCCTTAGCATTGCCACCAGGAATCTGAAATAAACAACTATTTATGAGACCTCCCTAATTAAAAAAACAAAACAGAGCAGCCCTTTATTGTTCGCTTAGTCATTTGATTTATTAAAACGTCTGCTATGTTTTCATTTTTAATTAAGGAAAGTATTAATGCCCCAAGGCATTTGAGGCGTACGGTGTACGGTTTGCGCTTTTTGAGCTTAGAAGGGCGAGTATGCTCTCTCCTGCTGTGCGGGGACTGGGAAGGAGAGATGGTGGGACAGGAGTTCATGGCGGGGGTGGAAGGCACCCACTGATGAAGAAATCATCTCGATGAGAGAACCCCACAGTGTCAAGCTGCCCCTCTGCCATCTGACAGAAGGTCTGGTCCAGTCTGTGCGCAAGTACTGGGGGGGTGGGGTTGGTAAGATGCCTGTGTACAAATATGTTTCCCATGTACAGGTGGGGGTGGTGAGCTGAAACAGTGAGGAGACTTGTGCCATAGCCAACGATGAGGCCAGCAATGCCTCCCTCTGGTCATCAGCTTCAGTCGTGAACTTGTTTAATCAGCTATTATGAAGCGTGGTTGGTGTCACTCCAAAAGGTTACAGCAGAGGCTGATAACATTAAAGAGCTTACTGATAACAAAAAATGATAATATCGCTTGCATACTCAATCAGATCATCAACATATACAGACGCACAATGCAGTGAAGTCTACTTATAAGCCACATAGTCAGAACTTCATGTCAAACAAATGTCAGGTGTTTTAACATGTTTAATTTTTTCTATTTTCTGGAGAGGGGACTGTCTGTCAAACAAAAAAAATCGGACGTCTCAATGTGGCATCAGCCCAGACTCCTCCAGGCGACTCCTCCAGAGTAAAATGAGCAAGCCGGTCGACATGTACGCTGTCTGTGGCAACCGGCGACAGCTCAGTCGCTCACTCGCTCAGTTGCTCGCTAGCCTGCTCTCGTCAGCCAGCCCCAGACGCCAGGCTGCGGGAAAAGCCGGTGGGTGTGGAAGTCTCCTGGCTGTCGCGCGGTGGCTGAACCGATTCTCCGGCCCCTGCTTAATTACATTGTGCAGTGTGATGTGAAAGGGTGTCAGATGCGCAGAGAGGCGGATCTGTCCTAATGAATGGAAACAGATGGGAGGGAGACGGAGAGCGGAGACGCTGCCAAGAGATCTGGAAAGGCGTGGAGAACGAGGAGGGAGGCTGTGGGGATGAAGAGCACTGAGAGGAAAAGAAAAAGAAGTGAAAGAGAGAGAGGAAGAGAGAGAGACAGGGAGGTAAAAGGAGGGAGAGACTGCGAGGTGAAATAGAAAGAGAAAGAAAAAGAGGTGAGAGAGACAGACAGAGAGAGAGACAAGGAGGGAGAGGAAGGGGGAGAGAAAAAGAGAAAGAAAAAGAAGCGAGAGAGAAAGAGAGAGAGACAGAGACAGAGAGAGAGAGGAGGCAATAAGAGGTTTGACCACCAACATGGCAGCCTGACAGACACAACAGCTTAAAACATGTTTACAACTCAACATAAACACGGATATAACTTATGTGACACATGCTGTAAACATGTTGGTTTCTATGTGTTAAGATGATGAATGGCTATATGCAGAGGTGTTAATCAAATGTAGTTTGACTTTAGTTTGAATAAACAACTTTCACTTTCCAACATGTCAGTGTGCTTAAGTGCGGAAACTGAGGACTGGGCAGAATACTAATTATACATTCACTGAGGTGTCATTTTAAAATTATGTTAGAAGGGCTACTAAAAGACACTAGGGAGTGTGAGCATCAATATTGTATTGCTAATGTAGCTTGCTGACTGGAAGGTTTAGCACTTTAGAGAGTAATATTGCAGCCATCGCTTAGAATCACTGCGTGTCTTTGGCATTGTCACTGCATATTGCACACAGGCAAACAAGCTCAGACGGTGATACAGATGGGCAAGATGGCAGGGATTTTGCACATGGGCACGGGATACTGGAAAAGGGTGGCATACACACAGGGCACACCATGAGCGTCGCACTGAGGATATAAAT
>CM050205.1:20015000-20100000 GCA_027475355.1 Coilia nasus
ACCAAGGACCTGCCACCCAGGGTAGAGAGTCTGGAGTGGGGGACAGCAAAAATCTTGGACTGAAGGAGAGTCTTGTTTGGAGTCTGGATGAGTCTTGTTTGCCTGCTTGTTGTCTGCTTGTTTGTTTGCATGAATGTACCAAAATGAATCATCTAAATACATATATGCGTTTGTTATTGATATGAAAATGCAGCTCCCAAGCATGGCCTCTTTGCCTCTTTAGCTATGTTAAGCCAACTAATAACTATTTATCATAAGCATATATCTGTCTTTACAAAACTGAGCTGGTTTTTGGGTACGTTTTTTCCTTGCTTCACTATCAAGGAAATCACATTGTGGGATGTAAGACCTTGCAAGCTGACGTATGATCAGCATTGACTGAGTCATTCCAAACCCCTCCTAGCCCCAACACACACACACACACACGGACACACACACACACACACACACACCAGTAGCCCTCTTCTGGCCCCCGATTCCATTTTAAGCAAGGGGAGGCTCTTGACAGGGTCAAGACTCTCGTCTCAGACTGGCTTTCCTTCGTCTGGGATCCAATTTGTCACTCGTATCAGCGGTGGATAACGAGATCCAGTCGACAGGCCCTCCCAGCGGTGACCTCTGCCGCTGACCTCCACGAGAGAGGAAGTGGCGGGCTGTTTTGCCCGGGCTGATCGACACCTCAGAGGACCCCCCAGCCCCCCCTTAAGCAGGCCCCTGCGGGCAGCCGCGGCAGATAGCGGCATCTCGGTGGTGTCAGACACGACTCCCATTGTGGGATCAGCTGCAGATAAGAGGCTAGTCTAGGAACACCGCGAGCTGACCTCTCACCTAGACGTGTCACTGTGTACAAATATATTTCCCGGGGAGGGGCCTTGACAAAAGAGAACAAAGCGCTGCCATCAGGGGCTCTCTGTGTGGTGTCTGCAGTGGCAGTTATGTTTATGCTATCAAACACATATACAGCTTTAGTCATTTAGGTATTTCACCAATGTTGCTTAATGAAGCAGCAGAAATATTTAGAAGAATCTATAAAGCAGTGAAACGGTTTACATCAGTTTAAGTGTATGCACTGATCGCTCTATAAAAATTAATAATGTTTTCATTAAATGTGAATTCTCCACATTGGTGCAGCATTTCTTTTAAAATGGTTTCTTCATAGAGGGAACAAAGCATATCCCTGCAGAAATGACTGATATGACAAATGATCTGTACCATGAAGCAGTGTCATACACCATTGTGCTGTATTGTTCTTACAACCAAGGACCTATTTTAAGTCATGGTGAGGCATGTTATGATGAATTGAACATGATACACAATACCTTGTCAGTGTGCTTGTAACACATTTTAAGAAGGACATCAATAAGAAGTGTTACAGTCTGACTAACGGTAAGAGAGTAGGGTTATCAATCCAGCCTCGCACTTTAGCTGAAAGCAATGAAAACACTTAAATAAAAATGGCATCAGTTTCCTGTCTAGTAACCAATCCAAAATGCTCTGATGTTTGATTCATGATTTAACCCACAGTATGTATGAAGAACAGCGTGTAAGGAAAACTCAAAATCAAAACTGTTCCTTTTTAGTTTACTCAGAGATGATCAGACTTCATCTAATCTAGTAATTGAGCTCCTTAGGTAGTCTTATAGCACACTGGCATTCTGTGTTTCTTGTCATATGCAAGGCATAAAAGATGAGGCTCACAGGGGAAAAAGTCCTTCGTGATTTCCATCTACCTTTTGTTTTGATGGTGAGATCTCTGGTCTGTGTCGCTCAAAAGAATGAAAGAAAGACAGACAGAAAAAGAGAGGGAGGGAGGGGGGTGCATTTGCCTGACATCTGCTTGTCTGACTGATGGTCTGCCGAGAGCACTGTGATGAATCGCAGTGATGGAGCCAGCATCTCAAGAACAAATCGCTTCGGAGAGTGGGCACACAGCGATAGAGAGAGAGAGACAAAAAGAAACATTTGCAAATTCATTATTTTAAGTGGTTTCTCCTTATTTTCTCATTTTTTCAGGTTTCCGAGGACAGAGGGCCTCACCTTAAAAGCAGGCTTTTGAAAAGTATATCTATTGATTAAAGTGGCTGACATGTTTGAAGGGTATTGATGAGGTCCTTTTGGTAGATGTCAAGGTCAGTGGCTAAGGAAGTTCGCTAATCCCAAGGGGATAAAATGGCATGCAGAGCGGTGGATGTCATAAATGTTTTGCTTAGTGGATGGTTGAGTTTGTGGCCTTATGGTTTTGTGTCTGGTTAGTGCAATGTCACGTTTCCTGGCTTGATTGGTGTTGAAGTGCAGTGGCGTCAATGTGGCAGTGTTCCTAAGGTCAAAGGTCACTCAAAGAGATGCTTTGTGCACATGGCTGCTTTTGGCGCAACAGTGAAGGTGTAAACAAGGGCACTTGCCAAACCATTTCTCCCCTGTATTTTACAGTAACAAATCATCAGAGAGAGAGAGAGAGAGAGAGAGAGAGAGAGAGAGAGAGAGAGCAACTAAAACAGAGAGAAAGAGGGGGGAAATATTATTTTTATTGTCAGCATTCTTATTTCCTATGCTTTGCAATGCTTTGGCAGTACTGTATAACATTAGAGTCATGCTAATGAAGCTGAGTTGAACTTGAATTTTAAAGAGAGAGAAAATAGAAAAAGAAATAAGACCTGAGAAAGAGAGAATGATAATGAGAGGGTAACTGAGAGAGGAGACTGGACAGGGCACACTTTAATTTTTGACTTTTTCCTTGTACCAGGGATCTCAGAGGAACATGACAAGTGCTTTGAAGAGTCAAAGGAAACCTCAGACGGATTTGACAGGCCATGGACTGCAACATGAAAGCCTCCTCATGTATCCCCTTTTTGTAAGACCCTGTCTAAACACCGCTAGCCTGTTAAAAATCTACAACTTACAAAACACTCTTGAGTGTAAAGTAAGTGGTGAAGAAGAAGACTTCCTAGTTTGGAAAAAAAAGGATCAGAACCACAAGGCTGCTCTGGTGTGGATAAAATAATTTCATCTCTTCATAATATATGATGGTCCCCTGAGGAAACATGACAGCGATTTAGTACAATAAAAGCAGGAAGTGTTTCATCATTTTCAACAATCTGCATGATCTGTTGTCTTAACATGATGCTGAGATGACAAATCTGATGGATAGTAATACTCACTGTGGTAAAGCAAGTGTGTGTGTGTGTGTGTGTGTGTGTGTGAGAGAGAGAGAGAGAGAGAGAGAGTGTATGTGGCTGTGTGTGTGAGAGAGAATGTGGCTATGTGTGTGTGTGTGTGTGTGAGAGAGAGAGAGAGAGAGAGAGAGAGAGAGAGAATGTGTGTGTGTGTGTGTGTGTGTGTGTGTGTGTGTGTGTGTGTGTGTGTGTGTGTGCACTACATTAGAGGAGGGGTGTCCATAGGGAGTGATCCTTCTCAGCATGCATGGCACTGAGACACTGCGATTCATTCTCTCTTTCACTTTCCATCATTCCACCCACCTCGCCCATGCCCCACCCCACCCCACCCATCACACCATCACCACTACTAACACCACCGACACACTGATCCATATGTATGAACACATACAAACATTTGTATACATGCACATGCACACATACGCACACACACAGACACACACACACACACACACACATACACAGACACATGCACGCACAAATGCACACACACAGGCACACACGCGCACACACACACATACACGGACACACAGACTCACACAGTGACAAACGCACTCTGACTAGTCCTCTCTACCCTTGAGCCCTGCGGTTTCCCTCGTCATTGATCATTCTAAGTAAAAACACACGCCAGGACTTTCCCTCTCTGGTACTTTGTACATGGCTCTGTCAGCAACATCAAGCAGAGATTTGTGTGTGTGTCTGTGTGTGTGTGTGTGTGTGTGTGTGTGTCTGTGTGTGTGTGTGTGTGTGTGTGTGAGAGAGAGAGAGAAAGAGAGAGAGAGAGAGACGTGTGTTGCCTATGTGTGTGTGTGTGTGTGTGTGTGTGTGTGTGTGTCTGTGCGAGTGTGTGTGTGCGTGCGTGCGTGCGAGTGTGTTGCACACGCATGTGTGTGTACATGCGTGTGGAGGGGTGCTTGAGGAATTTAAATCAGCCCCTTCACCACACATCAATTGGAGAGACAGAGGCACAGAGAGAAGGCGGATAGAGAGAAGAATGGAGGGAATAGAGATGGCAGGAGGGTGAGGAGGAGAAGAATGGAGGAGGAGAGAAACAAATACCACCTCTAACAGCGGGGTGATGTCATACATGGCGGATACCATTCCCAGACCAGACACCTTCAAATAAGAGTACAAGTCAGAAAGACAGACCCTGTATGTGTGTCTGTGTGTGTGTGTGTGTGTGTGTGTGTGTGTGTGTGTGTGTGTGTGTGTGTGTGTGTGTGTGTGTGCGTGTGTGTGTGTGTGTGTGTGTGTGTGTGCATGTGTGTGTGTGGGGGGTGTGATGTGTGTTGCCCGTGTGTGTGTGTGTGTGTGTGTGTGTGTGTGTGTCTGTGTCTGTGTGTGTGGTGTGGTGTGTGTTGCACACGCGTGTGTGTGTGTTTGTGTGTGTGTGTGTGTGTGTCTGTGTCTGTGTGTGTCTGTGTGTGTGTGTGTGTGTGTGTGTGTGTGTGTGTGTGTGTGTGTGTGTGTGTGTGGTGTGGAGTATGGTGTGTGTGTGGACATATTTATGTGGAGGCTCCTATAGCTTCATGTCCATTGGGGGCTGAGGTGATTCATTCTGTATAGTGTTATACTATAACTCTGATATGGCATTGCTTTCATAAAATAGGTGATGATTTAAATACTGTTAATGGGAGTGCATTAAAAAAGGCCTACAAGTGAATCAATTACATATGATACAATAACAATCATAACAATAGGAACAGTAAATCATCTGCTATTTGGCATTTCTAAATGAGGCTCTACTTGTGATATGAGATTGACCCAGTGTACCATAGGCCATCCCTTAAAATAGGATGACAGTTGTAGCACATTCAACTCTCAAAGTGGCTGGTTGTGTAACTATTTTTTTCTTTCACCGAGAAATGGCAAGGAGGATATGTTAAGACAGATTTCAGTCTCAAACTGAGCCACTGAGCTACAGCATAATGCTTATTTCCCCCAGAAAATGTTTCTGTTTACTTTCATTACTGTCACCAGCATGTCTTCTAATTTAAAAAAAAAAAAGTATGGAACATAAAGCTTTTGGCAGAAGAATAAAGAGGTGTCCAAAATTCTTTGAAAGGGTGTGAGAAAGAGGAGAATGAGGACAAGAATGATACATTTTTGTGCGTTTCAGAGTTTGGGTGGCTGCAAGGGAGAAAAGCAGAGGACAACAAAGTAGAGAAAAAAACAGCCCCGGCTGAAATTTGTGATGATTGAATTTGTCGTGTTTAAATCCCGGTGACAGGGTGCCTGTCCCCTCAATTGAGAGCTCCAATAACTTTAGTGTTATTGAGAACCAGACAGGGGTGTCGCCCCAACTGCAAATGAAAGCCATCCAGGGACCCTTCACGACACACTGCTGTTTTTTTATGAGTAGACAGACCGATGCCCCGGTCTCTCGCTCAGCAAGGCATTCTAGCAGGGGCCAGTGTTAACCATCTGCAATATCGCCCAGACGCCAAGTACATTAACCCCTCGTCGCTGGACTTCATATAAATCCTCCACATGGAGCCGGGGAGAAAGGGTCTCGTTGCTGAATTGCCTTATGGTCACAGATGAGTGCGGTAGGCCGGCTGTGCTATGAGCTCTGGCTTGAGCGGGGAGGTTGTGAAAGTGGGTGTTTGAGAGGCATGGACGTGTGGGTGGGAGGAGAGGAGAGGTGAGGAGGCGGCATGTGAATAGAGGGAGAATTGCTGGAAAGATTGCTCGGTGAAGTGTTATTTGACTAAATTACATAGGAAAGTAGCCTGGTTCGCTATATCCTGCAATTGCATGTAACATATTCTTTATATCTAAATATATGGTGAAACTGCTATGCAGTTAAGTTATTGATTTAAAAGACATTAAAAGGTTTTTATATAGTTCAAAAATCATCGAATCTCATTCAGTCATTGAGAAGAGCAACCACATATGCATTATATATATTCATTGTCATGTAGCTTCATTGTCATAAAGTTGATGTTAAAAAGGTGCTGCATGACTACATGCAAAGACAGCCTAAATCTGAAGACACTGAACTTACTGCAACTAAAATCTATCAATCCCATTAAAAAATATGGGACAACATCTCAGGAGTGTATGAAGACCCCAGTAGAAAACAGCATTACTGTTATCTGCCACTAATGGTCACTGTTGGGATAAAACAGCAAAACAGACCTTTAAGGCCTTTTTCTGTTTACATAAATTCTTATAGCATCATCTTATTTTATTTACCTCATGGGGTCTGGTCTGTGCTGGTGGTATGGCAGATGTAACATGAGCAAGCTGATTACAGGAATAACTGCTGCAGAGCAGATGTCAACCATTTTTGTTTCATCTGAACATTGACTTCCAAACAAGAGACATTGTTTGCATTCCATTGCCTATAATCATTAGAGGTAATCACCTGAAATTGTAAACCTTGCATGCTTTAAAATATCACGAATATGGAAACATAATGTCTGGTCATCACAATAGTCATCAGCATCCTGCTCCTGATAGATGCTGATGATGTTTCTGCTCTGCACACCCCTGGGTGCAAAATTGTCTTGTGCCACTCAAAACTGGGTTGATACAAGCCAGTTTTCATGCAATGTCATAGCTATATCATATTTTAGGAAGGTTTGCTTTTTTATTGCTTATTTGCATAAATAGTGTGCACATACTATAGCACTTCATCTACTGAGCTAATTAATTATACACGTTTTACTTTTAGACAGACAGACAGACAGACAGACAGACAGACAGACAGACAGACAGACAGACAGACAGACAGACAGACAGACATGGATGGATGGATGGAATGCAATTTAGCCCCCTTGTCTTGGCCCGGTTAGCCTGTTTGCCCATTCAACCTCGTTCAAGCAGCCAGCCAAGATGCAGTTCACTTGTTTGCTGGCTGACTCAATTTTATCATTTCAGCTGCTGTCTTACACCTACTTTGACACCCATGAACCACAACCGTAAAAACGACTCTGTGACCCTGTGTTGAAATATGTGGTTAACTTTATTGTAACAAAAAGCTGCTAACCTCATAAGAACTTGTACCACTGTATTACAGTAAGATATCTTGTTAACTTGATTATAACAAAACCTAACCTCACAAGACTGTACATGTGTGCAAAAATATGTTGGCATCTTTTTGTAACAAAAAGCTGCTAAACTCAGAAGATGTCCTTGCCGCCCTTGATATCACAAGCGTAAGTGGTGCATCTCACAGAAACTGATTTTTTTTACATGAAGCTCAGCAGCTGTGGGTGACTAATGCGAGGGGTGACCTCAGACTGGCAAAGCTGTTCAGTCTGAGAGTAGTTTTTATGTTACGGGCCAACTCAATCAGTTTCTATTCTTTATAAAGAAAGCAACTCATTCATCAGACCTTCAGCATCTGAGCAGACTTCAGAAGAGTGCTGACCTTTAAATTAGGACAACAATCTTAGTTTGGATATTCAAACCAACAAGCAACAACAAGGCAGTGCTCTGCTGAGGAAAAAGAGGGTTGTTATGCTGTCCAGTGTGCCTCGGGTGTCAACAGGAATGCTTCGATAAATCAAGAGACAAATGTCTTCATTTTCAAGGCTTGGCATTGTTATCACATTTTAATGGAATATAAAGTCCCCCCCCCCCCACCCCCACCCCCACCCCCTGAGCACAGAAAAAAAAAATGCATTACCAGCATCATCATTGCTGGCCAACAGGCAAATATGCATGTACTTCTTACAGTGCTTGCCCACATACAACTGATCACACGCCGTCCTTCATCTGTCTCTTTAATTTACGATTAAACATGAAAGCAGAAGATGAGTAGCCTGGTAAACCTGCCCCCCGTATTTCATTTTATTTTGTACAGAGGGTCTGGACTGGAGGCCATTAAAGTTCATGTAAGAGGACCGAGCAACTCCTAGCCAATCAGCGAACAGAGGGTGTGTTCATGAACCATGATGTGGACTTTGTGTGCTACATTTGAATTGTAGTGCGTAGGTAAGCTAATTGCATCCGTGATGACCAGATGTTAGCAATTGGGTAAAGGCAGAGCCGCTTGTTTTTAACTTTAGCAGAGTCCACACCTCCAGGAAGAAATCGTTTCTCACGGCCTCTGCTCCAGACCCTGTGTACAAAATGAAATGAAGTACGAGGGGCTGGTTTACCAGGCTAGAAGATGAGTACCTCTAGTGTGGAATTACATATACTGGAACTTTCTAACAGAACAAACGGCCTTTCAAGAGGAAGACAAGTTTCTGAACTACAACTCTCTGCCAACATACAGGTAGAAAGATACAAGAGACCTATTAGCTGAATGAAAATTAAGCAACCTTGTCTATTGCTATGCTGATAGGCTAGTTAGCCTTCATCAGTTGAAGTGGAAAAGCAATCACAACCACACAACAACACAGACAGGCAGAGAGACAGACAGACAGACAGACAGACAGACAGACAGACAGACAGACAGACAGACAGACAGATAGATAGATAGATAGATAGATAGATAGATAGATAGATAGATAGATAGATAGATAGATAGATAGATAGATAGAAAAGAAAGAAAGAAAGAAAGAAAGAAAGAAAGAAAGAAAGAAAGAAAGCATGAGAGGAAGGAAGAAGCGAAGGAAGTAAATAAGGAAATGTTAACAAGATGCCCTGAAGGGCTGAGGCATTCACTGTGGTCAACTGAAACATAGTCACTGGATCACTAGCGGAGCTTGTGTTGTTAGCAATTAACCTGTAAGACGGTACACATGTTCTTGTCGCTGTGTGCACTCGTGGGCGAGGCCGGGGAGAGTGCTGGGGCTTCAGCAGCTCTCGGTAATGAATCAGCAAATGACGTTAACCCGTGAAACGTAGCAGGTCACGCTCAAATAACACCCGCGGTAATGGGATGCGCATGTACGTCTCTACGAGCGAGAGCGGCAGTGTGTGTGTGAAGTGTTTCTCTTCGACTTCAGCCTACAGAGAACAAAAACTGGAAATTCAATCTGCATGTAGACCTCTGGAGACAGATATTTGTGGTATAACATTATGCATGTGCATGTTCCATTTTATGTCACTGTATATTTTAAAAAGTGATTTGAACATAGCTAAAATAAATGGATTTTCAGCAAAACTAAAAACATGACATACTATTCAAAGTACTGTGAGATGAAGGAATGTCATTTTAGGTTATATATGAAATAGTTGAAACATGAACACTAACACCATATTATCTAAGTGGAGGATTGCAATTACAGTGCTCGGATACGTGAAGTGCTTTGTACTGTATAGTTATACTCAGAGAGTGGTGTGGGGCAGAGATTGTATTTCCATCAGAACAGAGCTGTGCGCTCAAAATCAACACGTCACAACGTCATTTAATCTTCGTGTTTTTAAACCCTTTGCTCTACTAGGGTGCATAGGTCATTGACAAATGTCCACCACTCTATTCAGTTTTGGTAATTTTTTTGTTCTTAAAGATCTGTCCAGCTGGGTTCTCTCTTCACGATTCCTGTATGGATACTTCTTCCTCAGCTGTTCCTGGGATGACCTTTTTTTTTTTTCCTTTGGGGTCCATTGCAAGGCTTGTCCAGTGATGATAGGGCTTGGATCCAATCCAATTCCACATTCTCTTTCAGATTTGTAAACTGATGTTTGTTCTTTTATCCAGGTCCATATTGTCATTTAATTGCTAGTTTATACATTTTGTCTGTATTTTCATGACATGACCAGCAGGCCTGAATCACTAAGTAAGTTACACTACCATATGCCTTATGTAATCAAATGGCGACTCAGATCTGTGGCAGCAACCATGTTGTATGATTCTCCTTTTGTTCCTCTTTGATCACACCTCATGCAGAGGGACTATAGCTTTACCTTCAAGGAGCTGGTGCCTTTTTGTGATCTGAGCCCAGTCTGCCTTTGATAGCATCTGAGTCGTCTGTGTCATTACACAGAGAGCTCATTAAGTGTGTGACTTCTGTAACTTATAGGTCACGCGTCACAACCTGACCCTGTGAGCAGATGAGCTTAAAATGTTAATGAAAACCAGAGACCTCTAAAATTGTACAATGCCATGTATGATGTCAGACAGCTTTGAGGTAACAACACTTGTTCAGGTCTCATTAAACAGAGGTCTGTCTTCTGCTCATTAATTAATTTATTAGGTATCCATTTATTGGGCAAAAATATCAAAAAAAGGACTTAACGTACGGTCTCTGTTGAAATGCTGTGATGGGTCTAATGGAAAGCGTGAGTCTGTGTGACATTTAAAACATAAGAAAAAGTATCTGTGGAGCATCATTATCTAGAATTGTAGTCAGCATCAAAACACCCCCTTTCTTTATTTCTCTGACAGTCATTCAAGAATCACCAGTCTGTTTGTCAGTGAAAGATAGCATAGCTAACCAAGAAAGAGAAAAAGACAAGGTGTGTGCGTGTGCATGGAGGTACGTGGTGTGTGTGCGTGTGTGTGTGTAGGGCGGGGGTGTTGGGGGAAGGGACATATTCTAGAAGTCGGTGCTTTTTTTGTCATCTGAGCCCAGTCTGAGTCGTCCATTACGGAAGGGCCTCATTAAGTGTGTGACTTCTGTTACTCGTAGGTCACCCTGCAACCCGACCCTGTGATCTGATTCACTTATCATGATAATGGACAACAAAGAGGTGCACTTAAAACATGTTCTCCAGAGTCAGCATCTGACAATCAGTCAAGCACCATCAGTATGTTTTCCAGTGCAAAGCCACCATCACTGAAATAGACAAATAAATGTGTGTTTGTGTGTGTGCACGCGCGCGTGTGTGTGTTTGTGTGTGTGTTTGTGTGTGTGTGTGTGTGTGTGTGTGTGTGTGTCTGTGTGTGTGTGTGTGTGTGTGTGTGTGTGAGTGTGTGTGTGTGTGTGTGTGTGAGAGAAAGAGAGAGAGAGGAAGCAATGATGTCCAGAGTGAGGTGCAAGCAGGTGGCTTGTTTGTTATTTGCTACAATGTGATGCACATACTGGGCAGAGTGGATATTTAGCTTACTCAAGCCTGGTGCATTCAGGAGACAACCAGGTTCTGTTCACAAAGATTCTCCCTGAAATGTGTTTTTTGACGGTCAAACAATGCTGTGTTGACCTCCTGGTACATAGGTAACAGAGCAAAGATCACCTAACAGATACAGGCACACAAAGACTCACTAAGCTCTGACATATATGTATATATGTATGTGCATGTATGTACCAGCAAGCCTGTGCATGATGCATGTACATGATGGCCTGAAGATAAAAAATGTTGTCTTTCTGTCAGATTGGACTACTATTGATACAAATCAGACAAAGACACAATCATACTCAGAGACAGAGTTACAAACTCAGACACACACAGACACAGACACAGACACACACACACACACACACACACACGCACGCACGCACGTATTTCGTAATGTTTTTTAATGTTTGCCAACTATGTAAAATTTGTTCTTTACCACTTGCTTCAAAATGTAGAAACTTCATGAATGTACAAATTTGTAATGGAATGTGCAATTCATGCTCTCTCTTTATCTCTCTCTTCTCTCTCTCTCTCTCTCTCGCTCTCTTTCGCTCTCTCTCTCTGGCATTTTAAACAGATCCATTAATGTGGATCTCATCTCACATTCACTGCCATTACATTCCACTCATTAAGTATTAAATTGCAGGTACTCAATTATTCATGTTTCATTGTTCAAGCTCTATTTGACACTTGGGTGAGCATTAGTCCAATAGAATCACTTAATCTAATGGATAATTTACAGCCTGCAACCAGTTAACTGTGTCCTGGTTTACAGTGTGCAGTAAAAAAAAACAACAACAAATAACCCCAATCAAATCCCTGAGGACAAAACGACACAGGGACAACCTTCTGGTAACTTAACACACACACACACACATACACACACACACACACACACACACACACACACACACACACACACACAGACACACACACACACACACACACACACACACACACACACACACACACACACACACACACACACACACACACACACACTCTCTCTCTCTCTCTGTCTCTCTCTCTTTCAATACGTTCAATTGCTCTTTCAATACAAAAAGACACTCTTTTGAAACCAAGGGTTAAGTAGCACAATAGCCATTAAAAGAAAACAACAGCAGTGCAAGGTGAATAACTGCCACAATGCAATAAAAAGATGCTGCAAAGACTAGTGTATCAGATAGGGGTAGTAAGCGCCACTCGATAATCACAGTGAACAGTGTCCCCCTGCTGCTCCGTCAAGGTCACACCACAGCTCAGTGACCAAAGCCCAGCGAGACTGTTGTGGCGCCTGAGGTGCTTGCAAATGCAAAGCACAATAGTAAAATGAGAAAATTAAAATAAACAACGTAAACCAACTCAAAGGCAATACCGAGGCCTCTCTGGCTCAGGTAGAAGATAAACAGCTTGTCTCGATTTCTGAAATAGTTATCTGTCATTCTGAGAGAAAAGAAAGAGGGGTTAATAACAATGATGGCAATGTTCGCATGGCTTACAGCGTAATAACAGTAACTTATCTCCCCGACGAGGTATTTAGTTTACACCTAAGTGCTCCTGCTCCAACCCTTCTGAGTGGCTTTTATCGCTTTTTAATGAGCCGGCGTGTAAAATGAGTTTGTTACGAGTCGCACGCCGACAAAAGAGATAAATTCTGTCAGTGTTTTTGTCCTATTTCGGCTGTTCTGCCGTGGTGGCTTTGAACTGTCGTGCTGCAGCAGCAGGACTTGCATCCCCACATCCCCCCTGTTCCCTGTGTGGGTTTGGGTTTGCAGCAGCAGGTTAGCACGATGCTTACCCCTGCGTCCAAATGTGTTATCTCTCTCACACGGCAGAAGTAGATGTGGAGCGTGTGTGCGTGTTTGAGTCTCTGCGTGTTTAACTCTTTGGCGTTCGGAGTCAAGTCAAGTCAAGTCATTTTATTTTTATAGCACATTTAAAAAAGCCAAGTCAGTTCATGTTTGTATTCATATGACATACTGTAGATGTGCACGAGTTTGTGTGTGTGTGTGTGTTGTGTGTGTTTGTGTGTGTGTGTTTGTGTGTATGTGTGCCATATTTGTTGCTATACCTGTTGTTTTAGTGTGTGTATGGGTGTCTGTTTGTAAAATGTTTGTGTGTGTCAAGACATCCCAAATAACAAAATGTTTTTATTCAACACTGAATTATAGCCAGATTAATTACTAATAGCATCATTTAAATGTTTATTCAATAGCACTTTGCTATCTAGGCTGTGTGTTAATTCCCACTAGGGTGACCAGATGGGACTGTCTGAAATTTGGGATGGTTTTTTTGGGGGGGGTGGGGGTGGGGGGTTGGGGTTTTATTAATATTTCTCCCACCAGCCATGTTGAACGTTTATCGCAATGGCTTATTGTCAATGCATATTCGCGCCTAATTGTATAGAAAGTCAAAGAATAAACAAAATAGGTACACTGTGACGGGCAGCCTCTCAGCAGTAGTCGTGCAGTCGACTCAATCTCTCTACGAACACTGTTTAATGTTTATCAGAAAATTCAGTATTCTGTGTGACTGTAATTTTCGGGACATTTAGTGCTGGATTCGAGATTCGGACAACAGCTTAGATTTCGGGACTGTCCCGAATTTTTCGGGACGTCAGGTCACCCTAATTCCCACTCCAATGTGTGCAACAGCCTTGTGTCTATGTGTGTTAGTGTGACGTATGTTTATGTTGTTTCTGTGAGCTATTCCCACTAGTGAGTGTGCGTTGTCGCACGGACATGACGATGCCTGAGGGGCTTGCGTGTAAGCCCCCAACCCCAGCCCCCCACCACCCACGCCCTCTTCCAGCACCTGTTCCACATAGAGCAGGAAGACGTTTTCATTACCATCACTGATGCAGTGACCTGGGAGAATTCGGTCTTGTGCTCTCTCTTTGTACACTAAACATGAACCTCTACAGACACACACACACACACACCCACACACTCCCTTCTATAGCCTGTCTGGTCCTTTAACATGTCAGCGTAAGACTGCATGGCACTCTTAAGCCAGTGGGCTCGAGTCTGTACTTATGAAACAGGGAGGCAGAGTGGCAGGAAGTCTTATCAGAGTAATGCACTTTGAATGTCATAGCATTTTGCCGGTGTGGTGCAGTTCACTCAAATGTTGTTTTCCATTTCTTTTATTAGGCTCCTGCTTTTTTTTGAGGGGTTTGAGTGGTGGTGGTCTAATAATGGCATTTAGTGTTGTTGTTCATTCTGAGAGACATTCAAATGCTCTTGGTTTCTAAAAACCAGATAAACTATGACTAAAATCAAGAGGCTTCGAACAAATTATGTCAAAAACAGGAGCTTTATTTGCATTTTAGCCACACTGATAAGCCTGTGGGCCATTAATGCCAGGCCCTTCCATTTGCCAAACTGACTGACATGCATTCAAAATTAGCATGGTGGAAAAAAAATCAGCTGTGAGTATTTGTTTTTCTCTCCTGTGAGCAGGGAAGCCATAAAACGGAGGCCTGACAGTTCCCTTGCTAACTTGAGGAGGTATACACTTCCAGGATCAGTGCTATTGATTTGTGGTTGAAATAAGATTCTCTTCCTCTCTGAGCCATATTCCAGTCATTGCAGTGACAGAGGCTTGTGAACAACATGACACATCTGTGTAATTGTGCTTCAGAGAAAGAGGTGCTCAGGCTCATCTGACTTGTCAACGCAAAAGTAACTGTGTGTGTGTGTGTGTGTGTGTGTGTGTACTGTATGTGTGTGTGTCTGTGGTGGGGAAATGGTGTAGTACTTAGCACTGTATTGTCAAGATAATGAACTTGCCAGTGTAAACACAATCACACACACACACACACTGTAAAAGACAGGCAGGCGATATATGCAATAAAATTGTATATACTGTATGTGAAAATACCATGCTAGAATGTTGCAGGTGAAAGTCTCCCAGCAGTCAGTGGTGCTGAAGTCATTACTGCTTAGCCACTGCTAGGCTCAGAGGTGGTGTCATGGCAAGCAGTCTCATAAGAGTTCATTCATCAAGAAGCATGTGGGAGGATGATCTATGATCTAACGGAGGATTCATATGTGTTTGTCTGGGTGTCAGGTTGTATGTTGATGTACACTGCTATATTGTTTAGCATATATGAACATAGACTGTGTTGGTTCACTATATATAGATATAGTGCATGGTGTGACACTGTGGAACAACATGACATGCACTAATTAGTTAAAGCAGCACTACACAACGTTTTTGAGTTAATCATCTCCACAAGTCGGTAGATGCTTGAAAGTGTCATTACCCTCGCTGTGTATGGACAGTATACGTACCACGCTTGCTATATCTGGGTGTCCATCCCAGCACCCTCAGACTCACGAAGTCTGGAATATTGTGAGAAGCAGGATCACGTTAAATTCTGAAGAGATTCTGACTTCATTTACCTTGGTGGCCATGACTACTTCTGTATTTCCTGGTTACTCTGATCAGTTGAGTTGAAAACATATGCACAGGGTGAGGGGGAAGGGAAAACAGTGTCCATTTACTTGGAGACACTAGGGGGAGATCTGTTGAGAAAAAGCACTCAAAGTTGCATAGTATCTCTTTAAACAGTCACTATTTTACTTGTCACTGCACTTGTTCACAATGAATGGAAATGACTCATCAGATAAGCTCAACTCGTAATATTGTAGTCATGATATATGCTTTAAAACAATGGGCCCTATCATGCCGCACTGTGCATTCGCGACGTGCGCATGGTGTCATTACTATTCTGTGCCAGCGCACCGTTCATTTTTTCAGGAAAAAAAATCACGTTGTCTAGATAGCAGATGACACTGCGCCATCACGGGTGTGTCAGCGAAAAGAAGAGGTGTGGTCTGGCGCAAAGCGTGCCAGATGCTATTATAAGGACGCAAAAATTAAATCCGCCAGTGACCAACAAAACCCTGGTCTGTCGTCAGTTGCGCATTGCTGAAAAGCTATTTTATGGGCGCACAACGCTTTGGGATATAACGAGAGGGATCCCCTTCTTGATGAGTCGCTGTTAGGGGACGATAGCTATCCACTAAAGGCATGGTTATTAACACATACATCATGCCAACAACAGGGCTTAAAACATCTTCAAGCTCCAAAAAGATGTCCAATTGCATACGACTACGAATCTGATTATTTACTAAGTGCAACGACATAAACACTGATACATATTTTGCAATAATGCACATTTATTGAGCAATCCGTTTTTTTAATAAACATACACGCATTGTTCATAACCAAAGGGAGCACACATTGTTCATAACCAAAGGGAAACAGTAAGTGTAAAAAACAGACTTAAATATCCATCCCAGAAGATTAACTGCTCATGCACGAGCAGATCGGTCTTCAAAGAAAAACGCTCCTGATGGGAAACACGCCATCGTAATAGCAACAAGCCACGGACAAAGCGCGGCTGGCTTTTAAAGGGAATGACAGTATAAACTCTGATTGGTTTATTGCATGTTACGCCCCGAACACACCTATGATTAATTAGGTAACTTAGGACCAACCCTTTTGAACCAATGTTCACTTTTCCTGTCGTCAAAATAGCATATTGTCTCGGGCACGCCCCCAAAGCAACTTGCGCGACAGACTTTAGACAATGCGCACATGATTGTGAAAATAGAGCCCAATGTCTTTTTTCTGTAGACTTCCCAGAAAATATACGTGAATATTAAACTGACTTATTTGGACTGATGCGATTAATGATTTTAATGTAGTCCAAAGTCCTTTGTGATCTTTATCTGGCCCTGATAGGAGTTTCTTGGATCTCACTATCTAAATGAGCAGGGACCTTTCTGGGTCAAGAACTCAGTTATTTGCAGTCTGCACTGTGCACATACTGACTATAGGTCCAGGCAGTGCTAACCTATACAATATGGGCAAAAATCCAACATATAAGAGCTTTTATAGATATGAGTACTTAAAAGTTGTAAGATATAAATGAGGGCAGTTTAGGAAAGGCCATTCTTCATCATTGAGCTAAGTTTGTCAGATATTTTTTCTGCTCTTCGTGGCCAGTTTTGGTTTTGGGCTTTGATAAATTTAGTGACAAATTGGAAGCCCTGTAATCTGTCTACTACACTACTTTAGATTAATAATTTTGCTTTGAAGTTGACCTTTGCATTAAATGTTGTGAAGAAAGTTTACATTTTGGAAATGTTGTTTGATTAAAATAATAATGGTTTCTGCTCCATTAATGAAACGCCAGCCACTGGCGCTGGATGTGGTAACTTTGGATGAATGTTTCATCAGCGTTTCTGCTCACGCTTGCAAAGAAATTTATAAACCTGTAAATATAACATTATGAATGAAATGTGGGACAGAAGCTTATGTGTGACTGACTTCGCTCACTAATTGCAGAGTATTACCCACTTGCAAATGCGTTGCATTTGAGACACCCAGAGGTGAACTGTCCCCCACGCCCCCTCCCCTTTCCCCTTCTCACACAGCTTCTGTGCACTGGGCCTTTTCAGCCCCCCCCAAGAACCGCTACTGAAGCTGTATCTCCCAAAAGCTGTGTTGTCGTTGGGGTAATATATAACATTTAATAAACCTTCAAGTCAAACCAACCACTAGTGCTACAGGCAACATAAAAACATTTTTGCTGAGGTTTTGAATATGGTATACAATAAAAACAACACAAGGATTGCTCAATTTTTAGATTACAAGCAAAGAGAAAATGCATTTCAAAATCAATGCTGACGAGACCCATCTCGACTTCCGAATCAATTGCGACACATCTTTGGCAACTTTTATGCCGTTGTGTCTTTGATTTTCAGTCTCAGAGCACCATCAACATTCAGAGAGTGTCTCCACCAAATTAAGACATTTTCTGAAGCCAGGCACAAAAACAGTGAGACCCAGTGAGAACCTTCTAGGTTTTTTGCCCCTGCATTGCACCAGTGCATTTAGATCTGAACACAAGGCTGTGTGTTGCCAAAACGTTGCTGTGTAGAGGAAGAAAGGTGAAGAGGAGTATTTTTTTTTCTTCAGGCAGAGGTGACTTCACCCAAGAGAGCTACCTAGGAATGGAAAAACATGAAGATTACTAATTAGCACTTCACAGAGGACCTTCAACTTTATTTGCCATAGGGTGAAGGTTGTGTTTTTTTTTTTTTACTTTTATTGCTCACTCTCTTCAGAAGTAATACATTTGCTTCATCTGGCTGGACACAATGTATCGGATGAACACTCTCACACAACTCTATATTACCACAAGTAAACTGGCACCGAGGCAAATTTGTGCTACTAAGACAATATCCTGGTGAGTAATATTTGCAGTGGTGTGAATAACTGTGTGAATAATTATTTTGATCTTAATGGGTTTTGGTTAGTGTAATGCATTAGGTTTCCCTAATCTTACCCTGAATATTTAAAAGACTCAGAAATAACAACACTATAGTAATGCTTAGGTTATGTAATGGCCAAAATGATCATGTAAATTCGCCCCCCTGGGGATAAGTGAAGCATAAATTAAAACCATTAATTAGTGATTTGGTTTCCAAAGTTCCTACTCTACATCTTAGTCAGGGCAGACCTTTAAAGTTTCCAAAGGATGCTCAACAGTCTTAAAATAAAGACAAAAGCAGAATAGGGAGGGAAGCAGATGCTGTAAGCACTGAATATTAAACAGGAAATTGGAGCAGTTTTGCTAAAGTGATTCCTTGAAGCCTAAGCACAGTGCTAATGCACTGACAGTGATAGTCAATGACAGTCATTTAGAATTCCATCTGGAATTGGACCATTCTGCCTCTAAATGCCACCTACTGTATGCCTGCCATCCTCGCTGCTGTTAAAATTAGGAGTTTCACATTGTTGCATGTTGTTATACACACAGCTTTCCTCTTCTGTAGGGACATATCTTTCAATATATTTACAACACAACTGAGGCTGGAGCAAATCTGGGTCTATCAAACATTTTCATTTTTAAAAGATGCTGTATGCAGTCAGAATTCATTTGATTGCACAGTAATTAAGCGCCACTGTGGTCAGGGCTGTTTTTATATTGTAATTTAAAACACTGTACATAGAAATAATAAAAAAAATCTGTTGTTTTTGGTTAAAATAACAATATAACAGCTGTCAAAAAATGACTCTGACTAACCAGTTTTTTGTTCATCTGGCCTGATAAGGCAAGTTTTTTTCCCTTTAAATAAACACGTAAACAAGAATGTCTCTCTCTTCCATTCCCTTGATCTCTCTGTCTCTCTCTCTGCTTCTGTCTGTCTACACACATACACACACACAAACACTCACACACACACACACACACACACACACACACACACACATTACCAAATGCGGGCTCTGGTGCAGCAGATAATAATGAGTTTTGTTTTCTGTCCATTGATCGTTTTCTCCAACCAACATGCTATCTCCCCAGACAATACTGCCTGCCGTTTCTCTGTTCTGATGGCTCATCCCTCTCAGGAGGCCTCACGCCTCCGTTTTCTTAACCAGAGGGAAAACAGCAGCGTGCCCATGTTTTTTCCCACCCCTGTTTGTGGGGTCTTCCTGCAGAAGTGGCCCTTCAGCGCACACCGAGCGAGCCGGGGAAATCTTTCAGAGCTTTAGCTGTCTGCTGGAACGACTTAAAGAGATTTGATAGTCGGAATAGTTTGATATCCATGACTAGAGATGCACAACAATAGACCAAATCGGTGGGATTTGTGGCTTGTTTACCCGCCAAAATGGCAAAAAACCTCTCCACGCCTCTCGTGTCTGTACCAATTACCCGTGCGGGTAAGAAGCCAGCAGTTGATCCAGGACTTTGTGGCTGAGCGAATATTGAAACTTGTGTATGCAAAGTGTGAGCGGGTGCTCCAACATGTCCAGAATGAGAATGGCGGCCGGGCTTGTGTGGCCCCGTGTGGGTGGACATGGGGCCCTGACTCAACTACCCCCTACCCTCCCCCCACCCCCAACACCCTCCTCCCCGCTCCCCTGGCTGCCTCCTAACAGGCCGAGGATGGCTGGAGTTGACAGCTAATTTAGTGTTTGCTTTCCTACATGGACCCTTAATTAAAGTGTGCCCCTCTCGCACTCTCGCATTTCCTCTCGCAGTCACCACCTTCCTTTAGTACACACACACACACACACACACACACACACACACGCGCGCGCGCGCACACACGCACACACACACACACACACACACACACACACACACACACACACACACACATACACACACACTCACACACACTCACTAACACACACACTCATAGGAACCATTTTAATAATACTTTTCGTGCAAAACACAGGCCTTTTTCAATATTGCCCATTACACATATAAAGTTTACTTACTGAACTGAGAACACCATTGGTTTTCATAAAAATGTGTTCTGTTTATGGTAATAAAGGCTAAATATTTACCAAAGGATAAGCATATAACCTCTAAACAATACCATCAGTATCATCAATGATATAATACAGTTTTCTACAATGCTTACAAACAAAATTATTCTGAAACACTAGAGCTGTGATTAGCGGCATAGCCAGAACTTATAAGATGGACGGGCCCAGAAAAAAACAGGTAGGCCCAGCCCAAAACACATAGGATACTATTACTACTTAAATAGTCAATCAAAAAAAAAGAGCCTTCTGATTGGGTGGGCCTGATTGACAAGCCCACCCGTGGCTACGCCTATGGCTGTGATAAACTTGGCCGGTCTGCATGAAGTGTTTTATCATAGATTGCAGGCTGATGCACACGAGAAGTACTAAAGTTATTGAACTACCCGCATAAGTTTTCACCCTTTAGATTCAATAAAATGAGTTGCATATCCCACATATCCAATGTCTTCAAATGAGAAGACTTTAATAGATACCTCTGGGACACATTTAGAGGATCTGCAAAGCTGCTATAGTTGTCTATAAAAACAGCATTTACAGTTGGTGGTTAAAAAAAGTGTTCTCTTTTGCAGTTTCAGTCCCATACTCAGCAGTAAGCCAATAAAAAACGTATAGATAAATAGATTTTGTAATGCATGAACATTTTAAATGGATGTCAATACTGTGCCCTCCTGTGCAAATGCTGACGCGGTAACTGAGCAAAAGTGTCTGTGCTTAATCGACTGCCTATTTTATTTCTTTTCATGGCGTACATGGGGAAACTTTTCCCACAATGCCGTGCCTGTGCCTGTCTGCAGCCCCTGTGGTTGCTGTGGCGATGGTTTGTTTCCCATTAAAGGCAATGGCCTGTAGCCCCATCCATCGCACCTGCCCAGTGTCCAGTATCGCTATGGCAGGCACGGGAGCTCAGCCGTGAGGGGGGAAACAGAGCGAAGCGGACACACAACCTACACACACAGACACACCTGCCCATATACTGTATGTATGCGGGGTCTCAGACCACACCACAGAGAGACATTTGAGCTTCATGTCTCAGGGCCATTTTAAGCATCAGTTGCTCGCTGAAAAAACTGACATCCATCACAGTTGCCATTCACCAGTGCCAACTCAACTGTATAGTTCCTTTTTTTCACTGTTTGTAACACATTACATTTCATTGTACAGGGCACTGTTCACTGATAATAAAAGTATTCAAGTCTTGAACAATGGAAACAAAAACATTAAATAAATCTTTAAAAAAAAACCCTGTCTTTGAAGTTATTTAAACTGGCACGAGGATAGTGACTTTTAAAAAACGTATGCTTTTTAAAGGAAGCAGTGGCACAGATGCCGCTATCTTTGGACAATTCCTCATGGAAAAACGAGGCAATAAACTAAATAAGCGAATCATTACAACCCTATTGTCCTCCGAATGAAAAATGACTTTCCTTGTGATTTATATTTCGACTCCCTCGCTCTAAGAAGTCACTGGAGTCTAATTTTGGACAGTGGAAGCGCGATCTAGGTCAAAGAGTGGTGGGTAAATAAATAAATAAGTTCATTTGCGGCAGAAGGATCCTCAAAACACCTCTCCACACGGCCCCAGAAGGAGACATCACAGCCATCATAGTAAATGTTTAACTGTGAGAATCGCTCAGAACTTATGAGAGAGACTGGCATCAAATGTTTCCGTTTGTCTAGTGTAATAGCCCTGGAAATGACACTTTGGCTGTGGTTCCCCGGAGTGTCGGCTGCAATATGTTTTAAATGAGGTGTTTGTGTTCCTCTGACTCATTCAGTATTATTTTAATGATGTGGAAAAGCACGCGGCAATATGGTGGGGGATTATTATGGCCCTAAATCACCTGCACACAGGGATCCCGCGGCTCGGGGATTCCATTAATCATGGCAACCAAGCTAAATGTCACTTTTTATTGAACACACACACACAAACACACACACACACACACACAAACACAGATATGCATATGTGCACTCATTCATGTGCACACACGCTCACACACACACACACACACACACACCTAACACCTCAGTATCCCCCTCAACACATACACACTCCAAAATAACAAACGCACCCATTAAAATGCAAAGACAGACATAGGACTAACTGTATTTTACAGTCAGGATTTGTAGTGCGCATGACAAAGCAAAGCAGAGACACATTCAGCAAATACCCTTTAAAGCTATGGCTGATAAAGTGATATTAAAGGACAGAGGCACTATTAAAAGTATAAATTAACATGAAACGTGCCTCAAGGGGTATTTTTTCAGCAACAACACCAATTGCAGTAGAAAAGAGCACATATATGTGTGTATGTGGGATGCATTGATCACTGCACTTAACAGCTGTGATGTCATCACAGTATGGTTCCATTATGTAATCATGTAGATGTTAACGCTGTTTTGGCTTGGTATACAGGGATATTTACTCTCTCTGATTTTTTCCTCTGTCCATACTCTCATTTACGTGCCATTTCCTAAATGTCTACACTGACACAAACATGCTATAAAGGTTTTTGTTGGTGGTGGTGTCTGGAGCGCAAACTATTATCAGTGTCATGGTAACCATAGACCTTGAAGTGGTGGTTATAAATCACCTAATCAAATAAATTTGAACTAACTTGTAAATAGTTTTGTTTTTAATTGGCAATTGAAAACAAAATAGTTTACTGTTACACTGTACTAACTGTTTTACTGTCAGGAAAAAGACTATGAGGGTGTGAGGCTGTGGCAGGGCAAGATGTAAACTACCGCATAATTCAACAAATAAATAAATACCAAGTTCACACATTATGAAAACATGAAGTTGTATGCCAGATAGCAGAGAATCAAACCCTTAATCTCCCAGCATTTGTTTATCTGTGAGTGGCAGACCGTGTTGTAAATGCCCCTGCTCAAAGCCAAAGGAAGTTTTGTCTCTGGCAGCCCAGCCAGGCTATGCATGCCAACTCATCTAAATTCACAGGGCCCTAGCAGATGTCATGTAATATTTTACGCACACTACTATGTGGTAACAGAAAGCACAAAATCCCACTGGTGTAGAACAAGCCTAAACTGAAGGAAGGTAATATGTACTTTAAAATGCATGTCTGTAAAACAAATGTCTAGTCCTGTGTGTAATGTGCCATGTGCTTGCTGCCTTTAGTTAGCATTAGCATATATCCGCTGTGACTTATGATTGTATAGCTCTTCTTGCGCATGTAGTGTGTTACCCCTATGTGTCTGATAAACCTTTGCTTGTTTGTGTTAGCCCTCCTTCTTAACAAACGGCATTTAAGGCTGCAGAAATCTTCGACTCAGTTGCTACAATATTGTGTGAGTAATACCCTGCTTTAGCCACACCAAAACAGTATTTGTATTGAATTGGAGTCGTGATTCATTAGCTCATTTTGGGCTCCTCTCCAGAAGCGCAGCCTGTGGGCACCAATCCGCAACAGATGCCAGCAGAAATGACATCGTTCTGGCACAGGCAACCACACACATGGATGGGAATGGCACGTCTGAAGGGACTGTAAGACGTTTGTTGCTGTTCCTGTCATATTCCATTGCATGTCAGGTCAGGCTAAGGAATAAGCATATAAATGTCACTATCGCATAATACGAATAATAGATACTAATAATACGCACGCATTATAACCTGCTCAAAGTCATCTGACCATGTTACACCCCTGCTGCTCCAGCTACATTGGCTTCCGATACCCCAGCGGATTACCTTTAAAATCCTATTAATTACATTTAAAGCCATCCATAATCTTGCCCCATCATATATTAAGGACCTGTTGCAGATCTATTCACCCTCACGTTCACTGCGGTCATCTAATGCAGGATTACTGGTCCAACCAGACATCCTACTCAACACAATGGGTGCAAGGGCCTTCTCTTATGCTGCTCCGAAATTATGGAACTCACTCCCCTCATTCATCCGCACACAGGACTCTGTATCACAATTTAAAAGTGCACTGAAAACGCACCTTTTTAAATTAGCATATGAGCTCTAAGCCATAGGAGCTGTTTTTATGCTCCTGATATTGTTTTTTTTTTAATGTTGATTCCTTTATGTATTTGTTTTTTTATTTTATTTTTTCTTAAGGTGACCTTGAGTGCTTTGAAAGGCGCCGTGTAACAAATAAAATGTATTATTATTATTATTATTACTATCGTGAGCATTTGAGTTCCTCAACTAACACTCATGCAGTTGCATAGGTTTTGCGTTTATGCATGTGATATTTTGCTTTTTACGACCACTTTTATAAATGGTTTATAATTGCTTTGAAAGAAGGGCTGTGGGGACTTTATACATCATTAATAAGTTGTTAACACATTAGTAAACAACAGTGATAATAACCTGTTACTTGCCAAAAAATCCATAGTCCATAGCTTTGTGTATACTCAAGCCTCAAATCTTACTGGCTTCCTGCCATGCTTGGGATAGAAACCAAACACATGGTGTTATATGTTATACTTAACTAGATGTACCGCATAGCGGTACATGGTATGACCGCCGCAGTATATTGAAATGTGGGAACTGTTGGTGTGATGAGTGTGTGGTAGAGCAGTGTTGTGAGGTGAGAATTTCTGTGGAAATGATTTCCTGGAAGTGGGCATGGATGTGGGTATTGAATGTGTAGTGTGTAGGACTGATTTGTGAAGGCAAGGAATCGGCAAAATGAGATTTTGTACAATTACAGCGCCCCCTATGGACCAAATTTTATGGCATGTTCTGTGGTGTTAGAGGTCTTTGTGGTGATCGTGCATGATGTATTTTGTGCAGTTCCCACCTTCTCGGTCCAAGATATTGGCAACTCAAAATCCCAATTTTTGCATTTACCCTTATCACTAGGTGGCGCTATGCTTCAAGTGAGAGTTTATGGGCTGGGTCAATATGCCTCTGTAACACCTACATACTAACACAAAATCGTTGTCTTGGGCAAAATTGTTGACGAGTTATTTAACAAAAACTGTTTTTCAACACCTAGCTTCGGCGATAAATATCGTCCCGTATGACGAAATGTCACAAAATTTAGTACACATGAAAAGAAAGATGTTTAGATATGGCATGTGAACTTTGACCAAATTTGAGCAATTAAAAGCCAAGATACGGCCATTTGAAGAATTTTAAGCTACGTGTTAAATGTTCATTGACGTGTAACTTCGGAACGGTTTATTTCAAGATAAATCCTTTGATAACTTTTTGTCCGCATTGTCTGTAGATGACATATACCAAATTTGGTGAGATTCACATGAACGGCCTATGACGAGTTCGTTCAGATTCGTTTTCGCAATATTAAAATTTCACGGAAATTGTTCTCGTTGGAAGTGGGCGTCGACCAGTGTTTTCAATGCGTGAGGGTCAACAGATTTCATGATAAAAAAAAAATTGTTGTAAACGTAAGCATTCTCTAGATAATAGGCAAAATGACATTTTCTACAATTACAGCGCCCCCTATGGACCAAATTTTATGGCATGTTCTGTGGTGTTAGAGGTCTTTGTGGTGATCGTGCATGATGTATTTTGCGCAGTTCCCACCTTCTCGGTCCAAGATATTTGCAACTCAAAATCCCAATTTTTGCATTTACCCTTATCACTAGGTGGCGCTATGCTTCAAGTGAGAGTTTATGGGCTGGGTCGATACGTCTCTGTAACACCAACATACTAACACAAAATCGTTGTCTTGGGCAAAGTTGTTGACGAGTTATTTAACAAAAACTGTTTTTTGACACCTAGCTTCGCCAATAAACATCGCCCCCTATGACGAAATGTCACAAAATTTAGTACACATAAAAAGAAAGCTGTTTAGAGATGGCATGTCAACTTTGACCAAATTTGAGCAATTAAAAGCCAAGATACAGCCATTTAAAGAATTTTAAGCTATGTGTTAAATGTTCATTGACGTGTAACTTCGGAACGGTTTATCTCTAGATAAATCCTTTGATAACTTTTTGTCAGCATTGTCTGTAGATGACATATACCAAATTTGGTGAGATTCACATGAACGGCCTATGACGAGTTCGTTCAGATTCGTTTTCGCAATATTAAAATTTCACGGAAATTGTTTTCGTTGGAAGTGGGCGTCGACCAGTGTTTTCAATGCGTGAGGGTCAATAGATTTCACGATAAAAAAAAAATTGTTGTAAACATAAGCATTGTCTAGATAATAGGCAAAATGACTTTTTCTACAATTACAGCGCCCCCTATGGACCAAATTTTATTACATGTTCTGTGGTGTTAGAGGTCTTTGTGGTGATCGTGCATGACGTATTTTGCGCAGTTCCCACCTTCTCGGTCCAAGATATTGGCAACTCCAAATCCCAATTTTTGCATTTACCCATATCACTAGGTGGCGCTATGCTTCAAGTGAGAGTTTGCCAGTACAGAGAGTACCTATGGGCTCTCTAACAGGGTCCTGCCCTGTGATCTGACCTGTTACATAACGTGTCGATAACCTTTAATGTCTTCAAACCCTAATTAACCAATCATCTACAAAACCACTCATAACCATTAATGTACTCATATTGTGAATATTATTAGATGTGTTAAAAAGAGAACATGTGGCAATTATTTATTGCTCAAAAGTGTTGCTCCAATAGCATTTAATCTGTCTTAAACTCAACTGGAGGCTATAAGTTTACAAATAAAAAATGTCTGGACTTTTTGTGCCTTGTTAATCTGCTGTAAAGGTTGTAGCCATGCTAATGAGATACTATTTGAATTTGCATTAAATCAATTTGGCAGTTGCTAGTACCTGGTCTTCAAAGTTCATTCAAAAGACATGTTCCCAAGCCTGTAGAAACACCACCCTCTACTCCAATTTGTCACCATGGTACTCAACAAACATAAACAAAACGATGCCATATACAAATGTGTAATTATCATGTTTTTCTACTACACAAAAAAAATCCAAATGAAATAACGCATTTTGGAAACGGGGTGTCCTATTATTCTATTATTTGTTTTTATTTATTTATTTATTTATTTGAAAACATGAGCTAGAACCTCATTTATTTATATTTCATTTGAATTTATGGTAATTTTATTACTTAATGGTGCTTTCCACTAATGGCTGTTTGTTCCTCTCTGTTTAATTGTGTTCACTGATGTATTCTTTGGCAACAATGTAGTTTTTGTTTAGAATTAATCTAATAATATACAGCCAAATGGTCCTAAAAGTGAACTTGACAGAGCTATACTTCTTGACAAACAAACCACATGCCACAGCACATTCTCTTCTTATATTCTCTATTATTCTCATCGAGCAGAAAAGAACTCAACGCCGCCTTCAGAAGTACAAATTCTGCAAATTGCCTCTGAGCTGAAGCAAATCTCTCCACAGACTCCATCAGATTTCACAGTGTTTTGAAGAGCTAAGTCCGTTCAACGCTGGTGTGTTTTTGATATGTGTGTCGTTTTCAAAAAAATATAGAGAGGACTCCACAAACTATTCGCTCTACAGCAAAAGGTTGCGAGATAATGAACAAAAGCAGCACTGTTATTGTCTCTGCGTTCCATTCACACGACGCCGCCTATTATCCGGGGTTGTTTATTCTGACTCCTCATTCTCCGCTGTGCTTTCAGAGGAAACCTATGGTAGCGGGATAACGAGATCATTTTCTGTACATCTCTCACTCTCCCCCGGTGTTCTGCATAAAGCACATCACCGACTCTGCATGCATAAGTGGTCATACATATTCAGGATTTTTAAAGCGGAAAAAAAAAAAAATTGCACACAAGTGGCAAAAGTTATATAGCAGAGATGCTGTTATTAAAACTTCTGAGGACTCATATTCATATTATATAGACAGATGAGCATGAAGAGGTAATGGAGCAGAGCTGATATGACTGCTCCGAGCATGCGTGACTCCATGCAAGTGAATATAATGCTTGTGTTACAAACTCAAGCGATTTGTCAACCTGTCCAAGCCATTGGCTTCTCCAAGCCAAGGTGTCATACAGAGACTTGCCTTTGAGTCGCATATTGTCAGTAAATTAGGAGAGATGTGAGTGGCATATACAGTGAAAAACAGCATTGTGTACCAAGACAACCAACCCCATCATGCAATATAATCTATTATGCCGGCTATTGAAAACAGCATATAATTCCCCTTTCAGTCCACCCACTGAGTCGAGTCCAACTGGAAAAGGGAACACAATGTACCTGACATCTAATGCTTATAGGAATATTTCTACATCAAATATGGACAGCTTTATTCATTGTACGCACAAGGTTAATGCTCACCTCCTTACATGACTTTTCACTTTCACTTACATGGGATTTTCAAGGGATTTTATAGGAAGGCCCTGTTCTCTGCTCTGGTAAGCGAAGCGGGGGTGTCTATGTGTGTGTATGTGTGTGTGCGCATATGCATGTGTGTCGGCATGTGTGTGTGTGTGTGTGTGTGTGTGTGTGTGTGTGTGTGTGTGTGTGTGTGTGTGTTTCTGGGTGTGTGCTCGTATGTTTGGGCGTGTGTATCTAGTGGGGTGTTCTAATCAAGGGGAATTTCCCTGAGCATCCCCTGTCTGTGATGGGGATTATTTTTTCTGCAGGACAGGTGCTGCTTTGCTGACACAACAGGGAACATTCAATCATGGATAATGTAGTGTTTTGGTGGGGTTATGTGTTATGGTTTTACGGTGTGTGTGTGTGTGTGGGGGGTGAAATCATCAAATGCTCTGAGCAATAAATGATTGCCTCAATACTAATCTTTGCTTAATCTGTGATACAACAGGATTAGACCACAATGCCCTGCTGTGTAATTTCCTGGGTAGTCCTTGTTGATTTGATGTGATTGGGTTGTCCTCAGGGCCAGCATCTGAAGTGCTGACAAAACTGCTTTGTTACCTGAGAACAGATAGCAAAAATTGTGTCTTCTTTTTGACATATATTCAAAGTTAATCAGTCAATACATCCCTTTTTTAAGAGCTTCTCCTTGTGCTTCCCAAAATTATCCTAAAGTTGTCCAAAGGCACTGCTCCATTATTATTTTATGATATAACAAATCACGGTTCAAAAGTATGGGCAAGACAATTGTGTTTGAACAGCACATTTCATACAAAAGCCGTTTAATATGTTTTTACATTATTGTGTAACATTCATATCAGTGGACAGTAATTAAGAAAACATAAAAAAGAAGATGAAACAATTATAGATGAAGAGTAAATATTTGCAGTTGAAGGACAAAATGATAAAAATAAGTTAAAGAACAAATCAATATATAAATAATGAATGTCACAAAGCACAAGATCATATAGGTTACATATAAATAGATCTATTACATTATTAATTAATTCTATTGTAACTGCATCATTTGAAGAGCACCTCAGTGGACCTCCTGTAGAGAGCTCTGCTTCACCCATCTCTGGGATGTGCTCCCACCACTAAGCCTTACGCAACTGCCTGTGAAAGACACCACCCACCCCCATCCCCCTACGCGAGACCACTACTGTGACTGACCCTGTGTCTGATCAGCTCACCCGCTTGCATGATACTACAGCTCCGGCGATGTTTACATGGCTGTTTTTCCAGCGCGTCACACCTGATGAGACCGAATCAACATCTGACACTCCGGGAGAGCCCAACGTGCAATCACAGATCGGCGCACGAGTGCAATTACACACATGAGCGCGCTGCCTCGCCCCAATGATTGGTAATTGTCGGGCTCTCAGCGTGCGTCGGTGAATAACCATCCGCGTATAATTACGGACCATCAAAGTGCCGCGCGTGGCGAACTCCCAGAGAATAGGGCAAACTTTGGGAGTTTTTTAGCACACATCTTCCCTTTTCTTGCCTTCCCCTTCCCTTTTCTTCCCTTTCCTCTCCTGGCTTTGGAGAGGAGAAGAGAGGAGAAAAGAATCGGGCTCAGGCATAGAAGAGGGTTTCTTAATGTGTTTGTTTAGCGAATCCAATTTCCCCTAGTTTGTGACATTGCTTTTCAAATTCTGCGTGGGAATTCCTGCATAAATATTTGCATTCCCTGATGAATGCATAAGTCTGTGAAGTTGTGAAGGAGAGGGGAAGCTGAACAGCACACATATACTGCATGTGTGTATACACACATGCAAACAGGGGACGTAAGGGACAGCTGTTTTTTTAAATGCCCACACATAATGGTATCAATGCACAAACAGAACATTGCATCAACACACAAATGTTTATTCACTCAGGCACAAACACACACACACACACACACACGAACAAACTAACATGCCTTGTATGCTACAGGCACAAAAATATATCGCAGGCCGCTGGCTCCTCTGACCACAAAACAAACACAATGCCAGATCACACAGCTCCTTTAAATACATTTAAAGGGTACCACAAGTGAGCTTCTTCGTTACAAACTAAACAAACCAACTCCTCTACTAAAATTTCCATTGGCATGTATGCCTTATATAATAAATTGTAAAAAAAAAATTTGTTGAAGAAAAAACTGACTAAACAACCTTCTTTACAGAAGTTTTTGACTGAGGTTTTTACCATGTCAAAATTCATGTACGAAAAAGCTGCTTAAGGCTGTGATTACTGTAAAGCCAAGCATGCCATGCTGAGTGGCTCAGCGGTCCTAAATGAGATTACATGGGCAGAACATGTTAGGCCCTCACTTACAGGAATGGCCACGGCAGTGTGAGTTTTTGGGAGGTGTGTCACAGAACAAAATGGGCAGTGACTGGCCCCGTTACGACACCGGTCACATGTGTCTCATGTTGGGAATGAAAATGAGAGGTACCAGGAATCAAAATGTATTGTCATCAGGGAGCTACCACCTTCCCCAGCCCTCATGCTGTATCTCTGTATTCCTCACTTGTTTTAGAGAGAGATTGGAGGTGAGAGGAAGGTTGGATTAGAGACAGGCTAGGGATTAAACCCTGCCCTACATCATCCCTGACCATTTATTGCACCCACTACAAAAGAGGGGCCCGTGGGCAAAAACGGATTTTCACCAAATCAGTTTTCTTTATCGGCACTCAGTAAGTATTAATAGGAGATTATGCCTATTGGAGGGTGAAAAAATGTTCAACACTAACCCAGGGAGACCTTCTGTAGAGATTGGTTGAAAAGGTGATTGCCTAATGGGTCTCTTTGTCTTCACTCACAGCGTGAGGCTTATATTAAACTCCAGAAAAAAATGCCTTTTTTTTCTTCAGTGGGTCTGAATTCTGGTCACTACTTAATGTCTGGTAGGGCAATTTTGCTAATTAAATGGCAAGGTAAAGTCATATTGTACATGTTTCACCATTTTAAAATTGTATTTTATTTTTCATTTCATGGTTTGCAAAAAAAAACAGTGTCACTAGATGTTAATTAGCAGTGTGTGGTTACTGAGATGCTGAAGCAGGGTTTATGGAACATGGTACTGTGAGAGATCAAAAGCACGCCCACGTCCTTTCAAAGCCTAACAACTGACACAGATGAAAAAAATCAGTGCTGAAGAGGGAAAGGGAATTTCTGTTGAAGGACATGTTTCCTTACTCACCCTGTCAGTCGTGTTGAGTGAGGTCAAGGTCTGGCCATAATGTTATGCTGAGGTATCAGCAGGCAAATGAATGTGGGAAACCTGAATACTCTGCCAGTGTGAATACAGGCTAATTGCTAAATTCTTGGATTAATAGTCCCTCACAAGCTCCTTACAAGACTAAAAGGAGCAGTAGCGGGATCAGTGTCTTGCTAAATGATAGTTTTACTAGGTCAGGAGAAGCTGGAATTGAACTTGCAATCCCAAACAGGTTAATCTATACCTTCGTCACCCCCCATGTCGTGTAACTGTAGTCAGAAGTTATTCTTGACACATAAAAAATAACAAGTTTGACTTTAAGGAAGTGGCCTATCAAAAGTGGAGATTTGACCCTGAAATTAAAGACCGGTTACATCATCTATGCAGCCAGGAAGCCCTTTCGTGCTAGCCTTCCTGTCAGCCAACCCTTGGGAAGAGGGCAAGGGCCTCCATCAACTGACCGCCTGAAGCATTTTTCTTATCTGTTGTTCCGCCAGACGATGGACCATTGTGGTGCAATCCGTTTAATTGGTCGGAGATATCTAACACAACAATGGGGGTATTGGGAACATGCACCGAGACAGGCTGAGCCGAGTTGAGCCTGACCCAAGATTTCGTCTTTTTTTTTTCTCCACCACACCACTCTGTGACCACGTCCCAGTCTTTAGCGATAGCGATAGCATTTGCCTGCACACAAAAGCACTTAAGTCTCACCCCCTTGTGTTTAATTAGATGCCTTTCCTGCCTCACTTCCCCTCGAACTTTGAGTGGATATTGACTGTTCGTTATAGTCTCTCCTTTCCATTACCCCTTGCAGCCAATGAGGATGGCTTAGTGGGATAAACAACTTTGATGCATGGCTAGGACCCCAGGCTTCTCGCATGATGCACTGCAGAGTTAGTCACATAGGGAGGATGTTTTAGGGGCATCTATGTTATATATTACACATACAGTTTATATTCAAGTGTGTGTGTGTGTGTGTGTGTGTGTGTGTCAGTGTGTGTGTCAGTGTGTGTGTCAGTGTGTGTGCATGCATGTGAGTGTACGATAGGCCATGACGGGATTGGAACAAAAAGTCAGAGTAGTCTAAGAATTCATCGTCATAATCATCTCCTCACGTCATGTGAAAATAATAAACTGAGACATAATATCTTTCAGTTATCCCTCCTATGCACCATCTATATGCCCATGCCATGTCAAACCCTTGCATACGGTGTAAACACTTTGAACATTTCCTCTCATGTAACTTATCTGGTCCAGTGTTTTTTTTTCCCCGGCTCAGGATATATATTAGCCTTTCATTGGCAGCAGTGAAAGGGAGACACAGCCAGTCTCCCTCAGCAATCTTTGTTTTGAAATTCTGTCCGAGAGATGCTGCAAGTCCCTGCATCTCCCACTGAAGTCGAGTCAATTTAACGTGGGAATAGGGTATTCATAAAGCTAACAGGACTGAGAAAAAGAAATGTTCTGGGAAGTGACCGGGGACAGGGAGATAGACAGTAATAAAAGAGTGTCTAGCACTTCTGCTGAGGCCTGGGTAAGTTATTTACAATGTCCAGTCATACTCACGATGGATTACTTTAAATTAAACAAAAAAAAATCTCTGGATCCATTATTGTCATCTAAAGCCTTAAGGGGACCATTTTCTACAATGCTTTAGTACAGTTACCTCACAGTTCATTCTGTGTTGCACTCTGCAATATAACGGTTGCTTCGGCTAACATTAATCCGACAACAGCCCCCTCGACTGCTGTGGTTGGAAAAATGAAACGATTTTTATTGGTTAACATTGGGTGGGGGATTGCATTTGAGGGAGCTAATATTGGTGGCTTACACTGCAGTATTTATGATGCACTGTGCTTTATTGTCTGCTACTGCGGAAAGGAAGTGGAGCTGAGGCTGGGACCGTGTGAACAGTGTGGTGTGTGAGATGCACACATGGTTTTCGGCATTTGGTTCAGGCCTTAAAAATGTTGAGCTGTAACTCTTACACAGGAACATAGTTGGTGTTATGGTAATAATGCCCCCTGACACAATAGCTACATTTACATGGATAGTTTTTTTTCTGATTGGAATGGATCCAACCCGATCGTCTGAGCTGAACGTAGCATTTACACAAAAATGTTACAAAAATGATACAATATGTTTGAATAGCCACTGTTGCGTGCAGGTAACAGGATAAGGATTGATGTCTTATAGATAGTCACATTTGCCACCAAGACTAAAGCACAAAGGCTGCTTTGTTTTCCAAACAGATGAGATATGGAGGCATATAGTCAACAATGCGTATCTACTATCTAGTCTTAGTACTGTTGAACAGCTGCCATGTTTGTTCTGGCGTACCTCATGGAGCAGTATTGTTCTCACTATCTAGACGTCAGAACTGTTACATTTAAGGTTACCGTCATGTTGTGTTTTATTCAGCATAGCCTAGGTTGGTAAATATGATGACAATGGGGAATAGTTTCAAATTACCACCCTCAGCAGTGCCATAAAACATGACATTTCCCCATATCAGACTGTCCGCCATATGAGACTGTCCCCCCGTTGTTGTCCGGCGCATTGTCATTTCTTGTAATTTCATCATTTGCTTTTGAGAGTCTCATAACACTAGAACATCTTAGGTCTTACAAAGAACTCTGGCATTGGCCTGGCTCTTTTGCCACTGCTAACCCCCCCCCCCCCCCCCCCCCCCCCCCCCCTTCTTATCTTCTCCAGTCCTCCCAAATCCAGACAGGTGACTCCTCTCATCATTTCATCACTCATCCTCTCTCTCTTCTCCTCGATTCATGGTTACAGAGAGAGCCACAGAGAGAGTCCTACAGTCTTCCTCGCAGGCTCTTGGTTAATGAGCTACCATATTAATAATGCATCCCACTTATGATTAGAATGGTTATAAAAACCTCACACAGGGACTGTCATGTTGCCAGGGGACTTGAAATGCGAGGGAAGAGATAGAGACCAGAGAAAATAAATAAATAAAGCAAGAAAGAAAGAAAGAAAGAAAGAAAGAAAGAAAGAAAGAAAGAAAGAATAAAGAAAGAAAGAAAGCAAAGAGAGAAAGAGAGAGAGAGAGAGAGAGAGAGAGAGAGAGAGGAAATGGATCAAAGACTTGATAATGAATGGTTTTGTTGTGCTTGCAACTCAATATTCAGCATGCAATTCCTAGTCAATATTTTGAATAGTCAAAAAATGGGAATATGGTAAAATAGCTTTGTCTCCTTTACACCGCCATTACTTCATAATGATTCCATTACGTCTGAGTAAGGAAGTGACTGAGGCATTGAGAAAGCGGAATGGACTGAGTGAAGTTACAGTAAGGCTTTTGTGGTGTACAATATTAGAGAAACTATATTTTGAAAGCATAGCTTTGCAAGCTACTGTACCATTTCCTTTATACTCTAAAGCTACCCAAGGATGGCTAAATAAAGCTACTAAGAAACATTGCTTTGTGAAAACTGATCATATTAACCATGTATGAAATTTTAACAGGACATAGCAGAAAAAACTTACATGGCTGTCATACAACCTGTGAACCTGCCTTGAAGTACAGCACCTTGTTGCACCTTGTCGATTGGATTGCATTGGATTTGATTTAGACAGCATTTGGGATTTGGAGGTCAAAACTGAAAATAAACACTGATTTATGCATCATGTGCCTCCTACAACAACATCTAAAAGGTTTAAAAACATTTTTGAAGTTTTTTTGTATGTTTGGGTCTCTGGGGGTTAAAGCCTTTCCCAGGTGCTGATGAATGCACAGAGAGTGGTAGATTATTGGCTCCATTACCTCATAATTCTATCACAGCATACACCTGCTGTCAGCTCCTCATCCCCCTCGCCCCTGGATCATGCAACATCTGTAAACAGACCCAAAGTTTTTCAGCACTTCTCACTAAATCTTTACTCCGTGTTTTGTAGCGCTGCCAATCACACACACACACATATATATATGTGGGAATAATTACTTTGCATCTTGCTTCAATTGCTTTTTTGTGCCTACTTTCTGTGCCTGTTGTCTGTGTTAAAATTTGTGTAGAAGAAAACAGGGGAAATGTTCATTTTCAGTCATCATGCTTAGTTTTGCCTGTGAAAACAAAAGTCATCGGAAATGCAATTAATTATTTTAAGGTTGTCTTTTTCCCCACCATAAACACTGCTTCAGTTGAGAACCTTGGGCTTTTATCTTTTCTGATTTTATACCAAATTAACATCACATATTGTTTCAGTGAAGATAGTCTAGCACTGACAAGCAAAACCAAGGAAACATAATGAAATCCCATGGCCACTGAGCATCAGTTCTGTGGCCTGTGCATCTAATTTTACACATATAAAAAGAATTACATTTACTTCGTGTTACTGCAGCAGTGTTCCTCATTGTTCTATGGTCTGAAAATGTATCGAATTACACACTATGCTAAACTAGTATAGGACATCCATTTAGTTTCTCCCTCTGCTGCAGTCTCACACGTGTCTGTTCAACTACTGCAATTCTGCTCTTATTCCCGTTGTTGCCCTGCATTATGACTTCCTTATCAGTATTTCTGTCTTCCCCATCTGAAAAGCGGCAGGAGCTAAATGTAAGGTAATTCACCCCAAGGCAAACACAGAAGCCTTAAAAAGCTAAAATCCCCCATCAATCTGCAAAGCTGAGAGAGCAAAGGGGCTATCTGAAGCTCTGGAGGTATCCTGGGTGTGTGCAGGGTGGGGTAGGGTGTCTGGACAGTTTGATTACTCATTGGTCAGTAGTTGCAAAAACAAGGATGGGAAAATGGATGGTTAGGCGAAATGGCATCATGGATTGTGAACGCCACTTACCCTTCTTTATGCTAATGCCCAGTTATGTCATGCATGATTTCCTGCCACACTGAATTGTGAAAAATAAAATTACTCATGTCTCGACAGACGCATGCAGTGAGGCTGTTCTGTTCAGAATTTCAGTTAAGTACATGTTCATGAAAAAAAGAAAGATGCTGGCCATAAAAGTGTAGGTCTTGCCCATTTCACATCATGTGAACAACAATATGGAGGCTTTTGGGAGATGTTATTTTCCAAGGTTTATCTGCCCTCATCGTTAGCTAATATACTTTGAAGGACACCCAGCACCACACACTCAGCCTCCATGGCAGAGAATATAACTATCAGAGACAGAGGGGGAGAAAGGCAAACTGACATACCAGGCAAACGTAAAGTTGTATTTCTATCTGCAGAAATGACAGCAAAATCTATAAATGCGGTGAACACATCCACAGTCATTTTCCCTGCTTCAGTCAAGATAAAATTGTAAGAGTGTAGGATGAATACTGCATGCATACATTGCAAACGCATACAGTTAGCAAAAGGAGCTATTGCAGTAGATACATGTATCAGTTGCACTATCAAAATTGTCTTTACAAGTTACTGTGAGTCATCATTTGTTTAGTCCTAATGAGTAAATTCTTAGCTAATAGGTCTTAGTCTTCAGTAATCACTATACCATATTTATCCACAGAGATGTGATATTTATAAATATGCTATAGAGATACATGACAGATCGAATGCAGGAGCTACTGAAAATGCCTGGTGATTGGTTTGGTCATTTCCAAGGTGATATTAATTTTCATTTATGAACATGACAAATGATCAGTCATTAACAGGGACAGTTTTTACTAGCACCATGAGCTTATGTCACATCAAGTGTTACAAGACTTTACACAGGGATATCCTGAGGTAAGACAAAAGGCTGACAGGCTTGAGATGTAATTCTCTTCAAATGAGGTGACTATGAAAATGTCAGTCATTACATGAAATGCCTGATAACAGGGAGACAGATTTAGAGACTGCCTGAAGGGCCTGAAATATGAGTTAAAATTTATCATTAATGACTATAATCAATAATACAACAGCATCATACAGCTGGCATTCTCCAAACGTTGTAAATCTGTGACTGTGTTGAAGTAAGAAGAGACCAAATATTGCAAGAAGTGACTGAGCCATGTAGCATAGAACATGGTTTCTGTCTCCAAGATGGAAAACTATGGTATACTGCCAGCAAGACTCAGCCACACTCTGTTTTGCACCACTTTCCCAAATTACTTTAAAGAGCATGAGTCTACATTACTTGCAGAATAAGCTGTCATACTGCTGTGAGGTGTATGGCAAAGAGCCATCTGTTTTAAATGTAAATAGCTTCAGAAAGACCTTGTAAATATCCAGTAAGAAAATATATTTCTTCATCATTTGTTTCTTGATGGCAAATCCCAATGTACATGTCTGAAGTTATCCTAACTAGACTTATCAAGCTGACATCAGAGAGTAGTTTAGCTTGATTAGTCATAATATGATTGACTGATATGAGATTACCAAATGGAGTAATCAATATTACATACTGATGTTATCTAACATCCACTTGATGTTTTCCTAATTGTAGTAAAGTAGATTTACTTCAAGCAAGGAACTGTATGTGTTTACTTTGCATTATAAGTAGTGTTAATCGACCAAAATATAATATTTAATGATAATACCAATTATGTTCATACTTTACTTTAAATCATAACTATAAAATGTCACAAACACATTTGTAATATTCATAAGGTTTTTATAATGTTCCGTGCATGCCACTAACATGTCTACATAATTACACATACATATGGATGTGATTATAAAACGTTATAAACTGTTATTATTAAGGCTTCTATGGGGTCACATACTGTATGGCTCCATTAGCAGCAGTTACTGGACCAATATATCTCTGTAGCACTGTACCATTTACAAACTACAGTATACACTTATGTCAATTATCAGTTGTGCATTCTGAATACTCGGTAACCCTATATGAGTGTGATGTACTGCTCTGTGGGTACTACTAATTGGAAGTATAGCCTTTTTTAACACACTTCCTAGGATGGCTTTGGGGGGTGCAGTGTTTACAGCACCCATATCATAAATGGATAATTCCCCTTGGGGACCCCGAGTTTGAATCCGGCCTGTGGTTATATTCCAACTGTACCCCATCTGTTTCTCCCACTTATTTTTTCACTATTCAATTAAGCCATAAAGCCCCCAAAAACATAATTCTTCAAAAGATAAGCTGGGGGGAACAATCAAGAATGTCTTAAACACACACCAGCAATGATCAACTTAGCATCAAAAAACATTCACTGAAATTGATTTGTCATCCTCACCTTTAAGGAAATATGAGACATTAGGTCCCCTCAAAAAATCCCCAAATTTGCTGTATGCGTCCAATAAACAAAATAAACTGTGACTGAGTACTCTAGGAAGTGAAATTAATAAACGAAGACCAGCAGAATGCTCAAATGGTTGCACATCAAACAGCAACAATAATAGCAAACATTTTTCAGTATTTCTAGAAAGTAAAATCCACATATCAAAAGTTTGCTGTTATAACTTTAAAAGTTTGTGAGACACTTATATTGAAGAGGAAAACACTTGTCACAAGAAGATAAAACACATATTTAAAGACACTGAGTGGACAGTAATGAGTGGTGTGTCAGAGAAAACCATCATGTCTGTCTTAAACATAACTGAACTTGTGCCAAGGTGAGTGGCTGGCATCTGATTCATTTTCCCTTACAAGATGCACTAGTCATCTTTAAAAAAGACAGGAGGAAAAACAAACATGTTATGAATACTGAAATCCTTTGTGGCTTGTTAAGGTGTCTCACATTAATTACACTTTGAGCACCAAAATGTTTTTAATTGTCTTTGAGGATCAAAACCACGTCTAAACTGAGCCATTTCGTGTGTGAACGGTTTCCAAAAACATCCCCGTCTCTGAAGGTGTGCTCTCTGTAATTTTTTTTACGTTTCTTTCCTTTTGCCCACCTTCTCTTTCATCTGACAGATTGCCATGCATTTTTCAAAAGAGCTGGCGAAAATTGGGTAAACGTGTTAGGTGTTCCTCGTTATAAATTACCCATAATCATCTTCCTGTTCCACAAGAAGCTGTGGGCGCCAGGCGCACCCCACTTCCCTCAAGCTCCCTCATGGCACTCTTCGGTTTCCCAAGCTTATGTGTACAGTCTACTGCTGCTGCTGGTGCTCGATCAGAGTATATCAGACAAGGGCGTAGAATTGGTATGGACGGATGTGACGCGTCCCCACCAATATCCAGCAATCATTGATTCGTCCCCACCAATAATTTAACACCCTTAAAAAAAAAAAAAAAACATTTGTCAACGTCTCATCACCTAGTGGAGCAGAAATTGTTAAATTAAGTTCTCTACTGAAATCCTAACACATATGGTCAATGTGATTGGCTGTGCCTTGCTTTCACATGAGATTTGGTTTGGTGATAGCAGTCCCAAAACTAGAAGCAGGCTTGTCCAAAGCAAGTGGCGAGTAAAATGGTGAGTGGTGAGCGATAGCAGCTAAAAAGAAGGTGGACATAAGGAGTTACTTTTCAGAGAAACCTGTAAGTCACAAACTCAATATCACTACTGAAATGAGTCCCATAACAACGTTAATGACAACTAGGCTTTGGTACACAGCATGCCTACAGAAGGCTAAAATCCTCTGTAGCAGCTAATCATAACATGCACAACAAAAATGGCAACTGTCAATTTTGTTACGGATATTATTAGCCTACACTGGATGTTAAATTCACATGTTTAACGTTAGAACTTTGGTGACACAATAACTTTTTTCTAATGGTAACGTTACTGACTTTGCAGTGCAGTTGGCACAAATTGTTTAGAAAATGCACTGTACAAACGTTAATGATGATTTCACGGTTATGCAGTGCTCCATCTACTTTTTTTGTTGCTGATGTATGAGACCTGTTTCATTTGCACCATGGTTGAATTCAACTGAAATCTAAAGTACGTATTTGCCAGTGATTGGTTTAACATTAACTCAACATTCGATAATTCGATAATTCGTGGTGTAGGTGGTTGGTTTGGGGGGGTGGTTGGGTCAGTACGTCCCCACCAATGTCAAGAGCAAATCTACGCCCCTGATATCAGACACTCTGTTTGGGGGAGATAGAGATTGTTCTCTATCCTGTGAAGCCCTTTGGCTTCCGGTATCTGGGTCCTGTTGTACCGGCCATCTTTATTAGTTGCCCTTGGTGAGGTGTTCCCTGCAGGTTCTCACTGCAGGGCAATTCCAGGATGTAGCAATGTATCAGTTATCTTTATGCCAGACAATACATCCCAACTGACAGCTAGCTGTGCACTCATACAGAGGATCTGGCTGTGCTTCCATTGATATTGTTGTCTCAGGCAGCATTTTGCCAGACCAATCAGCGAACAATTCTTTCTGAAGTTGACTCTGCTGAAGTTTAAAACGACTGGATCTGCCTTTACCCAATCACTAACATCTGGTTGTGACGCATGCAATTAGCCTGGCTATAAGCCTGTCTACGCAATAGTACAATTCAAATGTAGCACACAAAGTTGACGTCATCGCTCATGAACAATCCCTTTGTTCACTGATTGGTCAGGCAAGATTCTGCCTGAGACAACCATGTCAATGGAAGCATAGCCAGACCTTTGTTATGAAATGGAGTATAGTATGAGGGGCTGGTTTACCAGGCTAGAGCAGGGTAGCACTCTTTACATACCCTCCACAAACCCTATACACTAATACTGGGGTCAGTCTCACCACTTGCTACCTGTGCTGCACACTTGATCCTCTTTGATGCTGGATGGAATAGGAAAGATTTTGTAATGGTGAATTACAATGTTAATTGTACCCGAATATTGAAATGCCACAACACTGGACCTTGGCACTTTCATCACACTACCCTTTCATGGTCCTACAGTACTCTTGAGTGTTTCCTGGAAGGTCTCTGCCAGTGTTCTTGAAATGCCCCATGATAAAAGAAATATGATTAGGACTAATAGGCCTACCATTTATTAACGGGATGATTGAATGCACAATTGGGCATTGTAATGTTTGTTAGAAAAGCAATGTTCTGTTTATCACTCAACTTATCTAACTCAATTAACAATGTTTTTGTAATCCCACAGGCTTTTATTCTTCATGAAGCACAACGTGACCATGAAATTGGCACAACATGATGTATTCAAATCTGTTTACAAGGATATGTTTTTTCTCTTCAAGCAAAAAAATGAAAAAAATTAAAATCTCTCAAAAACTACACTATCCTCAGTGCGGTGTCCTCTGGGATTGTAGCCTCAGTATGAGCCGTTAAAAGGCTCCTGCTAGTGCCTGCCATTTTCATGCATGCCAAGTTGTTCACGTTTAAGCTTCAGTCTTCAAGGTGACCATGCTCACATGGGCCCAAGTCTGGCTTTGATATGCACTACAAACAAGCAATTTCAGAATTACAGGTACATGACAATTTATGTGGAGAGTGGCTTATTTCTTTTATATCCTAGATAAGATACCCTAGACTTAGATATTGCATACCCTTATCTGCACTGTGTGCACAGTAGCTACTCAGACACTCACCCACACGCTAGAACGTCCGCAAACTCACTCTGACCCCCAACACCCGTACATGCCCACACAAAAAGGTCAATTGAACACAAATGAAAGAGTCAATGATGTACACAAATAACACACTTAATTAACGCTAATGCTAGCAGTGGTCATAACAAGCTCAACACAGGTTATCACAGTATGTATCCTCTTATACAGTTCTAGGGGAGACAACAACTAAACTAATTACCCGAAAGAGGTGGTGTGTTCCTTTAACAACTGCTTTGCGCCTACGAGTTCTCGCTATGTCCGCCAAAGTAAGCCCAAGTAAGCCCAAAGTAAGCCCACGGTAGCCAATCAGGTTTCTTTGGTGGGCTTACTTTGGGCTTACTTTTGCCCACAGTAGCCAATCAGGTTTCTTTGGCGGGCTTACTTTGGGCTTACTTTTGACCACTCACGTTCCTCCTTTGTGGCTTACTTTGCTACGTCACTTGGGCTTTCTTTTGACCAATCATGCTCCTTTTCCTCTTCCGTGGCACTATTTTCAAATTTAGCCGGCCGCTGCTGCAGTAAGCTAAGTCTTATATTCTTCGTTATTGTAAAGGTAATTATGAATGTAATTGTAAATGTACGATTGTCGATGACAAATGCAGGAAAAACGTTAACGTTACGATGAAAGAGTACTTTGAAAAAGTTAAAAATATCGCTTGATCGACGATAATTTTTTTAAGTTCTGTCTTGTTTATGGTAGCTCGAGTAGTTTAGGCTACTTCTAATGATCAGTTATGATAACTGTATATGATTAAATCTCATAAGGACGTTATACTGTATGTGTAGCATTAAAAGTTAGCCGTCGGACCGTCCGAGAGTTAATGACATTGACATAATGACATTACTGACATACTGACTTAATTCTTTGCTGACTTTGACTTAAAAAATACCAGAAAATGCCGATGTTAATTCTGTTAGAAAGGAAAGGAAATAATCTACACAGAGAATAAGATGCGACCTTATTCAGATAGAAAGATGCTATCTGTGCACCCACATTTTCTTACCCATCTGGGGTGCAGACACCTGTGCAGTGTAGGTAGAATAGAATAGAATAGAATAGAATGCCTTTATTGTCATTATACAAGTATAATGAGATTACAAGCTTCCCCATAATGTGCACACATAAATAAACAAGGAGAGATATGTACAATAAAACTACTATAAAAACTACTAAGTACAAGAATTAAGTACAAGGATTAACATAGACTGTACAATAACTAATATGAGCTACTGTCTGTAAAAAGTTGCATAGACTGTGCATGGACTTGTGCAAAGCCTGGAGGTAAACAGGCACATATCAGCAGCAGGTATGACAATAAAGTGACTGACAGCATAAATAGATGGAGGTATCAAGGCATTTTCACCCACCTATTCCAATATGTGCAGTAGGCAGCTAAAGAAACAGATGGACTGTCTTGATATTATAGTGCAATTAATAATTAACAGATAACAGTAGAACAGATAGAGTGCAGATAGCTGTAGTGTAGGAGGGGTGGATACAGCTGTTAGTACACAAGGCAGATCAGGAGAGGGGAGACAATCTCTGTTACAGTTGCACAATGAAATATACAGGTATCTTTAACATCACTACAGGTAACTGTCTTTTTTTCTTATTTTCATTCAGAAAATGTATGCATGTGTGGGAAATATGTTAACCCACATTTTTTTAAACATCTGTAGTGCAGTATATAGAAGTGGTGGTTAACAGTAGGCCTAATAGTTTTACCTTTTGTGCTCAGGCTTTGCTGAGGAGGATGATGATACAAAATTACTCCTCTGCAAACTTTACGGCATATCACTATGACAGGCAATACACCCTAATATTGTTTTGATGTCTGTTTGTTTGCTTCTTTTCTCTTTCCCTACATATTGCAGCCACTGTTTATGTAGAGGCCTTTGCGAGGATTCCTCCAGCGGCCAGCCTCGCTGCTCATCAGCCACCCGTCCGTCAGCCACCTGTCCATCCCTGAGCAGCTTCCACCGCCGCAGGAACAACCGGGGGTCGTTCAGGCCCCAGGCATGAGTTTGTCCTTCCTCCAAATCTGCTGGTGGGGCAGGCTCCTATTCTGGGCCCAGGCCGACGGCCCGCTGCTGCTGCTGCCACCAGGGAACGGCCTATTGCTCCTGCCCATCGCACCTGCCCATCGCACCTGCCCCTGTGTGTGTGTGTGTGTGTGTGTTTATTGCAATTATTTTATATCTTGTTTTTATTACATTTGATTGTACCAACATTTAAGACTCCTGTCTCCTGTGTATCTGCCCCACACTCTTTAAAGGCACACTTTATTGTTATTATCATTTTATTAACAGAAAGAACTTGACTGTGGTCATTCTTGTGCACCAAGCAGCTGTACTCGCAGCAGCACCCAGCACCAGGACGTTTTTGGTGATCTGTTGAGAAAAGACAAAGATAAGGATAAAGACTGTTCATTATGTATTCACTCACAATTATGGATATAAACAGGAATATTATAAAATACAAGTCACTGAGGGGTATAGCTTTACAGCCAAAGCAATGTTCTTCATAGCACACACACAATATAGTAAGTATTAATCAATGAAATGACACGAGATTGCTACAGCATTGATTTTTGAAGACACACATTTTTATTGTTACATCATTAACAACAGCAATAGCAAACCACAAGCACAGATAAACATTACATGTCAGTGAGGGCACATAAGATTAAAGCCAAGGCTATGTTTTAATAATACACACACAAAATAGTTTTTATCATTTGCACAAAAAAGTTCGTGATGAACATTACATGCCATGAGGGACATTTAACATTAATGTTTTAATAATACATACAAAATAGTTCGTCACAATTGCACAAAAATGTTCGTGATAAACATTACATGTCAGTGGGGGCATATAAGATTAAAGCCAAGGCAATATTTTATTAATACACGCAATATAGTTCGTATTAATTGCACACAAAAGTTCGAGTAAATCGCCACGGGATTTCCGCTAGCGGCTAGTGCCGTTGTTGTCGTTGTTAGCGGTGCTAAATCTAGAGTACCAACCGACACATCGCAGGTTCGAATCCAGCTAACAGCGTGACAAATGTTCAAAATTCAACTCGAAAACAACTCGAACTAGTCCATAATGCATAGAGACAACACCGGAACATTGTTGCCATAAACATATGCCCCCGTTATTACATTTTCGAGCACAGAGAAAAATGGCACCCTTGCTTCACTGTCTCACTAACTCTCTTTCTTCTCTGCGCTGGAAGCGTAAAGATTGGGCCCCTTCCTTTGCGCAAGTGAGTGACTAATATATTAGCTATTTTTTCCTAGTTGTCACACTGACAATAGCATAATCATGTTTAATTGTTAGGGCTCCTCCCTTTGAGCTCAGTATCACCTTGGAGACACTCTGGAGCATCTGAAGGGGGTGGGGTTGCAGGGGTATAAAAAAACACCCAAGCTGTCTGTCAAACTTATGCATACTCGTAACTCTCTAAGCAGAAACCCCTCCTTGGATTGCAGCATGCAAATGAACCTGTTCACCAAGAAAATAAATTTGAAGCGGGCCAGGGGTTAATGTTGCTGGCAAGTAGCAGTCTCTGATGGGCACGGTGTCACCTAATAGGGGTCCCACGACATATCTGACACCGGGGTTACCCCCGTGCATGATGGGTTTATTAAAGAGGAACTATTTCCCTAATGATGAGCTGGGGTGCACCATCCATTATGCTGCCTATCTAGACCTCTTCCCATTCTCTTTCTTCTTCCCTCTCTCTCTCTCATTCTCTTTCTCTCTCTTATTCTCTTTCTCTCTCTCTCTCTCTCTTTCTCTTTCTCTTTCTCTCTCTCCCTCCCCCCCCCCCTCTCTCTCTCTGCCTTGCTCTCTTTTCATCACCTTCTCATTCTGCCATTTTAATGATTCACCACGATAATACACTCTGCAATGGCAGGGAGGAGAGGGTCTTTTAATGAACAACCGGGACGCTGTCTAACGTACAGTGGGAGCATAATTGCTCTGTCAGAGCTGCCGAGGTCAGGAGGGGCCCTAGAGGATTCAGCTCCTCCAGCAGCTACTGTGTTGTTTGTGAAGAAAAGGGAGTGAGTGGATGGCATCTCAAGTTCTGCTTTCCTTTTAGAGTAATTCTTATAACAAAGACTGACAACAGAAAAATTGACGAGCTGATTTGCTATTTAAATCAATACTTCAGCCAGGTCAGGATCATCCCTATGTTTCCTGATGCAATTACTTTGTCGACAATGAACACTCCTCACACGTTGTTTGAGCTAGACTTCCAGCCCATATTAGTCCTGAGAGACAAGATGTCAATTGTGACAAAGATGTTCTCTTGCTAGCTACTGTACATGTGTCAGAGGACTCAATCACATCAATGTACATGCTCCCTGAACAGATCATAACAGAAAGTATAGCCAGTAAAAAAATGTGTATGATCATCTTCCTGTGAAATGTTAGACATTACAATAGCATAACAAATAATGTTGGAATGCTGACCTGATGGTATTACGTAAACTGTCCTCAACGAACCAACCGATCTACACAATCACCAGCTATGATTAAGAGGAGTGTTTTCCATCTCTAATAAGATCAGTGCCATCTCATTTGACATGGGTCAGTGCTCATTAGATGCCATTTAGTTTTAAATGGGCTCTGATGTTATGCATTTCAAAATGCCACATCTAATATAAGTCAATTTTCTCCCAGTGAATAAAGGGGGTGAAAGATTTAAGTTATGAGGCTTGTGATGGAAAAATGAGAAAAGCCAAATTTCCATAATTCACAGGGATGGAGTTGGGAGACTTTGTGGATCACACGGAAATTTCACTCATTTACGTGGGGCTGCAAAAGAATTGACATGAATTATGTATTATGTTAGTACAGTCTATCATTGCCCCCAGTTTTAAAGTAGAAGAAACTCCTGAGATCAATGTCTGAATACAGGTGTTTTAGCAAAGCATCCTGTCGTAAAATCAATTGTGTGCAGATCATCCTCTTTTGCCATAAATGAGTTGCCTGCACCATGACAAATAGAGAATGGAGCTAGTCAGTGCAGCTCTCTGACATGCATGTTCACCCACTAAAACGTTTTGTTTTATGTTAAAGTTGACAGATCAATTTCTTCACAAATAATCCTCCTAAATTTGAAGAGGCACTTTGACACAGACATGAGATGAGGCTATATATTGTACAGTCTCCTTAGTGGACAAATATCTCCTTACCACAGCAGCTTCAAACAGTCTACTTGCCTCTGGCCAGCAATATCTACTCAATCAGTCAGTGAAATGCATTTTATTGACAAAACCTGTTTGCCATCCTCAGTCTTTATCAGAGAGAAACAGAAAGCATACATGTACTGAGCTGTCTAACCATATACCAAAAAGAGAGTTAATCTTCATTACTCACTCACTCACTCACTCACTCACTCACTCACTCACTCACTCACTCACTCACTCACTCACTCACTCACTCACTCACTTTCCACTCATTCACTTGCTTACTCACTCACTCTCACTCACTCACTCACTCACTCACTCACTCACTCACTCACTCACTCACTAACTCACTCACTCACTCACTCACTCACTCACTCACTCACTCACAGAGCCTTCAGATTAACCTGAATGTGAAACTTGGCTCAAGAGAGTGCTTGCTGTCCATCACATCAGCTACTTTACTGTACAGTTCGGTTAAAGCCTTAGAAGGAAATACCTTGTATATTTGCATAATGCCTACATGGTTCTAAGAAAGTATCTTATGAAATAAAATACAGAGCCATTTATAAAGTCTTCTACCATACCATGGTTTTAGCCAAACATAAAGGATAGTTATGCTTTTAAAAACCCACACATCATCTTGAAAGACAGCTTTGTTTTTTCTCTCCTTCTATTTTTAATGTGAGTTTACAGACAGATTGCTTTTTCATCATCTTAGTTAGTAAAGCCAATTACAGCTGCACATAGATTACATGATGTAACAATCTGGACATTTGTTTTTGACATAAGTATCATAAACATTTTGATTTTTATTTTATCTGAAAATACAAACTTCTCCTCCATTGTTATGATGACACTGGATGAAAGTATTTCAGGCTGGGATGACTAAATATGGCAATATTCCTTTTGTCATTCTGAATTAGCCTTTTCTATTTTTTCTTCACTAAACAAAAGAAAAGAACCCATTTACACACCTGTGCATGAAAACATAAATAATCTGAATCATCTCAACACTGAGAAGTGTGAAACCTGTCGCCATGGTTTCATGGCTTTTTTATATTCATCCACAAACAGACCCAGATCCAGTCTTTTCTGGTATACATTATTCATTAACAACTCTGTTCTGCTGTGACATGAAATGGGTCAGTAAAGTAAGCCGTTTCAGGGAATCGTGATTTTCCTCAAGGCCAATAACATCCTCTAAATCTCGCCTAGGGAAACCGCACACAATACCTGTACACAGATTCAGATTCACATAGAGCTTGCCAGGTTAAGTCTTTAACAGATAGCTGACACCACTGAAATCTGTGGAGGCAAAATGCCGTAATTGAGTCCAACAGAAGAAAGAAAGAAAGAAAGAAAGAAAGAAAGAAAGACAGAAAGAAAGAAAGAAAGAAAGAAAGAAAGAAAGAAAGAAAGAAAGAAAGAAAGAAAGAAAGAAAGAAAAAAAAAGAAAGAGAAAAAGAAAGAAAGAAAGAGAAAAAGAAAGAAAGAAAGAAAGAAAAGCTGACTGAATAAAGAACAACCATAGTTTTTTTCCTTCTGGTAGACCACCCACCTTCTCTGTTTTTCACTCACGATATGCTTACCAGCCCTTTTCATTCCCCCTCCTGCCCTGTCCACCCAATTTGCTCTCCGTATTGACTTTATCCCTGTTTGCAATTATAAGAACCTGCTCTTCATTGTTGCCTGTCAACCCCAAGGACCCCTTGCCTTAATAGCAAGTGACACCAACACATGTCTCAAGCCTTGCTCTTCAAGCAAGTAAGCAGTTCTTGTGGCTGGGAAAAAAAGAAAACAACCCACCTCAAAAGACGGGGGGAAAAAAAGAAAATTACTGCAACACAGTTCATTAGAACAGTGCAGGTCATTCCTTAATAAGATTGTACTTGTATGTTGCAGTCTCTTGTTTCACAGAGGGCTTGAGGGGGCCACAGGTACAAGTGTTACCCGCTCTCTGGCTGAGCTCAATCGGAGAAAAGAAAGCTTCGTCTACGGTATGTTGTGCATCCGTGCTTGCGCCAGCCATGACGCTGGCCCTGTAATGATGTAGAGGCGGACCCATGTAGGGCCAAGCTTGTTACCTGACACTTTTCCTCCTTTCCTCTCCTCCTCCTCCTCCTCCTCCTCTCTTTCCTCCTCTTTCTCCTCCTCTTCATCCCCCTTTCCCCTCTTCTTCCTCTCTCCTCCTCCTCCTCTCCCTCCTCCCCCTCTTCATCGCCCTTCCACCTCCTCTTCCTCTCTCCTTTTCCTCCTCTCTCTCCTCCTCCTCATCCCCCTTTCCCTTCCTCTTCCTCTTTCCTCCTCCTTTCTTCTCCTTCTCCTCCTCTCTCCTCTTACTCCGCTCCCTCCTCCTCTTCCTCCCCCTCTTCATCCCCCTTTCCCCCCCTCTTCATCTCTCCTCCTCCTTCTTTCTCTCCTCCTCTCTCTTCTCCTCCTCCTCTTCGCTCCTCTTCCTTCTCCTCCTCTACCTCTGTGCAACCAAGTGTGGGTCATTTGTTATCTAAATCATGTGCGCGTGTCTGAGCCTGTTTTACATGTCTGTGGGGATATGGTACAGTGCAGGGTTTGTGGATGGAGCTGAGCTAAGCCCCTAAGGCCAGGTTGGAGAGAAGGATTTAAAAGGATAGAGATACAGTATGAGAGAGAGAGAGAGAGAGAGAGAGAGAGAGAGAGGGAGAAAGAGAGAGAGAGAGAGAGGCTAGATAGAGGGAGTAGTAAAGAGAGATTGAGATAGATGTGAGAAATGCAAAAAGAGAGAGAGACATAGGAAGACAGAGACAGAAGGAGAGAGAGAGAGAGAGATGTAAGAACAAAGAGAAGGTGGGGGGAGGGGATAAAAACACGCTTGTGAAGTCCGGAAGCAGCTCAGCGCGGCTCAATAAATGCCGCCTTCTCCTCTAGGGTGTTTTATGGCATGCTGCATGTCTGATGGGCTCCTCCGGCATGCCACTGTCTTACCCCGCCCACATTTCTCCATGCTACACTTATGGAAATAAATAAATAAAATAAAATAAATATATAATGAAGCCACACAGCGCCCGGTGGAGTTATGACCCAGTGTTAAATTTAACTGCCACCCTCTGTAATGAAACTACAACAAACTGCAAGAAAGAACCAATTTCTTTTATCCCAGCTATACTACGCCACGGTAAAGATGACCTGTTGATGCAAGGTTTATTATGTGTTCCAGTGTAGTATGATAGAAAGATGGATTACAATTTACTATTTGCCCATGCCTGTGAATGTATATTCTGTGTGTGTGTGTGTGTGTGTGTGTGTGTGTGTGTGTGTGTGTGTGTGTGTGTGTGTGTGTGTGTGTGTGTGTGTGTGTGTGTGTGTGTGTGTGTGATCCCCTAATGCAACCCAGGATTAAGAGGTGTTTGAATGCTAAGCCTGAAAGGAGATGGTTAAGGTGTCACTTAATCATCTGTAAACATTCTCTTTTCTGTATGATATCCATCATATTAAAGGTGTTGGTGACCATTACACTGGAATAGGACATTCAATATGAAACCTGTCACAAGAGAAAGTATGTTTGAGTTTGCAGCACAGTTTGAGTTGTGGGTAACAGAATGATTAAACAGAGAACCAGAGTAAGGCACACTTTGCTGACAGCGACTGCTATGGGAACGTTCAGCTGAACCTGGGAAGAAGTGTAGACATTATGCTGACTGCTTGGAACCTTGCTCCGCCATGACCTAACCCCTCCAAATCCTGACGGGGATCACACCTTCATCTTTAATTCATCAGTGTGGGGAGATGCTCTCGCACTCTTTTTTATTTTCCCACATACCGAACTAGACTCGACTTCATTACAAAGTCTAGCTCCACTAAGAGAGAGGGGGTGTGTAAAACAGTAAGACAGAGAGAGAGAGAGAGAGAGAGAGAGAGAGAGAGAGAGAGAAAGAGAGAGAGAGAGAGAGAGACAGAGAGAGAGAAAGAGAGAAAGAAGGAGGGAGATAGAGACAGAGAGTTTGGTAAGCCATGCAAGTCAAAGTAGCTATTCTCTTAAAGAACTTTATCCTCAAAAGAGTAATACAGGTAGGCAGACATCGGCAGCCCAATCAAATCTCTAGCGCATGACAGAGTGCAGACTGACGCAGATCCATAACAGATCTATTAGAAGGGATTGTTCTAAATTCAGCTGCTATACTGCGCTATACCTTCTTTTTCAAGCGCCCATGAGATATACTCTTGTTTAGAAAGGCAGGAAGCCTAGCTGCCATACAGCACATCATGTTTCACTATCATGCAATGATAGCCGTGCACTGAAAACAAGTGATTTTGCTAACTGGTTCATGTACTAGGATTAGAGCTAACTAGAATTAGCTTGTTTAAATGTGAATGACTGTAGTAGATATATGGTAGGTAGTTTTACTTTCTAAAGCCAAGGTTCCCATCTCTCCCCATTCCCTCTGAAAAATGCCAGCCTCTTAAGAACTAACTGGTTGAAAATGGGGAAACACAGACTAATAGATATGTTATGCTCTTGCATTTTTTTCTCTGTTTATTCATAAGTGGCATGTTTTCCTTTTCCTCATGCAGTATAAGTGTGTTAAGCTATTTGTATCAATTTTGGCATTTTCTGGTTTACAAATAGCTACAAAACTCAAGAAAGTGAACAGGAATCCTTCCATGGTGAATGTCAAAATAAAAATGCTTGGCCAAAAAAGATAGTTACCTCCGCCAGGCGGAAGTTATTAGCCAGGTAAACCCGCCCCTCGTACTTCATTTCATTTTGTAAAGAGGGTTTGGACCGGAATCTCTTGAGGGTCATTTAGTCGGCCCCAGCAAGACCGAAAAAGTACTGGATGGATTTTGATGAAATTTCAGGGTAGGTCAAAACTGGGCTAACTTAAAAGTGATTTGATTTTGATGGTGATCCGGATCACCATCTGGATCCAGAATTTTTTATAGGATTCTTCACCATTGCGAGATAGGGCCAATTTGTTCCCCATAGAACTGTCGCCCTCTTGTGGTGACATGCGTTCGCTCGCTAAACCACCTTCCTGGGTAGGTCAAAAATGGGCTAACTTAAAAGTGATTCGATTTTAGTGGTGATCTGAGCTGCCCTGGCGGAGGTCTGCCCTCTCTGAGTGCTTTTCTAGTTGAAATTGAGAGGAGTCTGCAGTTAAATGCACACTTCTGTGTGCTATCTCCCTAACCTTGGGAATATATTATATTTGAATTCAATTTATGATTAGCCCCACAAAGAAAATATAGAAATGCATTCTTCCTAGAAAAACCTTCACCTGTTGAATGTACATCCGATGATTAGTATTCTCTGAGGTAGACCTGGGAAGAAGTATAAAATGCAACTGGGCACTCTTGTATGCGGGTCCCACACTACATCCAAAGTTGCAAGAGACTCAATGTTCCATGCAGGGCAGGACAACCTTGCACCATTCTTCTCGAGGGTCGTTGTCTGAATTCCACATTCTTAGAAATATTTAAACATGAGTCAGACAAAGTCTGTCTCATTACTCAATGGCAACTTCAATAGACAGGAAGAGAAAGCTGAATTACCAAAGATGAATATCACGTTACAGCAATCTTGTTTTGCACGTGTTTCTGTACATCTGAGTGGGTGTAAACCTTGAATTTGCTTACAGTTGTGGCCAGAGTGCTGTAATTAAGTGTTTTCTTGAGAGAATTCTTTGACAGGAGTTTGAGAAGAATTTTCAAAAAGATATACTTGTTTTAAAAAGTATTTAATTGGCTTATTATCTCTTTGGAAGTATTTCAGAAACTCATTATTTAGTTATCTCTGAGACACTGATTTCATGGATGGCCTTTCACAGAATAGCAACAGAAACAGCATTACGCTAAAATAATTTTGTGTCAAGAATCCTGACTGTAGGACTTCGCCGATGACATAAATATCATGTTGATGAGTTTGGAGTTAAAAACTTTACTGTTATAGTAATTCAGGCAGAAATACTCTCTGATATGTGCATGTCAATTAAGCGCATTTTCAGAAACTCCCAACTCAGGTTCAAGAGTCCAAATTGGTATGAGTTCTCTTTGACATTTGAAGTGCCCTGATCGTATCATCAGACCTTCTCATCGTATCATCAAGTACCCCTCTTTGTCAGAGACAAACTATGTGTTTAACCTTGCCCTTCAAAGCTCCTCACTCATATACCTCCACTCAGCACATATAAATCCCTTTCTCTCTTTCACTTGCTGTCTCCCTGTCTCTTTCTCTCTCTTTTTCGCTTTCCCTCTCTTTGCCTCTTCATCTCTTTCTCTCTCACACATTCTCTCTCTCTTGTGCCTGTTTCTTTGCCCAGTTTCTCTCTTCCTCTTTACTTGTCCCTTACTTCTCTCCCTCATCTCCTTCTTTACTTCCCCTCTCTCCCTCTCTCCCTCTATCCCTCTCTCGCCTCTCCGTTATCCCGTCTCTCTCTCTTGTCTCCTCCCCAGACGGGATTATTTACCACTCAGTCGCAGTGAACCCGGGATGCGCCTGAGGACTGCCCGCAGCCATGCAGCAATCAAAGCGGGATCATCCATTCACCTGCTCCCGCGGGACGCCAGAAAGAGGCCGAGCCATGAAGGGTTGGAACGATGGGGAGATGGAGGGATGGAGGGATGGAGGGATGCACACACAGGCAAAGACAGCAAAAGAAGGGGAGAGATGGAGTGTGCTGGAAATTTGGGAAAAACAGTTTCACACAATAAAGGGGGGGCATACAGAAAGTACCAGAAAATATAAAATAGTTGTGGAAGTGTGGAAAAGCTCAGAGGTTGGTGACAAATGTCGTGATCTTGTAGTTTTTGCAAGATGGTAAGAGATGCTGATTTGTAATGAAGCCACACAATAAACGGAGGTCTGTACACCTCAGCTCCCTTGGCAAATGTATCTTTTATTCAGGTTCCCACCCGAAATTACGTTTTGAGCATACCGCTCTTCATCAGACTTATGCTTGAAACGTCACTTTGTGTAGTATCCTCAATAAAAAGAAAAACAACTTTGCCAAGGCAGCTGAAGTGTGCGACACCCTCCTTTTATTTTGTCAATATGCAAATACTGTGCACATTTTTTTTTCCTTTTTGATGGTTTGCGATGTGAAGCGGCACAGATGAAAGGCTGCTCAGAGGACGACATGGCGAGAAGATGGCACCCTTCTCTGGCAGTGACATTCACACGGTAGGCCGTCATCGTCACAGGAAGAGAACTTCCTGTTTGTGAAGGCCTGCTTTATGTTCTCCTCCAATCAGAATCTCCCTCTTTTAATCTTATGCTAAATTAGAACTGCCACTCATGAAAGATGCATGTGGCCCGTTATGCATGCTGGCTTCCTGTGAGCGAAAAAAGAAATCAAATTTCAGTCCCATTTCCCTCTTTTCATTCTACAGAAAGCAGGTCTGTCACAACCATTTTTTCCCCAAATATATCAGCTGTCTACTGTCTTGCTAAATGCAACATGTCTCATGATACAAGCGGTGAAACGCAGACAGAATATCATGGTTTAGATGTCAAATCGTCTACGGGAAATATCACAAATACAAAAAAAGCTGGAGATATTTACATTTCACTCCAAAGCCTTTGCTGTAGTGTAGGGCATGTGTGTCACAGGCAATTCAGCATGATGGAGGCTGCCATTTTGAACTTTAACCAGACCAAAGGTACTAAACAACTTCTTCATCCTATTTAGGCAAGAGTGATACAGTAATGTATGTTTTTATGTTTATACTTTCTGGTTTTGTGTGCCCTGAAAAAGGCCTATATGTCTGCTAATGTGCTTTTAACTTCACCAAATCCTTCCTTATGCATTTTTTTTTTCTTTTCTTTCCTTTGGATTCTCTAATATTTTAATTGGCATTTTATGCTTTTAATGTACAGATCATAAGGTCTACACATACATTATAGTAACCCTTCTTACGTGAGTAAGTGACCTGAACCACAGTATGTTCTGAGGCTGTGCACATCTCACCTGTTGTTATTTTCTGATGGCACATCCTGGCGAAGCCTGTGGAGTGAAAAATAGGTTGCCCTTGCCAGAACATTGTTGTTTTTTTTTGCAGCTAAAATCTAGTCATGTTGGGTGAAGATTTCTGTATCCACAGTTTGTTTTTGAACTTGACCTTTTCTCTCCTCTGGCAACTTCAAATACTCAGCAGCAGGCATCTAGAGTGTTCTCAGGTACACACTCACACACACACAAACTCACACACACACACAATGGTGTCTGGCCTCTCTCTTTTTCAGCACCACAGACAGAGGCAGACAATGGCGCTGAAATGCATCTGGAAAACTCTGTGAAATGACAATTAATGAGAAGCTTTTGTAGAGCAGTTACATATAAATCCTCCGAAATGATTCATTCTTTCTGAAACTTTGTTAATAAGACATGCTTATTTCTGCTGTAAGGATTTAGCTTATTTAAATGAATGTGAATGTGCTCTGAACATAACTAATGCACATATGCATAGCTCATTGCCTGCTATATTACAGTTTCTTGGTGATCTCCATTCTCTTCTGGGAAATGGCAGTCATGTGTAATTGTCTTTTCAATTTTGCTTCGAAACTGCTGTAATTTGTGCCAGCCATCACTACCAGACTCCAGATTGCCCATTCAGTGATCAAAAAATCACTTTTTATTCTTTTGTGCCAGTTAGAAATGAATGATCAGGGTCTGACAAAACCACTCACAAAACACATCCCATTTCTGGATAGATGACTTCCTGGTTATATTATAATTGAAATACACCCTTTGCTATGTCATTATGGACAGTGTCTCATATACCACAAATATTATAGCTATGTCAAAAATGCAAATTATCTTACCGTGACACCTTGACACTAATATTATAACAAATATGCTGTTTTGCTAAAATATTATGAACATTTCCACTGAATGTTTCTGTACCGTACTAAATGTAAGCATTCTATGCAGTTACGCAAACACTGATTAAGCCTGCTGGTGAGGACGAATGACATGTTCCTCAGTCTTGTTACATTCCATTCTAATACAGCCCAAGCTATTCAAACAATGCACACCTTCTCAGGCACGCCTCCGCTGGCTTGTTCCTTTGGTCTCCTAGGTGCCCTGGTATCACAGGACACAATGTGTGCCTGTCTGGAGCTGATAAAAAGCAATGATAGGGAGCGATGATGGCTCCAAGGACACGGGATGCCGGTGGATGTGACCGGAATAGCAGCCAACACTTCCATGATCCGGTGACACCCGTGAAGAATGGGTTGCATTCCGACGGCGACGGTGACGCTCCAGCGGCAGCGGCCTGTGTGTGTGTGTGTGTATGTGTGTGTGTATGTGTGTGTGTGTGTGTGCGTGTGTGTGTGTGTGTGTGTGTGTGTGTGTGTGTGTGTGTGTGTGTGTGTGTGTGTGTGCACAGGCGTCTCTAATGGCCTGTCTGGGATGTGTCCATGTGTGGTCTCTGTGTGTCTGTATGTAAGTGTGTGTGTGTGTGTGGGTGGGTGGTATGCGTGTGCGCTGGAGTGGGCAGTCATCCATTAAGGCGCTGTCAGATAGCGGCGGTGCTTATTTGAGCTCCTGTTTATTCTGATTAGGAGCATGCTGCTGGGTGGCGGGTGGGATTCTGCCCCCTTCTCCACCCCAACCCACAGGCCTAGCAAGAACCACCACGGCAGCTTTTTACAGACAGCTCTGGCAGACATGTTAGACAGGGTTGAGAGTGGCTGTTCTGAGTTTCAGCTACAAAAGAATTACAATGGCGAGGCACTAGAAAGAAGGCTCCTAGAATCACGGCGGGGAATTCTAGTCAAGAAAAGACCCAATCTTACAAAAAATATAAAGGTGAAGAAGAAAAATGGAATGGTAACCTTCAAATCTATTTACATGCTCAGTATAGTTTGTCTCTTTACTGTACTCAGAATATTTGCTGTGTTTTATTCTCATGAGCCAAGAAGAATGAGTAGCACTTATAATATAATATACAACTACTTCCTAATAAGCATTTATTTAGCATTTGTTAACTCAGACTCAACACTTTCAGTATTGACATGGCCAACTAAAACCAATTACAACCAGTGGCATGAAACTGACAAATGAGCATATAAGCTCACTATAACTTTACGAATGATTCTTTGGTAGCACTTTATAATAACTTCTTAATAAGTATTTATTTTGCATTTCTTTACTCTTACTTAACACTTTATTCATCATTTGGGAACCATGCCAATATTTCTCATCAGTAAATCATTTAGAAATATGTTGACACACATCTGTTTGGATGTCGGTTGGCTATCGGTCTGTATGTCTGACTGTTTGTCTTTATGCTATCAGTGTGCATAAGCCTGCTGGTGAGGACGAATGACATGTTCCTCAGTCTTGTTACATTCCATTCTAATACAGCCCAAGCTATTCAAACAATGCACACCTTCTCAGGCACGCCTCCGCTGGCTTGTTCCTTTGGTCTCCTAGGTGCCCTGCTATCACAGGACACAATGTGTGCTGCCTTTCTGTCTGTCTGTCTGTCTATCTGTATGTCTGCTTTAATATTTGTAGATATGTTTATAAAGATTTACTGAGAAATAGTGTAAAAGCAATGGTTACCAAATGATGAACACCATGTTAAGTAAGTGGTAAGTGAGATAAAAAAATGCAAAATAAATGCTTATTAGGAAGTAGTTATTATAAAGTGCTACCGAAGAATCATTCAAACGGTTATAGTGAGCTTATATGCTCATTTGTCAGCTTCAGGTCTTGCCACTGGTTTTAATTGGTTTTAGTTGGCCATGCCAATACTCCTATTAACTGTGTCTGTGAACAATTCACAGCGCGCCCTTCGACATCCACCCAAACAAGATATAACGAGTAATTGAATTAACTGCCGACACTGTGCAGTGGACGCCTATTGATTCCGATTAAAGCTGAAGGAATACATCCCAATGTTGCAGATAATGCAAGAACCATTTCAATGCGTGATGTGGCATCACCTAAATGGTTCCACAGCAATGACATCGGGGTGATTTATATATGAAATAAAATAGCTGCTGTGATAATTACTGTGATTCATAATGTTTTCAACCGTTTCCTCTATCCCTGGCTACGTCATACCGGGGCTATGCTGACATGCCCTCCTGGCTCAGTGTGGTCCTTCATGTTGTGCTGTGTCGAGGTGTCGATATTCTATTGAACTAGCCCAGTCACAAGCTGGGAGTCGATTACTGGTGCGGCTAATTAGGCAGCAAAATGCACACGCAGAGAGTTATCGAAATATTACCGACAGGCCCTTCGTTTGGTGACAAGGCCTCTTCAAGAGCTTTGATGCCCATGTTACGTATAAGTGGGGGCTGACTTCGATTTCAGAACACAAATGCTAGCGATGCTTCTTCCCGCTGGCCTGCAGGCGGGAGGCTGTGGTAATTGCCTGACCGGTCACGAGTGTTTGCTCACAAGTCTGCACACAAGGGCTTGGGTAGAAACACCCACTGGTAATCAGTGATGTCTCACTGTAGGGCTGTGTGTGTGTCTGTGTGTGTGTGTGTGTGTAGGGGGGGAGGGGGGGGGGGGGGGTGATCAGGCAAAGATGCGGGCAGCCAGAGGTTGATAAGGGCCCAAGCATGTGGGGGTGTTAAGAGAGGGCTGGGAGGGATGCATCATTTCTCTCTTTCTTTCTTTCTTTCTTTCTTTCTTTCTTTCTTTCTTTCTTTCTTTCTTTCTTTCTTTCTTTCTTTCTTTCTTTCTTTCTTTCTTTCTTTCTTTCTCTCCATTGCAGTATCACACATTGTTTCAAGCCCCATCTGCATAGCCTACTTGAGGATGAAAGGGTGACATGAATTAATTTTTGTAGAGTAGAGTAGTAGAGTAAAGTAACTTTATTAATCCCGAAGGAAATTTCGGTGTCCAGTAGCATACACAAATAGCATCACATGAGGAAGTAATTACAAGTGTGAGTGTTTACAAATGAATGTTTGTTTATGTTTGTGTGTCTGTGTGTGTTTACTTTTGGGTTGTGTTTGCTTTTGTTGTGTTTATATCTGTGTCTGTGTGTAAGACTGTGTGTGTGCACATGGATAGCTTGTGTTGTCATGAATGACCGTCTCTGTATGTATGAATGTTGTATGTATTGTGTGTGTTTGTGTATGTGAGTATGTGTGTGTGTTGTATGTGTTGCGTGCGTGTGTGTTTGTGTATGTGAGTGTGTGTTTGTGTGCATGTGTGTCTGTGGCTTTGTGTTTGTTCTTGATGTTTGCTCCTCTGTGTCTGTGAGATGCATATGCATGTGTACTCTTGTAATCATGTTTTCTTTTTGTGTGCTCTCAGCTGTGTGTGTGTGTTTGTGTTTGTGAGTGTGCACACGCACGTGTGAGCATGTGTGTGTGCATGTGTGTGTGCGGGTGTGTGTATGTGTGTTCTAAGCTGTGTGTGTGTATGATTCTGCATGTGTGTGTGCTTGTGTGTGACCATGCAACTGTCTGTGTGTATGTGTAAGTGTGCATGTGCGTATATGTGTGTGTGTGTGTAGGCATGCGTGTGTGCGTGTTTGTGCATACATGTGCATATGGGTGTGTGTGTGTGTCCACGTGTATGTGCATATGCATGTGTATGTGCGTGTGAGTGTGTGTGTGCGTGTGCGTGTGTGTGTGCGTGTGTGTGTATGTGTGTGAGTGTGTGTGCGTGTGTGTGTGTATGTGTGTGAGTGTGCGTGCATGTGTGCATGCGTGCATGTGTGTGTGTCCATGTGTATGTGCATATGCATGTGTATGTGCGCTTGAGTCTGAGCGTGTGTGTGCGTGTGCATGTGTGTATGTGTGTGAGTGTGTGTGAGCATGAGTGTGCGTGCATGTGTGTGTGCGTGCGTGCGTGTGTGTGTACATGTACATGTGTGTGAGTGCATGTGTGTATGCACACAGGCCTTACTGCATAATACAGAGCCCCAGTCGGGCGAGGAGGATCTCTGAAGTGAATCAATGAGATCAAACAGGAGTCCTTTCTCTTTGTCTGGCCTCTCCTCTCCTCTCCTCTCCTCTCCTCTCCTCTCCTCTCCTCTCCTCTCCTCTCCTCTCCTCTCCTCTCCTCTCCTCTCCTCTCCTCTCCTCTCCTCTCCTCTCTCCGCAAGCCCAGGGGTCAGCAGAGGTCTCCCCATGCTGTCACTCCAACACGTCTACTGGAGAAGACCCAACTAATGAGAAGACCAGGGATTTTTTTTAATCCCCCCTCCCTTTCTTTCTCTCTCTCTCTCTCTCTCTCTCTCTCCCTCTTTCTCTCTTTCTCTCTTTATTTCTTGAGGATTCACCCTCCACTGCCATGCCAGAGTACATCAACACAACTGGGCAAACATCTACATCATCCTCTCTCACATCTAGCTCATGTCTCTCTGTTTCTCTGTCTCTCTGTTTGTGTCTGTGTGTGTGTGTGTGTGTATGTGTGAGTGTGAGTGTGAGTGTGAATGTGCGTGTGTGTATGTGTGTATGTGTGTATGTGTGTGTACATGTACGTGTGTTAGTACATGTGTGTCTGCACGCTCTCTCTTTATATTTCTCGAGAACAATCCTCCACTCTCATGCTGGAATACAGCCATGCAGCTGAGCAAAACCCCACAGTCCGCCCCTGCTCCTCATGCTCATGGGGGAAGGATGTGGGACCTTCAGGAGGTGAGAGGGCAGATAGAGAGGGGGAAAGAGGGGAGAGGAAGTATTTAGCCGCCTGGCTAAATGGCTAAACTCCTAGGAGGGATGAGATGGAGGTGTGGGAAAATATAATGTGTCTCCAGAGACATCAAAAGGAGACTGCAGAAAAATAACGTTAAAAAAAGGACGAGGGAGAAAAAACTAGCCTGGTAAACCCGCCCCTCGTACTTCATTTCATTTTGTACAGAGGGTCTGGACCAGACACTGTCAGAAACGATTTCTTCCTGGAGGTGTGGGTTTAAAACAAGCCTCTGCCTTTAACCAACCGCTAACGCCTGGTTGTCACGTATGCAATTAGCCTACCTACGCACTACAATTCAAATGTAGCACACAAAGTTAAAGTCACCGCTAACGAAGACACCCTCTGTTCGCTGATTGGATCGGTCTTGCTGGTGCCAACTAAATGACCCTCAAGAGATTCCGGTCCAGACCCTCTGTACAAATTGAAATGAAGTACGAGGGGCGGGTTTACCAGACTAGAGAAAAACAGCCATGGCAACCACTGAATGCAATGCTTTAGAAGGTGGTATGGCTCCTTTGTTTTGGTCACACAGCAATTATGCTTCCACACTCATTGATGTTTTCTTTTAACTTCACTTCAAGCGTTTCTGGAGGACAGAGTCACATAATGATGTGAGAAATACAGAGAAAAAAAACAGCTATCAACTTCATTAGCAGCCTGATGAAAAAAAGAAACACCAGGCAAAAATTGCATTTTCCTCAAGCCAATTTTTACACATAAACATCATAAACAAACAGCCTCTTTCTTTAATGCTGAGAGTAGAAAAATCACCAGATAAAGTCGTGCGTCTGCTTGGCGGTTGTTCCCCGGGGGTCTGTCATGACTCGCATCATGGTGTCAGCGTGCGGTGCGTTGGTGAGCCGGGGCTTGAGTGTCTCTCTGTGGGCGACGTATCAATCAGACCAGCGGCTCGTGGCCAGCATGGGTGTGTATGTGTGTTTTAGTGTGTGTGTTTTAGTGTGTGTGTATGTGTGTGTGTGTGTGTTTTAGTGTGTGTGTGTGTGTGTGTGTGTGTGTGTGTGTGTATGTGTGTGTGTATGTGTGTGTGTGTGTGTGTGTTTTAGTGTGTGTGTGTGGGTGTGTGTGTCTGTGTCTGTGTGTGTGTCTGTGTTGTGTGTATGAGAGAGAGAGTGTTGTGTTTGTGTTTGTGTGCACATGTGTATATGTTTGTGAAACATTCTGCACCCTGAACTGCCGCTGGACAAATTGAAAGTGTCGGCTCTGTCATCTTTCTAGTGGACCCTCTTGTACTGATTAAACTATCTCTTTCTTCTCTCTTTTTCCCTCATTCTGTCTCTCACTCTCTCCTTCTCACTTGCTCTCTCTCTCTGGCTCTCTCTCTCTCTCTCTCTCTCTTTCTCTCTCTCTCTCTCCCTCATTCTGGCTATCCCTCTCTCTCTCTCTCCTTCTCTCTCTCTCTGGCTCTCACTTTCTCTCTCTCTCTCTCTTTCTCTCTCTCTCTCTTCCTCATTCTGGCTATCCCTCTCTCTCTCTTTCTCTCTCTCTCTCTCCCTCATTCTGGCTCTCACTCTCTCCTTCTCACTTGCTCTCTCTCTCTCTCTCTCTCTCTGGCTCTCACTCTCTCTCTCTCTCTCTCTCTCTCTCCCTCATTCTGGCTATCCCTCTCTCTCTCCTTCTTTCTCTCTCTCTGGCTCTCTCTCTCCCCCTCTCTCTCTCTCTTTCTCTTTCTCTCTCTGTCTTTCGCCCTCATTCTGGCTCCCACTCGCTCTCTCTCTCTCTTTCTCCCTCATTTCGACTCTCACTCTCTTCCCTCCTCTCAGCCTTCTTCGATCTTTATATTTGTGCAATCTCTACAACCCACACTCTACCACACCACCACCCTCGCATCATTGACACAGGAGACAGAAAGCCAGTTGAAGGAGGAGGCACTGTGTCTCGCTCAGTAATAAGGTAGCATGCAGAGTCGACCCCTTCCTTTGAAGCGGTGCGAAATGCAACAATTACCTGGATGAGCCGGTGGCGTGTCCACGGGACACGGAATTAAACGTACATTCTCTCGGCGACGCTCAATCTCTCCCTCATCTGCCTCGCACTGTCAGGGAGAGAGGGAGGGCGAGAGAGAGGGAGGGGAAGAGGCAGAGGAGAGATGGAGGGAGAGAGGGAGGGGAAGAGGCTACTGTGAAGAAAGACAGCCTGAGGATTGAGCTTGTCTAGCTCGGTTCTGCGTGCTATAAGGTCTCGGGGTCTTCACGAACATGTTCCGTCCGTGCGTGGCAGGAAGAGGGGAGGGGGAGAGATGGGAGGCGGGGAAGGGGAGAGAGGGGGAGCCTGATGGAGTGGGAGGGGTTAGGACACACCTCTTGTGCAGACAGCTTTGCTTCTCAGGCACCAGGTTGTTCTAGTCTGTGAATGTATTTGAGCCTGCTAGCTATGTGCATCTAACCTATCTAATGCAGATGTTCTATGGGAAAAGTAGAATATCTGGAAATAAATAACCAACTTACCTATTCCAACAAAAAGCCTCCTCTTACTATATACGCCTATTTTACTGTCATCTGGATGCAATATCTGACAAATAAAAAATATATATTTAAATGTCCTATGTAGGACATTACAAAGTTTTATAAAGATGTCATGTACCTGTTATAAACATATTACGACCTATAATGCTTCCTTATGTGAACATTATATATGAATAATGCAAAGGTTGCCTGTGTAATGGCTAATATCTGTCTGATGGCTACAGTGGTAGGCAGGGCACCATGCTGATTTAACAGTTTTGTGTGTCACAGTCAGAGTGAGCTGAGAGGAGACACAGTGAACGATAGCTGTGATCCTTCCCTGCCTGGTAATGTCGATTCGTTTTTTTTTGTTTTGTTTCCCACATTCAGTCTGACGCTGTTCTTTGTCTCCCATTGTCCCATTCCATCCTGGCTGTAACAGCATAGCACAATCAACAGTACTCCCCCTCACACACTCACACACACATACACACACACACACACTTCTTCTATTGACTCCTTTTTTCAATAACAACAAAATGGCCAAGGAAACACTGCTGTGAGGTTGTGAGGACCATCACAATGTCCTCACAAGTGCATTTTTTCTAGTTTTCTTATCGTTGTGAGGACATTTGGCCCTCACATCCATAGAAATACATGACCACACACACACACACACACACACACACACACACACACACACATACATAGATGTCAATTGTTTAAATGTGCACTTTCAATGTAGTGCCAGGTGATAGAGGAACATTGTGCACTGCCTCATATGATATTAGCCTGTGTGGTTCTGACTACAAGTAAACAGTGTGGGAATCACAGGGGAATGAAAAAGGCCTCAGACACAGTCAGAGATTAGGAGGTAATACTGAGAGGATTGCCCTTTTGACCTCGTGAGTACATTCTACAAGGTAAAGGTAGGATATTGCACACAGATACAGTCATTTTTAAAGACTTGACATCAAGGCCAGTACCTGCCAGTCTACAACTGCCCACCTCTTAAGAAAAGATTTAAACTATTCACATGTTCAGACCTCACACCTACACTGCGGATGTGAAAATGCTGGGCTCTTCGCAGCACCGGCAGAACACCTGGTGATTACAGTGGAATGAAAATAGCCTTCCAATCACTGTATGAACTCTACTGCTGTGGGGAAGTTCTGTTAGATTTGATGTGATGAAACCTTACTTCTCGGGCATCGTGTGTATTTTGTATCGGTACAGATGCTGCACCATGGCAAAGCCGTATGACTGTTCTGGGAATTGGATCCGGGTGGCAAATTGGTGCAAAAAAGAGATAGAAAAACAGCGGAGGAGAGAGAGAAAGGGGGAGGGGCAGGGGGGTAAGGGAGGGGGAAGAGAGTTAGCGAAATCGTCCGACACTGAAGGGTGACCAGGGTCTTTCCAATCAACGGTAGTGCACTTAAACATGGACCTGCATCGCCATAGAAACAGTCCACGTAATGCGGTCGGCCGCGGTACGGTGGCACGCGAGCTCCTTCCCCAGGGAATTGTGGGATTGTACGCGGAGGCAGGAAGGCACACATCTCTCGGCAGATCACTATTGTGTGTGATAGTCCACTCAATCATGTTGCGGAGGGGGAAAGTCCCAGGCAAGCAATCACCCTCTCTGAGACAAGCACGGAGACGTGTGTGCCCCACTTGCACATCTCAGCCACGGGCCCAGCCAAGCCTTATCAAAGAAGCTGTTGAGCTGTTGTGGAGCACATGTTTAAAATCATCTTTGCACACCATCTCTCTTTTTTCGTCTTCCTTCGCAGAGATGGCACAGCATCCAGTAAGTAAGTTTCATAAAAAAGGATGACCTTTGAGGCTTGTGTACTTAAAGATATTGCGACATACATTGATTTCCGCAAAGGCTGAATTTAAATGTAAATGCGCAAGCGCATGACCACACACACACACACACACACACACACGCATGCAGACACACACACACAGACACAGACACACACACGCACGTACACACACACACACACACACACACAGACACACACCCACAGACACACACACACACACACACACACACACACACACACATCATAGAGCAATGACGCACACACAGACAACTGGGTGAGTGTGATCAGCCTAGTGTCTGACAGTGATGAATTACAGGCACATACGTGCAGTAATAAGTAGGTCCTGAGTCCCTCCTGTGCTCTGCATGGGGACACCTCTGCTCCCGAGGCTGCACTTAGAAACACACCCGACCCGCTTCAGCAGACCACAATAAACCCAACCCCATCTGCAATGGGATACACACACACACACACACACACACAGCATATATGCACGTATGTACACACATGCACATGCACACACACACACACACACACACACATATATATACACAGACCACACAGCATACATGACTCAAAAAAGGGGATTTTAGTGTGGTTTACCTTGTATAACACAAATGTAGAGAGCTTAATAAACACAAAAAATCAAAATGAAGGAAATATTATCCTGAGGGAAGCCTCTTTGCATGGAGCAAGCTCACGTGTGTCATCATAATGTTCTTCCAGTGTTGCACACATATTTGTGTATGTGTAGCCATACTGAATACACACTCTTGTGTGTCCTCATAACGTTTATACAGCGTTGCATACTGTTGGTGTGGGCATGTCTGCATCTTGTGTGGGCATGTCTGCATCATGTTAAAATGGTGTGAGGTGTATGTGTGATTTTAATACAAGCAGAGGTGTGGTGGCAAAATTGGAGGTGGGTAAAGTATGAATGTGATGATCATAATGAGGTGGATGCATGATGCAACGCCAGATATTTAAAAAAGACACGCAAAACATGTTTGAACACTCTAGTGCATATATGTAGATGACATAGTGTGATGTTAGAAATTGTGTTTGGAACATTCATTCTATTATACGGTAAGTAAACTGTATTCATAGGTGGATAAACTCAGCTGAGAGGTGGGTAAACTCAATTTACTTGTGTTTATCCTCCACTTCATCCCCTTATTAGTGTAAACATAAATGTAAGTGAATAGCATGCTGAAATAGGTGCTCCAAGAATGATTATGAAGCAGTGCGAGAGTAAGGAGAGTGTTAGCGACAGGTAGGCTGCTGTTTAATATGAGGACACGACTGCGTCCATCACACATACATATGTGTGTGTGTGTGTGTGTGTGTGTGTGTGTTTGTGTGTGTGTGTTCTGGATACACATTCACTTCACACACATCTAGCAGCCAGTCAGGCTGGGTCGGCTAATTGTTGTCTGAGCCTCTCGCTGCTCTCATCTCAGTGTAAAGCTCCTAATCAAAGAGCTCTCTGCCTGTCTCAGACCCAATTAATTAATGTTAAGTACACGTTAAGGCTTAATTGATATCCCTTCTTAGTAACTAGAGAGAGAGTGCCCGGGAACCATATGGCAGTGAGTCATAGATAATTACAGTGCTCGCGGCATGCACACACCACAAACAGAACACCAGAATCTGTCACCAGGGTGTGCGGCAGTGTGTGACGGTCTCCTGCCTCGCAATCATGAGCTGCTGGATCTGAGCGCTTTATTGCACCGAATGGCTCCCATTAATGATCTGAGAGTGGCATATAGGGGTATTAAAACGCGTTACGTGAGCCATTTCCTTGCCGAAAATGTGGATTTCACACTTAATAATGCCCAAGATCCGAGCTAATCTCAGGGGCTGCGGTGTTGGAATTTCCTTACAGCGTGACACAAGGAGGATGCACACAGCTTCTTGTTTTGATCCTAAAGTGCGGCTTTTAATATACATTTCTGAACAGAAGTTGGTATTTGAGCCATTGTGTATGTGTTTTCAGCCCCCCTCTGGTTCCCGGGCGCTCTCTCTATAGTTACTCTCTCTATTTGCACCAGCTGGGAACAGATAAAGTGTAAACAATTCAAGAATGTGTATTAGAGGTCAACAAAATAAAAGATCAGTAAAACCTTTTATAGTGTGAAGTGGTAAATATTTATACAAGAGTGACAACTTACCAACCACCAACCACATGTCTGTTCATATCAATTAATAAAAGCAGGTAAAGGAGGGCTCTGCTGTTGCTAAGGAATGCTTCAATGCTTCTAATGCATTTCTCCATAATTACTAATTCATAGTCTATCTTCACATAGACACCCCTTATAGTAAATATAAAAGGTAACACTTTATTTTACAGTATCAATGTTACAGTGCATCTACCTAATTAAGTACTGTGGTACAACCTCTGTAACAGTATGTAATAACATGCACTAGTGTTGTACTTACATAATGTATTGGCACAACAAATAGTACATGATATTACACATTGTTACACAGGTTGAATCAATGTACATAATTAGGTAGGTACACTGTAACACTGACACCATAAAACAGTGTTACCATATAAGGATCTTGCATAAGCACCTACTAAGTACAACAACAGGAATCACAGCCACAATACATTTTTCTCTGATGATGACAGTGTGCTAAGGCTCTGAGTGTCCTTTGCTGGTCTGTATGCCACTTGTGAGCCACGAGTGTCCAGTCAGGGGTCTCTTCTGCTGATGAGGAAGTAGGCAGGCAGTGTGGTGGAATGATTAATGCAATCAGAAGTCACGTCCAGACTGATCACACTGGGCTCCTGGACCCTGCTGCTTTATTACCAGCCGATTTGGAGGCGTTTATGGAAGTCCCCTGCCTGATGATCGCTTCTGGCTAAGGTGGGAAGTGAAGATGGGCAAACAGGCTGAAGAGGCTGTTAAGGTATTCTCACATCCTCAAAACACGGTCTGAGTGATAACCTAACATCATCAACACGTTAACTGTGGAACTATCAGAAGGTCTTGGTCTTGTGTGGTGTGCTGATGTATATGTTTTGCTTCATAGCCCTTTAGCGGTCACTGTATCGCCAGTGCAACAACTCGCTGTGACTGAAAAATATGTAACTACAACATTACAACATTACTACAACATTACAGAAAGTCTTTAGCAAGACATTACAATTTGGTCATTGCCATTCTGGTAACAACAAAGTTATAATAATAGGGTGTGCCTCTTAAAGGTTTAAGAGCACAAAGTGTTATGTTCAAATGATTTTATTCAAACACTGCATTTACATCATGCCCTCTGATTTTTTTTCAGATGATTTTAAAAAGTCTCCTTTTCGCAAATCATAACACATCTTTAATTTTGATAGATAACCATATGAATACCCCTTTGAACTTAGGTAATGTTACATTACTAGAATTAGTCTTCAGTGTGGTCTGCTACCTGTTAAAGCATCAAATTTAATTTTCAGTAGTACATTTCTACCCCCATACATCACAACAATCTATGGCTTTTCTTTAATATGTATGTCAGTTAATTTACACCTACTGTGTTTGGTGGCTATGTTGTGGAGGTAAAACCATATAAAATCCTGACCATAGAGAAAGAGGGAAATTATTGGTGTATATTTTCGACAAACAAATAAATCTAAGTACACAATTAAAAACAGATGCACAACAGTTAATGAGACAGTAAAAGTGTGAATTTTACCCTAAAAAAAGAATAAATTGTTTACGCCGTCTGAGGATCTTACACGAATCATATGTTGATGAAGAGACTATTACACCAACTGCCAACACCACAAGGAGCTATGGGGCTCTCTGCTCATTCCACAGACTGCATGTAAAAACACTGTGCCAATTTGGTGCATAATCACACTTGTGCCAAATCTCATCCAGTGTAAACCTTTCCAAAAGTGGTATGACAATCTGAATCAAAAGAAGCTGTGTGTAAATTGACCTGTGCCTACCTAATCCCAGCTTGGTTATTAAAGCTATGTCAGATATAAATGGCTGCTGCCAAGAGTCAAGACCAGAATAACTGATTGATTTACAGTTAAAAAGGTTCACTGTTGAAAGGCACATAAGAGGAATGCTTAAATGATATTCCATTACTACAGAAGATGGACCAGACCACAAAAACAGAAAACTACCATATCATATCTGGCCTTAGAACAGAAAGTCAGATGTCAGATTTATACAAACATTGATTAAAAATGGGTTTGGGCTTTAAGAAACATGTTATTAACATGTAAGTCACATAATAAGGCTGTTATAATAATAATAATAATAATAATAATAATAATAATAATAATAATAATAATAATAATAATCTGTTTGCCTAGTATCTTTGTTTATTATCTGACGTTTAGGTTTCTAGTGCTGCAGAGCGAATGAGTGACTGTGTTTGTTTGTGTGTGTTTGTATATTTGTGTGTGTGTGTGTGTGTGTGTGTGTGTGTGTGTGTGTGTGTGTGTGTGTGTGTGATTGTGTGTGTGTGAGAGAGAGAAAGAGAGAGAGAGAGAGAGATAGAGAGAGAGAGAGGGAGAGAGAGACAAAGAGAGAATGAGAGAATGAAAGAGAGAGAGCGAGAGAGCTGCTAAAGGAAGACCACTGCTGTTCTGTTAGCGGATGCCACTGCGAGCACTTCCTCTGATTTGAGTATTCAGCAGCGAGCTCTCCCCAGTTTTCCATCTCTCCTACTGGCTCCAGATGTACCCACCAGATTGCTGTTTTCTACAAAGGTGACCATTTGGACCTGGTGCAATGCTTCCCCTTGAGGAAACATTATTATTTTGAGAACTTTTAGTTCAGAGCACTGGAGACAGCACTCTGAGAGTTGGCCTGCTCTCACTCACAGTCGGTCCTGTTTTTGCAGGACAGCTTTTAAAGGACCTACATGTATGTGTGGGAAAAAATGATAAAAATCTGAAAGAGGATTGCTATGCTTTTTCTGTGTTAACTGTCCCAAAAATGCTCCGATGCTCCAATACGTTTTTAATGGCTGTAATTTGGTGCATGAAACATCTTGTTCTTAAACACATACACACAATTAAAATCAAGGACAGTTCTGTGTTGATGATCGGTGAGTGTGGGGCAGAAAATAATTCCATTGAGAAGAAAGAGGTCAAAGAAATCTCTCTTTAAAATTTTCCTTGCTCGGTTTTTCTTTTTAAGGGTCAGAGAACAAAGCGGAATCTGTTGAAAGTTTTTCAAGCAGCACACAGACACTCTTGAGCGATGTGCAATTTATTTGTTTATCCTCTGTTCAAGGCTTCCAGTGAATTACTGGTGGCGTTAATACACTATTTTCAATCACTGTCAGCCCGTGAGCACAAAACAGAAGCTCTGCTGGGGATTCGCTCGTGGAAGTGCCTTCGCCTTGCGTACATCTAATCAAAGATCTGAGAGAGCTCTTACACACAGCGGAAAAGTCAGAAAATGAGAAGGTGTCGATCATTTAGAATCGAGTTTTTATTGCACTGCTCATAATGAATACGGTAGTTTGATGTGATGAGAGACACACTAGCGGATGGAGGCACACACAAACACACACACAAGCATACTGGTTTTAATGTTTCATGGGGACCAAGTTTTTGAACTTCACTTGCGGGGACAACCATTTCTAAAGGCCCTAGAGGTCTGAAAAAAATTAGGGAGACTATCCAAAGCTTTGTTAGCTCATACACGGCTTGAAATATTCGAATTGATTACTGTAAGTACTGTATTTTACTATTTACATTAAAAATCAGGTAGTTGCATAAATAATTTGTAAATTGATGATAATCCTCTTAGGGGATATTACAATCCATGAGATATATAGCGGATAATGTAGATTACAGCATGTAATTATGAATACAACAGCACAAGCTTTGATAGAAATAGCTCTGAAATCCAATTAAATGAAGCTTTGAGGAGTATCAATATCACTCCCCTTATTTCATGGTTGCTACATATGTTTATTCAAAGACATTTTCCAAATTGTATTAGACAGCAAAACATGAAAATACTTATGGAACGTGCTTAGGCACACCCTGACCAGCAGATTCTGATCTTAAAGGGCTGGTTGCTAGGAACTGTAAGCATTTGTCTGAAATTGTTTAGCTAATTCTACCATTTTGAGACTAAACTGTTTGATCAGTAAAGCATGTAACCTCACCTTCAATGAACTACACTTAAGATATGTTTTCTCCAAAAGTTAACTCTGACATAATTTTTTCTTCCTTTTCCTTTTCACAACTAAAGTCCTTATGTTATTTCCTGTCTGCACGACTTAACATTCTCTCTGCAGACAACAATGATCTGATGCACCATGATTGCTCATACTAGCTTGTTAGCAAACAGTCTTTGTGTTAGCAAACAGTTTCTTGGTCTCCTTGGAGACTTATCAGGATGCTTTTGGTATATCATCATCAACTCCTTAATTACAGGCGCCCTCCCTCACTCATATCCAAAGCCCTTAAATGCAGCCTATCAGAAATAAAGAGGCTCGCCTTTTAGTTAATCTTTCCATTTTATAAGACACTGAGCTTAATGAAAAGCGTTCTCAAAAAAAAGAGAAAAACAAGGCAATTTGTTTGGCTGGAAACAAACAACAAAATACACAGAGCTGTTTATTCCAAGATCCATAATTAAGCTGTTCTGGTTCCTTTTTATGGCCTCGACACTGCTTGGTTCTGCACCTCTCTCTGGTGAATGGTCTGGTAGCGTGAATGAGATCAGGTCTGTCTGATTTAGCAGACAGCGCCTGCCAGCAATGCTGGCTGCAGCACCACTGAGCTGACAGCGATCCAGTAGAGGAGAACAGAGAGAGTGAGATACAATCAGGTCTTTATCAGAGCCCTCCATCACGGCTGTGTGTGTGTGTGTGTGTGTGTTAAGGGGAGGGGGAGCTGGAGACTTAACTGTCTTGTGCTGTGAAGGGAGGGCTGTGCTGGGAGTGTTGAAGTTTCAACTATGTTGTGCTAGAGAGAAAGGGCTGTGTTTGGTTGGTGGGGTTGAGGGTGGTGGAGTGGGTGTTGAAGTTTCAACTGTCTCGTGAGGAGAGATGACTATATTCAGTGGGTGGGGGTTTGGGGTGAGGGTTGGTTACTCAACTGTCTGTGCCAGGGAGAGAGGTCTCTGTTGAAGCAGGGTTCTTGAGATTGGTGTTGGCCCATCTCACACAAACAAGCAGAGGCTTTGGTGAGGGGTCCTCTTTTACTGCAGGGATCTGGAGCTTGGAATGATGAAACTGTGTATGCTTGGCTTTTGGTTACCAAGGTAGCTCTATACCAGTCTAAACATAATGTAATTTCTTGATAACTTGACTTCTGGATATGTAGAGTATGTTATCTAATTTGAGGGTATAAAATAGGCCATTATGCACAGTATGGTCCTCCATGAGTCCTATTTGGTGACATGCAGTAGCAGGGATTCTGTTGACTTTATTTTGGATTATACATCTGTGGGATAAATGTCCAGCTATCTCTATGTGTCCCTGGCCAGAGTAGCAAAGTGGTGCCCGACTACAGAGCGTTGTATGCAAAAAAAATGAAAGCTTTGTTGTAGTTTTATCAGAAACTGTGTTTTTACCATTTATTTATCCATTCCGGTTGACCAATAACCTGCCCTCAAATAATTTTATAATGATTCATACATACATATACAACATACATATTCTGCTTTTTTTTAGCTTTAAAGAAAGTGTACACACAAAAAACTAGGTATGTCTCAACAAGAATTAAGAAAGTAAACAGAGCCCTGATCCACTAACATGCAAACCATACTTTTCCCAGCGTTGCTTTCACGCTTTTAAATTCAATTAAGATTCACAACCTGCAGTCTCTCTGCACTAACTGGCTGACTTGTTTAGTCTCTCTGCACTAACTGGCTGACCAGTCCTTTGTTATGCTGACTGCTGTTCAGGGGGGTTACAAATGGACCAATTCTGCCCTGTTTGACTTAGAGTAACCTGAAACCAAATAGAAAATAGCACTCTTGTTTAACAGGAAAGTAAAAGTGATTGTTCAATTTTAAAGCAAGTTTATCCTGTCACTCTGTATCTAAAACATTTGGTATAGCTCTTGTGATAAGTGATTTACAGACCATTTAGTTAAACTACTGATCAAGCTGTGACATCATTTTCAATGTATATCTTCTAGCTAAGCACAGTTTCAAACTGATTCATGACTCATTTAGGCTACAATGGAAATAGCTACAATCCTACAATCCTACAGCTACAACAATTGATAGAATAAATGAGCTGCAGGTGAATTCACTGACTCTTGGACACTATAGCAGTACTGTACAACTGGCATTGTCTTTACATTACATTAAGCTGACGCTCTTATCCAGAGCAACTTACAGATATTTACAGGGTTTCAGTTACAGCCCCTCTAGCAGTGTGGGGTTAGATGCCTTGCTCAAGGACATCTCAACCATGGGTAGGGTGGGATTTGAACCAGCAACCTTCCGATCGCAAGACCATCTCCCTAACCACTAGGCCACAACTGCCCTCTTTCAGACATTCATTAATAAATTAATGGGCAGAATAATGTGCCATCTTGCCAATAGAGATATTCGTATTACCTGTGAACTCCAGCTGTCAGACTTGTGCTTGATGGGACATGTTTTTTTACTATTTGAATGGCACAGGTAGGGTTTGTGACGTCTACTGACAGGCAGCTGTTCTACAACAGCAGCAAAGGCAGAGCCACAAGGCACAGGAAAGTGAGAGGCATACCATCGACCTAGAAAATACTGATGTAAATCATAATTAGCAATTTAGCATTTCAGTGTTATTCTGCCAGTGTTGTTTGCTCAATAAGATTTCCTTTTATTGGCTGTCCCCAACTATAGGCTGGCCCTTTAAAAAACTGAGAGCCAAGGTCTGAAAATCGTACAAAACTGAAGAGTATTGCCACAGAGTGTACCGACAATGAATAATTGCAGTAGTGTACTGCACTTGTATGATGTGACTGTTCAGTACGCTTGTTATAAATGACTGTAACAATGTCCAGCCATGCCCCGCTGAGGTAATTTAATCAGGAATGCATGTAAAGATGCAAAAAAAATGTCATATACAAGACCTGAAGGGAGAATACATTATGTTTAACATCCTCTGTGAGCATCACATGACTGCACATTTATGCGAGTGTGTGCAATCAAGCGACACAAACAACACACTCCATAAACATACACTATGCATCAGGCTGTACCCATACAAGTACACATTTAACCCCACCATTTGACTCTATACACTTACATTTGTCAGGCATTACAACATGCTCCCGCACACACTAAACAAGCAGCAGCTCTGAGAGGGTGATCGGTGGGTATACAGACGGGCGCATGTCCCTGTCCTTTGGAGGGAGTGGTGGGGGGGTCTGACGTGATGAATGTCAGCGGGGTTCTGCCAGCGGAAGCCGACCGGATCCATGGCACCCGAGACGGGGACTGAGGGGAGCGTCACGCTGGCGGAGATAAAGAGAGGAGAATATTGGCAGCAGAGGACCCCTGACTCCCCGTGTCTCTCCCCTGTCGTCCCCCAATGAAAGGCGAAAGAACAAGACAAACTCACAGACGGAGAGCTGACAGGAGCAGGGGGTATACAAAGGAAATGGAGTTGCAGGGAGATGGGTGTATGTGTGTGTGTGTGTGTGTGTGTGTGTGTGTGTGTGTGAGAGAGAGAGAGAGAGAGAGAGAGAGAGAGAGAGAGAGAGAGGAAGAGAGAGTTGCAGTGTGCATCTACAGTATATCTTTGTGTATATGTGTATTAGTAGTAGTATTTGTCCCTTTCACACCCCTCTCAATAGGAGACAGACGCATCACTGCAAACAAGACTTTCTCAATGACTTTACAACACAGCACATCTGTCATTGCTAAATGTTATGAGTAATCTGCTGTTAATGAGTTCAGGCTTTGTATGTCAAGTAAATTGTTTCATTTGTTTATCCATTTTTATAGCCTTCTTTTTTTCTTTTCATGTGTGGAAAAAAAAGATTTGAAGACTTATTTTCTTTCTTTCTTTCTTTCTTTCTTTCTTTCTTTCTGTCTTTCTTTCTTTTTTCCTGTGTTTATGCACACAGGATGTTATCAAAAGGAGACACACACAGTGTGTTGGCTAATTTGAGCTCACATCTAATGGGAATAGCTGTCGAGGAGGCAGCAGGACTTCATGTGAAAGCTGGCACCTGGGGATGTGCCATGGATGTGCCCACCTTTCAGATCTCCAGCCGGCCTTCCGGGGGATGAGAGAGCCCCCCACTGCACCGGGTCATGGGGTGAAGGTGGAGGTAGGGTCGGGGGGGAGGCAGGGAAGATAATGATGCTGTTAGAATGAGTTCCTTAGGTCCTTTCCCCAATGCCCTTATTAAACAACCGAGAGGAAGGGAGGAAGAAAGAGAGAGAGAGAGAGAGAGAGAGAGCACTCATCAACTCCTAATGGGGTCTTCAGCACTTTAGGCAAGATGAAAGAATTCCATATGTTGCGGTTGTCTCTAGTATTAATGAATGCCCTGTGAGCCGGTTTTTGGTAAAAAAAATGCTTTAGTGTTTCTGTTTCAGGCTGTTCTAGTTTGGTGGAGGAGATGGAGCAGGGAGAATGGTTCTCGGCTATGCTAGTCACAGGCTATAGTAATTCGAAGCCCATTCGGTCATAGCAAACCAAATAATCTAAACTCTAAATCTAAACAGATCTAAACGTTCTACACAAACACACATACTTACCTATACCTAAGTGAATGTGTGCTGCAACAAAACTTCTCCAGTAATCACAACTGTGGCATAGCTTTTTCTAATTTACAAACCTACGTCACTTTGTTGGCCTTTTTCTTATTCACTCGTTTTTCGCGCCTACTTTCTTTCACTGACTATTGGAGGCAATTGGGTTAGAAGAATATTTTCACGTTCAGCATGCATATGCAACTCGGGGTGACCTGTCGTATTTCAAAAGAGCAAGTACTAAACGGTTTCTTGTGGAAGTACTCCTTTAAGAAATGAGATGTGAAGAGGTAGGCTGTTCTCCCCCATCCCATGTTATCTGTGTCAGTGTTTATTGTTTTCCCCATCCATTTGGCCATGTCTCAGGAACTCTCACCTTCAGCCTTTTGATTAACATACAGACGCTGATTGGCATCCTTTAATTTTATTATAATTAAGCTCCCATTGTGTCCAAACAATAAGAAAAATTCCTGCTCCCAACTGCCTGTTGCATAATTCATTTTCAGGCAGGTACCACTAGTCTATACCCATGTTTTGCATTGGATATTTAAACTTGGAATATCCATTGTTTAATTTAGAGAAGCATAGAGAAGCCTGGAGAAACCAGGAGTAGCTGGTCGATCTCCAGCAAGGATAGAGGCCTTAGGCCTAAACTTTGTCTAAAACTATGCTTCCTCTCTTTTGATGCACATCATTTTAAACCTTGTTTCGGATCTACCAACCACCATCCTGACTAAGTCTACAATTGTATCTGTGTATAAAGTTACCATCAACATACAGCAGATTTTCCAGATTGAGTATGATATCCATTAGCCTGGTAAACCCTCCCCTCGTACCGGACCGGAATCTCTTGAGGGTCATTTAGCAAGTCCCAGCAAGACCGAGCCAATCAGAGAACAGACGGTGTGTTCGTTAGCCGTGACGTTGACCTTGTGTGCTACATTTGAATTGTAGTGCGTAGGTAAGCTAATTGCATAGCCTACGTGACGACCAGGCGTTAGCGAAACTTCAGCAGAGTCCACACCTCCAACAAATCATTTCTGATGGTCTGTGTTCCACACCCTCTGTACAAAATGAAATGAAGTACGAGGGGTTGGTTTACCAGGTTAGATATCCATCAAACAAAGCAAAGTTACACTGTGCATTTAAATATTTACAGTTGTTGTAATTTCTGTAAATGGGCCTAAGAGTCTGAAAGTCTGTGTGACAGGAATAGAATGTGTGTGTGTGTGTGTAGGCTTACTGAAGACTCAGCAGGAACTGCTGACAGAGGAAACCATTACCTAGGTGTATGCTATGTTGGGAGTCACCTTGTAAGGATAACAAGTGTAAGTCCACTGTGTCTGAATTTGGACACTAGTTAATATGATACTGATGTGTTTAGTATAAAAGGAGTCAGAATAGAACTGAAGGTCAGGATGGCTAGGAGATGCTTCTGTTGCGGTCAGCTTCCTCTCGATGAACACGAATAAAGACCTGTGAACAGCAAACTCCCTCCTGACTATTTCTCTGAGAAAACGACAGCTGTGACTGACTTGCATAAGATTAACACCCTCTGTACAAAATGAAATGAAGTACGAGGGGGTTGGTTTACCAGGCTAGATATCCATCAAACAAAGCAAAGTTACACTGTGCATTTAAATATTTACAGTCTTACAATAGTGCTTACAAAGCTCACAAAGGACACAAAAACGTTCCTGACAAATCTAACAATGTGCATCTGTAGCACACAGGCATACACAGCTCCCACAAAGATTACCTTTTCAAAAAGTGCTTCCCCATGAAACTTCCAAATCAAAGTGGACAGATGATCACTTTTTATCACTGTTGTAAATGTATTGGCAAACAAATGGAACCTGGGCCAAATATAGAGAATGGCCATGCAGGAGATTGAACAAGAGGGAGAAAGAAAAAAAAATATTGTTTTGTCACTGAGCCCCTGGGCAAGTTTCCACCACAGGCATGCTCTGCTAATTAGCCAATCGTGAATAGTAGCGTGAGCACATTGCTATGAGCTCCATAATGTCGATGCTAGCCAGTATTCCGCTAACCATTCAGGGCTTGGCTCTGTGGCGGAATTAATCTCTCTGTCATACGATATTCCTGTGCCTCTCCGTCTTGCTGTCTATTCCACCCATCAGTCAGGGCCTCAGCTGTCCCACAGTATGAGACAGGGAGCGAGACAGAGAGAGAGAAAAAGAAAGTGAGAAGGGTGTTGGCGGGAATCCGGCATTGCCGCGATGCCAATTACCTCAGAGGCAACGCAGCTCTAAGGAGACGTATTGATTACACAGTTAAGATGTCAGGCCTCTTTCTCTCGAGGCTTCAATTAATGTAGCCCCCCCCCCCCCCCCATCACTCCCCGCTCTCTCTCTCTTATTGTCCCTCGACTGTTTGTGTATTGGTTGGCACCCCCTGTGCGAATGGGACATTGTGCATGCGCTTTGGTAAGTGACAAGGGTTAGCAACACAATCAATGTTATTACTACCGCCGATCCTCGAGCGTACTCCACTCTCTCTCTCACTCTCACTCTCTCTCCGGAGAAAATGAAATCGGATTTGGAATAACGGCGGAGACCCACTATATTGAGATCTAATCAAATCCCAGAACTCCGTCTTGTCCATTGATCAAATTCTCAAAGCGGAATTAAGCGGAGTACTCCTTGTTAGAAGACTGACTGAAGGAAAAACACCCACGTTCGAGGAGGAGACCGAAATGAAGAAAGGAAACACAAGGTGAAGAGAACAAAACATCAAAGAAAATGGATATTTCTCATTATTATTCCAGCGGCATACTCTAACGCAGAAGTGCATCTTGCCTTCCAGACACCAAATATCCTCCTTAATTAAGAACTATGTGTGAATATCGGCACCATCTCGGCTTCATGAGGCTGGCCAATGAATTTCAAAACAGGGTCATTTGTTGTGACATTTCTAAGATTAAACAATGCAAAGCCCAATGCTTGAAAAAACAAACAGGCTTTAATTAAATCCAAGCCACGATCCTTTCACAGCCTTTTATCTGGGGAAAAGCACGCAAGAAGTGACGCATTCATTCCATCCATTCATTCAGATTCACAGTGTCACAAACAGAATGCTCCAGGCATCTCAAATGTTGCTCACCTCAGGTTGGCATACAGTAGATGGCATGGAGTGGTCTGTGTTGCTGCACTAGTAATGAACGTTGTGATATATGATGGACTGGTGAGCTATGAGGGTGTTTGATAAGGCATGTGAAAGATATCGTGAGCTGAATCAGAATCTTGTTGTTTTCCCTCGGAGAACTTCTACTGGACATGTTTACCAACACAGCAAACACTTTTCTCCCTCTGGCTTGCTCATTTACCACCCCCACCCCATACCCCCCCTCTTAAACCCACCACCCACCCCTTTCCACCAACCCCAGTGCTCTGTGCCCATACTCCCTCTCCTAAACCATCTTGGCTGTGCTGCCTTCAACGAAATCCATCCACCAGCCACGAACACCTTTAATTGGGCCTCTCTCAGGGGATCTCCGTTGCCCCGAACCCCTTTAATGAGAGCGCCTCCGTCTGGATTCATTACCACATGCTTGGCCGGCTGCTGTGCTGGGCTTTCTACCCTCCAAACGTGCGCGCACACACACACACACACACACACACACACACACACATACCCTTCACCTCCAGATCAGCCTACCGCATGCCAGCGACGATGAAATGCCTGGCATAGGTCACCCACAATCAAGCAGGGTTGGTTTGTACCAGCACACACACACACACACATCCGCATAGTCATACAGTACATACATGCACACACGTGTGTGTGTGTGTGTGTGTGTGTGTGTGTGTGTGTGTGTGTGTGTGTGTGTGTGTGTTTATGTCCCAGGAGCCTGAGGTTTGGCCTGATCCTTAACTAATGGATGAGCAGAGTGCTTGGGGATATGGGAAGGATTAAGATGCTTGCAGCAAAATCTGCATGTGGAGAGAAATGCACAAACTAGCAACAAACTAGCACCAAGCAAAGCAACACAAGGAACGGTGTAGATCCCACTAGTCATCACTGCCCACTGCAACTTCACTGGGTTCTGGACACGGTACCTTAAGGACAGTTGATTGAATTACGTTATTATCACTGAGTATTGATTTGTGTATTGATCGATGCCTAATTACAGTACCCAAGAGCACATCTGGATGAGCTGACAAATACGCAGACCATTTTCTCTCTCTTTCTCTTAAGCACTCTCTCTGAGATCCTGTGCCATCACTTGCACAAGAATGGCAAAATGAATAAAGTAATGAGCTGCGAAGTTTGGGAGACTAGAGCAAGTAAACAAAAGTAAAGCTCAGCTGAATGCAAATTAGTTAGGATGCATTTCATCTGTAAATGACTGGCAAACAATTGCAATGTAGACTCCTTTAAATTGATAAGCAAGGTCAAAACATTATGAGCTACATGAGCAAAGGCAAAAAAGTTACAGCGATGCTTTTTGAGCAGAATTTTACAGTTTTAGTAGCTTTTGGTGTAAATGTACAAATTGGTACTGGCACATAAACCCAAGTGACACTACCACTATTGTTACTTACATGGGCTTTACAATTAGGTCAGGTAATCTATAAGGGCAAGCAGACATAGTGAGATAAAAATAACATAGAAAGTAAGCCTACAAAAACACCATGTACTGTATGTCAAGCGTTAATTACACACACACACACACAAACACACACACACATGCACACTCATACAAGTTTTGCCTGTGTTGAAACTGTCAGGCAGGGTCTGCGATGCGTCTCATTAAAACAGGCCCCTCGGTCACCAATCAAATAAGGGAATTGACTCTCTGAAATTGTGGGAAGTCGCCATGGTGCCTATCTCCTGCAGCCCTGGTGTGGTAACTATCCCCCCATCTATCTATCTCTCCCTCTCTCTGTATTTCTCTCTCTGTATCTCTCTCTGTCGCTCTCTCTCTCTCTCTCTCTATCTATCTGCCTGTCTCTGTCTATACATATCTACATTTCTCTCACTCAACTATGTATCACATGCTCACTGAAGGGAGACACCCACAGAAGACAACTTTGGGGAATTGGGAACACTTTATTTTGCGGTTCATTTTTTAGTGTATCAACATGTAATATTATGTACTTACACTGCACATACCTAACACTAACCCCGACCCCGTGGTACACTTTAAGTACATAGTGTAACATATTGTTACACATTTTCTTACATTGCACCTACCTGATGTAACAGGGACAGTAAAGTGTTACGGGGAAATTTTAGGAACACCACACACTGACTGGCTGTTGAACAGTGACTATGACAGAGAATATTATTGAAGTTCTCTGCAGGGATAGATTCTGAGTAGATTATTAATGCTTTTGAATATTAGTGCACTTTTTATTAGTAAACTGTCAGATTCAGGTTTTTTGCTGCGTAACATGAAACATGCTAGGAAGCTGCTGAAAAATCTACGGGTTCTGCACGCTCTTCCTAATATCTGTAGTCATGTTTTTACGTGAAGGGGTACAGAGATTTGGAAGGACAGTGCTCAAGTTTAATAGGCCACATAGAGAATGAACCTACACACAGAAATAAGTTACTGCTTGGATAAAATTTAACAGAATTTTTCAGTACAACAATCTGCATTATACTTTATCAGTGTATCAGGGGATCTAGCTTCTATAATCAGCTTTTCTGTAAGTATTCCCTTTACTTTAACTCAAAAGTGTAGACTGATTACTATAGCTAATGGTGTACCACACAAAAGGTGTGGTATTTAAAGCTTTTAATACATCAATCAGTCATTAATCTTGCATTCAATTCAATAAAGGGAGGACCGTCCTCCTCTACTGCCATTCACTCTTATGTTAAAAACAAGTTTCACAACCTGCTTAGGGAGTGTAATGAGACATTGGGGAGGATGTCTTTCGTACAATAATTTCCAATTGTGGTAGCGGTTGTTTTTGGTAGTTTTGATATAGGCAGACAATTTTAGTGGAAACAATATGTTAAAATAGGACTATTATCAGTATTTTGTCAAATTTTGTCAGAAATTTTAAATGTATGTTTTTTTGCTTTTCTTTGAAATTTTAGGGAGGATGACCATCCCTTTCCTCAATGGAGGGGCCTCCTCTGACTCATACCCAAACTTACATAAAGGTTACGGATACAGTTAAAGTATTTGGCAGACAGCAATGAAACATGGGGCCTGGAAAGGACTGAACATAGAGAAGATCAGGTCAAAGCTCTGGCTGATTATTTTCTGACTACAGTAGACTCCACTTTGGGTAAGAAAAAGTCTCCTGACATTAGGTGTATGTAGCCTCTTAGCGGTCACCGTATCGCCGGCGCTACAACTTGCTGTGACTGAAAAAAAAAAAAAAACGTAACTACAACATTACAACATTACTATGTCATACAGAAGGTCTTTAGTAACACATTACAACTTGGTCATTGCCATTCTGGTAACAACTGAGTTATAATAGGGGATACGTCTTAAAGGGTTAAAAACACAAAGCTAAAAGCACTTAGAACTGTGACAATATATGAAATGTAACATCACATTTACACATTGAAATGGTCGATGTTGCATTAGCATTGACAATATTTTTTTCAAAATTCAACTTCAGACTCAGCCTTTGATGAGGTGAAAGCTGAAGAGGTACAGGAACAGGCTGACATTGTGGCTTTGGAGGAAACCAAGTACATTGTCCTGCATTCTTTTTAAATAATCACAATACCGCAATGAGTATTGATGGCATGTGGTTGTGTGTGATTTCCTTCAGACATGACTGGGGCAGATTGGGCAGACTGAAACAGCAGCACTTCAGTGATTGACCTATCATGGGGACTTGACATGACGAATTAAAAAAAAAAAAGAAAGAAAAAAAGCTTCAATAAACCAATGTGTTACAACCGGCAGGCTACTGGTCTAATCTGATTCAATGATTTATGCTAAGCTAATAGCTGAAGCGCTACTGCCAGATTTGGAGATCCTACTGCCAGGCCCAGAGGGCGGTTCTTTCTCTTGTCAGAAGGACATCAATCAACCCTTCTTTTTAAATTTTAATGTCAGCTGCTTTCACTACAATGTCATCAAGTGATTACATTCTGTTCAACAGGGCACTGATAACTGCAAATCATTCAGTCATTCATAATCATTTTCTTTTTGTGTGCTGACACTGAAGTAGAACAGTTTTAGTTATCTTGTTTGGGTGCAATTCACTCTAAAAAAATTGACTCTTTACAAGATGACAGGGTGCGTAAAAACATGTGTTATGCTCAATAAAGTAATATTTTATTTCCTTTAAACACTACACTGCTTCCAATTATGTGCTCATGCCTGTTAGAATGAAATAAAAATATGGCAAACAGAAAACGTGTTGAACAGTGGACATGTTTGATAGACAGGGTCGTCATATTTTTGCTATCAAGTTACTGGCAGAATATGTTCAACACATAAGAATAGAGAGAGGTGTGATTTACGTAATAATTAGGAGGTAATGGGTCTTACAATTACAGTTTATATCTTATTTTTTTAGCAAAATGAATTAAAAGTCACAGATCTCTGTCTACAGTAGTAATATGTGAGAAACAAAAGAAAACTGATGTTACTTCACTCACTTCACATTACTATATGTAAAATTGTTATAAATAGGTCAATATACATATATAATTAAACTAACATCTGATGCACTAAAGGTATCATATGATTAATAACTGTTCTCAGGTACATCAGGTGCCCACATGCTGTTACACAATATACACAGTAATAAGTTGTGTAGGTATGCTTGTGTCTCAGCCTACTGTTTCAACCTCGACAAACTAATACATTATGTCATCACATCATTAGTTGATGTGATGGGAAGAAAACTGTGGAAATAAAAAAGTTACAGAATTAGACAATTCATATACACTCACTGGCCACTTTATTATATTATATAGATACACCTTGCTAGTAAAAGGTTGGACCCCCTTTTGCCTTCAGAACTTCTTTGAGATTTGACATGCTGTGTGTTCAGAGAATGGTATTCTGCATTCTGTGGCTGTAACGACTGGTTATTTGAGTTACTGTTGCCTTTCTATCATCTTGAACCAGTCTGTCCATTGTCCTCTGACCTTTCACTTCAACAAGACATTTTCGTCCAAACAACTGCCGCTCACTGGACATTTTCTCCTCTTTGGACCATTCTCTGCAGACCCTAGAGATTGTTGTGCGTGAAAATTCCAGTAGATCAGCAGTTTCTAAAATACCCTGATCTAATGTAATTATACTCTATAAAGATAGAGCATGGCACAGCAGATCTTAATTTCTGAAATTTTTGTTAAAAAAGTTTTGTTACGGTAATTTGCCAAATGCATTACAAAGCTTAAGCTATGAGGAAGAAGCAAATATGGTGATGTGAACTAAGCTGTTTCACTGTAATATCATAGCAGGAGTGCTTCTAGTGGCTGGGAGTAGGAGGCAGGAGGTGTGTTTGGAAAATCACTGTGTGTGGGCATGTCTCCTTGTATGAGTATGTTACAGCAGCACATCCTCCTATGTTAACACAGCCTGCTCTTGTCACTCTATTAACGCCTTCACTCATTGATCTCACAGACCTCCCGGGAGCTTTGTGTGTGTGTGTGTGTGTGTGTGTGTGTGTGTGTGTGTGTGTGTTTGTGTGCATGTGGGTGTGTGGGTGGTTGTGTGTGTGTCTGTGTCCACACTCCCCCCACGTGTGTATTGGGAGGTAGGGAAAAAAATCACATTTTCTGTCCACCACCTTCACTTCTCTGCTT
>CM050205.1:20102500-20155000 GCA_027475355.1 Coilia nasus
ACCGAGAACCCTCTCCCCTGCACACCATTAGGGCCAGCATCTGCACCCACAGCTGTTGAATTCCTCTGACAATAAGACTTTCATTTGTACTGTATGTTGCGTTTATTTTTGTTTTATGGGGATTTTAAGTGAGTTGGGATTCACAGTAAAAATGTAGCTATAAAAACTTGGCACCCATAGCTCTCCCTCCCTGGACAAAGCCTTTCAGGAGATAATTGTTGGAACTCTATACAAGAACAATCTGTGCCGTCTGGACCAAATCAAATTCTGTCAGTATGTTGTTTCACATTACATTATGTTTCAGTACTGATGAAAACCATTTAATGTGGATTTTAACTGTTTTGGGATTCGCTGTTAAAAAACGGAGCCATAAAGATATCCATAGTTCACCATCCATAGTTCTCCCTGGACATTCTTTTCAGGGGATAATTACATGAACTCTATACAGGAACAATCTGTGCATTCTGAAACATGACAGTATGTTGTCTTCCATTACATCATGTCCCAGTACAGATGTAAACGGCTTGAATGAAGTTTCTGGTTAATAAGCACCAGAGGCCATGCTAAATATCTCATGTTTAGTGCGATCAGTGCTATCATGTGCATCTTGCGATGGGCATTAAATGAAGTGACGTTTAGGGTCTATTAACAGTGGGACCCTGGCAGGGTATTCTAAGTAATTCAGCTAATTTGACATGGCTCAGTGCACACTGGCTTGGACAAGCCTTTGAATGACTCTGACACTGGTACCATTTACCAGGGGTTAAAATGTTTTAAAGGTGTACCTCCATTGTGTTTTCATTAATTTTGCGGTGTTCTCTAGTATTAATAATTGCCCTATGCACTGGTTTTGATGAAAAAATGTTCTAGTGCTTCTGTTTCAGGCTGTTTTAGTTTGGTGGAGGGGGTGGGGCCGGGAGAACGACACGATTTCACCAGAGGCGTGACACGCTCCCTGCAGCTTCCTTTGCCCCACAGTCAACTTGATAGCAGAGTAAGGTAAAGGGGAAAAGTCAACTTGACAGCGCTAAAACTGCACACAGAATGTCTTCGGAGATACAGCCTTACTGTATGTGTTTGATCCTGAATCCGAAGAGGAAGGAGAGATGGCACAAGCACAGTCGCTTCCTCACAGTTTGTCAACGAACGTTTCAGAATGGTAATTGCATGACAAAACAGTGCAAGTGCCTGGCTAAATGCAGTTCAGTCATTCAACTAGCCTGCTAATCTTATGCGAGTCAGTCACAGGCTAACATCATTTAAAGCCCATTTGGTCAGTTTCTCTTATATGCATTTGCACGTCTACGTCATGCTGCAGGCCCTTTTCGCATTGGGTCGTTTTTCCGCCTATTGTCTTCTTTTGACTGATACAGAAAATGGGGATAGAAAAACATTTTGATATGCAGCATGCATATGCAACTCGGGGTGACCTATCATATTTCAAAAGAGCAAGTACTAAATGGTTTCTCGTGGAAGTACACCTTTAAAACATGGATTGTGCAGATTTAAGAAAAGGTTGTGTCCTAAGGTGTAATTCCTTGTAAAGCTATAAATAAAGGTTGTTCTTATGCTACGTGAATGCAAACCACTAAGATTATAATAGAAATGTGTAGTCAAACAAGTAGAAGGCAATTAGAGAGAACAATTAAGCAGCAGCAAGTTAAAACAAGAAGAAATCATGTCGATCCATCAGTCTGGTTGGCAGAGGAGGGATTTTCTTTAATTACAAAAGCAGAAACTAAATCAGTTGCAAATTGTTATTCACATCACAGAGTGCCTTCCTGCCCACATTCTGGGAAACACATGCACCCAACCAGATGCTGGGAAGATAATGAACAAAGCACCTGCCCAATGAGATACTGGCAAAACAATTGTAAAATGTCTATCATGACAGGTGCTGAAAAATAGCACAATGCACAATGCCTATCTTTATCAGAGCAGGCAATACAAAACCTCAACACAACTACATTTTCACCACAGCTCAATTACATTAGTGGGCCACTAAAATCAGGCGTGAAGGATCACTTGACTGAGTTAGTTCCAATGAAGAAGTTAAAATTCCACTATATCAGCTCTCTGGAAATTCTATTTAAATCTTAGTCATGTTTGTATTTGTAGATGTATTATACATGTATGTATTGAATGTGTGATTAAGACTTCTTCTTTAAACTTAAATTCATTAAAGGTAATTGTATGAGTAACTTCTACTGTGTGTAAATTGTATTGTGTGTCGTTGTTTCTTTTTTGCCTTTTGTTATATTATTATGCGTCTGTTATGTATTTACACCTACCCACCTACTGTATGTCTGTGTGTTTGTTCATTGCCTTTGTTATATGTCTGTACTGTTTGAACTCCTCTACTTCAGTGAAATTTTAATGGCAGACTACAGCGAGACTCCACAAGTTTGTGTAAGCAAATGTGGATCTAAGTAAAGAATGAAAGTTAAGAATGAGTATACAATATGTGTATGTAAGCTGGGAACATATGCATGTATACAGCCAGAACTAAGTATATATAGTGTTCAATTAACAGTTCATGTACAAATGAACAGCTATTTGCAGCAGTATGCTGACACTCACCGCAGTGACTGGCACTGGAATTATGCTTTTATTTGACAGTGATCACTGATGTTCTGTCAGTCAAGTAAAGTCATTTTGCGTTAAATCAATCCAAAAAAAAAAAAAAAGAGTTATTTCCAGTACAAGGAAAAATTGATATCAAAAGTGTAGTTCATTTCTTTTTTTGTGGGCTGGCCCTTTAAAGTGCATTGATCGTACAGTAGTTGTAAATGAGGTGCGAGTTATAGGCCTCCCAGCGCACAGAGCCAAATAGGACAGAAGGTGCCATTCCTCACTCCTCACACCTATCAGGCAGTCCGATGTGTGAAGCTTCAAATCTCCATAAAAGTGGGATCAGGTGGTCTGACATTTCTAGCTGAAGCCAGATTCTCGCTGGTGGCGCTGGTCCTCGATGCTGGCGAGGCCGCTGGCTTGCTGTGCTGCTGATTGACCCACAGCTGGGGTTCGCCGAGATGAAGTCCTGATGCTCCGAGTCTCGAGATGCAACAAAACGGGAAAGACTCCAAAACTCAAAGCCGAGCATGGCATCACACCCTAATGTGCGTTACTGCAGTGATATTACAAGTTATTCCCCAAGATGCAATCTGTCCAAACACTTAAGCATTTTGCATACATTTTTGTTCCAGCTATACAGTCCAATTACCTTTTTTTCAAGGTCTTCTCTGATGTTATCTTGCTGTTTTCTCAATTTTCCTTTACTGTTTCCTTGTAAATATTTATCTTCACGAGTACAAATAACTGAATTTTGAAAATTTACTACAAACAAGGCTCTGGAATTTCAGAGATAGAGAGTTGCTGGTTCCAGCCGATGTATAATATTGTCCATGGTGAACAGCACATAAAATCAGATTGGATTGTTTTGTGTATGTCAGTCACTCATCATCCAGTGCATTAAGCTGTGCTACGGCCATTGCGTCATGCCATGGGCCCTATCAGTCTTCAAGGCACGGGTAATCTTGCATGACAGAGCATTGCGTGTCTCCCGCCATTTTAGATTGGGCCATAAAATGGTACTTATATCTATCTCGTTGTGCATCACAGCATCAAGGTCCTACAACCAGTCGTCCCATTTTTATGGAGATTTGATTGTATGTCATGGCAAAACAAGTTAAATATGACAGCAGAGGATCATGCAGCATGGCCTTGAATTTCACCTGGTATCGCCCAACATTTTCAAATAATAGTTTTTGATTGGAGAACCTCAAGACGGACACTGTGGCCAGCCATGAAGCTATAAAGCCTGTGCAATATCACTGATAAAAGCATATGGATGCAGTTCACAAACTATGAGCTTGATATGAGTTTGAAGGTCACAAAAAATATACTTATCTATAACCACCTAAAATATATAATGTAGAACGCTGTGTCTTCAGATTCTAGCAATTAAATATTAGTGACAATAGAATGTTGTTCCACTGATATTTAATTGGCAGGAACTGTCATTTGTATTTTCTATATTTTAAGTCAAATGGAGGGAGAGGTAGGAGAATAAATATAAGTCTGATCTGTCCTTGGGAAAAAAGACTTCCCATGCAGGCTTGATGCAGGCCTAATTCTGATTCAATGAAGTTCTCTAATCACTGATCTGAGCACATGATTAGGTGGTGAGCAAGAAACAAGGAGAGACCTATACGCATACTCTTGCTTCCAGAGAGGGTAATTTGCCCATCAGTACAGTCTGATGCTGTGGCTACACCAGGTGCAGAACTGAGGCAAAGCTAATGTTGTGCAAAATTGTTGTTTAGAAGACTGGTGTTTTATTTTATTATTTGTGCAGTTCTTTATTATCTAGAGTAGCTGGTGGGGTGGTAGATGGTGCGCTCCGTGGTGTGCTGTTGTACATCGCCTCGGGGGGGACATCTCCCAGAACTGAGTTTGTGGAGGTTGGGATGTCTGCATATTACTGTAGCCAGGTAGCATTGTAGCACGTCTTTCACATCAGATTCAGCTGTGGTGGAAGCAGGTGTAGAATTGCCTGAGTATGTAATGTAAGAGTTATGTAATTGGAAGCGACTGTGATATGTTGATAGAGCATCATTCTCTACCTGTACTTAACAGATAATGTTGCATCTCACATAGTCACATGGCGCGCGCGCGCGCGCGTGTGTGTGTGTGTGTGTGTGTGTGTAGGTTTGTGTGCATGTGTGTGTGTGTGTGTCTGTGTGTGTCTGTATGTGTTGGAAAGAGTGTGTGTTTCAAATCAGCCTGTGACATTTTCAGTGTAGGAGACATGCTGACTCTCTCTACTGCAGAAGTCCTTCCCTCCCACCTCCTGTCGTCTCACTGGAGCAAGTCTACTTAATTGAGTTTGCCTTATAAAGAACAGCTCAATGTCATAATCCTGTTATTAAAGACACACACACGCACGCGCACACACACACACACACACACACACACACACACACACACACACCCACACACACACACAGTTTGGAATTCTATCCCTATAGGGTACTCCCATTGACTCCCATTGTAATATAACTAAAGAATGCTAAACTGTGCCCAGACCAAACTCATCCCTAACCCTAATGTGTCAGTATAGCAATGTTTTGCCAATGTTTTATCAGTAACAACAAAATAACCAAGGAAAAAATTGTGGAACACAACTTGATTCCCACAAATCACCCCGTGTCTGGTTTTCCTATCTTTGTGGGAACATTTGCACCCCATACATGTAGGTTTACCTGACTCACGCATACACACACACACACACACACACACACACACACACACACACACACACACACACACACACACACACACACACACACACACCTCTACATGCAGTGACCCACAGCACCTCAACCTGTATTGTCAGATCTTCATTATATGAGTAATACCCACGAGTGAGGCTCGGGTACTGGGCTTATCATGTAGATGTGGGAGTGTTTCAGGCCTGGGCCTGTTTGCTACAGCTCTCTCCCATCATGCTGCTCTCAGATCTGAACCCCACGCCATGCTCATGCTCCATTCTCAATATGAGAGGAGGATAAAACGCTTTTTGCAGATACTAGGCTGACACTTGTGAGTGTACTCAGAGCTCTCATACCACACTTATGGAGTACACATACACAACTATCAGATACACACCCGCATAACGCTTAGATACATACAACCCCCCCCCCCCCACACACACACACACATACACACACACACACACACCTTCGTGCAAGCACAAATACAAACACACAAAGACACACACGTACACACAGACATACAAATAAAACACGCACAACTCACACACTTAAAAGCATGGACATGGGTGTTTGTCATGGGGGGGAGGTTGGAGAGCAGCTATCAGGTGTGGTCATTATCTCAAGTCCTAGTGAGTGATGTACTGTGGTGTGGTGCTGTGGTGAGTGGGCCAGGGGGAGGGGGAGTAATGATGGACCTCTGAATAATGGCAAAAATGAGGACGGCGGCACGTGATATTCCCTGGTCTGAAGTCTGGTTTCCATTGAATTTAATACCAGATCACAAAAGCTGGCAATAGCTCTTTTGTTTTTCGTTCTCTTTCTTTCTTTCTTTCTTTCTTTCTTTCTTTCTTTCTTTCTTTCTTTCTTTCTTTCTTTCTTTCTTTCTTTCTTTCTTTCTTTCTTTCAACCAACATTTCAGCACTGGATTTCAATAAGAAAGTGAATCTCTTTCAAGATTTCACAACAAATAATGTTCTCACGTTTGTAATACTCTTTTTGCTAAAATTATTTACAATGCCCACAGGCTTAAATCCTCTTACTTGCAGCCCCATTCCTGGTGAATCATCTCCAGAGGCCTCCAGTTTGGGTTTACAGGTAATTATTTTCAGTCATTCTGCTTGCAAAGACAGTTTGCTTGAATGCGTGTCAGCATCGTAAAAGTCCTAAACTGAGCCATTAACAGGTAATGGGCTGGAGAAAAGCCGTTTTCCACCATGAGAACGCCTATAAAGTCGCCATCCACGCCCTAATTGAGGTCTTACTGTGATGAATGTCCATGTCTTATCATGCTCCACTTGTAATTGTTTCACGATAGTTTATTGTCCTCGCTTCCGCTCACAATTAAGTCCTTGGAGACACAATAAATAAGACAGGAAGACAGTGGACCGGTCGGGTAATGGGGATTTTCAGTGCCAGGCTTCCAGGGAGCTGACAGTTCTGTTGGGTTTTTCTTTTGCCTTTTTACTTTAAGAGAAGCAATTCCCCAAAAATGTGATATTCTCTTGGTGTTTACATGCTTTCCGCTAAAACACAAGCAAAAACAGAGGAAAAAATGTAGTTTCCTCTCTGATTCTTCCTGAGTTAGAAAAATGCGATGTATGTTTTTACTTGAAGGCGGCCGTTGCACAGCTCTGCTCTTACATGTGAGATTCTAACGTGCGGGATCCGTCTCGTGTCAGGGTGGAGTTAAACGACTGCGACAGAGCATGCAGACTGCCTCTTTTCGCCTCATTAAATTCCTCATAACCAGACTGAAGACGTTAGGCCATCTCATCCGCTATCCTCCTCCTTTCTCGCACTTGGGGACAGAAGACAGACTCCTGCATTTAGCCTGCCCAGGAAGAGGTTCATCCAGCCAGGCTGAAGGGTCCATTACACTCTACTTTACGCAAAACGTCACTGTGGCCAATGGGCAATAAATACAAGAGTAATTCCCTCGAGACCATCCTTGAGATGGAAGTACATGCTCCCCCACACACCCACAGACACATACACAGACACACACACACACACACACACACACACACACACACACACACACACACACACACACACACACACACACCTCACCCACCCCAACCCCTGGCATTATCACTGTCTTTATGTGTACAGCTGTGGGCATTCCAGTTCTGGAATGGCAGCCAAGAAAAACATAAACACCATTTACTCATGGTTGTTAGTACAGTAACTGTGGCAATGATATTAGCAAATGTGCCTGGCTCAGCCAACAACAAAGTGACTTTCTTTAAGATGATAACTTTGCACTGCCTGCTATATGAACAGAACTCTTAACTTGGTCCTATTTATTTTCTTTCTTTCAAGACCCTATCAGACACAAGTTGTTTGTCAGTGGAAAAAGATGCAATTATAATGTTAATTTCCCCACTGTTGACAGGAAAAGGATGATGACTGTGGTGGGGGTGGAAATCACAGGCAGTAAGGGTGATAACAGTATTATACATTATAATTGTGTTTATTTTACATGATCCATACTTAACACAAGCAGTTTGGTAAGGCAAATTGTTTACTTTACAGTGTGATGTTGCGAACTACACTACCAAAAGACACGTTAGTTAGCATGTTAGCAAGCCTTTTGCAGTAGCAACTGTGCTGTTGTGGTTTTACCATGGCTTCCAGGGACAGGGCTTGCTAGTTTTCAAAAACACATTGGTGCTCAAAGTTGTATTTTCCAGTGACAATATTGGGTTAGTGCTTTCTAGTTTAGGGCCAATGAGCGTGAGCCCTCTGACTTCAGCCCTCACAACACTGTGTGAACACTCCTTAACTACGGCTTTCTCTGACAGACGAGACATCCCTTTGGATCCTATTAGTATCCAGTGCATTACTGTTTTGTCTGTGTCCCCCATAGTTCTGTTGGTCTGCTTTTTAGTCACGTTGTATTTCCTTCTAGTGCTGCCAGGTTCAAGTGAGCATCACTTCACAGCACAAAAAAAGAAAGAAAAAAAGAAAATCCAGATACACCCCACCTAACTCTGAGAAGTCTTGTTTTGTTAGAAAGATCTGAAAACGAGAGCAGGGCAGTTAGTCTGAACACCATGGTTTAATCCTGGCTCAGAAGCCAGGGGCCCCAGGGCTACACATGTAGACAAGGGCACGGCTAATGAGAAAAGCTCCGCGCAGTAATTTTGGAGAAGGATTACAGCTGACCCCCACCTCCTCCTCCTGTCCGGGTTGCAGACTTAGACAGGCGAGGAAGAAGAGAGAGAGAGAGAGGAAAGTGTGAGAGAGAAAAAAAGAGAGAGAGAGACAGAGAGATGTACCGTTGTAACAATTGCATTACCTACAACCCTCCCCCTCCTCGACAAATACAGCTTTGCAGAGGAAGCAGGCATGAAGCTAATGAAATCCAATTGGTGTGTGGCTGCTGATCTCTTTGAGCTATTTCTCCTAAATTGAGAGTAAAAAAGGGAATGCTTCAGCGAGGAAACACAAGCTGATGAAATGTGTGCTCCTTTGTGCACCGCAATGCCGGCGTTCACATTTGCTTTTATACACAAAATCTGATAAGCTTCTTTAATCGTGTGAAGTCCCAGCAGTCTCAGACAGAAAATGTTTACCATTTATTTCTCTGTTTACAACTTCTTTCCATATTCATTGGCTGTTTACCTCCTTGCATCTGCCTATTGATTGTTTAATGGTAATTGTGTCTGTGGTCCTTTATTGTGCTTCAGACGGAACATTTTTAGTCTAATACTCTTTCTTATCTGGGTTGTGACCAACAATGTTTTGAACATAACACATTACCATTTACCGTCCTTGCCACATGAAAAAAAGTTTCATCAGCATTGATGATTTCTGTGAAATGTAGGACATATTTGCCTTGAGAATGGTTTCTTTTTTCCCTACATACAAGGCCTTGTGGGAAATTGAACAATGAATGTGTTCATCAAAAAAAATAGAACTCTAGTCATTTTTAACTTTTCCTTCTCTATATATAATTACGTGGCTGTTGCTAGTGCACTGAAAATAAAAAGTACTTTAAAAATCTTTAGACATATAATAAACTTTACTTTAACCTTCTAGTAGTAGTAGAAAATGACTTTGGGCAGCCATTTAAAAACTTTCATGACTGAACAGCATAACAGTGTCTACGAAAAACTAGAAATCACAGGTAATGGTCTGTCACAATACCAGTATGTACACATGTTAAAAGATGTGTTTTAAGACCTAAGTGACAGAGAGGATTCATGGCAAAAAAACCTTGAAAAGGCTGGTAAAGAATAAAATAACTGAGGGTGAAGGCACAACTAGTATACTGTGTTGAACAAAACAAAAGGAAATAGCTTTGGCTCTATGAAGTATAACAACATCCGTCTTTGTATTCAACCGGTGTGGATGTCTGGCTTGGAGCTTACACAGGGGATGATACCTCAACATTTTATTTGACCGGCAGAGCCGGCTGAACCTGTCAAAGGTGATGTATAACAAGACCAAAGTTCACCAGACCGGTGATCTTTTGTGTAAGTGGCAGGGAACCTTTACTTAAAATTCTTGTACTACATCAAGTGCTTTTTAATACTGAAAGTATAGCTTTCTCTGAACAGTCAAATCACAGTACATCAGAAGTCTGACCTTTCAGGTCACATTGCCTTTTATTGTAGTATTACCCCACTGTCTGAAACTGAGTCTTTATCTCCAGACAACTTGTATGTATTGAATGCATTTTATTGAAAGAGCTCCAAATAAGAATAAGGAATTTATTCAGACTTTCCCGTTGTGAATTTTAAAAGTCCATGGAGCTAATGTATTTGGAGCAAACTCATCAATATGAATAGCATGGGAATGCCAGAGATTTATTATCCATATTTATTTGTATTCAGCCAATGACCAACATAGTTCTCCTGTGTAATTTTCCCACTAAACCTCTCTCTAGACAGCATTTACGGAAGTTGCTCAAGCAATACATAGAAATAATTTGTGCCAATAATGGTACCGGCCATCATTGTCCAACCATGCTCATGAGGGTTTATGATGGTGAGGTATTTCAAAAGGAGACAAAACACTCTAAAAAAGAAAGCTTTTTTTTCAAATGACAGCATTGTTTAGAGAAGGAGAAAGAGATAGACGTTCCCTCAAACAGTTACAGTTCTCTCTCTGCAAGATAGAACATACAGTGACAAAAGCTCACAGTACGCCTGACAGAAAACAGGGCTTTTTTTTTCTTCTTTTTTTCTATCTTGACTAATCCCTTTTCATGATAAAGTATGGAGGTCACACATCTCACAGCAAGAGCAAATTTCTCAGCCTCCCTCGCCATCTTACCATACCAGGAGCAGAGAACGCTGTGCGAAAATCTCCAAATTGCTATTGCCATTTTTTTTCCCCGTGCATGAACGCCACAACCACTGCTCTGTCCCCTTGGAAATAGTAGAAGGGAGGAGAGGAAGAGAAATGGCCAGACCCTTCTCTCTTTGGCATCATCTCCTCATTAGCAAAGCAAATTATTGAAGCCGTTTCCTCCTCCTAATCAAATAATTGGTTTGAGAAGATAACGGTGCCCTTTGAAGGATGTTGAACTTGGATGGAGGGTCCACAGAGACAAGGTGATGGTGATGGTGATGGTGATGGTGCCATGCAGCCACGTGATGGTAGCAGGGCAGAGGCAGCCAGGGAGGGGAGGGGGAAGCAGAGAAGCAGGGAGGGGGTGGTGTAGTGGAGATGGAGCTGAAGTTTGCTGTCCTATAACAACTACTCTTAAAAGCAGTCATTACTTCTTTCTCCATACCTGACACACACACACACACACACACACACACACACGCACACACACGCGCACACACACGTGCGCGCACACACACACACACACACACACACACACACACACACACACACACACACACACACACACACACACACACACACACACACACACTCGCCAGCACAGCAAGTCTGTCACCCTGCCTTCAACTCCCCCACTCTCCTCACCAAATGAAAAAAGGCCTGGGACAGTTGCCAGGCTTGTGACGGGATCTTACAGGAGCATGGGTAATTGGTTGATGCTTGGAAAAAAATGTAAGAGCATTAAAATTACGAAAAGAGAGGGGAAAAAAAGACAGAGACGAATAAGACTGATTTTCCACAAGCCGTGCAGACTGTGACTTGGGCAGATTTTCCCTCAGCTGCCAAGGAGGAGTTCAGGGCCTTGGGATTCGGTTCTGATGGAGACAGACAGACAGCTTGTCAGGGCCGCTTTCTGCCTGTCTCTTTGGAATGCTAAACAGAGACGTGGGATCATACATGTCTAGTGGACGTCTGACAAAATAATGTGACTGCAGCATGTTACAGTGCCAACAGGCAGCTGCTAATTACCTGGGTTAAGAGGGGATTGGCATACTGCACTGGTAGAAGGTGTAGATTTCCCTTTCTCTCACTGTGTGTGTGTGTGTGTGTGTGTGTGTGTGTGTGTGTGTGTGTGTCTAAGGCAGAACAGGTGGGATTCCCGCTCTCGTTTCACTGTCACTGCTCTTGAACAAAGCCCCGTGTCCGGATGTCATGGCAAAGTCATAGAGTGTGGCAGAGCAAGTAATTAGAGAGAAGCCTGCCATCCGAGCAATGCAAGCATGCATACGAACACACACACACACACAGATTCACTCACTCACACTCACACACACACACACACACACACAATAAAATCTAACTTTGCAAGACAGGAGAGCCCTGAAAATCTCATCTGAATGGGATTATCGTGGCAATTATTTTCATTTTGCTGGGTGATGAAAGAGGAGATTTTCTTGCTTTCTCAAATGCCACAGCAAAATTATGTGCCTGCCATGTTTTCCAATAAATGTAACTTGACAACACACCACAGGTGTATTGTTTTGGCTTACAGTAAATCAGGTGCATTTCTCTAACTAGCGTTCAGCAGTGTGCACATTCTGCTCATACATTTTGATCAGCTGAATATGCTCCACCCTCCACTTAGTGTGCAAAATATGGCATAAGTGCTGTGTTATTAAGACATGTCTGACATATCAGGATTTGTTTATGACTGAGGTTACACTTGTGTGAATGTCGTTACATCATCCTGCATCCCCAGGTATCAAAGTTCTGTACTATGCATCTGTCAGCAGCATGAGTTCCAGGTTGTTGGATGACTGTGCGCAAGGTTCGCACTGAGTAAGGAGGCTTTCCTGCTGGTTTGCAATGGGAAGCCCCTGGTGCCAACACCACCCATTAGGGTTATGATCCCCTAGACATACATGGCTGGGGTGTAGATGGTGATTATCCATGCTTGCACTGTGCAGGTGTGCTAACATCAGTCAACAGGCCAGCTTGTAGTGGAACACTTGGCAGCTGGCTGCTCGCCTCCTTGGAGTGGAGACTGGTAATGAGTTGGTGTGAATGCATGTCATCACTTAGCAAGGTGAGCTTGGTCATGGTGCTTTTATGTCAGAGCTGCACTGGGCCACTGTCACTCTGTCACACCTGAATTAATGTGTTTGTGCACAAACGTACACACAGGACAGTGAGAGAGAGAGAGAGAGAGAGAGAGAGAGAGAGAGAGAGAGAGAGAGAGGGAGAAACAGAGAGAGAAAGAGAGAGAGAAAGAGAGAGGGTTATGCAGTAGGATTCACTCACACTCCCACACATGCATTGCACACAGTGATTTTCAAAAGCCAAGTCTTTCTCTCTCTGCGCGCACACACATACACACGCACGCACACACACACACACACACACACACACACACACACACACACACACACACACACACAACCAGTAAAAACCATTTCACACTAACCCACCTTAACTCAAGCCCCTTGACGTTTTAAGATTTGCAAAGGGCTCATCAGTCAGATGTCTCTTAAGTGCTAAGCTGCGGTGCTTCCCTGATCTAAGATGGCACATGGTTGCATTATCCTTTCATCTTTAGCTCCCAAAGCCCACATTTGGCAAGTTTGTAGATTGGTCTGCATGTACTGTAGATACATTTTTACCTGGTCCCTGGAGGGATTGACCAGGTATTGCAATGACCCTGTCCGTCTGTGTGTGTGTGTGTGTGTGTGTTTGTGTATGTATGTGTGTGTGTGTGTGTGTGTGTGTGTGCGTGTGCATGTGCGTGTGTGTGTGTGTTTGTGTGTCTGAAATCACAGGGGCCAGGTTGCCATCTCTGATTGCGGTTGTTTTCAACTAGGTAGCACTCCTGAAAAAAGGGTCTTTGCCTTCTCCTCCCACAGGGGTTAATTTGAGATTAACTCACTTGCCCTTTTGTCAGTGTGTGTGACTCACCTGCCTAAATTAGCAGCATGCTTCGCAGCCAGGTCCCACGCAGGTCGGCTGTTGGGTGGAAGCACAGGAAGCAGGAACATGGTCATTGGCCTCGGAAGGAAAGATGGACCAGGTCTGCAGCTTTTAAAGGCACACTCCACTATTTTGGGAAATAGGCTCATTTTCCAACTCCCTTACAGTTAAACAGTTACTTTTTACCCTTTTTGAATCCATTCAGCCAATCCCCAGTTCTGGCAGTAGGATCTCTAGATCTGGCAGTAACACTTTAGCTTAGCCTGGCTTTGCACCAGGCTCGTAGCTTGGTCTGGCAAACCTCCCATAGGCAGGATGTTCCCAAAGGCAGGATCAAAGGGCATCTTTCAAATGCCTCTGTGTACTACTGGATGGAGCTATAACCAATCAGACCACTGAGTCTGATCACGAATGCGTAGCGTTCATTTTTCATTGGTGCCTGATTTTTTTGGGCAAAGAAACAGTCAAGAATAAGCAGATTGGCCAGACTGACTTAAATGTGAAATTCAGTGTAGCATCACAGGCAGTATGGTAGAACCCAGTGTGTCTTTAGCTAACAGCTTAGCATGAATCATTACATCAGAAGATTCTTAGGAGTCCCTGGGTTATCATAATGGGCCTTTGAATACAGAATGAATATTATTAGTGTAGTGTAACGACGACTGCACACATTTAACACCTTCACTATGGACAAACAATCCAATGTAAGTTACATCTTAGGCAGGCAGGCAGGCTCGCACTGTGGTGTATATTACTAACCATGCGCAATTCCACTTTAAAGTACGGTGAGCCTATAAGCCCCATTTTTATAGGCCCCAAAATTTTTTAGCAATGCACCCCTTAACAGGGGTGGGGTGCATGATTTGTAACTGTACACCAGATACTTCCTCTGGTGGGGGAAGCCTATGCCATGCAGCTGTGGCCTAATGATTAGGGAGTTGGCCTTAAGATTGGAGGGTCGCAGGTTCAAATCCTATACCAGTAGGAAGAATGTGGGTGGGGGAGTAAATAACTATTGCAGCCCTTCGATGGCTGAAGTGCCCTTGAGCAAGGCATCTAACCCCACACTGTTCCAGGGACAGTACTCTGCACCTAAAATAACTGTAAGTCGCTCTGGATAAGAGTGTCAGCTAAATGTAATGTAATGTACAACTGTGGTAAGGAATAGCCTCTGTGGTGCAGCACTGGACGGGAACAACCTGTTGAAACGCCCTGGCTGAAAAGGTTCCTGCTACAGGTGAATATGGTTATTGCACTGTCACTCCACCTCACACAACCCACTGGCACCTAAGTCGTGGCCGTATTCCGAGACCAACAATTTCCCCTTCATTCTAGGCGACCCTTTGTCCCTATTGATGTGAATGGGTACCAATCATACAACTATGGAAGACTATCAGGCAGATTTCAGGGATGACTAAGCAGACCTGGACCAGGGAAAGAATGAAATCAGGAAACCTTTTCTTTGTCTGCAGGCTGTACACCATATTTGATCTCTTAAGCAAATGAAATCATTTCCTCTTTGGTTTGACGCATAAGGAATTGAATTCTGACGTGTGTCCTTCTTGCTCAATTGTGTGATTGCACCTTGCTCATTTCATGGTCACAGATGATTGTGAAGTGCTGGGGCACGTCATGAATGTTTTAGTTTCAGTTCTAAGCTGCTGTTGGTGCACTGTGCAGTGATGCATTGCAGAAGAAAAAGTGCAATAAGTAGTAATAAGCTATAGCAATAAGGGATGTGCTTTTTCCTTAATAAGGAAGTATGAAATTAAATCTATGTGGGTTCTTTCAATTACCGCTATGAATGTTGGTCTGTTAAGATCATTTGTATATTGCAGAAAAAATATATATAATACATTTCCACTCTAAAAATAGAGAGAATGGATAGTTAATAACCAATTAAAATGTAATCTGAAGTTATTTTAGTACCATATACTTTTTAAAAACTGCTAGTGTTAAGAACTGAATGGTATTACAAGACAAAAATATTGTATATATGTGTACAGTGTATAGCACAGTGCAATAACATGCAATAAGAAGAGGAAGAAATAAATAGATATTAAAGAAAAATAAAGAATAAAGAAATAAATCCTGTTACAGGGACAAAACCTCTGATAATGATTACTCTTTTTGTACAGTGTTCACTTTATAGTTCATTTCAGTAGCAAATCACAAGTAAAATCTGATTGTCTTTACAAGGAACCTCAGTGCTTGGAACAACTTGAGTAATTTCTCCTGCAATTTAGAGGCCATTATTAGATCAGTAGAAAGAATGGATCTGTTGAAATGTGAGCTGAGCTCGTATGGGGTAGTGAAATTGACCTGTGGCTTCATCAAACTGATAAAATGCTCTTCCTGGATTCTCAGGCCAGACCGGCATCAGATCCTACTGCCTCATGGCAGCACACTTTCAAGGCTCCTGCCCCCTCTAGTGGAATCCGGAATACCAAATTCCATGGCTGTTTTGGACACCGCTCTCCCAGTGCAGACAGAATAGTGCTATATGAGTATGCCAAATCCAATCAAATCAAATCATCAGACTACTGGTTGGAAAAAAGACATAAGGGGGTTCAGTTCACCATGTATGCATTTAAGGAGGGGATAGTGTGTGAGACAGACAGAGAGAGAGAGAGAGAGAGAGAGAGAGACAGACAGACAGAGACAGAGAGAGAGAGAGACACACACAGAGTGAGTGAGAGAGAGAGAGAGAGAGAGAGAGAGAGAGAGAGAGAGAGAGAGAGAGAGAGAGAGAGAGAGAGAGAGAGAGAGAGAGAGACTGTCCTACAGTACAGTGGTGGCTCCATAGAGGAGGTCAGTGATGACCTGCTGAGGCTGAGGCTCTGGGAATAGTGCTGGAAGAAGAGGGACAGATTGTAATCAGCAAGATGAGCCATGACTTTCACAGCAATCAGCACAAGTCAGGAGGATGAATGTATGTGCTGCAGCTGATGGTGGTTGTCTGTGCAGGTGTGAAGGGGGTGTGGTGGGGTGGGGTGGGGTAGGGGGGCACTTGTGAAAAACAGGAATCCAGGCATCTCTTTCCACGAGACAACACCCATCATAGGGCATAGAGTTAGGAGCAATATAAACATAATCATCAACAACAAATAAATCTTGAAAAGGCTAATGACATTTACAACATTGTTTTTTTCTGAAAGGAAATGCTAAAAATGATCGATTCACTGATTCACTGATCGATTCACTGTCTCAAGGGCTGAGCCTCAGCTTTCCATGCTGTTGGCTGAGGCCACAACACAAACCGACCTAGTAGTTTTCAATCCATACTCTCCAAGAACCCAGGATAAACACAGTGAGGTAAAGGAAACTGAAGAGAAAGGCATCCCACCCAGTTTGCAAAAATAAAACACAGTGATAACACTGTATTGCATTGTTCTACATGGTAGCCTGTTGTGGAGATGATCAGAGGTCAAAATTATTTGGACTAAGAGTGACATCTGTTGGCAAAATGCTGTAAGGCTTTTGGCCTGAAGACAATCTGGTTTGACCAGGAGGCATGAATACAGTTGACCCAGTACCCCCCAAAGAGACAAAAATAGCATGGTTGGGGGTACTGACATATTAATGTAATTAATGCAAAATGTAAAAGGTAGTCCCCCCTCGTAAAAGGTAGTACCCCCCAATTATAGAGGGGTAATTCACACTGAATGAACACATTCAGCTGCAAAGTAGACTGAGGCTTAAGGATGTATGTTTGTGAATGAGTTGAACAGAGTATGCATTTTCTTAATTCCCTTCTGACCTAATGATATAAACACTGTTCTGTTTAGTTACATCATTCAGTTCAACAGTTCAACAGGGGATGGTGAAGACCCAGTGTGTCCCCTATATGCATTCAGCAGTGTTTCGGCTATATGCATACAGCAGTGGTGCTCCACCTCTGTTAAAATGATGAGCACTGCTGCTAATCAGATCATGATTGAAGTAGGCTAATGGCTTTCATTTGCACACTACACCCAAAGGCTTATATTTAAGTCTTCATCTGACCATTTCTGAACCCAGAGCTTCCCTGTAGTCACCTTTTATGAGGCCATTTTCAAAGTCTGCCACCGGATTCCCTACCACAGTGTTACCTTTATGGTCCATTATAAACTACGACAGCCATTGAGAGGTAGACTTGCTGCTGTGTTTTGGATTATTGTGCTGCTACAGAACCCAAGTGTGATTTGGCTTGAGATCACAAAATTCCTTATTCCATCGATCACAGCAAGTTTTCCAGGTCCTGAAGCATCCAAGCAACTCCAGACCATCACACTAGCACCACTGTGCATTGTTGACCTTCCTGAAATAAGTTTCTGCAGGTTGGTATGTCTGTAACTGCAAAGTGCCTATATAACAGTTAATGTTTTTCGATCAACAGCACCACAACATTTTAGGGGAAACACTAAGGCCTGAACGTGGACTACATTAGGTCATTATTTCTCCTTGCTAAATTTACAATACCATATGACATGTTACTTCATGGGCATTTTGTCAGGTATCAGCTATTGATTTTAGAGTTCAACTTCAAGCCACTGCACCCTAGCTTCCCCACCCCCAACTCACCCTAGAATCTATATAGAATTTTTATACAAATTATATTACTACTACTACTACTACTACTACTACTACTACTACTATACAATGACTACTACTAGGCCTACTGAAAACAATAAAATAATAATAATATAATTGGAATCAAAGAAAAGTAAACAAATAAATCCGTATAATGTACAGACACCATACAAATAAGATACCCACAAGGAAAATCTGGAGTATGTATTTCAACACTAAATACATACTAACTACTACGAACGGTTCTCTATTCTTTGTGCCGGTCTGTGCGCGCTCCTTTACTACCGCCCCCTGGCTTTCACACGCAAAAGTTAGCAATGCGCGTGCTCAGTTGAGAATGGCGGCTCTTTTGGAATCGCTGCTGCTTGGGAAAGTAGAGCCCGATAAGGCCCTAATTTGGCTAAAATTTGTGCAGGTAAGTGCTGTTTTAAATTTCACATGTAAGGTCTAATATCGTATGTTCTCCGTTACATAAAACTATGCATAGACTCAGATTGTCGAAGTAAGTGTCATGTGTCAACACCGAAACTTAGCAAGAACAAGCTGAGTGGTCCAGTATGATTCATGGAGGTGGCTAGCTGGCTGTCGCTAACTTGTCAACAACGTCGGTCGTTCGTCATGAGTTGCGTTTAAAAGCATCTCTGTATTTCTGGCAAGTTAACATGAACAGTTACATGGCTAGTTACAGTATTGTCTTGTCATGCTACGTAGAGCAGTGGGAGTAGTTATAACATACATTAGCGATATTTACAAAATGATTAGATTGGAGAGTTAGCAGTCATCGCTGCTGCTAGTACTGTAGTCAGCTGCAAGTAACGTTTAGCTTACCTTTGCCATGCTGGTTAATTTCACCATTTCAGTTTTCGCTCGGCGAATAAGCCAATAGCACAGACGCCTCGGGATGTAGTTGTTGTTCAGTACGACAAATCACTGACTGTCATTCTGTTAATTGTCGCGAGTTAGCTGGGATGGCTGTATAAGACTCGGAAGCTGACAGCCTGAAGTAGTACTGTGTTGAAGTATTTGGGCTGTACACGTAGCTTTGGCCAATGGCAACTTGATGCTTTGCTTTGGCACAGAATTAAATGTAAACTTTAAGTTCTTTGGCCTCTCAGAGCTAAGTGTATGTCATGTAGACTTTATTATGCGCTAGAAGAACAATAAATTAAAATTCTTCTCTATGAGGCATAACTTCTTTTTTGTTATGCTGGCTATCTGCAATGAGACAAAATATTTGTCAATAGCAAAATAGTGTTGTTGGCTGTTTGAAAATCTCACATGTCCAAATGACCACAAATGAAATCATTCCTCTGCAGAGTTCAAAAGGCCAGCCAGCATGTGAGCCACTGCAGCAGGTGCAGAGACAGGAGTTTGTGTCGTTCTTGCTGAACTTCTTAAGAGACCAGAGTAGCCACACCCTCACCCATGGCCCAGCCACCCCTGCCAAGACCCCTGTCAGCGCGCGCTCAGCCCATCGCTCCACACGCCCCTCCAGTGAGCGCAGCGGCAGGGGTGGCCGGTCCACTGGAGGTGGCGGTGGCTCACGTGGTACCAGTCGTGTTCAGCTCTTCTCCCCAGCCTCGTCTGTGTCACCGCTGGGGGGAGGGAACCAGTGGGAGGGGGGCTCGATTGTCGCAGCTGCTACCCCCACCCCCACTCCAAGCGGTGGTGAGGTAAGCAGTGTGAGTGGCGTCAGCAGCCCTTCTTTCAACTCCACGTGGAGCCCCGCGGCCCGACCTCCGCAGCCCGACCGCCGCTCCGCCCACCGTTCCAGCCTGGGCGACTTCATGACCCTGTCGCCACCCGAGACGCACCCGCACTCACACTCGCACCCACACAGCCCTGCCCTGGCAACGGGGCAGCCGTCGCATCACCGTGGCAGTGGCCGTAGGCGCAGCGGGGGGTCCAGTGGAGGGGTGAGGGGGATGGGCGGCCGTGGTTTCCAGCAGGATGACACCTCTGCGTCCTGGGACAGGAGCGCCCGGAGGGGGAGGGGAGGGAGAGCCAGTGAGGCGGTGTCACCCCCTACACAGGTGACTCTCAACTTCAACAACTTGGAGGACTTTCCTCCGGTGGGGGCATCCCAGCATGCATCACCTGTGTGAGTGTCTCGAGTATCATCTGTTCACCCACACATGCACCCAGGATATATTCTACAGGAGATATTATCATTTATGGGCAAATGTGTGTACATTACATTAACGTTATCCTAACATTATTATTAAGTTTATCTTCATTTGTCCCAAGTATTTATGCATTTATCTTTATGCAGTACCTACTTGATATAGCTCAACAGTGAACAGGAATTAATAAGCAAACTCAATGCAGAAAGGAGCAGCTTGATACTCAGGGTGATATGAATGTCATATAAATGTTTCTGTCTTTGACCTCCAGCCTGACCAAGCCTTCTCGTCGCATCAACCCCACGCCGGTGAGCTCAGAGCGGCCGCACTCCAGGCCCAGGAGCTGTTTCACCTCCACCCCGCTCAGCAAGCCCTGCAGTCCCCCCGCCATCCCTGAGGGGGCGGTAGTGGTGGGCAGCCCAATGAGCCTGCAGGAGGAGAGGGAGATGCTGAGGAGAGAGAAGTAGGTGGATGGAGGGGGGGGGGGGGTGTAAGTGTGAATAAGAAAGTGTGTAATTGGGTTTATAAGTACAGTCATACCCCCTCTATTGCGGTAGTTACATTCCAGAACCCCTGCAATAGGTGAAAATTTGCAATGTAGCAATACGTCATAGAAAACCACATTATTTTATAGTTTAAGTCTTAAAGAATCCCTTCTACACAGTGTTTTATTACATTTTCTGTATGTACTATTTATTATTTTATTATTTATTATTACTATTAATTATTTCTGCATTTTAATCAATATTTGTGACAGCATAGTTATCATAAATTTTAACATTGTTTTCTTTAGCATGCATAGTGCAGGGTTCCCACGGTCATGGAAATCCTGGAAAAGTCATGGAATTTGAAAATGCAGTTTTCCAGGCCTGAAAAAAAGTCATGGAATTTTGTAAATTCACTGAAAGTGTTGGAAAAGTCATGGAATTTTAGTTTCCTAATGTAACTACAGCGTTCTGTTATCATTAGGCCTTTAGAGTCAACAACAAATGCATTGACAGTATTTTGAATGTTAAACATTTCATATTTAGCCCTTAAAGTATGCTAAATTCTACACACTTAAGGTGCCGTGAAGTCATGGAAAATTCACTTTAGGTCATGAAAAAGTAATGGATAAGTTTAGAAAATTTGTCAGTGAAAAAGAGTGGGAACCCTGATAGTGACATAACATGCAGATATTAATGGAAAAAAATCCACGATGTAGCGGGACTGCGAAAGATGAACCGCGATATAGTGGGGGATAATTGGGGAAAAAGGTGTGAGTCTTTATCATGCCAGGCCGTGAAGAACCACTTTACAGACAAGCAGATAGACAGGTTATTGTTTGTGTACAGTATCTCACAAAAGTGAGTACACCCTTCACAATTCAGCAAAAAATGGACCATATCTTTTCAAGCGACAATACTACACAAATTAAATTTCAATATGTTTTTCAGTAGTCAGTGTGCAGCTTGTGTAGCAGTATTAATTTACTGTCCTCTGAAAACAACTTTACACACAGGCATTATTATGTACATAGCAGGCCACAAAAGTGAGTACACCCCACAGTGAACATGTCTAAATTGTGTCAAAATTGTAATTTTTTTGAGTGAGCACCATTGTTATCTACCACTGCCTTAATATGAAATTCACCAGAGCTGCACAGGTTGTTTTTGTGATCCTTTTCTATTCCTCCATTATGGCATTGTGGACCTGGGAGATGTTAGACACTGGTGCTCCTTCATCTCCTGTTTAAGGATGCCCCATGGGTACTCAATAGGGTTCAGGTCTGGAGACATACTTGGCTACTGCATTACCTTCACTTTCAACTTATTCAGGAAGGCAGTGGTCATCTTGGAGGTGTGTTAGGGGTTGTTATCATGATGAAAAAAACTGTTGTGTGCCAGTTTCTGAATGGGGGGGCATCATGTTCTGCTTCAGAATGCCACAGCACATGTTGCAATCCATGATTCCTTGTGAACTGCAGTTGCCCAGTGCTGGCAGCATTGAAGCAGCCCCAAAGCATGATGCTACCACTACTGGGCTTGATTGTAGGCAAGACACAATTATAATGGTACTGTTAAACAGGCCGCTGCCACAGATGACTGACATCATTTAAGCCAAAAAAAGTTTATTTAAATCTTGTCAGACCACAGGATATGGTTTCAGGAATGCATGCTTTTGGACTGCATGTCTTCAGCAAACGGTTTTCTGGCTTTTTTGTGATCAAGTTTTAAAAGAGGTTGTCATCTGGAAGGACAACCATGAAGACTGAGTTGTTGCACTATGTCCCATATTATTTTAGCTCTGTCAGTCTGACCTCCTACCTCTGCAGCCTCTGCAGCAATGCTGGCTGCACTCATGCATTTAACTTTTGCATCTGACACCGAGTGTGTGGACCCAACTTCTTTGACTGATCCTGTCAATGCCTGTTTTGACAATGCACCCGTTTTGGAAAACCACCTAATGACTTAAGCCATGATGGTGTAGCTCAGTTTGATGGTGTTGCTGATTTTTTGTAGCATAGGCCATCATTCTGTAAAGCAACAATTCCTTTTCTTTTTTGCCATGAGGAGCCATGTTGGTCATCCAGTGGATAGTATGACAGAATTATAGCCAAAACAATAAAATGAATAGCTATAATACATGACACATGAATTTGTATGGTCAAGTTGAGCAGACCAAAACACAAAAATGATAAATAAGACAAGTGGGTTTTAATGGTTGAATGATATGTATAGTTATCATTCAGGGTGTACTCACTTTTGTGGCCTGCTATTTATACAAAAATGCCTGTTTGTAAAGTTGTTTTCAGAGGACAGCAAATTAATACTGGTACACAAGCTGTATATTGAACACTGATCAAGGCTCCCAAGAAGTTTTATTATAACATTTCGGACACTCAGTCCTTCATCACAGTGCAACTGAGCGTCCAAAACGTTGTGCTAATAAAGGTCCTTGGGAGCCTTGATCAGTGTTGCGGACCGTTCTCATTACTTTAATTTTCGTCTGTTTGGTCCAGGACCTGCACTACGGATGTGCGCGCATTGTCGTCTGTGTTTTTGGATTTGATTGATTTACTTCACTAAATACTGTGGCTCATCTGGATGTAAACAGACATTTCACTGGACTGTGTGTTGTGTATCTGGAGTGTATCTTGGGTTGCCTCCCTGCAGGTGTTGTTTTTTTTTCCTGTTCTAATTATAGGAAAACGTTTTTGAGCTCCTGTTTTATTCAGGCATGCATTCTCCTCTGATCCTCTTAGGTCTAAACTTCAGCAGCAGGCGTGCTCTCCTCTGATCCTCTTAGGTCTAAACTTCAGCAGCAGGCATGCATTCTCCTCTGATCCTCTTAGGTCTAAACTTCAGCAGCAGGCATGCATTCTCCTTTGATCCTCTTAGGTCTAAACTTCAGCAGCAGGCGTGCTCTCCTCTGATCCTCTTAGGTCTAAACTTCAGCAGCAGGCATGCATTCTCCTCTGATCCTCTTAGGTCTAAACTTCAGCAGCAGGCGTGCTCTCCTCTGATCCTTTTAGGTCTAAACTTCAGCAGCAGGCGTGCTCTCCTCTGATCCTCTTAGGTCTAAACTTCAGCAGCAGGCATGCATTCTCCTCTGATCCTCTTAGGTCTAAACTTCAGCAGCAGGCATGCATTCTCCTCTGATCCTCTTAGGTCTAAACTTCAGCAGCAGGCATGCATTCTCCTCTGATCCTCTTAGGTCTAAACTTCAGCAGCAGGCGTGCTCTCCTCTGATCCTCTTAGGTCTAAACTTCAGCAGCAGGCGTGCTCTCCTCTGATCCTCTTAGGTCTAAACTTCAGCAGCAGGCGTGCTCTCCTCTGATCCTCTTAGGTCTAAACTTCAGCAGCAGGCGTGCTCTCCTCTGATCCTCTTAGGTCTAAACTTCAGCAGCAGGCGTGCTCTCCTCTGATCCTCTTAGGTCTAAACTTCAGCAGCAGGCGTGCTCTCCTCTGATCCTCTTAGGTCTAAACTTCAGCAGCAGGCGTGCTCTCCTCTGATCCTCTTAGGTCTAAACTTCAGCAGCAGGCGTGCTCTCCTCTGATCCTCTTAGGTCTAAACTTCAGCAGCAGGCATGCATTCTCCTCTGATCCTCTTAGGTCTAAACTTCAGCAGCAGGCATGCATTCTCCTCTGATCCTCTTAGGTCTAAACTTCAGCAGCAGGCGTGCTCTCCTCTGATCCTCTTAGGTCTAAACTTCAGCAGCAGGCGTGCTCTCCTCTGATCCTCTTAGGTCTAAACTTCAGCAGCAGGCGTGCTCTCCTCTGATCCTCTTAGGTCTAAACTTCAGCAGCAGGCGTGCTCTCCTCTGATCCTCTTAGGTCTAAACTTCAGCAGCAGGCGTGCTCTCCTCTGATCCTCTTAGGTCTAAACTTCAGCAGCAGGCGTGCTCTCCTCTGATCCTCTTGGGTCTAAACTTCAGCAGCAGGCGTGCTCTCCTCTGATCCTCTTAGGTCTAAACTTCAGCAGCAGGCGTGCTCTCCTCTGATCCTCTTAGGTCTAAACTTCAGCAGCAGGCGTGCTCTCCTCTGATCCTCTTAGGTCTAAACTTCAGCAGCAGGCGTGCTCTCCTCTGATCCTCTTAGGTCTAAACTTCAGCAGCAGGCGTGCTCTCCTCTGATCCTCTTAGGTCTAAACTTCAGCAGCAGGCGTGCTCTCCTCTGATCCTCTTAGGTCTAAACTTCAGCAGCAGGCATGCTCTCCTCTGATCCTCTTAGGTCTAAACTTCAGCAGCAGGCATGCATTCTCCTCTGATCCTCTTAGGTCTAAACTTCAGCAGCAGGCGTGCTCTCCTCTGATCCTCTTAGGTCTAAACTTCAGCAGCAGGCATGCTCTCCTCTGATCCTCTTAGGTCTAAACTTCAGCAGCAGGCGTGCTCTCCTCTGATCCTCTTAGGTCTAAACTTCAGCAGCAGGCGTGCATTCTCCTCTGATCCTCTTAGGTCTAAACTTCAGCAGCAGGCGTGCATTCTCCTCTGATCCTCTTAGGTCTAAACTTCAGCAGCAGGCATGCATTCTCCTCTGATCCTCTTAGGTCTAAACTTCAGCAGCAGGCGTGCTCTCCTCTGATCCTCTTAGGTCTAAACTTCAGCAGCAGGCATGCATTCTCCTCTGATCCTCTTAGGTCTAAACTTCAGCAGCAGGCATGCATTCTCCTCTGATCCTCTTAGGTCTAAACTTCAGCAGCAGGCATGCATTCTCCTCTGATCCTCTTAGGTCTAAACTTCAGCAGCAGGCGTGCTCTCCTCTGATCCTCTTAGGTCTAAACTTCAGCAGCAGGCGTGCTCTCCTCTGATCCTCTTAGGTCTAAACTTCAGCAGCAGGCGTGCTCTCCTCTGATCCTCTTAGGTCTAAACTTCAGCAGCAGGCGTGCTCTCCTCTGATCCTCTTAGGTCTAAACTTCAGCAGCAGGCGTGCTCTCCTCTGATCCTCTTAGGTCTAAACTTCAGCAGCAGGCGTGCTCTCCTCTGATCCTCTTAGGTCTAAACTTCAGCAGCAGGCGTGCTCTCCTCTGATCCTCTTAGGTCTAAACTTCAGCAGCAGGCATGCTCTCCTCTGATCCTCTTAGGTCTAAACTTCAGCAGCAGGCATGCTCTCCTCTGATCCTCTTAGGTCTAAACTTCAGCAGCAGGCATGCATTCTCCTCTGATCCTCTTAGGTCTAAACTTCAGCAGCAGGCGTGCTCTCCTCTGATCCTCTTAGGTCTAAACTTCAGCAGCAGGCATGCTCTCCTCTGATCCTCTTAGGTCTAAACTTCAGCAGCAGGCGTGCTCTCCTCTGATCCTCTTAGGTCTAAACTTCAGCAGCAGGCGTGCATTCTCCTCTGATCCTCTTAGGTCTAAACTTCAGCAGCAGGCGTGCATTCTCCTCTGATCCTCTTAGGTCTAAACTTCAGCAGCAGGCATGCATTCTCCTCTGATCCTCTTAGGTCTAAACTTCAGCAGCAGGCGTGCTCTCCTCTGATCCTCTTAGGTCTAAACTTCAGCAGCAGGCATGCATTCTCCTCTGATCCTCTTAGGTCTAAACTTCAGCAGCAGGCATGCATTCTCCTCTGATCCTCTTAGGTCTAAACTTCAGCAGCAGGCGTGCTCTCCTCTGATCCTCTTAGGTCTAAACTTCAGCAGCAGGCGTGCTCTCCTCTGATCCTCTTAGGTCTAAACTTCAGCAGCAGGCATGCATTCTCCTCTGATCCTCTTAGGTCTAAACTTCAGCAGCAGGCGTGCTCTCCTCTGATCCTCTTAGGTCTAAACTTCAGCAGCAGGCGTGCTCTCCTCTGAAGCCTGCTCCAGAGCTCTGCACCCCCACCAAACAGGTGCGTCTGGACTCCACTGCACAGGAGGCCCAGGCCCCCAGCCCTGACCCCTCCAAAGTCACCCTGACCGCTGAGCTGGACCTGCTAGCTGAGCTCTACTGCACCTGCATTTCAGGTGCGTGGCCCACAGGGGGGCAAAACCACTGCCAGTGTTCACCAGGTGCCCAGGGCTGTGGTGAATTGATCTTAAAGCAGTCACGTTCTGTTATTGTTTCTTGTCTTGTCTTATTTTTCTGTATGGCCTATATTGTTTCAGTATCATAACCAAATGCAGATATCTGAAACTATTTAGCTTCTGTGTGTGATCTTTGTCTTCCCTGTGTTTGTACTGTAATGAAACCTTTAATGCCATTACATACCTGGTATTCTTGTGGCGTTCGAGAAAGACTGTATGTGTTTGTTTGTTTGTTTGTTTGTTTATTTCCCCCCATTGATTAAAGCGGGCGCCCTCTGTACATGACAGAGTGAAGGCACAGCAAGTCTTAAACTTATTACTTCACCTCAAGTTAGTAATAATGGTTGGGACTCAAAGGTTGTTTTTTCTCCCTTTCAAATGCTGTAGAAAACCTAGTTCCAAATATTTTTCTGGAGCTGTTCTTCGTGCTGCAGCTGCTGACGTGTCGCAGCCCCACAGCCCTGGAGGGAGAGAGAGACAGCCTGTCTCGCAGTGCTGAAGGTGAGACAGGTTGAAGTGTCAACAGTCTTCACTCGCAGTTCACCCAATGCTTCTTTGACTTGGATGCCTGATGGGATGGCTGGTTTAACATGATATAAAATGGGATAAGACAACATATTCACCTGGCGTACATTTTCTTGCTCCCACAACATTTTAGTAGGAGGTGTTTGAATGAGATAATGCCAGCTGCTATGTCATTGTCAGTGAATGACACCCAATCTCGTTTGATGTCATGTTAAATGAGCACTCCACTTTTTTGGGAAATAGGCTCATTTTTGTAACTCCCTTAGAGTTGAACAGTTGAGCTGCATGTTATTGGTGTCATCCCATTTAATGATTTATGCTAAGCTGATAGCTAAAGTTCTACAGCCAGACCCGGAGATCCTACTGCAAGATCTGCAGATCGGCTGAATGGGTTTAAAAATGGTAAAACTCAACGGTTTAACTCTGAGGAAGTTGGAAATTGAGCCTATTTCCCAAAAAAAGTGGAGTGTTCCTTTAAGCCAGCCAGCCTGGCAGGCAGCCAGAGTCAAATAGGTACATTGCTAAGAGAGTCAGTACAAACAAAGTGGCAATGGGTTATGAGTTTATGTCTAGACAACTTTATTTGTGTAGCACATTTAAAAACATTCATCAGACAAAGGTAAAAGAAAATGAACATTAAAACCAGTGAAAGTAATGGAAATTGAATTGAAAAAAGGAAAATATGGACACGTGAAAATATCCCAAATAAATCCAGTCGAATTCCAAAATTAAGAATGAAACATATATGTGAACAGAATAAAATCTAAATAAGGGGATAACTATGCAGATAAAATCTAAAAGTCATTTAAGAGAAATGAGTACTACACAGATCAGTTGGAAAACAGTATTGTCCTGTCTTTTGCCAATCTCAGGCATGAGTGTTGTCTTGGGTGCATGTATGACACCAGTGTTGTGCTAAATGTCACTGCAGACATGTTGGAGAGAGGCTACTTGAAAGACGTCCACAACTGCGTGTACTTTGCCCTGAAAGTCCTGGAGAATCAGTTTGAGTGAGTAATAACAGTTTTACACTTACCACTGACAAGTACCCATAATGTAAAATCTGGCATGACCTGTGATTTTAATGACGCAAAAAATAAATTCAGTACAGTGGTCCCTTGCTATAACGCGGTTCACCTTTCGCGGCCTCGCTGCTTCACGGATTTGTTTTAGTATTGTGTTCTGCGCCCTGATTGGCTATAGGACTGTAGAAAATTGTCAATCAATCCCCTCCGCGTCGTGTCTCCTGTACAGTACAGAATGCGCTCAGCTTGAAGAAGTGTTGTATGTTTGCAAGTTTGAACTTTGAGAGTAGAAGAGAGAGAAATGTGAGAAAATGTCAATGCTTGTCTGAGAAAAGTGTATGAATTGTGTAGTGAGGGGTTTTACAGCCTTAAAACATCGATAATAATTGTAAAAATAAAGCTGACTACTTCGCGGATTTCGCCTATCACGGGTTATTTGTAGAACATAACTCCCGCGAATAACGAGGGACCACTGTATACTGTACGCCTTGTGTTGAGCTATTAATTCTTGGGACACTTGTGAGACGCAGAGATTTGTACTGACAGTCATCATTAATGTTTTTTGTGATGTGTTTCCCAGGCTGGTGTCTCACTTAGACAAGTGCACACTGCGTTTGCTGGCTGAGAATGAGAGGGTGGGCCTGTTCGCTCCCGCGCTGAGAGATCGCTTGGCTCTGGCACAGGACACCAGCACCGCTAAGGTGACTAAGAACTAGGCTAACGAGCGCAGTCAGAGATGGCAACCTGGTCCGCCATATGGGCGGACAGACTCACACACACACACACACACACACACACACACACACACACAGACAGACGGACGGACGGACAGGGTCATTGCAATACCTGGTCAATAACTCCGGGCACCAGGTAAAAATCCTTTTGAGGAGTGAAAATTGTGGTAGCGCGCAAACCCCTACCGAAGACATTGAATATATTGGGTGTACAGTGACTAAAGGCTCGAAACACCAGTTGATCCTGAGGTACACTACTGATAAGGTATCCTGTAAATTTTCACAGAATAACTAGACCCTGCAACTTAGCAAACAAATCCAACAACAGGGCGATTGACTCAGGAAAAAATAGAAAAATAATAAACCTTAAGTGTTGTGGCCTCCCAAATAGTAGTATGGTAGAATACGATTTTTAGTCAGGAAGGCTTCAATCTCTTCTCCCAAACGTCCTCTTCGTAGATGTACAAGTATCTTGGTGTTTCTCAAAATACTGGTGCTCTACAAATGATTGGGATGATTGCCTGCTTGCCTGCAGATGACTGAGACATTCATTTTATGCCTTTTGTACTTTGTACGAGGCCTCTTTACAATACAGTGCATTGGTCGATGTGACACTGGTGTCCACCCATGTGTGTGTCTCCAGGTGTCCTCCTCCCTGCCTTCCTTTATCCACTCAGTGCCTTTCCAGCCCGCCACCGACAACCGCTCCAACTTCAGCAGCGACAAAGCCTTCCACATCTTCAAGAAACAAAGGTGAACTAGATTAGGGCTGGGCGATATGGCTGAAATCTGTATCACGATATAAGTGTTTCATATCGGTCGATATCGATAATTATTGAAACATTGTGTGACCTATTTAAAAGTAACAGGAGGGAAAAATCTATTCATTTTTATTTTTTTAACTTAACCTTCCTCTGACAGGCAATAAGCATTCAGGCAAAATGACTGTCAAAACACGTTCAATGTTACGATCACAATGAAAACTGAGTGATCCGAGAAAGCTCCGGCTGTCTGAACAGTGTGAACACATTAGGATAAGTGGTTTTGATAAAGTGGTATTGTATCATTGAAAATATATCGATATGGCGATATAGTGTCAAATACATATCGATATAAATATTACGATACGATATTACGATAATATCGATATATTGCCCAGCCCTAAACTAGATGAAAAATCTTAGCTCAGTTTCCGTTGCTGTGTGAATAGGGCCTTATTGTGTTAGATGGTGGGATGGGTTATGTTCACAGGCTTTATATAACTATTTTTTTATATTTTTATTTAGCTTAGATTGTAGCTTTATGATTTGTTAAGCTGATAAATGTAAAGGAAATGAAATTTGTAGAGTGTCTTTACTTTTCTGTGGTGGCTATGATCTAAGTGACTGTTATGGTGATGATTCACAATGCAACTTTTAAAGCAATAACGCTTGGCAACAACATTATAGGCTCCTAATGCTATTACTGGGTGACTGTGACAAGTCGACTGCTGAGGATTTAAGCTATCCTAATAAAAATGTCTTGCTCAATATTAGTGGTAAAATGCACGTTCAAGATTCTTTAGTAAGGTTGCTTAGCAACATTGTTCAAAAACGTGTCACCATCACACTTATCACGTATCATCATCCTTGTGAAATCTGATTTTGCTGTTCCACAGGGACATTTTTTATGAGTTGCTGCGAGACTGGGAGGACTTTCATGCCGAGCCTGGGTGGGACTTTGAGACAGCTCTGGGCAGCAGAGTCAGGTGAGTGGCCAGTACACTACATTTGTACTGTTGAGTGTCCAGCACCTTGGAGCACTTTTACATATTCTTTATCCATATTGTAAAAGCTGGTATTACCATTTCAGTGAAGCAAAAAGAAATAAACCTATGTAGGCATTGTGTTGACCTACAGTATGTGTCGGACTGTGGGCAGCTGTAGCCTAATGGTTAGGGAGTTGGTCTTTAGATGGAAAGGTTGCAGGTTCGATTCCTGTACCAGTAAGGCAAGAGGTAGAAAAAGATATTGGTGGGGGAGTGAATAACCAGCTCCCCCCCCCTGCACCCTCATCCATGGCTGAAGTGCTGAAGTGATGTGCAAGGCATCGAATGCCCCGGCCCACTTTGCTCCAGGGCGAATATACCTATTTCAGTGTAAGTCGCTTTTGATAAGAGGCTCTGGTTAAGATGTAATGCGATGTAATAATGTAATGTAATGATCCTTTTCAGGGCGATGGTAAGTCAGCTGAATACTGCGGGGAATCACGCCCACTTTGCCCGGCTCTTCCAGAAGCAGCTTGTCCAGGTGAGGGACAAAAAGCTATCGCCTTGACTCCTTTACTCTTGTTTTTATAACTCTCTTTTTTGCCTATCTTTCTTTTATCATAGTCATTCTCATCACATAGACTCAGGATTGTTTTGTAGACCTCTCTTGCTTTGTAGATCTCTTTTCCATTCACCATGTTATTTTTCCATTTTTATTGCCTTTTTAACTGAAGTGAGGTATACTTAGCTATATATAATTATAAAAAACTTTTTATGGTGTCACCTTTCACTGCTCTGCATTAGGGTTTTTATAGCCAACAAAAACTATAATTTTGTTAACAAAAATAAAAATGACATTTAAAAATAAATATGTTTTTTAAATTAACAATGCAAAACTAACCAAAATGAAACATTATTTTAAATTATCAACTTATTTTTTCAAAGTGTTTTTTTTGTTTTGTTTTGTTACCTTGAATAAACAAGTTCAAAGCGTTTGTCAAATACAGCAAGAAAAGCAGGTTTCTCTGTAATGAAATTCCAGGGTCTATAAATCACAGCTGTCCTAACATCTAAAAAACTAAGACTAAAACTAAATAAAAACTAAACTAAAACTGGCCAGTTCTCAAAGTTAAAAACTAAAATTAAAACTCTGAATGCACTTGTTAGGCAAAAACTGAACTGAAGCTAACAAATGAACTGAAAAACTAATGAATAATGTGAAGCTATAATAGCTCTGCTCTGCATACTTCCTTCTGCTCCTGTGCCAGATGTGTAAAGAGCCCGGGGTGAGGGGCTCCTTCGGCGAGGCCCCAGACGCCGACGTGCTGAGCATCCTGGGAACGGACGGCCTGAGCCGGCTCAAGCGCCTGCAGGAGCGTCTGATCCAGCCGCAGGGCTTCACGGGCCCCTGCCCCCCGCCCTCCTTCCCCGGCTACCAGGAGTTCTTCCGGGACTTCCTGCAGACGGCCAGCTGGTGAGATAACAGCCCACACTTACCCAACCGTCATCTCTAGACACACACACACACACACACACATAACACAACAACCCAACCGACCCACCCACCACCTTTTTACACACACACACACACACACACACACACACACACACACACACACACACACACACACACACACACACACACCACACACCTACACACACACACACACACAGGGGCACACATCCACATACACCCACACACCCATCCATCATCACCAACACCACCACCTCCACCACACAAATGATTGCATCACATCCATCCCACAGGTTAGGTTAAGGTGTCGTTACAGTGACAGAGTGCTGTACTCTTGAGCTCCAGGCGCGTGTGTCTGTGTGTGTCTGTGTGTGTCTGTGTGTGTCTGTGTGTGTGTGTGTGTGTGTGTGTGGTTGCCCAGGAGTTACCATGGCTCCGGGTGGAGTCCAGCAGCCTGGAAGGGAGCTGCTCACCCTGCTCGATACGGACCATTAACATAGTGGATCATTTTGTCTCACTGGGGCTCAGTAACAATAATAAAGTACCTCTGCTAATGATTCACTCACCTTCCTAAAGTTGTTAATGAAAGTCTGGACTACCAGATGAAACACCCATTCTGTTTAACAAAGTGTAAAATTATATTTTGACACTGACAGACACTTTAAACACGTGACTAGGACATGTTTTAGTAGATTTGTAAGTTGGGCTGTCACGATCTTTAACATTACCGGTAGTTCATTCTCTTTTCCACTGTAGTGCAAGCCTAATCTTACTGCATTTTGGTTATTATTGTATTTTTTTTTATTCTGGTTATTATTGTATTTTTTTTTATTCGGCAGATACCAAAGTACAGTGGGTGTAAGGATGGAGAGTTTTTTTTTTTTTTTTTGTCATACACCTTGTTTGTATACAGACAATTATGATCATTATTTAAAATTAAAACGATTATTTTAAAATGATGAGTAATAATTGATATTCGTGACATGCCTCTCCATAAGGCTGTTTAGTTGATCGGAGGCCATCGGTGTGGCATTGAGTTGTGTGTTTGCTGTTGGCAGTTGCCAACTGAACCAGCACCTGAAGGACAGCATGTGCCAGGAGCTGCTGGCTCTGGACGAGGTGTCCATCCTCGGGTCACCAGCAGGGGGCAGCGGTGGCGAAGAGGAGGCAGACGGAGACATGGACCAGCAGGTCAGTCTGGCTAAAGGACTCCCAGTGTGTTCACGTGGACCATTGTGCCAGAGTGTGTTGCCCCTGTTGTAAAAATGATTGTTAGGGAGTTGTCACGGTCAGTCTCGGTCTGGGGAGCAGACGACCAACTGGCCCAACACACACCACACAGGAACCGAGGTAAGTTGGCTTCTCGCGGTGGCTTCTACCAGGGTTAGGTTCACACATGAGAACAGGTTATACCATCACGTCTTTTGCATGCACCCTGGGGCAACCATAGGTGCTAGTTTAGGTGTAACACAGGAGAGGAGCTAGTAGCACTGCATCCATCTTCTGGGATTGTATTACAATGATATAATGTGTGGAGGTGGGTAACCTGCCCATACCACATTTTTTTCCTTCTATTTCCAGCTGGTTGTAATAAGAACTGCATTAGTACAGTTTTCTTGAAGGTGGCTCTGTGGGATGTAACAAGTAAAATGCCCAAAACATCTGCTTACTACTAGATTCGTGTGTTTATGTCTTTGTTGGGTGTTTTTCTTCAACCTCAGCCTAATGTAATGCCTTTTGTAAGTCGCTTTGGATAAAAGCGTCTGCTAAGTGTAATGTAATGTAATGTTACACTTTATGTCCCTTCCTCTCTCTTCCTCTCCCTTCCTGTCCAACTCTCCCCGTCCCAGGATGAGAAGCAGAGGTTCTCCTCTGTGCTCCTGGTGGCTCGTCTGCTGGCCAAGTTCCTGGGTTTCATCTCCTTCCTGCCCTACCACACATCGGATCCCCCATCCAAAGAGATCCGGGAGGCAGCCATTGCACTGCGCAGCAAGGTGTGTGTGCGTGTGTGCGCATGTGCAAGTGTGTGTGTGTGTGTGTGTGTGTGTGTGTTAACCATTTCAAGTCTGTGGCAGTTGGCATGGCAATTAATAGATGGGTTAGATATCATTACTGGCACTGCATTTTGGAATATGTGTTTGGAATTGCTTTAAGTGGCCACAGTGAAAAATGTGACTGTCCATACCCATCTGCCCATCTGCCCATTTGTGTTCTGATGTCCCGCACTGAGTCCATGTAAACTAGCATGGCAGAAGGCGTCCTTGATCACACGCTCCTTCCCTCCAGAGTTCTCCAGTGTTGGACGTCTGCGCAGTATTGCACAGCTGCGTGCGCAGACGCAGGATGGTGTTGACTGTGCCCTGGCTGGTGGAGTTCCTCTCCATGATGGACTACACTGGCCCCTACCTGCCCTGCTTCAGAGCTGCTCTCGGGTTCCTCCTGCATCTTTATAGGTAGACAAACATAATACACACACACAGCTACTCACGAAACTGTCTCTCTGCAGCAGATCATAAGTATGTGAATATTTGTTAGCTGTGTGTTATTGCATTATAATAAATTAAGTATGTTAGCTTACTGAAGTGACTTTGTGTTTATGTGTCACAGGCGAATGCTGCTGGGAAAAGGAACAGAGATGTGTTACCTGAATCAGCTGCTGTTGGTTGCTGTTCTGGGCTGGCTCTTTCAGGTAAGCTTAACCTCCAATTTATCGTGGGTATTGTTATAATGTAACAATTGTGCAATTTAATGTAATGTTGTGTATATAAATGCAATTGCTTTAGGCTACTCAGGATTTGTTTGTAGACGGTATGGTCCTCATAGTATACAGAGGCCTTTGCCTGCTCAGTCCCCTCCTGTTCTCCTCCGTCACAGATCCCCGTGTTTCCAGAGGACCTTGTGTTCAGTGAAGAGCTGGACTTTAGTGAGGACATGTCGGCTGGCTCACAGGGCTTGGTAAGAACCATTCTGTCTTTTAGACGTGATATACATGGCCGTCTACAGATGTTGCCCACACTGGAGCCATATTTCCAATGGCGGCCCATATCACTCAGAGCTGATGCCACACTTCTCTCTTATCTCTACAGGACCCTCTCCCTCTGGTGGACCAGCAGTTGCTCTACACCTGCTGTCCATTCTTAGGTAAGCAGCAGTTCTGTTTTCACCTCCCGCTGACTGTCATCATGGTCTTATTATGGATGATGGCATCCTGGCACCTATTCCGAGACTGTTGCCTTGACTTTAAGTTTCTCTACAATTACTGAAGCAGTGTGTCAGGAATAGTGATCTCCATGGCGATGTGTTGTGATTGACAGGTGAATTCCGGAAGCTGCTGGCTGCCTTTGTGGCAGGTAGCACAGCCAAGAGTGGAGGCCTCATACGCAAGATCACACCCACCTCTGCTGAGCCCAGGGACCCACCCTCCACGCGCTCCCAGCAGAAACTGCAGGTACACAACCTTAATGTGAAACACACTCTCTTTAACCCATCTCCTGTACAGCACCAAACATGTGACTTACTCTGCTAGGACACAATAGGCCAAATTTGGAGATAATCACTGTACCTGTGTGCAAATTAATTACAGGAAGTTGTACAAAATGCATCACTTGTGAATGTTGTAATGGTTTTAACAGCATTCTGACCAGTTAAATTACGCAAGACCACTTTGTTTAAATTATGTTTGTCAGTAAAAGGGTTAGTAAAAGTGAAACTACATCTGTGGTTTTGGCTTGCAATTAAGATCCTGTCCAGAATGTAATGGGTCCTTGCACATGACAAGCTACACCTTTCCATTTCTCAAATTAGGAAAATCTAGCGCTCACAGACAAATAAAGAGACTGCTGCTTTTAAAACCATCGCCTCCATGGCAGGGGGAATAAATTGATTCAATCCTGGCCTATATAAAAAAGAAATATTTCACATCAAGAAGCTTTTTGGGGCACAAAATGGGATTAGACCAGTTTGGGTAAATTGCATTTTGTTTCAGTTAATTTAAACAAGGGTGTAGGCGCTGATTTCAGTCTTACATGTTTTGCACTAATGCTTTCCATAATCAAACCCTGGCATAATAACCATCATTCTTCATTCCAGCAACAACAAAGTATTTTGTCTTGGCTCCACCGAGCTTAGCTCAGTTCACTTTGATGGTGTTGATGCTGTTTCATCATGCTGTTCCTCCCTTCAGATGGAGCTGGAGCAGGCATTCTTCCACAACCAGCCTCCATCTCTCAAGCGCACCGTAGAGTTTGTGGCGGAGCGAGTCAGCTCCAACTGCGTCAAACACATCAAGTGAGTCATGATATCCACACACCTCTTCATGGTCCACAATGAAGGTCAGACAAGTGTGAAAATGTACACTGTTTTATCCTAATAACCATGTTGTTCTAATGTAATATAGTTGCAATAATGTATAATTGCATCGTACGCAATATTGTTGTAATGTACTGTCATGTAATGTTTTGGAATGTGAATTGTAACTGCGTCCATGTAAACATGTCCAGTGAGTCATGATTACCACACTCCTTCATAGTGCACCAGAATGTAATGATGCTTTGTAGGGAACAGGTACTCAGACAAGCGCCGTAATGTAATGAACACTCCACAGGACATTTTGATCTCTGAGGTTTAGGTTGTTCATGGTGAGACTGTATTGTGTGCAGGGCAACTCTGGTGGCAGAGCTGGTGAAGGGTGGTGAGCAGACCCTGAGAGAGGCACTGGGAATCGATGGTGCCAACGTGGTCAAGCTGAATGATGCCATCTGCACCCAGCTGTGTGATAAGGGCATGGAGGCGCTGGCAAGAGCCACCAGGCAAGTGGGGGAAAAAAGCCTGCAGCCAACCTCATACAGTTTACTTGCGTTAGCCACACTCTTAAGCTTAGATTGGCTACACATTTACTTAATGAGTGTGTGTGTGTGTGTGTGTGTGTGTTTTGCGCTCTCTCTCTCCCTCCCTCCCCCCTCCCCTACCCTCTCTTTCTGTGTGTTTGTTGGCTTCTGTGCACATATCTGTGTGTGTGTGTGTGTGTGTGTGTGTGTGTGTGTGTGTATGTGTGTGTCGTAGGTTCTGCAGTGAGAAGGGTCCAGAGGCTGTGAGGGTCCTGTTGCCTGAGGAGACCTCTCCAGCAGTGAGTTAAAACGCAGCTCATCCAATTAATCACCTTAGCGTTATTTAGTCTGTAATTAATTCTTCCATGATATGGGTTTTTAATGGGTATCATTACCATGAATGCTCGCTTGCTGAGCAGATGGCAAATCAACATCTGAATATTTATTGGCTGTTGCTAAGTGAATGTTAATTGGCGCTTACATGGCTGTCATGCTGTCTCATGTGTGGAAACACCCAGTTTGTCTCAACCATTCATTTAGAGAAGCATTTGTCAATGCTTGGAAAAATCGTTACAGCCAACTTTGCATGTGTGTGTCTGTCTGTGCGTGTCTGGGCATGTTTGTATATGTATGTGTCCTTATCCATAACCTTGAGTGTCTCTTTGGATGTCTGTGTGTGTTTATGACTTTCATGTGTGTGTATGTTAATTAAAACACACATGTTGTCCCAGGTCCTGAGCACTTCGGAGAGTATCACCACTCGGCTGGCCACGGAGAAAGCTTGCACCTGGCTCTCGTCCAATATCACAGGTACCTCGTGACATTGGGCCACATACATCCACTTGTGTGTGAGCTGGGAGACAATGAGCTGGACACTTTTGTCCGTTAATCTGGGTGATAATCTGGGTTGAAACATTATGGCATAGAAATACAAAGCAGTGTTTCCCCCAGCGCTTTATACTTAAGGCGGCCACATTAACAACTCACCCATCCCACCTTAACTAAGGTGTTCTAATGGAACACTAACATTGGACTTGGGCTTAAAATTACGGAATAAAAAAAAACGGAATATGTGTGACAATAAACACTTCAAATGCTTTCCAAACAAACACTAAGCAAAAAACTTAAATCAATAATTTTGGAGTAATATCTCTTTACCATAAGCTCCCCCCCCCCCAGACGAGCACCATCTCAGCTAACAAATTCTCTGCTGAAAACACTGCTAAGTAAAGCAATAACACTTTTATTTAGTCTAGTAGAGGGACGTGTTATTGGATGGAGCTGTGTGGTCACTGTGAAGTGAATTGCGTGTAGTTGCTCACTTCTCACCATCTGTTTTCAGCTTTGATCAAGAGGGAGTGGAAGATTGTGTTTGACCGCGTCATGAAGACCCTTCCCAGCCCGCCACCCACGAACCAACAGGGGATGGCAGGGCCCCAGGCTCAAAGCCCCACAGACACGCAGAAAGGTGGCGGGGGTCAGGCCTCAGGGGGCACGGATTGCCCCCCAGATTGCACTCACCAAGCCCCCAGAGCCTCAAATGTCATCACTGAGATAAAGGTGAGCACCTCGCTGTATGATGATGGTTTAGGTGGTTTGAGTGACAGTTAAGCAGTTAGTTAGGTAGCCTCTGTCACACAAAAGGCTCATTCAACTTCATTCAAAAACGTTTGCAGTCAAAACTTGCGTGAGCGAGACGCTTGCAGACAAATCTGACAAACCCTTGCAGCTGCTTTCACACAACTGCAAGGAAGCTAGCTAACACCTCCGTGGTGACGCAACTTTGCCCTGGTTGGTTTAAAGTTCACTGATGTCTGTGCAGGTGCATTGTGCGACACACACACCCCCCCCCCCCCGAACTCTCAGTGGACTTCACTCCCACTCCCTGTCCCTCACACTCAATACATGACATCTGTGTCATCTGCTTCGGAGATCGTGAACGTGCAAGCTCAGTCATGTTGTTGCAGGAAGAAGACTTGTGTTCTAATTCACTGCCACATTTTAAATGCCCACCCCTGTTGCGACCAGCAGTTCTCGTTGACATATGTTGACAGACACAGACAAACGGGTTTGTAAGTCGGATGAGCCTAAAGACTGTATGTAATCCGCAAACTGAAATCACTGTCTGTCTCCGCCTGTCTTCTGTTGCTGTTTTACAAGAACATTATTTAGCCATTTTACTATACTGCTCCTCCAGAATTTTTAATATAGTGTCACCAGTAAAAACAACCTTATTAAAATCTCACACATGGCATCCAAGATTATAATACACCCCCAGCCTGTCAGATGAAAACAAATCAGCTGTCATATGTCTACCACACACAATAGCAAACAGCCCTGACCACCCCCTGAATTAGTTCTTCACACTCCTCGCATCTGGTTGTAGCTGGAAAAAAAGCCAACTTCAAGAAAAGTTGTGTGCCTTCAGCCGTCACTGCACTAAACAAACTTGTGCAACAGGAGCGTGGCATTACATTAAGTACTTCAAATGTTGTATTCGAAAATGTCACTGAAGTACCAGATATACAGTGCTACAATGGATGGGATTAATGTGCTCTCTTACAGGAAGTTTTGAGCATTGCAGTAGGACCCAGGGCTGAGGATGAGGTTGTGACCATCCAGCAGCTACAGTCTCTGCTGGACAGAACGAAAGACACTCTTCAGTGTCGGAAGGTACACTGCATAGTGCACACTGCACACTCAAGCATTTCTATACAAAAAACAGATATTATGTATAACATATACAGTACAGGCCAAAAGTGTGGGCACACCTTCTCATTCAATGTGTTTTCTTTATTTTCATCAATATTTACATTGTAGATTCTCACTGAAAGCATCAAAACTGTGAATGAACACGTGTAAGTTTTTAAGTTAAGTTAAGAGTTATGATCAAAAATGTCAAAATTGGAATTGGAAATCTCGCAATGGTGAAGAATCCTTTAAAAAAAATCCTTAATCCAGATTGTGATCCGGATCACCACCAAAACCTAATCAGTTGTAAGTTAGCAAACTTCTGATCTATCCTGAAAATTTCGTCGAAATCCATCCAGAACTTTCTGAGTTATGCTATTAACAAACAAAAAAACAAACAACTAACTAACGGACAGACAAACAAACAAACCAACGCCTGCAAAAACATAACCTCCTTGGAGGTAATTATGTACTTAACAAAAAAGTGTGAAATAACTTAAAACATTTCTTATATTCTAGTTATGAAAATATAGAAAACGCTTTGAATAAGAAGGTGTGTCCAAACTTTTGGCCTATACTGTACATTTAACTAACTTATCTACAACTGTTTTCCACAATTATGAACCCTGTCTAATTACTTGTGTTTAGCAGAAGGTGGTTATGTGCAGTTGTTGTGTGTTAAGTCTTTTTATCTTTCTGTCTTTGACATTACTTGCCGTTTCATTCTCTCGCGCCTTACGCCTCTCTGTAGTTCCTATCCGTGGTGCCGGAGCAGATGCTGGTGCGATGCACAGTCATGTTGGCCTGCAGGCTCGGTGAGCGTTACAGATTGAAATTGCACTGACATATACTCAGTCTGCAGTCGGTACTCTCACTCACTCCTGTGGGGTTTGTGTTCCATATGGCTCTGTTACTGAGTATTTTCTGTTGCATACAGCTTGGAGGTTTTGCAGTTTTCCAATTTATGGTTAAGATTTACTTGTTCAGTCAGTTGGCACACAGTGACTTCTTTCTTTCTTTCTTTTGTTTCTGCCTGTCTGTGTCTGTCTGTCTTTCTTTCTTTCTGTCTTTCTCTCTCGCTATCTCTCTCTTGCTCTCTCGCTGTGTGTATATATAATTATATATATATATATATATATATATATATATATATATATATATATATATATATATATATATATATATATATATATATGTATGTGTATGTGTATGTGTGTGTGTGTATGCACAGTATCCGGAGAGCTGCCTCTGGCCACCCCTGTGGCGGGTGGGGGCATCCGTGCGCTGCTGGAGCAGCTGGTGTGTCTGTGGGGGGGCAGCGCCCTCCCCTCTGTCCCCCTCCACCTGCTCTTCTCCTCCTCCACCCTCACTGCCACACTCAACAACACACACGCAGATGTGAGTACCAGAGCCCAGACCGCAGGAATTAAAGTGGTGGTGGGTTCGGACGGGAGTGCCGAGGCCTGGATTGCATGCATAAATCAGTGCTCGGTCAAGCATGAGTGCCAAGGCCTGGATTACATGAATAAACCAGTGGTCAGTCTGCTCCTCATCTGCCACTGTCTGCTCTTCACAGGGGACAGTGAACGCAAGCTGCGCACAGTTTTCTGCAGTTATAAAATGTTTTGGAAAAATGTCAATATGACTGAGCATTTCTTAAAGCAGCGCTATGCAACTTTTTGGAGTTAATTAATCATCTTTATAAGTTGGTGGATACTTAAATGAGTCATTACCAGGAGAATCAAGACTTTCTTGACTGCCTCCGCTACAGTATATGTGGACAGAATACCACGCTTACAATATCTTGGTGTCTGTCCCGGCACCCACAGACTCACAAAGTCTCGAATATCGCAGAAGCAGGATCGCGTTAAATTTGGAAGAAATTCTGACTTTACTTACCTCAGTGGACATGACTACTTTCGTATTCGCCAGTTACTCTGATCAGTTGAGTTGAAAACACATGCACAGGGTAAGGGGGAGGGAAACCTTTTTATGAGAGTGTCTCTTTGAGACACCAGGGGGAGCTCCCTTGAGAAAAAAAGCACTCACAGTTGAATGGTGCTACTTTAAAATCAGCTGACCAATGTAAAAAAAGAATATTAAAGATATTTCAAATTTATAGCAAGGTCACTTGTCCCTTTTAACAAATCTGACCCATGCATTGCTGGAGAATTAGTTGAAGCTGTGCTTCCAATTGCTATATTGAGGAGCATTAAAGTGTTTTTCAGTTGTTAAAGCATAATGACTTTATTGATGGGTTTTTAATTGTTGTTCTTTTGTTCTGATATTCTGAGATGCATGGAAACACATCACAGGGACTCCATTATTTTCTTTTCTCATCCCTTTTGTCCTCTCCCCTCCTTTCTGCCATCCCAGAACTGCCATAACTTCAGGGTCTTGGTCAATCTGCTTTTGGAGAAAAGACTTCTAGGAAAGGAGGACATGGTGTCACATTGGAGAAGCTTGCTGGATCTGTCCTGGACCATGGTAACTAACTCCTATTTGGTTGCTTAAAATAAACAGTGTATTTTACAGTTCCTTTTAATGTATCTGCATGTGACAATATGTAACATTATGTACTTACACTGTGCATACCTAACACTAACCTTAATCCTTACCCTATCCCTATGGTACAGCGTAAATACATGATGTTACATGTTGTTACAAAGGTACAAACTTTGTTACCTTGTGCATAATTGTACATATAAATTGTAGAGTAAAATAAAGTGTAACCTAAACAACTATGCGGAATGCATATCAAAACTCCTGTCCTCTGTCAGGAGTCCATCGAGAAGATCCAGGAGCTGTCCATTTCCTCTGTCCCGTCTTCCCCCATCTCGCTGCCAAGTCACAGAGACGCCTTGCAGATCTCCCAGTGAACAGCAGAGGTCGCCATCTCATCAGGGCAACTCACAGGGTTTGCATGCTGACATGCAGCCATTACCAAAGACACTCAAACTCGAGCACAGCCTCCACTGCTATGAAGTACATGTGCTGTAAGCCAATCAGAAGAGCTCAACTTTCTCTTGGGCTCATGTGGTTGGCTGTTTGTTTGGAGTGTGGAAGTCACTTTTCCCTATACTTGGAGGCTCTGCCATTGCTCATGAAATGATGTCATGGGCCTTAATGATGCCATGTCCTTATAGGTTCTCCTCCAGATCTTAGGAGATTGTAACGGCGTTCTGCGGTTGGTTTGAGCCGCTGGCTTGGACTCGCGCTGTCAGTTTTTAAAGTGCCTGTACAACTTTGCAGCCAGTCAGTTTCCTTTCAGTCCAAGTTTTGTACTCTGCTTTTTTCACTACTTTGCTACTTGCTGGATGAATTTAGCCAACCACGCTTATTTTAAACGAAAACATTCTGGCAAGTTCCATAGTTGTGATTCACTCACTGCTCTTCTCCATGACCTTGTGGCCCTGTCCCCCTTCATGTTCCTCTGACATAGTCACAGGGATTGAAGGGAAAACTGAGAGAGAAAATATAATGTGCCATTTGTTAATTCAGTACTTTACATGGACAATCCAGAAGGGGGATTTCGTATATGGGTGAAGAGGAGGGAAAGGATGATTTTTTTAAGGACAGTGTGCTAGTTGGACTAGGCAGTTGAAGAAGGGAAAGGGGCAGAGACTAGACAAATTGAAAAGGTTAAACTTGGAACGAGAACTCTTGATAATAGAATAATCAAGTGTATTGAAAGATAGTTATTTAAGATTATATTTATATGTTAACAGTATGTACTAATTATGTTTGTAATGTCTTGTGGTATACTTTACATTTTATACAAATATTCTACTGTGCTGCTTATGTTAAGTTTGAATGATTCTGTCTCATAAATGTACCTAGATGCATTTGTGATGGACTTAGTTCATGTTGGACTTAAAACTATTTCAAATGTCAGCTGCTTGTAAACTGTTGTCAAGTTTTAGGATGTGTTTCTATACAAAAATAAAAGTATTTTTAAATGTTGAAGCGTGCTTGGCCTTTCTTTGAAGGTAATTTTAATATTATTTAGGCTATTCTCAAAACTGTATCTGTATTGTAGTTGTTCACCATGAGCTTAACTACTGTCCAGAGCATGCAATACAATGCCTATTATAGGCTACAGGCCAGCGCAGCAGTCGAAGTAGAGTGACAAAACAAAAAGTATTTTGCTGTTAGTGAAGACTGTTGATGTTCAAAAAGTGCAGTTTTGGAATAGATTCAAATCCCGGTGTGAAGTTTTGAGATTAGGCTACAGATAGTCTGGATTTAACCCATACGTCCAATAAGTTTACGGTTGGTTTAATTGCCTCGAGTGTTTTTTTTATCAGTACGTGATCAAGAAACGGTCCACAACGAACACGTTTTATCAAGACTGAAAAGAAGGGAGGCATAGTTTACTACTCAAAACAAACTCCCCCAGCACAGCGTGGAAACGCCACTCTCCGCCCTCGCTCGAGAAGTCAGCCTGCCAGCAGGAAGTCTCAACGCACTCAGTCACATTCTCCGTCGTGACCTCGGAGGACATGGGCTAATTTCACCCAGGCGAACTAGCATGAATTACTGGACTAAATCATCGGTTCATCGGCCCCATGCCTTCAGCAAGCAGTCGCAGGCGTGGGAATTGATCAACGAGCGCAGTCCGAGGTTGCCATCAGATCAGCGGCTAGCCGCTGGCTGGAGTCGGCAACATGGCAAACGTTAAAGTGGCTATTCGTGTTCGTCCGCTCAACTCCAGGTAATTTTTAAACAACTTGAGAATTGTATGAATAACATGTATACACTGTCCCTTGAATACACATCTTGTTTAAATATCACCATAAGATCACAAGTGGTTTGCTACACAGTCGGCTACATTGTGCCATCTGTAGCGTTGTGCCATGGTAGGGTTGCTAGGAGAGTGGAAAAGCTTTGACAGCAGAGATTCGCGCCAGGTGTCGCGGGAAAAAAACTCAAGCTTCATTACCATTAGTCTGAACAAAACAGTGCTTTCGGTCATTAACTCGTCACTTTTTTCGATTGGGAACAACCTCCGAGTGCTTGTGGCTGCCCTATGCCTTTGTCTTTGGAAGCGAAGCTGTCACTTTTTGTCAAGTGCATTAACAGAGGTGCGCATATGTCTTACTGCCCAAACCCCCTCCTCCTCCTACATTCACTCCACACATTGTCTAAATTACAACAGCATGTTGCGTACTCTTTAGTCTTTGATGAATTGTATGAGTCTATAGCAGACCACTGACTGAACGTAATGGTGTCACTGGGCTCAGGATGTGGCAATCCTAAATCCTACTTCCTTGTTATATTTAAATCATCTCCCATGGCTTTGCATGACAATTGGTGACTTTACAGTGAACTGTCTGTGTGATACAAATTCACAAAGAGGAGTTCACATGGCTTCATCTCACAAAGGTTACTGCCTATGTTTTTGTTTGAAAAATTACTATTTTTAAAATTATAGTAGGTTAATTTTTTTCATTTACACTGCCCTTTAAGATCTCCCAGAGGAGGGCATGGCGCTTAGGAAACTACAGGCTTGGCTTCAACAAGGGACTGAAGTCTGTGGCTGCTACTGCAAAGTAGGCTATCCCAAAACAATGGAGTAACAACAGGGTTGTGCATGACTGTGGATTGTTCATGTCATCTGTTACAAAATACTTTCCTCTTTCAGCTGAGGGAATCAAATGTTTTGTTTTTTTTTCCCCCCTCCTGGTTTCTTTATTTTTGGTTTTGATTCTTGTGTCGGCACAAGCTAGGCAGGGCTGGTGCCCAGCAGCCTGAGGTTTTGGGCAGGGCCAGTGCCAGAGCTTGTATTTTTAGGGGCTGGCACACACTGGCAGAGTAGGCTATGGCAGCCCATGTGGTGCAGCATGAAGGCTGGCCTCATGTGTGTTGGGAGCTGGGAGGACCATCCACTGAGAAAAGCCCACTCACATATGCTTACCCAACGGTGCCTCAAAATTAGAGCTGCGCAATATTGTAAAAAATGTGAGATATGTGGTAACATTGCTGTATGTTGCGATGACGATATGTTTTGCGACAAATAAACATTTATATTTTAAAATATAGTTTAAACATTTAAATATTTCAGCTTAATCTTCACCGCTACGCCATAGCCAGGGGTAGATATCAAGGGCAATAGGACTGCATTTGATTTCCCAAATATCTTCATATGTGGAGCGTGAAACATCTTACAGTAATGTCCCATTTATTGCAGTTAAGCCATGTTTTGCAATATGTATATCACGATATTGTATATTGTGATATCACAATATTTTCAATATATTGTGCAGCCCTACTTCTCTCACCCAAGGACGTTTCATACACACACACACACACACACACACACGCATAAAGTTCTGCTCTGCACAGCCGCCTGTGATTTCAGTGTCTTGCGTCAGCTGGACCCTAGGAGCCGGCAGCTGAAGAAAACACACAGCTGTCCCCATTTTGCTTGCACTCTTTGGCTTTTTCTTTGCACTTTCTCTCTCTCTCTCTCTCTCTCTCTCTCTCTCTCTCTCTCTCTCTCTCTCTCTCTCTCTCTCTTTCTCTCTCGTTCTCTCCGTCTCTCGCTCTCTTCCCTCCACCACCCTCTCCCTTTCTCTCCCCTCTCTCTCTCTATCTTTCTCTGTCTCTCTCTGATACATTTTCTTACTCGGTCACTCTCTCTCTCTCACACACACACACACACACACACACACACACACACACACACACACACACACGTCTCCCCTCAGCTGTTCCGATCATGTTGGAATGGGTTGCTTGGGTTACAGTGAGAACGGCTTCCTGTCTGCAAAGCGTTTCTGCAGCACAGATGGAAAGAGGCACAAATCATTAAGTTCATTAGTCAAACAGGTACAGTACGTCAGCAGCAGCACCAGCAGACAGTGACATGCTTCTTCAAAATACAGCCGTGGAGCTTTCGTTAAAGCCGAAAGAAAGAAAAAAAATCATGAAAACAATGGCCGCCCTGAGAAGAATCTTTCACAGTCCTGCATATGACTTCACTCAACACTAATCGAGTGTATTAGTTAGTGTTTTATATGCGAGTGATGTGACTCGTGACGATAGAGTATTATTGTTCCTCTCATTTGGCACGGGGCATTAGAATACATCCGTATTCATGAGACTCCCTGCTCATACTGGAAGTCTTTGTTGCAACTGGTTGCAGATTTTCGCTTCACATAGTGGGAAGGTCATGTGGCCTTCATGCTTGTTTCGTTTCTGACCACCCATCCTTAACCCAGTGAGGAAGCCTCTGTGGACTGAGGACTCTCATTTTTGGATTCCTCTTTTATCTGTTGTTGTATTTGCAGTTGTCTGAAGCTTTGTGTGTCGCGTGTGATGATTTTGTGTTTGTGTGGTTGTTTTACCAGTTCCACAATTTCTTTATTGGGAGGATACTTTATTAGTCTCCTCCAGGGAGAAATTTGTCTTGCCGACATTGGAAGTTGCACCAACAGAGTTGCACACAAAGGCACAACATACAGTACAAACATAACATCAGATAAAAAAGACCAAAATGGAGTAGTCACAGGCTTCTATTGGACGTTCTCACTTATTGCCCTAGGCTACCCAAACCATACTACCTCTTCCTCCAGCATCAAGTGATGCATGATGTTTTTAAGGGGGTTCTGTAAAAGACATATCAATGAAGAGTTAACGCGTGTTGCATGTGTTTGTTTTTTACAGGGAAAGCGTGGATGGCGGACGACTGGCGGTACAGGTGGAGGATAAGGTGGTGAGGATAAAGAATATGAAGGTGAGTGACAGGCTCCACATGCGATACAGCACACACCACTAGGGATGCGCCAATACAACCAATGACACAACTGCTTAAATGGCACCATTTGAGCTTTACTACACTAAACACTGTGTTTTTACTTATTTGTATTATATACAAGCCTACTGTACTTTTTGTTGTGTTCATATTATTATGTCTTATGTCGTCATGTCTTCCTGTCTTGTTTATAAGATGTTTAATGTTCACTGTGGGCCTAGGGAGCATTGCAATTTCAAATTCTGTGTGTGCAACCTGTACATATGTTTTTTTGACAATAAAGCTGACTTTGACTTTTTGACTTTGAATACGATACTTTGGATCGGAGGGTCTGGAGCGGAGGCCGTGAGAAACGATTTCTTCCTGGAGGTATAGACTCTGCTGAAGTTTGAAACAAGTGGCTCTGCCTTTACCCAATCACTAACGTCTGGTCGTCACGCATGCAATTAGCCTACCTACGCATGACAATTCAAATGTAGCACAGAAAGTCAACGTCATGGCTCATGAACACACCCTCTGTTCACTGATTGGCTAGGAGTTGCCCAGTCCTCTTACATGCTCCTCAACGGCCTCCGGTCCAGACCATCTGTACTAAACGAAATGAAGTACGAGGGGCGGGTTTACCAGGCTAGCTTAAACAGGAGACACTGCTGTAATCAATTCACCAGTCACTCAGAATGAGTTTGTCTTCAGGAATGCTCTGTGTGCACCAAATAAAGAGTGAGTGAAAGAGAGAGTGACAGACCGAAATAAAGAAAATCTCTGCTGCTATATTTGTGTCTGGCCAAAAGCCTTTGTTTATGTTTTGCACAGGGAGGAGGTCAGTAACAGGGTATCAGAACAACAGGAAGTTTATTGAGGAAAGTGGGCATTTCCTGCCTGATTACACTGTTTGAAGCATGTCTTCACACACACATACACACGCACACGCACAGGCACAATAACATCTAAACAAACACAACTGACAGTGTGTGTAGTTGCATACCTTTGCACACAAGTGCTTTTGGAACCTGCTCTGTAAGATAGCTGTGTGTGTGTGTGTGTGGGTGTGTGTGTGGGTGTCCATACTCATGTGCTTGTCTTTGTGTTTCTCAGCTGTCACAAGTTTGTAGGGTAAGAGTCAGCACTATCCAACTTGCACAATGATGAGCAGCACTTTCATTGGTAGATATAAATGGGAGCCTTTCAAAAATAGCCTTTGTTTAGTTTGTGAGTTTTCATCTGTGGACAAGTTCTAGAATAGAAAACTATTTGTGATACTTCCAGTAAATCCTTTCATTTAGCCACTCTGACCCTCTTCATAATATTTACCTGGAACTGTCAAGCAGTTTAATGAGCACTGAGAAATGTGTCTGATTTCAGACAACTAATAACTGTTAGTTGAACAACACTGATGCTTAATTATTTATGTGACATTTGCCTCACGGTAAAGGATGATTAAGGGCTCTCAATGGTTGTTAGGTATTCTAATGTACATGAACTCAAAGTAGAGAGCAAGAGAAAGGGAGAATGAGAAGGAGAGGGAGATGCTTCAGGCGATGTCCTGTGGGATATGGAGGGAGTATGGATAAAGTCAGAACTTTAGCACAGACTGATCTTCATAGGGATTAGAGAAAGAGAGAAGTTTGCATAAGGGGTTAAGGAGGATAAAAGCTGAATATACAGTGCCTGTTTATATCTCTCCTTCCCCTTTCAGTCCAGACCTCTGTGTTTCGCTTATATGCCAATCACTGTATAGACATGTGTACGTCCTACACATGCACAAACGTTTGCGATCACATGTGTACAAGCACACACACACACACACACACACACACACACACACACACACACACACACACACACACACACACACACACACACACACACACACAGACAGTCTCCTGCTTTATGGGCCCTAAGCACCCTGGACATGCGTTGCTGACAGTGGGAAGCCTGCGCTCTGTGGGCCATTGTGCTGTATGACAGCATGGCTTCAGGGGCTTTGGCACAGAATAAGCTGGAGCTTAGCTCGCTCAATTAGCAGCAAGCAGTGGCCTCCCCCACCCTCACGTGCTCCACTGTCTAAATTACTACGTGTTTTGCAATGTGTTGCCTTTGAGCCTTTGTATTACACTAATATTAATATTACACAGGCTGGGCCAAAATACGGGACATATTTTAAATGATCGTATCTTCTCACATATAAAAATGATAGAGAAATAATGTTTTACCCATAGCACAAGTAACAGCCTGGTAAACCCGCCCCTCGTACTTCATTTTATTTCGTGCAGAGGGTCTGGACCGGAATCTCTTGAGGAGCATTTGGCAAGTCGCAGAAAGTACGATCCAATCAGCGAACAGAGGGTGTGTTCGTTAGCTGTGACATTGACCTTGTGTGCTACATTTGAATTGTAGTGCGTAGGTAGGCTAATTGCATACGTGACGACCAGGCGTTAGCGATTGGGTAAAGGCAGAGGCACTTTTTTTAAAACTTCAGCAGAGTCCACACCTCCAGCAAATCGTTTCTGACGGTCTCTGTTCTAGACCCTCTGCACGAAAATGAAATGAAGTACGAGGGGCGGGTTTACCAGGCTAAGTAACAGTGGCATAAAAAAGGGACAATGTTCTGCATGGCAGTCAATCAAATCATGCTACAGGTATTCAGAGGAGAACAGATTAACCAAGAGCATAACGAAGTACAGTATCAAAGTACATAACAGCACTACCACTATTAAATACCTACGACATGTTTAATTGGGCAGTATGACAACTTTGAAGGTATTTTTCTTAGTTTAATTTCGGCATAGTTACTGCACTTTGCCTTTGTAGTGCAGTCTTGTTTTGTATAACTAGTATACAGCTGGTTGTTTTGATATCACTGCTCTTTCATGATTGGCTCTTGTTAGCAGCTCCACAGTTTTAGTATACACAGAAAGCAGGTTGTCTAACAGCCACAAGGCCCAAAACACAGCTGTGAGACATAAGTGTCGCGAGTGCGGGCTGGCAGCCGGTGCCAGAGCTAACAGATTGGAATGGGCGCTCTGGCGAGGGTTTGTTTTGAGAACACGGTGCTGCACATGGCTGTGTCCAGTCGGCTGTCCCCCGTAGGCGAGTGCAAATGATGTTGAGTGATGAGTGAATGGCTCGTTAAGTAGGGCTCAGGTCAGCACCCAGCAGCAGCAGGGCACAGCATGAATGGAGCACTTGCCTAATGGGGCGAGGTGACTGTACACACACACACACACACACACACACACACACACACACACACACACACACACACACACACACACACACACAAACATTAATACGAACGCAGAATACACACATGCGATACACACACACATTACATTTCACAAACAAGAACACAAACGTTAATACACACACATACATACACACACGCACTACTCACACATATATAGATACATTACACACACATACACACACACATACAAACAAACACACACACGGGCACACTCACACTCAGTCACACAGTTGCCCAGGGTAACAAGTGGCACTGCTTAAGCATGTAGCTATATGCTCCGTCTCTGTGGGGTTTCTAGCATCGCATGGAAACAGCACCGTCAGGTGTGTGTGTGTGTGTGTGTGTGTTTATATCCCACTGTTGTTGTCTCATAAATCACAAATGTTCATGTTCACTCAGCGGTAAAGATAAGGATGAGTGGATAAGTGCTTCTGGAGGGCATGCTTGTTAGCTCACATGCACAGCTACTGAATGCATTGTGGGCTGGGCTCTTTCATCTGATAATGATGTGCTAAATAGGAATCGATACTGTAATTACACATGTGTGTGTATGTCTGTGTGTTGACTGTTCTTATTCATGGCCAAGAGGCATCTCTCAGAGGGGTTGTTTTACATGGAATGATTTACCACATGCAGTGTTTCCATTTCAGTCCAACTGTTTTCTCTCCCTCTCTTTCTCCCTCACTTTCTCTCTGTCTTTCTCTTTCTCTCACTGTTTACTTTCTGCAGCTGGAGGGGAGAGCTGACTCCCGGGAGCGGCTGATGGAGTTTGGCTTTGACTACTGTTACTGGTCCGTGGACCCCGAAGGGCCCAACTACGCGTCCCAGGAGGAGGTGAGCTTTGCCAGAGACAGAGGTGTGGGGTGGAGAGGGTAGAACCCCTGCCAGGGTCGGCCCACGTGCCAACACTCAGTCTGAGATCCACCGAAGCAAACATCTAATGTAATCATCTGATTCGAATGTAGTGTTTACATGAGTTACAAAACTGATACAACACACTTTAATAGCCACTGCACAGGTAGCAGGTTAAGGATGGATGTCTTATCACTTGTTGGACGTGAACATGTCATAGAACCCCGCCAGAAACAATTGGAATAAGCGTATACATGACAGCTGTAACAGACTACACCACCCCCTCCAAAGAATTAATTGGATTTAATCGGATCAGAGACTTTTCTTCCGATCGAGGTGTTTATATGGGCATTTCTATTCTGATTGAGTAGCCATTTTGTTTTCAATTGGATTAAAAGTGTCCATGTACACATAGCTAGTGAGTTCTGTTTATCCAGTGCACCTTTCAGTCCCCTATGATTCTGTTACAGAAATAATAATAATAATAATAATAATAATAATAATTCACCATTTCAATTTATTATTTTTTTAATGAACACGGTAAGTTCTGTGACACCCTAGCAGACAGAAATGTTGTCTCTTTTCTGTCATAATTTGCCAAACGACATTTGTCGCCTGGACTATAAATAACCTTTTGGACCAGTTGGACACTCTGAATGTCCTGCTTGTCTTTTGTGCTTAAAAGCCTCCACATGACGCTGGCTGCCAGCATTTCCAGGCTGTTCCCTCATTCCTTCACAGTCTCGTCACAGCTTCAGCATTTCACCTGTTTGACAGTGTCAGAAGTACAGTAGAGTGACATTCCACCTACACAGAGCCCTTTGTGGCGTCCTGTAGCACATGTCCTCACGGGGTAAAATGCCTGTGGGGTGGTCCTCTCTGCTGTCACGCATGTTTACTCAGACT
>CM050205.1:20160000-20220000 GCA_027475355.1 Coilia nasus
AACACACACACACACACACACACACACACACACACACACACACACACACACACACACACACACACACACACTTTCACCAGACTAGTTTTGCCAAGCAGCTCTGCTCTGCTCCACAGCATGTCTCTCAACACCCCCCACCCCAACCCAACCCAACCCACCGCACCCCACCCTGGTCCCCTACTGCACCCCACCGCACCGCACCCCACCCCACCCCACGCGGTCCCCTACCTCACTCCAGACAGCCGCGCGGCTAAACGACTCTGCAGGCTGCTGAGCTCTCTGTTTTACGAGGCTCAGAGGATGGCCCGCGTGGCCCCAAAGTGCTTTCAGATGGATATGTGTTTCCTGCCTGCGTATTGGCCTTATTGCACCATATTAATCTTGCTATGAGAGTAGGAATGAGGAGAAGTTTGGAGTTTTTTTTTTTTTTTTTTGTCGGTTTTCTGTCATCTTTGTTGTTTACTGATTAATTTACAGGCTTCTGTTCTGTTTGTGACTTCATCTCATGGTCGGTCTCCACTTTCTCCTCACGTTTAGCCCTTTTTTTTCTCTTCTTTAATTTTCCTTTCTTTTTTTTCTTTCTTTCTTTCTTTCTTTTTTTTCTTTCTTTCTTTCTTTCTTTTTTCCTTTCTTCCTTCCTTTCTTCCTTTCTTCCTTCCTTTCTTCCTTCCTTTTTTCCTTCCTCATCCTCTCTCTGTATCCCTTTCTGTGGTGTATGTGTGTCTGCATGTTTAATGTTTTGTGTGCTGGGGGAGTGCAGTCATGGCTAATGTCTGCCTGTGTGTATGTGGATGCAGACAGCTCTCCTGACCTCTGCCCTGTGCATGCAAATCTGACCTACAAATGCTGTGAAAGTATGACGGATGAGCGTATGCTTGAATGCGTGCCAGCAATCCACCCTCGCCCCTGCCTCCCTCGCACACTCACAGCCTTTCATTCCCTCGGACGCTGACTCTTGTATCTTTCTCTTATTCTCCCACACACGCATGTGTTTCCTACAACTCTCGACAGTTTTGCCTAAAGTTGCCTTTGTAGATTTTTCCGTGTCGCCCCATGTTATTCCGCATAATGGAAAGTGTAATAATGTATCACACCCCAAACTCTCTCGTCTCTCGTCCCTCTTCTCTCTTTCCTCTCTCTCTCCACTGAGTTCTCTCTCTTCTTGTTTGTGTTACGCTACCCTTCCCCCCACTTCGCTGTGTTTATGTCCCCTCCTCAAATTTTCTTCGTCTCTCTCTCCTCTCCTCCCCTCCCTCCCTGTGAGCTAAAACAGTTATAAACAGGATCTTTGCTCGGAGCCATCCTCCCGAACTTTATCATAAACACCACAGGAAATGGCGACACACAGAACGGGGGGCCCTCGCCCTAACTCCTGCTTTCGTGGCCCAGGTTAGGCAGTGTGTCCCCATGGTCCCGGCGTCACTGGTGGGTAGCTCTAATCTGTCACAACCCCTAACGCTCAGCAAACAGCTCCAGTGTCCCACCCTGAGCATATTTGTTATTTGAGTCAGGACTGCACGTTCCATATTCCCACAAGAGTATACTGTAGTGTGTATGCAACATGGCATGTGTCTGTGAAGATTCTCATTCTCACGTATAACAAGGTTTATGCAGGAATGAGTGTGGTGAGTTTTAACTGTGTTTAATGAGTCTAATGACGCCAGTGACTTTGAACAGTGTGTTGACGTCCTCGAATGTCTGTTGTGAAAAGCCCAACTCTGGTGTTTTTCTGTTTACCTCCCCTGAGCTGGGAGATGGTGGAGCTGGAGCTGGAGCTGCAGCTGACGTCATGGGCGTGCTTCCCCATTCCCCCCATCCCCTCCTCCTCTAATCCCCCAGCCTTACTGTACGTTCACACCAAAAGCGACCAAAGCGACCAGAGCGACGGAAGTCATTGTTTCTCTATGGAGGGTCGGCGAATTGGGCGAACAAAGCGAATTCGCCGGCAGCGAAGCGAACTGGGCGACCAGAGCGAAAAAGAGAAGTTAAAAGTCAGTTAACTTTATGGTAATGAGCTATGACGCGGTTCGGCGAATACCGCGAATACCAATCGGAATACATTGATTTACCAACGTCCGACAATCAGGTGGGTTCGAGGAAACAAACGGTGTAACTTTAGTACCTAGTTCCTACTTTGTATTAAAAATGGCAGAGAAGCTCATCACAGCAGTGGCAGGCTCTTCGGTTCACTACGACCCAGCCCTGTTTTTCTACAGGGATGCAAACAATTCTAATTAAAAAGTAAATTGATGTACTCAGTCAGCGGCTTAAATAATTCATGAATTACTGTATGAATATGAATATTTTTCAGCTGTCAGTGCATGTAGACATTTTATACTCTTTTATTCCTTTATTAACCAAACATGTCAAAGTTCAAGTACGTCGATGTTTTGCCCTACGCATATACATGTATTGCCGCTTTTACAACTGTTGGTCGGGGAGTTTTTTTTTTGCTGCGGCCCTTTAAATGACTTGAAACGTCATGAGCGAACAAAGCGAACAAAGCGAACTCAACGACGAAGCTTCTTCAGCGACCTCGGCGACCTGGTCGCTTTGGTCGCTTTTGGTGTGAACGTACAGTTAGGGAGCTGTCATCAGGCCTGGGCCCAGGAGGACCGGGGTTGGGTTGGGCTGGGCTGGGCTGGGCTGGGCTGGAAATAGACCAAACTGGACTTAGCCAAGGCTCCCCCGCACCCCTGCATGGCTCCAGTGGACGGGGGGTGTTGTGTGGGGGTGGGGGGTGGATGGGGATGAGGGTACTGACCACATGAGAGGGTCTCTCAGGGCTGCAGCCCACCACAGCTGATGATTACAGGGCTTCTCCTCGCTCAGCCACGAGTGACAACTTACAGCTGCTTAGTGGGGAGGACCTCCAGCTCCAGGACCAGCAGCTCTCACACTCCATCATTCACTCCCCAGCGAGCCAGCGCTTTCTTTCTCTGTCTCTGTCTCTTTCTTTCTCTGTGTCTGTATCTCTCTTTCTCTGTCTCTCTCTCTGTCTCTTTCTTTCTCTGTCTCTGTCTCTGTATCTCTCTTTCTCTGTCTCTGTGTCTGTCTCTGTATCTCTCTTTCTTTCTCTGTCTCTGTATCTCTCTTTCTCTGTCTCTGTCTCTTTCTCTTTCTTTCTCTGTCTCTGTCTCTGTATCTCTCTTTCTCTGTCTCTGTGTCTGTCTCTGTATCTTTCTTTCTCTGTCTCTGTCTCTGTATCTCTCTTTCTCTGTCTCTGTCTCTGTGTCTGTCTCTGTATCTCTCTTTCTCTGTCTCTGTGTCTGTCTCTGTATCTCTCTTTCTTTCTCTGTCTCTGTATCTCTCTTTCTCTGTCTCTGTCTCTGTATCTCTCTTTCTCTGTCTCTGTCTCTGTGTCTGTCTCTGTATCTCTCTTTCTCTGTCTCTGTCTCTGTGTCTGTCTCTGTATCTCTCTTTCTCTGTCTCTGTGTCTGTCTCTGTATCTCTCTTTCTTTCTCTGTCTCTGTATCTCTCTTTCTCTGTCTCTGTCTCTGTATCTCTCTTTCTCTGTCTCTGTCTCTGTGTCTGTCTCTGTATCTCTCTTTCTCTGTCTCTGTGTCTGTCTCTGTATCTCTCTTTCTCTGTCTCTGTGTCTGTCTCTGTATCTCTCTTTCTCTGTCTCTGTGTCTGTCTCTGTATCTCTCTTTCTCTGTCTCTGTGTCTGTGTCTGTCTCTGTATCTCTCTTTCTCTGTCTCTGTGTCTGTCTCTGTATCTCTCTTTCTCTGTCTCTGTGTCTGTCTCTGTATCTCTCTTTCTCTGTCTCTGTGTCTGTCTCTGTATCTCTCTTTCTCTGTCTCTGTGTCTGTCTCTGTATCTCTCTTTCTCTGTCTCTGTGTCTGCGTCTGTCTCTGCCGTCTTCTTCTCTTTCTCGCTCACCCTGTCTCTGTCTCTTCTCCACCAGCCCACACACTGCTCTTATTGCTCTTGTTGCTACACTTCTTTCTCTCTTTCTTTCTTTCTTTCTTTCTTTCTTTCTTTCTTTCTTTCTTTCTTTCTTTCTTTCTTTCTGTCATGCAAAGTTCACAACTCTTTCATGCAAAAAGTATGCATGCACTTTTTTTGTCATGCCTCATTTTTCTCTTTGCACTGATTGCTTCTGGTCTCTGTCTTTTCTCTTGTCCTTCTCCATGCTGCATTTCTCGCTCTCTTCTCCGTGTCCTTTCTTTCTTGTTTGTATGGCGGTTTCAAACATGTTGTAAGTCGCATCGGATAAAAGCGTCTGCTAAGTGTAATGTAATGTAATGTAATGTGATGTTATGCTGTTCGTCATGCCCATGCAGAACTCTTCATAGCTTCTCCATATGTCTCTGTCTGGAGACTCTCCCACACGCTCACACACACACACACACACACACACACACACACACTCTCTGCTGTTCAACCCTGATCACGCAACCTTTCCTTCGCAAATGCTTATTTTCATCCTCTGTATCTTTCCCTCATGTATGACCTCTTTCTCTTTTTCTCCTCTCTTTGTCTCTCTCCTCTCTTTCTCTCCTCTCTTCGTCTCTCTCCTCTCTTTCTCTCCTCTCTTTTTCTCTCTCCTCTCTTTCTCTCTTCTCTTTTTCTCTCTCCCCTCTTTTTCTCTTTCCTCTCTTTGTCTGTCTTTCTCTTATTCTCCTCTCTTTCTCTTTCTCTCCTCTTTTTTTCTCTTCTCTTTGCCTCTCTCTTCTCTTTCTCTCTTCTCTTTCTCTCTCTCCTCTCTTTCTCTCTCTCCTCTCTTTGTCTGTCTTTCTCTAACTCTCCTCTCTTTCTCTCCTCTTTTTCTCTCCTCTCTTTGCCTCTCTCCTCTCTCTCTCTTCTCTTTTTCTCTCTCCTCTCTTTCTCTCTCTCCTCTCTTTGTCTGTCTTTCTCTTTCTATCCTCTCTTTCTCTCCTCTCTTTTTCTCTCTCTGGGTGTCCTCCCTCATGCTCATATGCAGCCTCTCCAGGCTGACCCAGTTATCAGCTGTCCATCTTTGACCCTGGTCACTAGGGGCTCCCTCCCTCCCTCCCCCCCCACCCCCCCCCCCCCCCCTCTCTCTCCCGCTCTCTCCCTCTCCCTCTCTCTCTCTCTCTCCCTCTCACTCTCTCTCTCTCTCTCCCTCTCTCCCTGGCTCTGTCTCGCTCTCTCCAAAAGTAGGCCGATAGCTTTGACCTTCATTTCCCGGCCAGAATGAAACCCATATTCGGCTTTCCTCTCTCTCATTGTGAAGCGTGTTTGTTTTTCCTTTTTTGGGCGCAGGAAAAAACAAATGACCAAACCTTTTGTCTGGGTTTAATCTTCTTAGTTTCCTCCGGGTACTTTTAAAAATACACACACATACACACACACACACACTGCCACACACACACACAGAGGCACAAAGGCACGTGCTGACCAACTCACACCTGTGCACGCAGACTTCTACAGACACCCCCAGGAGTGGAAACACAACGATGAAGCCTTAAGTACATACAGTACACACCCTATATTCAAACTTGAGAAAACATAACACGTGTGGGCATGACCACACACACTATCACACACACACGCACACGCACACACACACACACACACACACACACACACACACACACATTTAATTGCTTTTATTTGGATCTGAAAAACATGCAAGGGACACAATATCCACATTCTTTGGGAGTCGTGGACCAGGTGACAGGTCACACACACACACACACACACACACACACACACACACACACACACACACACACACACACACACACACATACACACACACACATGCATCCTCTTACATGCACACACAAAAAAAATCCTCACACATGCACATCCAAAACCTAAAGATGCATATGCTAGCATACAGAGACCCCCAACATACACAACATACTTTCATTAACATGTAGTCACACATATGCATTTGTGCACTCCCATCATCCGGTTCAGCAGACCATTGCAGTGTTTGTGTGTCACTCAAGCTGTCCCACTGTGAGTGCACTCCTTCTCTCCCTGCATATGTCCTGCACGCTGCTGTCCCACTGTGAGTGCACTCCTTCTCTCCCTGCATATGTCCTGCACGCTGCTGTCCCACTGTGAGTGCACCCCTTCTCTGCCTGCGTATGTCCAGCATGCTGCTGTCCCACTGTGAGTGCACCCCTTCTCTGCCTGCGTATGTCCAGCATGCTGCTGTCCCACTGTGAGTGCACTCCTTCTCTGCCTGCGTATGTCCAGCACGCTGCTGTCCCACTGTGAGTGCACCCCTTCTCTGCCTGCGTATGTCCTGCACGCTGCTGTCCCACTGTGAGTGCACCCCTTCTCTGCCTGCGTATGTCCTGCATGCTGTCCCACTGTGAGTGCACCCCTTCTAAGCCTGCGTATGTCCTGCACGCTGCTGTCCCACTGTGACTGCACCCCTTCTCTGCCTGCGTATGTCCTGCACGCTGGTGCCTATGCAGGGAAAGTAGGTTGGGAACTGCAGTGAAAGGCCATTGTTGCCCTCGTCATACCCAAGCGTGTGTTTCACTTCTCCTACACAATGGCAAGCCAATCCAGCCCCACCCCCCACCCCCTTCCCCACCCCCCCCCCCCTTCCCCACCCCCACCCATCTTTTTGTTTGTTTTTTTTTTTTTTAAACAAGCAGCTCTTGCTCCAAATTAATAACTCACACCATGCTGATGGGAAACAAACAGCGGAAATGTGTGTGTGTGCGTGTGTGTGTGTGTGTGTGTGTGTGTGTGCACGCATGCGTGTGTGTGTGAGGGGGGTTGTAAGCGGAAGGGTGGCGTGATGTTACCTACCCCAAACACTTGGCACCTCTATTTGGGTGAAGCATTTCAGAGCTGTATGAAAGCTTTTGCCAGTCAGTTATGTGGTTGCGGTTTGTTTGCTCTTTGTGAGTGTTTTGGGCATGTTTTGTTTAGGTATGTTTGTGTTTGGGATTGTTTGAGAGAAGGACCACTCAGAGTGAATGTGCACAGGCATGTTGTCTCGTCAGTGTTTACCTACTCCGGGTTTTGCAGATGCAAGAGAATTTGTGTGCATGCATATGAATAGAGACTCCATCCTGCGTACATGGGGCAGACAAATCTGTGGATGTGGTCGTACATATGTTGTGTGTGTGATGTGCATATGTAAGTTTGTGTTTGTCTATGCATTTTATGCATGTTTTTTGTACATTTGCGTGGTAGTCTCTCTGGGAGTCATTATGTGTGTGCATGCAGATGTGTTAGGCCATCCTTAAAATTATTCTTGTTTGCTGTAACCCGACCGACTAAGTGAAATTGGGCCTGACACATTGTTTTTTTTTTGTGCCGACTTGCTGACTACAATATTGTAATGCAACCGAATTAATTGTTTTGTTTTTTTTTTTACCACAAATTGCCCCTATTTTTCTTAAAACAATAACCATCCTTTTAGGCAAATTTGATTTAAAAAAAAGACGTTTGACACATAACCTGCAACCGGATCAGAATTTTGGACAGGTGGGCAGAGACATAGCAGGTTGTCATGCAAAGCAGTAAGGCACTAGTGGCAACATTAAAGAGTGCCGCAACTCTTTGTATCACTTTGGTGTCATGCAAGCAGGATCAAGTTTCCACAAGTTCTGATGCTAGGCAGTTATATTTCACAGACTACTAGACGAGGAGAGGGGGAAAACTTTGAAGTAAATTGCAGCCAAGGGTAGGTAACTTAACATTGCATCGTGCATGCTTTAGGACTTTAGGGGTCTGTGTAGGGGCACTCACACACCGACCCACCAGTCTATGCAAAATTATTATTTCTTTAAAGACTAAAAAAATATATCATCCGACCTACCGACCCATTTTTTTCCTGATTCTGATGCTACGACAAAGAAACCTTTCTCCTTATTTCTAAGGATTACCTTAGTGCCTGCATGTACGGTCATCTGTCTGTATGTCTGTGTATGGTGTGCGTGTGTCCGTTTTCGTGTGTGTGTGTGTGTGTGTGTGTGTGTGTGTTTGTGTGTGTGTGTGTTTGTGTGTGTGTGTGTGTGTGTGTGTGTGTGTGTGTATGTGTCTGTGTGTGTCTGTGTATGGTGTGCGTGTGTCCGTTTTCGTGCGTGTGTCCGTTTTCGTGTGTGTGTGTGTGTGTGTGTGTGTGTGTGTGTGTGTGTATAGTGGAAGCTGCTGTGCCCCATTGTGTCCAGGCAGGAAGAAGTGCCTGCAGAGGGTGCTGGTGGAGGGCTGAAGGCTGGCTGATTTAGGATCTCTTTAACAAGGCACACATTGATTCTCCAGCCCCAAGGAGGCAGGCTCTTCCCAATTAACCCAGAGGATGTTGGTGGCGGCGGCGGCGGTGGCTCTGTGCTTTGTGTGTGTGGGCGATCCTGGGCTCCCCACTGTCGGCACGCCCGATTGGGCCTTGCAGAGGACACATGTGGGGGGCAGTCTCTGGTAGTCATCACTTGTGGAAGGGTGGCTCCACGCTTAAGTGCCCAGGGCAGTTGTGTGCAAAGCTACACATCAGAGTGAAAAAGAGAGGGAGACAAATAGGAGAGAGAGAGAGAGAGAGAGAGAGAGAGAGAGAGAGAGAGAGAGAGAGAGAGAGAGAGAAAGAGGGGCAGAGTGGACAGAGAGTAGGGCAGAGAGGAAAGAAGACAGACAAAGACTGAGAGAAAGAAAGACAGCGAACTAAAGACAGAGTGGAGGAGAGAGAGGAAGAGACCGAGAGGAAGAGAGAGCAGAAGACAAAGAGAGAGGAAGACTGAGAGAAAGACAGAGAGCGAAAAATAGAGAGAGGAAGACAGTGTGTTAGGGGGTCAGACAGGGCCTTCAGTACTAACAGCCATGAGAGGTCTGTTAGTCTTACACACTACCCAGGGTGTAGCTCCCCATGCTAGACATGATTGCAGTGCCTTTGAATGGGGTGTGTGTCTTGACCATCGGCAACCAAGTGTGCTGAGGCATTGCTGCTTACCTCGCCCTTTCTGCCAGTTGCCCTTCCCTAAAACAAAGTTGCTCTGTGTAGCTGTGGGGGTGTTGTTCCTCTTCAAAGAGGAACTGCTCGAGTTTCGCTCTTCTTTTGTTTTCCCCACAATGGATGGAATGAGAACTATTTGTCAGGATGAACTGGACATTTAGCCCACTTTTGAATGGCCTACTTCTATTACAGTTCAAACCAAAGGTGGGAGGGGTGGCGGGTACTTTCGCACATTTGCTTTGTTATATATGTACACTAATAACCCTTCTTATTTGAGAGCAGCATAAGGGATCTTTGGTTGCAGGTTACCGACCTGGTATGTTAAGTCTATGGACCACATGATGCAGAACTGATCCTTTACAAATCATCACACAAACGGTGTCAGTACACAGTGTCAGTACACAGCTATGCAGAAAGCAAATGTGTTTTGCCTTTTGCATGACATTTACACTTTTGTAATCTCTCAATTTTGCCTTGAGTATTATGCTATGCTATATTACTATGGTGTATAGCCTGCGAGCACATAGAGTGCGACCACACAGAGTTAAATTCAGCTTGGCTGTTCGGTTACTCTTTTAACTTTCCCCTCTCTCAATGATCCTTGGTTACCTATTAGTCACCGTCTATAGGTCTTCAGCATAGCATATATAGCATACATTACAAGTGTGGATCTGACTGATTTACGGTAGTGATATAGATGTAGCTGTCAGCCACCACGACAACTCTTACTGATAATAAAGCCTGTGATGTTATCTATACCACCTCCTGTGTGTGTGAGAGTGTGTGTGTGTGAGAGAGAGAGAGAGAGAGACAGATCGTGAGAGGGAGGGAGGGAAAGAGTGTGTCACTGATGCCCATGACTCCACCCGTACCTGCTGGAGGTCAGAGGTTAATCCTGATACCGGACATCTGTGAGAGAATCCGTGTGGGTTGGCCTTGTGCTTGACGGGCTACCGTGTTTGTTTGTCGGTAAAGTCATGAAACAAGTCCATTCTCTGTCCCTTCTCTGTTGTGTCAATATTGATCTTTCGACTGGTACCATTCCCGCTGTTAGAGTCCGTTAACGATTAAACTTGTTCAGGTAATCTCAGTGGAGTCACTCCTGGTCACACATCCTGAACATTCACTTTATTGCTTTTGAGTTTTATGGTCATCTCCTAAGAATGTTTTTTACTCTCTTTTCTCTTATTAAAGGTCTCCTAGTCTGAATGTCATAAAAAAGCTTTTTATTAAGTGTCATAAGGGGACGCAACATTTTAAGTATTTCAAAGGCACTTCTCATGAGAATTTGGAACAGCAATAGCCTTGATGTGTAGAATAGCCTGTGTGGGCTGTTCCAAAGTGAAGACCATAGATTTGAGCCATCCAAAACAAACTCAAACCAGATTTTAAGCCTTTGTCAAAGGTGAGGTATTATGATGGCTTATTTCAGTTTGTGTGCTGTCAAGGTAATCCTTAAAGCCATGCATATTGTGTGTATTTGTGTGAGCCAGGGGGTATTGGTGTGTGTGTTATTGTGTGTGTGTGTGTGTGTGTGTGTGTGTGTGTGTGTGTGTGTGTGTGTGTGTGTGTGTGTGTGTGTGTGTGTGTGTGTGTGTGTGTGTGTGTGTGTGTGTGTGTGTGTGTTAGGACTTTTTTTTCCACCTTGTCGTCTGTGTATATGAAGAATGTGCTATGTCTGGCTCCTGTGTGTGTGTGTGTGTGTGTGCATGTTGGGGGTAAGAATGGGAGTGTGTGTGTGTGTGTGTGTGTCTGGGCCATGTGGTGTTTGTGTTGGATGTCTGGAGAATGTGCTGTGTCAGACCCTCCCCCAGTGGACACTGTTGACCTGCAGGCTCCTCTACAGTACCCCTCTCTACACTCACTTTCACCACACACACACACACACGCACGCACGCACGCACGCACGCACGCACGCACGCACGCACGCACGCACGCACGCACGCACGCACGCACGCACGCACGCACGCACAGACACTCCAGAGGGAGGAGGCTGGGAGAGAGGGAACAGGAGAGTGAACCAAAACATAAGAGTTTGTTTGGGCACCTCTTAAATTGAACCCCTTAGTTCTCTCTTTCTCTCTCTCTCTCTCTCTCTAGCTCTCTCTCTCTGTCTCTCTCATACACACATACACGCACACACGCTCTTGCACACATTCCTCCCTCTTTCTCGCCCTGTTGCTGACCTATGCTGGCTTCATCTCCCGCCTAAAGCTCTTTACTCAGACACCTCAGCAGGATATGCTTCATGCAGGATTGGACAGTGTGCAGATGTCTGTGTGTGCATCTGTGTGTGTGTGTGTGTGTGTAAGGCCAGAGCTCTGGGAAAGTGTGCAGAAAGGCTCAGAGGAGGGCGAAACAAGATTCTTGAGGTCTGCCGACACCGTGCCCTTGAATATAATAGGGCCAAGAAGGCCGTCTGCTGCTAGTTTAGTCTCAGTAGAGTTGAAATAAAGACACACAAAGAGAAAACAAAACGTGCCCCATTGGTTAGATTGACATCAGTTGTCTTATACAGTACAAGCATAATCCAATAACAATGTTTTTTTGATAGTGACATTAAGTATTCCCAAATTAAATACACAAGCAGTGCAGGCCACTGAAATGCAACACAGTCACGACACAACACCTACAGAACATAAACAAATAAGGCTTAAGGGTCGTTCACACCTTGAACGATAACTATAAGGATAATTAGAACTATAACTTTGCAAAAATCGGTTTAACTTTAGTGAATGGTGCCGTTCACATATCAACTACAGTGATAACGGCAGGCTGAACGATATTGTTGGGATCACTTTCAGAGCGATTTTATGAACTATAAAAGCACTGCCAGCCAATCAGAATTCATAAGAATTCACAGGACATCATGTTCTATTAGATGTTTAAATCATGACTAGAATGTTGCCGTTAAAATGTTGTTCTTCAGTATGGATGCATATATCATTGTAGTTATAGTTGTCATTATCGCTATAGTTATTGGTATGAACAACCCTTTACAGAATGGTTTGGGAAACGCACATTCAGCTGACAGCTCTGTAGGGAGGGAAGAGGCACAGGTGCTCAAGACTCAAGAAACCATTTCTATGAATAGCATCTAAACCAGCCACAGAATTTTGTTTAATGTGGTGTGTGTGTGTGTGTGTGTGTGTGTGTGTGTGTGTGTGTGTGTGTGTGTGTGTGTGTGTGTGTGTGTGTGTGTGTGTGTGTGTGTTGTGTGTGTTGTGTGCAGGTGTTTCAGGACCTGGGTGTGTCGGTGCTGTCGGGAGCATGGGAGGGCTACAACGTGTGTCTGTTTGCCTACGGTCAAACGGGCTCCGGCAAGACCTACACCATGATTGGCACACCAGTGAGTACAGTGGTACTTAATCATGGCACATGGTCTAACCACATGCAGACACTTCAGTGCTGACTTTCATTTATTATTAAAGTTGTTATAAAGCACACGTTCTTCTTCTGTCACTCATTTTTTTTATCTTTGCTGTTCTATCCCACACCTCTTGTTGTTGCCTCTATCTGTCTCGTACTTTTCATCTAATTGTTGTATTTGTTGTGGTTTGATGTGGTACTAAATCTCTCTGTCTCGCTTTGTTTCTCTCTCTTGCCTTGTGTCTCTCATCCTCTCCCTCTCTCTCTCTCTCTCTCTCTCTCTCTCTCTCTCTCTCTCTCTCTCTGTGTATCTGTCTCTCTGTCTGCCTCTCTGACTCTCTTTCTATGTCTTCTCTTTCATCTTTTACATCTATCATGAGCAGGACTCCATGGGGCTGACTCCAAGGATTTGTCAGGCAAGTCAATGCTAGCAGTGATTATTGTTATTGTCAAATGTTTCAGATTACAGAGTCATCATATAGTGTTGTAGTGTGGGCCCTTCTTTCTTTTTAGAAATTTTTCTTTTTTGTCTTTCTTTTGTCAGGGGCTTTTCCGCTCAGCAGAGGCCTCTCCCAACGGACAGAGCTCCTCTCGTGTGGAAGTGAGGTAGGACAGGGACCGCCATTTTGTGACACCTTACACTGACTCAGCCAAACCTGCCAACATTAGTGCAGTCTAAGCAGACAGCCTTTTATATCATTCAGGCACTCATCTGTATGTCTGTCTTTTTTTCCCCCTCTTCTAAATCTCCCTAAATCTCAATCTCTCCTCCTGCTGACTCTGTCAGTTTCCTGGAGATCTATAATGAGCGCGTGCGGGACCTGCTGAGGGAGCCGGAGCAGAAGAAGCCGGCTGTGCTGCGGGTGAGGGAGCACCCAGAGACCGGCCCTTACGTGCAAGGTGAGCAGCACAGTTTTTACATTGACATGGCAATAAAGTACATGAGTATTGTACTGTGTATTCAACCCTGCACAGACCTGGGTTGGAACCCATGAACCTGCATCACTCTAATAAGTGAGTGAACACATAAGTGAACACAAGCTGCTACTTCAATTGCTAGTGCGTCCCCTTGAGGTTTACAGCAATACTAAGTCGTTTTCGTCTTCGGTCACCCTACAGGTTGGAAACGGAATTGTCTCTCATAGAGTACTACAGAGAGATGCTCCACTCCTCCAAACATGCTTACTGTGGTTATAACTCATGGAGGGTGGCAAAGCAAATTCAGAAGTGCCTTTCACAATGTTACAAGTTGACTGACCACTGAAACGATTTTGGAAATATTATTTTGAGGTTGAAAAAACGATTTAATGTTGCTTTAAGACCAGTTTATAGTCCAGGCAACAAGTGTTGGTCAAGAAAAAATAATATAAAAGAGCCAGAATTTTAGTCTGCTAGGGTGTTCCAAAAACTTGAAACAGCAGAGACTGTCACATACTCTGATCGAATAGCAACTCAAAGCAACTCCAACACAAACCAAATGTTGTGTTTTATTGAGTTGACATATGAGGAGTGAAAGACGTATGTCATTTTACTGCTACCATTCCCCTGTCTGCAGACCACTGTTGTTTCTGTACTTTCAGTGGCACAATACAGCCTTTACCAGAAGCAGTGTGTGCAAGAGTTTGTGCTGCAAAGCAATAAATAGCACGGTATAAAGCATGAACTGTCTCATAAAGACACAGATGGTCAACAATAATGTGTTCTGTCCCATTTTTTCTCGCATTGCTCTTATTTCACTACTGCCATGACTATAATCACTGAAGACGCAGTGAATCTACAAATATCTGTAACCCATTTGCCTAACTCTCACAACACTCTCAACAACTCACACAACCACTTATAAAACATCTATCATAAAGAGCACCGCTACTTGCTCTATGACACAAAAACTGCCCCCATTCATCATAGTACTGACTCAACTGACTTTTATTGTCCTTCAGGCACACGCGTTCTGTCTTCTTGTAGATCATGTTCCTGCACCTTTTCAGCAGCTGTGTCACCAAATCTGTGTTTTTAAACGGTGGATAGTCCTTTGTTCTATCATTCCTCTTCCCTACATCTGCCACCCTGCACTTCCTCTTGCTGCTTGGGGTGGGGGGTGATCTTGGCAGAGCGAGAGATGCTCTGGCTGATTGGTGTATTTTAGGGCTGAGTAAGTCCCGCGCAGTCCCCGAGCGTGAAGTTGTCCAAGAATTTAAAGTGCTCGGACTGTGCTCGGAAAACTGTGACTTCCAAACTGCAAGAAAGTCTCTGTGTGTCATCCCTCCTTTTCTCTTGTCTCTTTCTTTCATTCTATCTCTTAGTCTTTGCTTTTCTTTCACATAATTTACCCCTCTTTTCCTCTCTCTCTATTTCTCTCTCTCTCTGTCTCTCTCTATCTCTCTCTCTCTCTCTCTGTCTCTCTCTCTCTCTCTCTCTCTCTCTCTCTCTCTCTCTCTCTCTCTCTCTTCTCTCTCTCTCTCTCTTTCCGCCCCCTTCCATTCCTTTCTTCTGGCCCAACATCCAGTCATTGTGTGCAGCAGGAGATAGCTCAGAGCCACACAGGAAGTGACCTCAGTTTCCCATGCCTCCAAGGACCCTACTTCTACACTCATACACCACACACACACAGACACACATACACATACACACACACACACACACACACACACACACACACACACACACACACACACACACACACACACACACACACACACACACACACACACACAGATGGAGGGAGAGAAAGAGAAAATAAGTTCATGTTAATTGGGCATTGTTTTTTTGTGGCATTACAGTTCAGAAAGCATCTCGCCCCCCAAACCCTTCAATTTGTCAGGGATATCCAGTTTTAGGTTTACTTAAAATGCTAACTCACAGTGTCACCATCTTGAAAGCAGACATGTGTTTGATCTCATGTGTTTAATTAAAGATAAAAAAAAATCATCACTTCCTCTACATGCCTTGCTCTCAACATTTTCTGATGCTCTGGACAGGAAATGTGACTCAAGTCATGAGGGATGCATACAACATCCAGCTCTGGACACCAGCATTCGGTTCACACACTATTTTAAAAAAGGATTTCCTGAAACTCTCCTTGTATTATAAACATATAATTGATAATGTGCTTATTTAATTGCATGTAATTTCATAATTGAATTGTAAAAATATTTCCTGTTCTTAAATTCCTTATTTGTGAGTGTATTACTTTTGTGTACACTGTAAATCTAATCACACTTCTCATGATGGTGTGGGTAACATTATTGGGCGCAGTTTCACCTAATAAACCTGTCTGCCAGTCTTTTTTGTGTCTGGTGTTTCATGAGGTGTTCTGGGTTGTGTCACTAGGTCTGTCCCAGCACCAAGTGACTGACTACAAGCAGACTCTGGATCTGCTGGAGAGGGGGATCAGCAACCGCATCACCGCGGCAACTCACGTCCATGACGGCAGCAGCCGGTCCCACGCCATCTTTACCATCCAGTACACCCAGGTGGGAATCCCAATGACATTTCATCTTACTGATTACAAATGACACACTCCTGTCACATTTCTTCACGTAAACTCACAACTTGTGCCCAGTGCCAACCATGATGTCACTGCATACGTACATCTTCAGTCATACTCCTGAACTTGCCAACATGCCATCCTCAGGATGGAGTTTCCTGTTAGCCACCATACCTTTAAGGTCTACTCTCACCAAGGACTATAAGGATTACAGCTACAGTGTCCACACTGAAGAACATTTTCAAGACAAGATTCTTATTGCGCATGTACAAAACTAACAGAGAGGCCAAAGGAGCTAAGTTGTAAGCAACTAGACTTCTTTTTGCAGCTTGACTGCCATGACCTGGATGAATGAGAATCTACACAGACAACTAATAGAGAGTGACATCTTGTAAATGATACCCTCTCACTGTAACACAGCTCAGTCTGCCAAAGCTGGGGCCATTATTTGCCCACAGCATGCAGTTCATGGCAGCAGTGCTGGGACGCCCGATGTAGACTATTATCAGACAGACAGCTGAGTCCACAAGTCTTGAATTGCTTACTGAAAGCTGTTTACTTCTGAATTATTTGTGATAAATTAATAGCAGGTTTGGGGAGATTGTGTTTCTCAAAGAACATTACATCATATTTTCTTGATGTGAGTGGAAGGGTTGCTGCACAGCAGTGCCAGAGTGATTCTGCATCGACATGTGGAGGAAGGGTGAACTCACAAGTAGGGAGTAAACATATTATCTACATTTTCCATCTTGAGCAAACAGACCTGTTAAAAATGTGTGAAATCATAATAAACACAATGAAAATCCTGTGACCAAAAACAGAGTTTCATAAGCACAGTTTTTGTTCACAGGTTATTCAAATTCAGTTGCTAACTGTAGAATAACACAAGTTGCCTACAGTAGCTCAAGTCAAGATGGCAGACGTGAACACAAGCATGGCACGCTACCTCCTAAATCACACTGGGCGGTGGAGAGTGGAAAATGCATTTGAGAGCTGCTCAGCAAATTCCTCTGCATGTTATGGGTTAGCCGCGTCTATACATTATACTTTAACAACACTTTCACTTAACCGAAGGCCTTATTTATTTTACGCTCTGTCCTGCTCCTGATGCCGAAAAAGACATACGTAAAATAGAAAAGTCTAGCGCAAGCGTGCTACAGTATGATGTAAGGGCACCCACTGTGAGCGTGTCATAAATCATGTTGCCCTGCGGGTTAGCGTGCAGTTTCAGAAGCGCCCCGGAGAGCTCTCGTCTGCAGTGATGAGGAACACAGACGGCAGGCCTCTGCCATTGCCTCACACTGTAGCAGTTTAGCAATAGCAATGATACATAGCAGCCTGTGTGTTTTCTGTGTTTGCTTCTGTTGTTTTCGGAGAAAAAAAAAATAAGCAGGAGGAGTTTTTCTGTTTAACCAGATCTTCGTTGCGTTCAGAGAATCGTCATAACAGACAGAGCCTCTCCTGACCTCTTCTTACCAATACACCTACTGTGTCTACCTTATATACAGTACAGAATACACCAGTATTATATTAGTCCTGTGTCCATTTTCAGAGACAAGGGGCTTAAACCCATAACCTTTTAGGGATGCCCCATAGCAGGGCTGGAATTTTGTCATTTTAGGGGCAAGGCCACTTGGGCCTTTGTGTTATCAATTTTGTGAAGGGCATCAGGGCCACTGTGGCCTTCTGGCAGATATTTTTCAAGGGCAAAAGGCCAAATTGAGTGGGCACGAGGGCCATGGCCCTCATGGCCCTCGTGAAATTCCTGCCCTGCCCCATACTTAGCTTAACTTAACTAAACACATTTGGTAGTGATGGCACTGTCACCAATTTGGCTTCCTGCTGAGTCTTCAAAAGCATTCCTACTGTTACATGCACACATCTATTGCTGTGCACAGACAACTGTACCCGTTAACAGAAATTACAACATTTGTTTTTCTGTTTGTGTGGTTGCTGGAGTTAAAACCCTAACGGCCACGTGTGCTTTAATTGCTGCCAGGCGATCCTGGAGAACAACCTCCCCTCGGAAATCGTGAGCAAGATCAATCTTGTGGATTTGGCCGGCAGGTGAGGTCATTTCCTTTGCCTTTCGGCAGCTCAGCACGCAGTTACTCACTCTCGCTCGGCTGACTTTCTGCCAACACTAGGACATCATGCCTGGGTTTTTAAATACCCCTGCAGTGTACACAAACTCCTCTAGTCTGTCTACATAGTGCCATCTGGTGGCCATTTACTCTTAGGGCTCATCTCTCTGTCCCCACAACGTTGGAAGTAGAAACAAAAACAGTCATTGATTATTTTTCTTTGAACTTCACCTTTTGAAGTTTATTTCATTACAGTTATTTAACACATGAATAACAATTTTTGCATTTACTGTGATGGCAAAGCAACTGCTGATCAAAAAGGTGTCTAGGATTGTGCCATAGGAGGGCTGTTGCTTGTGTTGGCTGCTAAAGTCTTGCTTGTGTTTGGTCTTTCTCTGATGGTCAGTGAGAGAGCTGACCCGCAGTACTGCAGGGACCGTATCACGGAGGGAGCCAACATCAACAAGTCTCTGGTCACGCTGGGCATAGTCATCTCTGCCTTGGGTAAGCATGCCCACACAAAACTGCTAATAGACTCAGTGTGTTTTTATTTTATTTATTTTTTTGTCTTTTAAACTAGCTGGATTTTGATTTAGTAGAAATAGTGAATTCAGTATTCCGTTTTACCTTCTCAGGATGCAACAATTTCAATTTTATTCCACTCTTATTTGCACTTAATACTACCATCTGCTTTTCTCTTTACTTTTCACACACACACACACAAACACACACACACACACGCACACACACTCACGCACACACACACACACACACACTTTCACATACCTTGGCCCATCTTCTCTCTCTGTGTCTGTCTGCAGCCCAAAACTCCCAGATGTTCAGCAGCTGTCAGAGCATCAACAGTGTGGCGAGCGAGGGCGAGGGCAGCGTAGGGGGCAGCATGTCCAGCTCCTACTCCCACTCCCACTCCCACTCCCTAGGGGGCAGCAGCCGCAGGCACTGCTTCATCCCCTACAGGGACTCCGTCCTCACCTGGCTCCTCAAGGACAGCCTGGGGGGCAACTCCAAAACCATCATGATAGCCAGTGAGTAGTGCATCTGCTGCCCACAGCCAAGGACTTTGACGTCGAACCTTGCTTCATAAAGTACAATCAAATACCACATATAATAATAATAATACTACTACTACTACTACTAATAATAATAATAATGCATGTTATTTATAGTGTCCCTTTCATCATAGGATCTCATAGGGCTACAGATTCAAAGAAAAAAAAGAGGGGAAATGAATCGGCTTGATGATTTTAATTAACACAACTTTTTGTGTTGTTTAGATTGTAGCTTCTGAATTAAGGTTGCTCCTTTCTTTGCATGAGCATTGAGTCTTATAGCTTCAAAGCAGTATATTGTAATGCAGTGGCCTGTATTTACATTGTTATCTGTTAGTTGTTGGTCTTGGAGCTACAGTGGACATCCATTGGAGTCTTATCACAACATTACACTCGACCCGCCTCAAATGTTACCTGTATTAAACGATAACCGAGGTTGCTATGTAGTCTGAGTAATAAATGTTACCCTTGTCACATATCCAAACCGGATTGGAGCTGGGACTGGAATGTAGATATTGTTGTCACCATCAATCTTTTGTGTCCTGCAGCCGTTTCCCCCTCCTGTAACAGCTACAACGAGACCCTCAGCACCCTTCGCTATGCAGCTCACGCCAGGAACATCGTCAACAAGCCCAGAGTCAATGAGGTGGGAATGTTTACCTTGTGGTGTGTGTGTGTGTGTTTTGTGTGTGTGTGTGTGCATGTGTGCATGTGTGTCATTACACAACTGTTAGTGTGTGAAACCTTTAATCTGTGATTCTGTTGCTGTATCCTGTGTCCATCATTGTGTATTATTCTATGATTCCTGCTGTAGGATGCTAACGTGAGGCTGATCAGGGAGCTACGTGAGGAGATTGACCGTTTGAAGAGCATGCTGCTCAGCTTTGAAATGGTAATGCTGCAGTTTTCTCTGAATGCACATAATGTATGGATTGTGTCATGCTGTAGGCAAATCACAAAAACAGTATGAACAGGGATGTAGTGGAGGATAAACACAAGTAAACAATTTATACCCCTCTTAAATTTTAGAAAAAGATTTTATCCACATCTCCGTACAGGTTATCCATCTATCAATACAGTTTATCCATCCTGTAGTAGAAAAACCAAATGCAATTTCCTACATTCCAACATCACATTATGTCATCTATATGTGTACTAGAGACCATTACAATGCACTGGGACTGTTCAAACATGTTTTGCTTGTCTTTTTTAAAACACCTTGTGTTGCACCATGCATCCACCTCACCGTGATCACCAAATTCTTAGTTTACCCACCTCTGATTTTAGCACTACACCCCTGAGAACGAGTGAACATTGTGCTTCCTTCATCTTACTTGGAAGAATTAGACAGGAACTTCTATTCCTATTATGCTGTAGCTAAATGGTTTGCACATGGAAAGCACCTATAGCACAGGAATCTTGTACAACCCTCTCCAAAACCAGATTTAACTTTTGACCCCCTACCTGTTTTGCCTGCAGCAGCGAAACCCCAGCCCGTCCTTGAGTGATGAGAGGGATGGGAGTCTCTCTGATATTGTGCTACAGAATGAGCTCAAGGTGAGACACCTTCATTATTAGGAATGTTGAGATCAGATTCTGTCTGGTTAATTTCAGTTACATATTATAACGTTGAATTAATCATCAGAACTTTGAAGTATGTCACTGTCAAGCCATTATGAGAAAAATCAGATGTCAGTCACTATGAAAATTGATTCAGTTCTTTAAAAGTGGAAGAAAGGTGACGTCCTGTTCCTTTGTCAAACTGTTGAAGCACTTTGAGGTACAGTAAATACCTTGTATGAAATGTGCTATACAAGTAAAGATCATGAAGAAAATCAGTTTCACCTAGTTCAAAACATGCTAAAAATATTTGGACAAAAAAAGTCGAACAGATATTTCTTTCAGCATCTGTTTTTTTTTTCATTCGTAGCGTTGTGTTTCAAAACAGAAAAATAATCAATACAAGCATGAAATCCTGGTTATTTCTTTGGCAAATAACCATGCTATCTAATTTCTAACCGCATCATTCCTAGTCATCAGCCAGATTTGTCACATTTAGTGGTAACCAACTCGCAAAGATCAGCCTCTTTCCACATCTCTTCAACTGTTTGCAGCCTTTAGGAAAAACGTTCTCAATGGCCCTCTTCCAAAACATCCTTTAACTACATGCAGTCGATGCATGTTACATTATATTACATCACATTTAGCAGACGCTTTTATCCAAAGCGACTTACAAAATGTTGCCATAAGGTATTGAGTGAAGTAGGAATCAACAAAATGCCACAATGGTGTGACACGCTCTCAGGTTGACCAGCTGACGAAGGACTGGTCAGAAAGCTGGACCCACAAGCGGGAGTTGCTGGAGCAGTACAGCGTGGACATCAACCGGGACCGCGCCGGCTTCCTGGTCCACTCCCTGGTGCCGCACCTCATCGCCCTGGACCGGGACGTCCTGAGCACTGGGGTCACGTTCTACCACCTCAGGGTACCCGACTTTGATCTGGGGCAGAGATAGAGAGCCGTGGTTCTCCATGAGAGGGCATTGTCTGAGACAGATTAAACAGCATGAGCATATGCTGGAAGGACATAATTGTTTGAATATAACTATGGACAACATAACCTTTTGTAGCCATTTTTTTTAATGCCTACTTCCGTTTAGACAGGCAGTGCATGGAGCCATATGCTTACCCTATGCAGACCTATGGTGTGCTGCTACCATATTGACCATGTTCTTCTATATGACTCTACTATAACTCATAAGAAAGGCTTAGAATGTCTCTGACCATACTTTACAAAGACAAATGGCATATATAACATTGCCATTTTTAAGATGTATATTGTTAATGACTTATGCACTCACATAATATGTTGCTATTCTCATTGCTTTACTTGGGCTGGTTGTATTTTGGCTGTGAGCTGTAAACCGTATTTATCAGACCTTTGGTTGTTATCTTTAATTGCTTTGTAGTGGGTCTGAAGCAGATAAACATGTTACGGAAGTACCCCTTATTTTTCTTGCCTCCTGAGATCAAAATGGAACTTGAGGGCCCCTTTCATGCTCTCTGGTTTCTACTTTTTTTTGTCTAAGTATGAGCCAATCTCTTGACACGCACTGTAAGATTGCATGGATTTCCACAGAAAACTGTTATCACCTTTTAACGCTAATTTAACCTCCTTGCCTTCATTATAATACAAGATTTTCTCTCTCCTCTTTTCCTTTTTCTTGAACATTAGATTCTCCCCTTTCTGCTCTTCCCTCTGCTTTCTGTTCCTTCTCTTCTGACAAAACCTGAGATACACTATCACAGGTAACACTGCATGCCTTTGTTCTCTTTCCTCCTTCTCCTCTTCCTGCTTTTCAGTACTTTACTTCCTTACACGTAACGTTTCTCCGGCCTCTTTTTCTGTTGTATGCATAGGTGTAGTCTTAGCTTAGACTGAGACAGGTTTTTTTTTTTGTTGCAACTGGTGTTCGACTAATGGCCCAGAGGCATGTTATCGCTGAAGTCTGGGAGCCCCATGGGGCACCAGGTTTGTGCTGATGACAGGCCTGGCCACAAGCCGAACCTTTCCCATTCCAGCCTCCCCCTTTCAGGGAGGCTTGGAGCTGAAAGCCCCCTCTCAGCCATCTGGGACCACCACGGCTACTGGAGCAAGCCTTACATAAGCAAGCTTTTTATCCAGGGAGATAACCGTAGCTGTAAACAAGCTCTCTCCATGCCTCCTTAAGTGAAGCTAGGCTGAATGCAGGCTCAAGAAAATAAACCAAGGAAATATGATGGGATTGCTTCTCGTTATCACCAACGTAGACATGTTTTTGTTTAATCGTGTTTGCTTTTGACGGGGCACACCCAGGAGTGTGCTGAGGCCGGGTTTTGTAATGCCCCTCTGATGTGTTTTTGTTATGGTCTGCCACAGGAAGGGTTAACCAGGATCGGACCTCAAGGCAGTGACCAGGAGGAACCTCAGATAGGTAATCTCACCTTGTGTAACAAAAGTATTCTCAGGAGCAGGTGTCCAAGTAAACACCACATGCAGGAAACCAGAGTTCCGTGACTGCTTTGTATTTGCAAAAACATGAGTATGAATTGTATATGAAGTATATGATTTTCACGCTGGACACAACAAAAAAGTCTATTCTGTTTTATTTGTGCCCCCAGCCCTGCCGGGTAGTTCTAGCTGTGAGATTGAGAATGAAGGTGGGGTTGTGACCTTGAGGCCGCTGCCAGAGCAGGTGTGCACAGTGAATGGGCGCGAGGTGACAGCTCCCTGCAGACTGGCACAAGGTAACATAACACTCTAATCAATGCAAAGATATTACATGCTGATTGGGCTTTTAGTTTCTAAAGACTGGCCATGGTCCAGTAGACTATAGACATTTCGATAGCATTTAATAATAATATAATATCTACTTCCTAATAAGCATTTATTTTGTAGTAAATCATTTATAAACATGCTGACACACATCTGTCTGGATGTCTGACTGTTTGCCTTTATGCTATCTGCTATCTATGTCTCAGCCTGCTGTCTTTCTGTTTGTCTATCATCTTCTGCTTTAACATTTGTAGAAATGTTTATAATTGATTTACTGATGAGAAATAGTGTAAAAAGCAATGATTACCAAATTATGAACAAAGTGTTAAGTAAGAGTTAACAAATGCAAAATCAGTGCTTATTAGGAAGTAGTTGTGTTACTGACTTTCCTAATGTTTGGATGTTGATGTCAGCATATGCATTTAAATCTCTTCCCCCATCTCTCTCATACTCTTTCTGTATCTCTCTTTCTGTCACATGCACACTCAGGTGCAGTGATAAGTCTGGGCCAGTATAAGTTCAGGTTTAACCATCCCGCAGAGGCTGCTGTGCTGAGAGAGCGTAGGCGGGTGAGTATGATTCATTATGACGAAGCTTTGTATGAATGGCGTGCATGAAACTCCCTCTTGTGGTTGTCCTCTGGTAATACAAGACCAGGAGGTTTTTGTCCAGAGCAGAATACATTTTTAGCTTAAATACATAATGGAGACCTGTATTGTTGTGAGATTATAATAATGACATCACACTTTCCATTTGCTGATAGGTCTTTTGAAATAAAATCGAATTAAACCTGTTTTTGTAACCTGTTGTTTTTCAATGATGATGATGTCAACGTCAACCCTGCCATCTTTAGCCAAGTCTTTTCCCTCCACAGACCAGTGAGGGTCCTCTGAACTGCAGCCCATCCGAGGCCATTGCTCTTAGTGCCGATCTGAGGTAAACACATGACTTCATCACTGGCACCAGCCTGCTCTCCACGGCTCACTGCTGTTTTTCTTAGATTGAAGTAATCATGAGCATGAAACCAATCGTTTATATAATGCCTGACCTTTCGTTCCTTGACTAATCAACTATATTAGGATTGTCAGCTTGAAAAAGACAGTACCTCCGTCAGAGCCACTGATTAAAAGATTTGGTAGAAATGGAAGAACAAGATCGTGAACATCATAACAAATAAGTGTTATGTTTTAAAATGGGCATGATTACAAAGAGTTCGCCCTAATATAGTACTGGGCTGATAATAATGTATCCCTTAGTGCTAGCTAGCTCAGGGTTGTTTACTGAACAGATTTAGCAGTTGCCTGGTAACCTCAGAGATGGGAGGGCTGGCACACAACCACCCCTCAATGCACTCACTGACATAGTTGTTGAGCTCCACACAGACTTAGTACTGCAAAGAGAAAAGTGTCCCATAGCAGGAAAAAAAAGGGGAAAAAATACCAATCTTCTGCCCCTATTGGACCAACATCCTGGCACGAGGCTAATGCATTTGGCTGGATTGTTTGGCCTGTAAATGTGAGTTAGTGACATCATATTTTCCTTTTTTTCCCACTCCCTCTTTTGTTTCCCTCGACTTGTTTTCATGTTTCTTGGGACAGAAACAGGAGAACATTTTGTTGTTTCCTTTAGTTAGAATTGAGCAGATTAGATAAATAGGGAGGATGCACGAAAAGTTATTTTTCTTTTAGACTATGAAACATCTGTGGCATGTTGCCTTCATTTGTATGCTCTGTGTATAATTGTCTGTGTATTCTCAAGCTTTTCATGTACTTTGTTATAAAGGTACATGCAGTTTCTATGCGGTTTTGTATTTTGTTTTCTATTCTGTTGCGAGGGTTGCTAAGCACCTCCGTTACCTAGGGCATATATCTTCGTATCTTTATACGACCGTGTGCAGATAGTCTGTTTATGTATCTCTCTGTTGGCGTCGTTGTGCAGTGCTGAGGGATCTGGTTGCTTGGGCGACGGGCCTCCTCCCTGGCGGCGGGTGGAGAAGCAGCAGCGCTATGTGGAGCTCCTGCGCGAGGAGATTCAGGTGGAGCAGAGGAAAGCCGAGCGGGACCTCGAGATGGAACAGGCCCGAATCAAACAGCAGCAGTCGGAGAGTAAGTACTGCTGTGTGCTCTGCATTAGCTCAGCCCCTTCAAGGGACAGTTGTTAGCCAGTTGACTGAAAAATAAGCTTTCCTTTTGGAGAAGCCTGTATTAGTGGGGTCAGTGTCTCATGTATGCCAAATGGAATCAGAGAAATACCCAGCAGTGTTGATGAACATTGACTTTTTTGGGAGGGAATGTGGTATAAATAGATCCAAATTTACTGAACGACCAGTGTCTTAGAGTCTGGCATTGCTCCATTGGGCATTGTTTTAAGCCTTTGCATCCAACTGGGCACTGGACCTTTTTCATTGTTATCAGTGCAAGTTGATATATTAGGCTTTTGGCAAACCCCACTGGCAGCAGGACAGTAATGTCGTGGCTCTTCAGTATTTTTTTATATTCTTGCTCTAGCTTAAGCTATTTTGTGTTTGCTTGCAATGATTCGACTTTTTGAAGTGCTTTGCCTAGCTCTACCATTATACTGGTTGATGACGTCAGGGCCCCCTATCAGTGGCCTGTTTTGTAAAAATCAGATTGCTGTAGTAACAATGAAAACTGAGCATGGAGGAACAGGCAAACAGCAAACTAGATCAGATTACCAATAGTATTACTTCTGTTGTTGTTTGTGTGCCCTAGTGACTAGTTTAGACATTAGTGGAGTAATAACTGTAACAAATACTACAAGTCAGTATTCCAAACTCACATTTATACACCATTGTTTGTGTTTGGGTCAGATGATATGAAGAAGTCTTTTTGTGTGTACATTTAAAAAAGACATTGCAAACCATACTGCCAGTGTAAAAGTTTAAAAAAAAAACATACAAAACAACAAAAAAAGTGCAAAGTGCTACCCAGTGATATGCAAAATGGTTTCTGGTCAAGTCAGACCATAATCAGTCAATCCAAACTGTCTTTTTGTAACAGTTCAACAGTGGGTCCTGAAGCAGAAGCAGCGGCTAGCAGCCATAGAGCAGAAGGTTACTCACGAGTTGGGGGTGCAGACAGACTTACTGACCCCTCCGCTAATGGAACCGGGGTCAGGGGAAGAGGGTCAAGAGAGCAGCCAACCTCCATCTGTGCTAGGTGACTGCAAACAGGTGGTACAGGAGGAGCTCCTCCGACATCACGCCCTGAGTCGAGCGGAAAACCGCGTGAGGCGCAAACGGCTGCACTACCAGCTGCAGAGGATCGCTCGCAAGCGCCATCTGCTGGAGGCCAAAAGGGAGCTGCAGCGTCTGGTGAACAGCTTGCCGCCAGGACAGGAGGGACCTTCATCTCCTGAGCTAGAGTCAAGTTCAAGAGGGCGGCCCATCCTACTACGCAGACATTCCTTTTCTGTAGATCTGCTGTCACGTCTCTATCCCCAACACACACCCATTTTTAGGTAAATATGAGCAATATTTATATTGCTTGTTTAACTATTATAAGTCCGGAGGTGGCATTGTATTATTGCACTCATAAACTATTATCTGATCTTTATATAAGTTGATTTAAGTGTTTTGTTGTAAATCAAACCACTCAATTCTTTTTCCAGTCAGTTCCTGAGGAGGAACAGATCATCAGAGTTCACGTCATTCTATTACGGCCCAAGAAAATACTCCTCTGATGAATGCCTTCCAGACCAGCCAATGAGAGGGCGCTCTCAGACGCTACCATCGGGCTATGGGAGAAGGACCAGGAGCAGGGCCAGTTCTTCTGAGAACCTAAAAGCCCCCTTGAGGGAGAACAATACCACTGAGACCAGCAGTGGAAAGTCATCTGGGACCAAAACTGGCCCATCCAGACGGGGGTCCCTGCCAAGGAGCAGATCTAACAGTCGGAGTAAATTCTCAGAAGATACAGCTCCAGGTGAAAATTCTAAGGCCAGCAAAAAACATGTGCCCATAATCAGTAAGGCAAGTCTACAGAAGAACTCTTCAAAGGGTATGAAAAATGGTTCTCATGGAAGCAACAAGGGACTGGAGAAGATTCGAAAGGTTTTCTCACGTTCGGTGGGCCCTGGGATCAAAACTGCCTTAGCAAAGGTCTTCCGCAAGCCTCCACTAGGCCTGCGAGCAGGCAGGTGTGCGAAACTTCCCAAAGCTCCAGGGAAACTGACTGGGAAGGTGATCAAAGACAGTGAAGATTTTGAGACAACAGAAAAGCAAGGAAAAAAAGGACCTATGAAGGCAACTGTGTCTTTAGACAATCTTGAGCATGCAGTAACAGCAACTCCGCAAGAAGACCCACCCCAGAGGCGATGGCACAGTGCCGAGGCCCTCTCGCCCCAGCCCAAGAAGTCTGAGGGGAGACAGCAGGACCTGGCACGCTGGATTGAGAACCTCCAGGAAGAGGAAGGAAACCTGTCCGACTGTGATAGTCTGTTCTCAATGGACTCGCTGTCCTCCGCATATGCGGCGGCCTTAGCGGAACAGCTCAGGCAGGAGGAAGGTGAACAGGAGCAGAGTGAGACGGAGAGCGTGGACAGTCAAATGTCTGAGGACTCGCTGGTCATGGCAAGCAGTGGAAAACATGCAACTGTGAGACCTGCTGTGAAACATGTGCAGGCACCCAACCACCTTCTGCTGTGCAGTCAGATGTCTCAGCCATGCAAAGAGAAAATGACCACTTTGGACAGTCAAAAGCAAGATAAAATGGAAGAGGCTGTTATAGAAGCGTTAGATGAAATGCCTGCAGAGGCTTACTGGAGCTTGTGTGGAACTCCAAAGATGAAAGCTCTGGCTGGAGGGACATGTGAGTCTGGCTGTGAGAAACCTGCTTGTGTGGACTGTAAACACGGAGACAAAGCGCCATTAAAGATGAACGAAGAACCAGCCAGCTCTCACCTTACCACAACGAGCACACCTCGCTCCCTCAGCAGTTCCAGTGTCAGAGAGCCTGAGAGTTTGTTGGCTTTAACAGACGCCTGGTCCTCTATGGACGCTGCAGATAGCCCCAGGATGCCTAGGCCCACCTCAGGTCAGAAGGCTTCCCATGATGGGCTCAAGGAAAGCGACAGGAGTTTGAGCACCAGCATTCAGGATCTGTTTGACCACTCAAGTGGCTCTGACTGCCACAGTTCATTACCTGCTGAATCCACAGAGGGGGAGAACACAACACTGCTGACAGAGAAGTACTGGGAGTCTGACATAAGTGGTGAGGACCCAGTAAGTCACTTTTTAAGAACTTCATCTGAAGTGGTGCTGAGCTCAGGAAACACCCTGACTCTGGCAAGTGCAGAGATGTTCAGTGAGACTGATGATGAGCGGCTGAACTCCCGAGATGTTGAAGAATCCAAACAGGACGGGTCAAAGGGCATACAGCATGAAGAGGTCCTTGTCAAAAAAGCACAGCTGGTGGACCCACGTGCAGCTGGTGCACATAGTGCACATGGTGAGATGATCTGGTCTGACACGACCAAACCGAGCCCAGTCCATGTATCAAACACAGATATTCATGGGAGTGAGAACATGTCTGACACCGAACAGTCAAAATTCTTGGATCTCACTCCAAATTTAGTGACTGCTGATGTGTTTGATTCAAAGCAGTTAGTTCCAAAATGTCAAGCAACTAATTTACACATAAACCCCCAAGGCAGTGCTAGGGAAACACTGGGACATGTGGCAGAAAACAAAAAATGTCAAAAGTCTAAAGAATCCATCCAAACTAACAGGACAGAGGTAAAGGACAGACTTGATTTTACCTCTTCTAAAGACAGTAATGTGCCTCTCTCTTCCTGTGATGTTGAATATCGTGTTCACGATAAGCCTGAGACAAATACGACCTTAAAAAGCACTTTAAAAAGAAAAGATGATCAGTGCCTTCAAAATTCCAGTCCTTATCTCAAACCCACAGTATCTAGAACTGCTCCTGTTCCTGCAATTAGCTCTCAACATGAGATCAGTAACATGTCGGTACCTGTGCTTTGTCCTGGAGTTGGGGAAAATGGCTGTTTTGAGCAGACATATGGACAAGGCAGATATTTAAATGAATCTTCAATTTTGGTAGATGAAATTCACGGGGAAAGAAGTGTTGAGGTTAGCAAAGAAAGTGAATATTCTGAATTAAAGAATACATCAACAGACAAAGATGATTTCAGTATAAGCACATATGTTGCCTCTGAACCTCATCCAGTTTGCCAAAGTGGGCAGACCACAGTGGTTTCTCATATCAATGATCCTTTAACTCAGATGAGTGAAAACTGTGTGCAAGAGCCTCCCATCAAACAAACAAAAATAACACCATCACAAGCTGTGTTCATACCACAATGCCAAGATACCCAATCAAGGCAGTTACACACTTCCTCTGACTTGACTGAACACCTCGATCCAAATACAAGTGTGAATACTTTTAGTTCCCACATGACAAATAAGCCTGGGACAGATTTGACCTCAAAAAGCACTTTAAAAGAAAAATATAATCAGTGCCTTCAGAATTCTAGTCCTTATCTCAAACCCACAGTATCTGGAGTTGTTCCTGCATTTGAGGAAAAGGAGCAGACCTTCCATGTACATAAAGAAGCACAAATTCATCTTGGTACCAAAGTGGATGTTATGAGGTCTTTAGAAAGGTGTGTGGGGGAAAACAGCAAGCACATCATTGATCATGAAGTTGAAGGCTACTGCAAAATTGCCTGCACAGACATTCCTGCATATACCAAAGATTTGCCAGTATACAAAAATATACACCAAGCAAAAGATGTGCTTGATAGCTTGGAGTATGTTACCTGTTACACTGCAGCAGAAACCAACCACAGTCAAGAGCTAGCGTCTCCCAGTGAAATATGCAGGAAGTCAAGGAAAAGGAATAAAGATGGCCAAGATGCGCTTACAAGCACATTAAAATTCCCCAAAAGATCTCATTCATCGCCTCCAAAATCTATATGTCCAACTTCCAACAGAACCGAAAAGGACCACAAAGACAATTACAACAATCAACTTAATGAATCTCTCACATCTAAAGATGAGTGTGTTATGACAAGCATGTCTTGCTTTGCTGAGCAGAAGTGTATGTCTGAGCAAAGTGCTTCAGAAAAGAACATTGACAATGCAGTGAAAACAACTGACCCTAAGTCAGGCAGATGTGACACAAATAATTCTCTCATCAGTCAAAAAATATCAGAAGTGGTGCAAGAACGTTTAGAAATGTCCATTGGCAAAGGTGAGTTGGAGAGTCTATCATTTGTAGTTAACACTGAATCTACTAAGAGTGTGAAAGAGATCAGGGTGGATGACGTGCAACATCAAACATGCAGTGCCCAAGATTATTGTCTCTCATCCTCTCAAACTGTGCCCAAAGCTCTGAGGTTAAATGAAAACAGTAACACAAAAGATGCAGTAAGTTTCAGCCACCAACAAGACCTCGGATCAAGTCAAAGTCTAAAAGACCAAACAGGTTGTAGGACCAGAGAGGTCAGTGCAAGCATAGACACAAAGACTCTAAGGAACACTGCTGGGCACACAAGTGAGGAAAGTTTAAACAAAGGCTCGTCTGTACTGCCACAACAGGATATCCCAGGGGAGTTGCAAATGGGCAGCAGTAAGTCGAAACGAGAAATAATGCCTGGAGCATTCAAAGAACATGGAGAAGGAGTTCAGTCAGATGGATGTCTCCTCGGTGCCAACAAGGGGGGAGGGACTCTCAGTACTGTTGGCTCGATACAGCAAACAGAACTACATAATGTAGACAACATGGAGAAACACAGGGCCTTTGTTATGACTGGATTACTCAGAGTATCTGAAAGCAGTATGTCACCCACTGTTGAGACAGCAGTTCAAGCTTCATCTACAGCATGTCTAAAAAGACAGTTTGCAAGGGATGTTGAAAATACCTCTGAAGGTGAGGTCAGTAACATGTCCGTACCAGTGCTTTGTCCTGGAGTTGGAGAAAATGACAGTTATGAGCAGACATATGGACAATATAAATATTTAGATGAATCTTCAATTTTGGTAGATGAAATCCACGGGACAAGAACTATTGAGGTTGGCAAAGAAAGTGAATACTCTGAATTAAAGAATACAACAACAGACAAAGATGATTTCAATTCAAGCACATATGTTGCCACTGAACATCATTATGTGTGCCAAAGTGGGCAGATTACAGTGGTTCCTCGGTTGAATGATCCATTAACTCAGATGAGTAAAAACTGTTTGCAAGAGCCTCCTGTCAAACAAACCAAAGTATTACCATCACAAGCTGGGTTCATACCACAATGCCAAGATACTCAATCAAGGCAGTTACACACTTCCTCTGACTTCACTGAACTCCTCGATCCAAATAAAAGTGTGAATACATTTAGTTCCCACATGACAATTAATGTCCCACAACAGAGGATTGTTGAAAAATGCTCTAATGTGTCTGTGGGAAGCTCACTAAAATCTAATGTGGTCATTCAAGCTTGTGCTAGCATCCAACAGTATCCTGCTGACAAAGTCATGTCAAGTGACTCAAGTAACATCTTAGTGGATGTTGAAGGAAAACATGTAGGTCAAGATTGTCTACAGGGTGTAGGGAAGGAGAATTACGGTGCCACTGCTTTGTCCCTACCTGCATGCCACAAACCCCTACACTCCAACCCTACTGTCCTGCAAGCCTGCACAGACTCTGAGCAAGAACACTTCAAACATGCAAAGGTGGATGCACCAACTTTCTCCCAAACAAAGGCTAAACCATTTAGTTCTACAGGACCCAATTATACAAACAAAATTGAGTTGGAGTTTCCATGTAATGGTAAATATGCAGCTGATGGATTAAAGAAAATGTCACAAGGGAAACAACAGCCATCTGGCCAAGAACAACCTGGCCATTTACAGGAAATTACCTCAAATATGAGAGTTAAATCTGAAGTTTTAATTGAGCTATCCAGACCAAGCACGATAAACAACCAAATGTCAAAAAGCTCTGAAGACACTGACTTTATGGATACCTCTCAGGTAAATAGAGATTTGAGTAAAATAGCTCACAAAAAAACTAAAGCTTTCGAAGACAGCAGAGTGACAGATAGTAAGAAAGTGAAGACAAAGAGGTTTAGAAGGGCTCAAGTCATGACTGTTCCAAGTACATCGAGTGAGTCAGTACTAGAGTCTTCATCAGATGAAAATATTCTTGATAAGAGCCGCCAACATAGATCATCCTCCAGGACTAAATCTGAAGCTCAGATATGTGGCAGACAACAAGAACCCAGACATAGCAGATTCGGCCCACGTGATCTTCATACTGAAAGTCAAAAATCCAAAGCACCATTCAGTCAAAGTCAAAATCCACTTGAGGGGAAAGTGAAAGACCAATCTCCAGACTCAAAATCTTCATGTACTCCTGTGCTGCCTCAACAATTTGATGAGGAACAGCACTTTGTCTCCACACAGAATAACACACCCACAGAGACGCCACATGGCAGTGGGAAACCAGCAAAATCTAAGCTTGTTGTGCCAGTCAATGAAAACCTATATAAAGCCACAGATAGTAGCCATTTGAAACCAATTTCAAATGTATCTAAACATAAAGTAAAGGACCTGTCAATAGACAATACCACGCTGAAACAAACAGACTCTGTCCTGCACTTTACATCTGTTGACATCAACCCATATATTCACCCTTGGCAAGACAGTGAGTCCAGTAAATCAACATACAAAAACCAAGTGTTTGGAAGTGCAGCAGAAATCTCCAGCAAATACTCACTTCTGGATTGCCCTGACAAGCAGATGACTAGATGTTGCAGTGTGGACAATGGTCTCAATGTTCAGAACTCCCCATTCACCTCCCACCTTAGCACTTACGCAAACAGCAAGGGGCTCTCCAGTACTCTTAGCAGTGTTGAAGATTTTAAAGAGCAGGTTGGCACCCAGTCTCACCACTCATCTTTAAATGCAAATGGTGAAAACATGACTGGAGTGACTTGTAGCTCTGCTCACAGCAGTGCCTCTGTGGATCTAGGGAACAGCTCAGGTCTAGTGGATGAAATCATATTGGTGTACCCTTCCGAGCAAGATTCCCAAGCCTTGGAACATCAGGGGCACAGCATGTGTGACCACAGCACCCAGACGGTAACTCCGGGTGGACACATGAAGAGAAGAAGGTGTCACCACAGGAGCAGTACTCAGGTTGAGACTTCTTTGGAAGGGAAAGTACCTGCCACTTGGACCAGTCTTCAGAACATGTCTGCTCACCTGTCTGAGCTGATACACAACACATCAGACCTTCTGGGTAACATTGAATGTATGAGGAGTGGGGCCGCACAAAGACAGGAGCACACAAGAAGGACTAGAGTATCCAACAGGTGTGCCAGACAGACAAATATGAAAGACGGATCAACCCAAACTGTGCTGGACGTTGGTATACAAACCGAAGCAGAAAATCAAGTGGAAGACACTACAAGGGCACATAAAAGTCCAACTCCAGACTTAAAGGCCAAAGCCCATGAAGTAAATGTTATTGTAAAAGTCATTGGTCCAAACTCGCTCAGTGTGTCCGAGGGTGATGATATTACTCTTTCTTTGTGTGACAGAGGAGGGAGTGGAAGAATTTCTGAAAATATCAAGAGCATGCCTGACTTACGTGAAAATAGATGTCAATCTGCAGTACAATTACATTCTAAAATCACCCCTCTTAAAGTTCCCTCTCTGGAGACAGTGTTGCCAGGCGACAGCCACATAACCCCTGATGTCTCTCCAATTTTCCCCAAAGACCTAAACTTTGACAAAATCTCCCCTTCAGCCTCTGGATCATCAAAAGTCAGAAAGTGCTTTTCAGAGATCAATGTTCCAGAAAGTCAAACACCAAGGAGAAATGCTAAGCATTCTTCTGGAAAGCAAGTTAGCTTCACTGATCGCGCCTCATCCCCTATCCTTACTGTTGAAGCTGGTGTAGTTGGACGAGTCAAAAGAACATCTACACCATGTCATGGCACATCTGAAAGGCATAGCCTTATTGAAAAACAGATTTACACTAGCAAAATCAGTTCTCCAAGGATTGATAACCTTCAGACTACCTCTACAAATATCATACAATATTCTATGAATAGCACCCCTGGAGAACTACAGACCCATGATCTAAGGAAGACATTTAGCTCCTCAGATGTATCAATTGGAACCATCTCTACCGGACACATCAGTGACCTCAGTAAATCTACTTCAGATGTTTCCCCTGGATTCTTATTCAACGCATGTCAGGGCAAAACACAGAATTCTAGAACCTTTTGTCGTAGAAACACTAGTGAACATGGAAATGGTCACATTCCTTTGCAAGGAACTGCCTGTCCTCAAAATTTTAAATGGGTGCCTACTTCCTCTCACTCCACCTTCTCATACCAACAGTCTGACCACCATTTCCAACAAGAGAGACATCAGACTGAGCTATTTCCATCCTTTGACAATCAGTGGGGGCACAGCCACCAATTCACCAAAAAACCCCACAGAGTGCCAGAAGATCCAGAAGCATTCTGGAGCCAATCCTTTGAGGTGCCAGATAGCGGTCAGCAGCAGATTCTGGAACATCAGGAGGATGACCTTGTGTCAGTTGCTCCAAGTGAGTGTAACACTGATGTTTTGGTCAGCATTAACCCCCTCACAGAAACTCAGCCTACACAAAATAGGCAAATGGTCCCTGATGACTTACCACTACACAACAAATTTAGCAACTGGTCTGGACTAAGTCAACATGGAACATCACGACTCACCAGCAGTACCCAGAGGCTGGACGACAAAGGCAGCTCGGTGCGGAACAACCTACAGTCTGAAAGCTTGAGCTCCAGCTTTAACCGCAACTCAGTTGTGCAGAAAGACGGCAGGATGAGGGAGATAGAGAGACTGCGTAAGGAGAGAGAGAAAGTGATGGCCAGTGTCCACTTGGAGATGAACCCTCACCAGCTTACAGTGGAAATGGCAGAGGCAAAATTGCATTATGGACTAGGAGAGACAGACGCCCTACTAAAGGTGCTGAAGTCCCCCACGGAGCAGTCACCACCTATTACTAAGCAATGCTTGTACAACAGGTAAGCTTACTGTATCATTTCATTAATAACCATTATTGCAATAATAATAACAAAACTAACATAAATGGTGTCATTAATGAGATATATCAAATTGGACAAGTTGAATGTCATTTTATTAATTAGTACAGTTGCTGATTGCTTATGATGATCCAAACCCCTTCTGATATTTTTCCTCAAAGGCATAGAAAGAGTATTGAAGGGTTGAGACAGGAGAGAGAAGCTCGTCTTCAGACCTGCCGTCGTGCTCGCAGTCTCAGTCCCAGCAAACATGGCAGCATTTTTCGTCGTGACTCAGATTCCTCACCCAAGGCTAATGACACGCTGACACGCAGGCGGGAGCACCTGCAGCAGCTGCGCCAGGAAGTGGTGGAGACTAGCAGGTGAGTAACCAATGATGCTAAATATATCACTAGTGTCATCGACTATTTAGTTTTAGTATACATAATGGTTAACGTTAATATTTATCTCCAGAGTCCCTGAGCCTCAGAGCAGAGGACGTCAGTGTCCTTCTGAGATCGAGATGCTGCTGCGGGACTACAGCCGCGCTCGTGAGGAAGCGAGGACTGAGATCGCCCGTGCACGGGACCGGCTGCGTGAGCGCACAGAGCAGGAAAAGAGGCGACTGCAGCACCAAACGCTGTCTCAAGTGGTCAGGGTGAGAACATATTTATGCTGTCGTCAAGTCCCCTCACCCAGAACTATGCCCATACGCTGTTAGTGTTGTTTCCCAGCATTGTGTGTAGACGTTGTGACTTGTCTGAGTTTAGTATTATTATAAATGTTAGTGGTTAATTGGGTCAGAAAAATGTGGTGTACTGTATATCAATTAATTAGTATCACCGTTTGTAAGATGTTTATTTAAATGGCAGTGTAACAGACCAGTGACACCGTTGCTGTGCAATGACAGTGTTCCTGTGCAATGACAGTGTTCCTGTGCAATAAACAGTCCAGCTGGGTTTGATTTCCAAACGTTGAGTCCCTCCTTTGGATAAAAAAAAAAACATCTTCTAAATTTCAAATTCAAAACTCTTACTTATAATTTAAATGAACAGCCCAAAATGTACCTAGAGCAATGTTGCACCATTACACAGACAATTCATTGTGGTTTTGTGTAATTCCTGTCATGTGTGTCTTGTTTCTGCCCCCACCCCATCCCCCTCTCCAGGATGACTTGCGCTTTCGTAACCGAGTGAGCAACAGCACGCTCTGCACTGGCTCCAGCCTAAGCCTCGCCTCCAGCCCCACCTCAGGCTACAACAGCAGCAACCCTGCCATCCTGAGAGACATGCTGGTACAGTGGCATATCTTTTTCTCTGCTGCTAATATTCCATACCCAATCATAACCACTGATTATCAAAGCTCTGTTATAAGCCATTGCTATGTCTAAGGTGTTTTTTTTTCTGTTCACTGTTGTTGTTTGCACCTCCTGTGAACATGTTTGTGAACATGGGTATCTTCTGTGTGTGTGTGTGTGTGTGTGTGTGTGTGTGTGTGTGTGTGTGTGTGTGTGTGTGTGTGTGTGTGTGTATCTTAATAGTGTGCGTGTACACACTGTACTCTATCTATCTTGTCTCTACTGTGCTTTAACGGGTGGGTGTATCACCAATTGTTCCCGTTGAAACTGAGTATGGTGCTTTATTTTGGTCAGGTCACCGGAGTGGCTGATTCAGGGTCCAAGGTTGTGGCCCGGCCTCCTATCGGTGGATCCCAGAATGTGAGGTCCCAGAGAACATGGACATCAGCCCAGGGTAAGTGATGAGCCATGACAGAACACACAGAGAGATTGTGGAAAGAAAAGTTATTTAATTAAGTCACTGCATGAGATCAGGACATTGGCATCAGCTTTATGAATCTGCTGGGAATTATTGTCTCTGTGTGGAAAATCCAATAACTTCACCAGTGCTTTCCTCTCAGTTGTTTTTTCTCTTTCACTCCCTGTCTCCATGCCCCTCTTGTTTTTTTTTTTTCTTTTACACTCTCTGTCCCTCTGTAACCCCTTGTTTTTTTTTCTCTTTCTGTCCCTCGTTCCTAGATATTCGACTAGAGCAGCAGGGGTCAGGAAGGGACCCCGCTCCATCTGCCTCCTCTTCTTCCCCTCCATCTCTCCGTCCGCGCGCTCTCTCTTTTGGCTCTCCCTCCTCTCTGGCCACGGCCTACCAGGACATCGCCTCTCATGCCCTCGCTCACGCTCTGGCGGAAGTAAGCTGAATTTATCAGTGTTGCCTAGCTCTTAATGAACCAATAGAAAGTTTGAGTTTATAATATGAAAAAAAAAAGATTACTTTAAAAACAAATGAAAAAATTAGACGATTAGACGAGTTTGGAAAACCTGAGTCTCAGTGGAAGGGCTTGTCATGGCCTTACCAGAGCTCATATCTTAACTAGAGGGTGGATCTCCTAGTCAGCGCACTATCTACAACATCACTTAGATATCATCAGCTTAACTCAGTCTATTATATCTTTTAGTACTAAGTTTCTCTCCTCTTTGCTGCTGCAGGTCCGTTTGGCCAGTGCTGGGGAGTTAAGCAACCTATTAGCGGGGAAGAGTGCAGCTGGATGGAGGTTTGTGTGGACCCTTTCTCTGGCTACCATCATTCTGTTAGAGAAAAATGCATGATAAGCATCTGTTGTATACAATAATATTTAACCAGAGTTTAGGACATGCGTATGGTTTGAAAATATGGAGTGTTTTGGCATAATGCAGCTGTTAGTTTGAGTCTGTGGTTTGGTTACTGTGCTTCTTGAGAACACTTGACAAATAAACGCTGAGCTGAGCAGATTACCTTCAGAGGGACTATGGGCAGCAACTAAATTTAACTGTCGTATTGCTGACTCTGTTTGTATGCAAACGCACGTCTGTGTCTGTGTGTTTGTCTGTGTGCGTGTGTGTGTGTGTGTGCAGGTATCAGGGCACAGAGCGCGGAGTGCAGGTGTTCCATAAGTCGGCGCCCAGGGCCACCGTGCACGGCTTCCTGGGAGCCGTGGAGCTGGAGAGGCCCCTGGAGAGCCTGTGGGGGGTGATCCGAGACCACTCCAAAGCCCACCTCTACAACCCCTCCGTCAGCTCCAGCTGGACACGAGCGCTGGATGACAGCACCCACCTCGGTGGGTATCGCTTAACACCGTTCCCACCCATACCTACTGACTGTGTTCTGCTGCAGCTTAGGTGGCTTGAGAGAATGATGCATTTATAATGCCAAATTCTAGGTGTACTGTGGTCACAGAAAAGTTGCATGGTTACATCTTAAATGTTAGTCTTAAATCTTGTTTCAGTATTGGTTAGTAGGGTTTTGTGGTTTTATTTATTGGTAATCAGAAACCTTTGTTTATGTTAATAGTACCAAAGTAAATAAAAGTGGGCCAGTTTGGTAGGTCATGGGTTTATGATATCATTGTTGTATTTTTTGGAGTTTTTTGGAGCATAATAAACTATGCATTTTTACAGTTTACATACTGAGCAGCCCCTCCTCCTTCAACCTGAAACAACCGCGAGATTTCTGCTGCATCAGTGTAGAGGCAAAGCAGGTCAGCTAAATTCTGTATTCATTTTTACACCTCCAGACTTATTTAATCCCATACTCGCAGTCACACCGATATATTTATACTCTATCTATATATACCACTCTTCAACCAATCCCCATTTTTTTTTGCCTCAAGGACAAGCGCTGCGTGCTAGCTATGCAGTCTGTGTATGAAGAGTCTCTGCCGCGGCCCAGTGTCGATGCAGTGCGTGCCGAGGTGCTGCCCAGTGCATGGATCTTGCAGCCCAGCCACAAGCATGGCCAAGACGGGGTGACTGTTATATACATGCTGCAGGTACGCAAGAGCTCATGTGGCATTACTAGACATAATAAGCATATACAGTTTAATGACTCTTGCTGTTTATTACCTGGTCGCCCGGAGGGGACTGACCAGGTATTGCAATGACCTTGTCCGCGTGTGTGTGTCTGTCTGTCTGTCTGTCTGTGTGTCTGTCTGTCTGTCCACCTGTATTGCAATGACCCTGTCCGTCCACATGGGGGACCAGGTTGCCAACTCTGATTGCACTTGTTCAGTCTGCAATGTTTTGTACCTTTTGGACTCACTAATTTATTTCCCCTTTTTCATTCTCTCCTGCTCTGTCCCAACAGGTGGACTTGGGTCCCCCGGCCCTTCCTCACAGATTAGTAGGTGCTATTGCTCGAAAACAGGCCTCCATCATTGCTGAGCTAGATGCATTTCTGTCCCTGTGAAAGAGTAACCTATATATGTAGCTACCCGCAGGATATGTTCAAAAGCTAAGGCAAAAGGTGCTACACCTACAGATACTGCAGTGGCCACAGTGGCAGCTGGCAACTAAGTATGGAGCTGTATGCTGTAGCAGCTGTCTTTTGCTAAGCTTGAAGCTATTAGCATGTAGCTATAGGAAACAAGTGCAGCTGCATGCTACATGCTACAGCATACACCAGTTTAGCTATGAAGTACTGTTTGTTTTTGTGTGTCTACGTCGGTAGCTTGCAGCTGTATGTGTGAGCACTTCCACTTGCAGAGGGTCTTAACAAAAGTCCTCACTGAAATTTGCACCACTTTGTTTTTTATTTGTATAATTATGTGTGCCGTTTCTTTGACTTTGACTCTATGTTCGCACTGAAATGTATATATTGTGAATCAGTCTATCCCCTTGTTTCTTAATGAAGTGTTTTTATACTGGAGATTGTTATCGTTTTTGTATTTTAATCTATTTCAATCATTTTGTGCCAAAGAGTAGAGTCAGTCCATGTTGTTTACAACAGTTTTTTTTTTTACCTAAATGTTCTCTATGTTCTATTATGATTCCAAAGTGCTCCTTAGGTTCCAAGAAATAGTTCATGAATATTTCACGCATGTGTAAAACCCGTTATGAAGAATTTAGTCTTAGGATTACATTTTGTCTATCCATACATTATTTTTTTTTTCAGATGAACAGAATTAGAAACAAAGCCTGGTACTTCATAAGCAGATTCTAGATGTTGAAATCAAAGCGGGTGATGAAAATTTGTGACATTTGGTGATTATTTTGATTCAGCCATCTGTAATATCTAACTTAAATTTTAAATTTAATTTTCATTTAGGAACTTAGCGATCTCTTGTGTAAAGGTTTATGGATTATCACGTGCTGTAGCTTCAGCGAGTAAAACTGTAAATTCTGCTGCATGGTGCAAATATATGTTTGTTTCAGCCTACATGACCAAATGTCTGTAGTTTACCTACTCAATCAACTAGGCCAAGCCAGTCCATGTTTAGCCTTAAAAAAAAAACACTTTTGACTTCATAGCAACCACTCTCAAGGATAAAATACTGAGATATGTGCACTAAAATATATGATTATATGTGTAAAGGTCTATTTGTAAACCTGAGTTCTGATAAGCTTACTTTATGTCTTATAAAAGCCTTCAGTATTTTATCTGATTTGTGTGGATAGTCTTAGGAGTCAGTGGGAACGCAGTAAACGTGTATTATTGTTTGCCTTTCCACTGAATTGACATGAATTTAAATAATGAGCTGTAGACCACTGACTGCAGCATCTTGTCAAATCTTATCTGAGTCTTAATCTTAAATGTTTGTTTTTGTTGGAGCACACTGTCTTGATTCCCCATTGAACCCCAAAATGAAGGACCTAGATGTCCCAGTTTGCTGTGAGACAGGGAAAATATGCAAAGGAAATGTTCTCCTTTCAGTTTAGAATAGATGTTACACAATCATTCTACAACCACAATCTATGTAAAAATGTAGCATTTGACAAGAATGTGCACCATTTAAATATATGTAATTTATCATTTGTGTTTACTGTATTTCTTCTGTATCTGAATATTTTTATACTTCTGCAAAATGTTTAATTTATGTGCATAAGTGCATTATTTTCTTAAATATACAATTTTCTCACATATTTACTGTCTAATTTATTTCTTTACATCTACAATGTCACAGTCACACTATCACAGTCACAGAAAAGGGACTGCAGCTTTGGTTCGTATGGTCAATGGTTGTGAAATTAGCCACTCGTCAACTTCAATTTCTTTTAGTAATGTTTGGAATATAAAGGCCTACTCTGTTGATATTGCAAAGTGCATAAAGTTAGGACTGCACACCTTGGAGTGGGATATGGAGGTGCCGCTTTGTCACCGCCTAAAACTTTGAAAAAACAAACAAAAAGCACAACACTTGCTTGACTGACTGACAAATCACTTTTGATGAGAAGATGACAAAGGGCTTACTATAACTTCAGTTTTTCTGTCATTTTCTGAACTTGCACTTAAAGACAGTAGCGACATGTGACTTACACATATTGTGATGGAAGAGGGTTGGCTGGAGGGGGCGTTCGGATGCAGAAGCTTTACAAGGCAACGGAATATTTCCAAATATCTCAAACTGTTTGGGGAAATGTGGAATAATAATATTGTTTCTTACCGAAGAAGTAGCCTATTGTTTCTTAGTTGTATGTCTACTGGGCTGGAATAACCTTATTCCAGATTTGGAGTAGTTGTGCAGTATTTTAATTTAATGTCTGCTTTGCTAATAGTTAAATAACTTTCTGTGGAATGACACTGTGAGATAACTATGAGGGTATTTTTTTATTAGTCAATACAGGCCAGTGCTATTCGCTTTCGAGTTTCTCAGTCATGCCCTCAGTCTGATTGGACATTTGGTAAGCGTAGTAACAGAGACAGAAAGAAAGGTGACAGGGCGGGGGAAGGTCGCAGTGCCCAACGACTGGTATCTCTGAGGGGGTGCGCAGGGGTGCCTGCCATTTAAAGTCACTGCCTCTCGTCAGGAATGTGCGTCCCCTGCACAGCGAGGCTCGGCGCTCTCTGAGTGCACTTTATTTTTAACACATTGGGTGGGTCGAACGCCGGCTGATGGGAATGACCGTTGTGCGCGGTGACCCTCCATGTTCCAGTCCCTGTCCCGTACCCTCCTCACCTTACTCCCACCGTACGGATCCACGGCCGTGACCCTGATCTTAATGGAATTATAATTGGATAGTTCAAACTAGCAGGGGGGAAAAGAAGACTTGAAGAAAAGGAGTACCGAAGGTTAGGCTATCCTTTCTATTCGCAGGTAAGCAAGTCACTATCGAAACTTGGAGACATGGAAAGTTAGCCTATGGTAAATCCGCTCTGCTGCACGCGCTAATGGAAAACAATCTATTAACGTTTAACAAAATCACTCGCGGGAAATAATGCCAGCCAAAACAATGTTCGTTGTAAATATAATATATTGGACTTGGAAAACTACTACACTCTGTAATAACTGAGTTGTGGGAAAAACAGTACTTTATGTTAGGTTCTAGCTCTCAAAACTCACATTTTAAATGCACTCGCGGAGTACCACCTGTTGCACCACGGAGAAACAGCAACCCGTGGTCGCCGTCAGTCATGTTTATTGGAAAGAAAGTGTTTTTTGACGACTGCTCTTAATGAGAACATTTGCCCCCGCTAAGACAAACATTTAATCCTATGCTACAGCACAAAAACAGGGGCAATATTTAGTTGGCTGGACCTGTTGAACTTCGTCCATTTGTATGCTTGACATTTGTGTGTATGCGTGTGTGTATTTGCTTTGGACGCAGGGTGTTGAATGTGTTTTTGTGCTTTTGCATTGACGGAAGGATTTCAGTGTGAACATCATGCTCATCAGTAGGCATAGAGACAACGTTTACTAAAAATTAACATATATTGTCAAGACATCTTTCTTCTCTCTCCACATTATTTTTTTCACTCACTGTCTCGTACACAGACTTCTGTCTGACAGCACACCAGCACACTATATCTCCTCTTCTCCTTAAGACCAGAATAAACAATTGGAGCTTTATAGTTGAAAGAATAACAGCTGCCTCATGTCTGTTCTCCACTAACAATGAAATTAGATGAGCTGCCTACACCTTATAAGGCAAAGTGCTGGTATGGGTTACTAGTGGCTATCTTTTTGGTGAGACCCTGCAGGGAATTGCCTGTACATTTGCACCAGGAATAGTTTAGTAACGATCTGCCCTCCATTTCCGGGCCATTCCCTGTAAGCTGCTAGCATCCATTGCCATAAGTGAGTCAATATGTCATGTGAAGTAGGGCTTGTAGGCGTTTGCTCTGGATTTTGCCGTCAGTCTGTAAACAGGCCTTTGGGTTTTTCATAGGACCATCCTCTTCAAGGTCAGTTGGGATGTGATGAACTGTTAGACTAGTAGATAACAGGTCACAGTCAGGTCTGTGAGGTCATAGGCCTGATGTAATTTTCCTCAACATATAAAAAGTCAGGGCTTCCAAAGTAGTTTTGTTATCCCCATGAAGTTTTTCACTGCACCACTGATGACGGTAGCAAACCGCCACCGTGACCTTCAGAGGGTATTCCTGTAAACATCCCTGGGGCCATGCAGCCATAGAACACCTAGACGCAAAGGAACGTAACTCAGTGCCCATCCTAAATGCCCCTTGTGCCACCATGGCCCCTCCAGCTGTTCCTTACGGCAGCACGCTCACTTGGCACACTCTCGCCGTGAGGGTCACGAGTTCTGGACACACCCTCCTCTAGTTTCTCTCTCCTTCATACACTTGAAACACCCCCAACTCACTGCAACCCCTTTTGTAGGCCTCAAGCTTCCTAGATAGCAGTTGGAGTACAGTTAGTGGTTATGCCTACCACACAAGCTCAACTGGAGCCAAGCATAGAAACTGATGCACATATGATGATTTTAATGTTGCCATTCTTTATAAGTTATGTCTATGATGATTTAGTCAGCAGCTATGTTGCATAAAGCCGGTTCAATGTGGCTGCATGGAGTAGAATATCAAATTGTTATTGTATTATAATAACGTTATAATCATATAATGTGATTATTTAACATTATTATTATAATAATGACGGCAACAAAAATGACACTAACAACAACAGCAGGAAGACATGTTAGTGTGAAACATCTCTGTTGGTGTGATGGTAATGTGTTTTGTCTTTTCATTCTCATAAATATTTCACCATGTTCAACTGTATTTTAAAAAGGCCAGGTGTAATGGTGGTCTGCCACTCTTTTATGTTGACATTGTGAAGTGATTTAAAATGCAGTTCATTGTGGAGCATCATTTATGCTCCTACGTAACTATGGCGATGAGTCATTATTCTGTGTTTACTGTACCTGAGGGCTGAACAGCTGCTGATGGTGCAGAAGGAGAAGTGCTTGTTTTTGTCTCTCTACTCAGCAAGGAAGGGACCTGAATAGGACCCTGCTCTGAAAACCTGGAATTATGGGAGCACTTTTGTGTAAAGAAGAGGACAAACACAACACAAAGGAACCTAATGAGGCTACGGACCAGTGAACCTGCTCACTGTATTTTTTTTGTAAAACTGAAAGTGTGTGTGTATGTGTGTGTGTGTGTGTGTGTGTGTGTGTGTGTGTGTGTGTGTGTGTGTGTGTGTGTGTGTGTGTGTGTGTGAGAGAGAGAGAGAGAGAGAGAGAGAGAGAGAGAGAGGCAGAGAGGGGTTTACAGACTGTGTGAGAGAGAGAGACAGAGGCAGAGAGAGGTTTACAGTTCAGAGCGCTAAGAGTGGTCACAGGCCAGGTTGTGTATGTGACGATAAGGGGATTCCCGCTGTTTTGTGTCTGGGTGGAGCATCACCCAACGATAACATTCCGCCCTGCACCAAACTGATACAGTGACAGAGAGTGAAAGCGAGGGAAAGCGAGAAAGAACAGACAGGCATGTCACTCATGGCGGGTAACCCCTTTTCTGGGAACCCCCCCTTTTTTCTTAGTCTCCCAGTCACCTCTCTCCTAATCTCCACAAAACCAGAGGTTAGCCTAGTTATGCAAAGTTAAGACAAGATAATCATTCTGACAAGTTTCTGATTGGCCGTGCAGCATTGCGTAAGCATGGTCCTTAAATTGCACCGTACTTCTAAAAATGTAAACTTCATCTAAGAAGCAGAATATTCTCTATAAATATTTTATAGGCATTCAATGTAAGAACAATCATCAACTGCCCATTTAAAAGTAACCTGGGACACATGAACACTGTTCACCTCTTTTTAAAGACTAGGTGTGTAAATCCATGCATGGTGTGCCCTGTCAAGCACACTCTTAGCCAGACTGCAGGCTGGATGCACCCGAATAGAACTGGGCTGACACACTCCATTAGGGTGCATGCAGCATTCGTGGGGGTTGGCGTGTGTGTGTGTGTGTGTGAGAGAGAGAGAGAGAGAGAGAGAGAGTGTGTGTGTGTGTGTGTGTGTGTGTGTGTGTTGGGGGGAGGGGAGAGGGGTATGGGGAGCAACATTCGTCATTAGCTGGACCACTTTGGGGTTGCCCTGCCCCTGTGGAGAATGATAAGAGCAACATGCCTCTTACAGATAGAGCTATCTAACCTTCTGCCGCCATTACATACGCTCACACACACTCATACACACACGGCAAATGCTCACTCTTTCTCACACACAGACCAATAGTACACAGTCGCATGCGTGCATTTTAGCATCCACATGGAGTGGTAACGGTTGTACAGTGTGGCTGACGTAAAATGGCCGCCCCCTAACAGACATGTGTAGAGTTTGGGGTATTTTTGTGGAGGTGACTGTGAACTATTCCTGTGAGACATCATATTACAGTAAGACCCTCTAGCAGCCACCCCTGTTTTTAACTATAGTGAGTAGGGATCTATTTAGAAGATCAGTAGGATCTTCTCTCAGTCTGCTCTCTCTAAAGCTGCTTGAAGACACAGTGCAGCGCTGAGCTTTTTTAGACATCACAGAGAATGACAGTCAGATGAATGAGCTCATTAGAGAGAGTGTGACATCAGTATGGCAGCTGTTTTGATAGAAGTTATAAATATCTACAAGGTGAGCCCTTTAGCATTGTGAACTAAGTCATTGTCTAATAACTTTATCCACTTATGTAGTCAGTACAAGTATCATGGTAAAACAGTGTTATATTTTGAGAACATGCAGTGAGACGAAAATGTTTTTTATTTTATCCAGGTTTTTTTTTTAATTCTCCACCTTTTTTATCCTGAAAATGCTGACCTTTTGGCTGTGTTTTGTTTATTATTTGGCCTAGGCTGAGAAAAAGCCACACAGCTTGAAACGTTACAGGTATTAAAAAATCAGAATGTAAGCTACATGTTGTGCAGATGTGTTTTTTTTTTTTTTTTTTTTGACCAAACGTCAAAGTTGGTTTGTCAACTCACTGCTGCTGTTGATTATGTTCAATATGGGTTTCCCCACTACCTGTCACTGTGCAACACCTACAGCATAATTAGCAATACCTACCTGATAGTGAACTATTATTATTCACAATTTCTGTACATATCCTGATTTCATTTCATATGGCCTTGTATATACTCCATTCTTTCCTTTGTTTTTACCCTAAGTCCTAGCCTGACACTTTCACACTTTTACCTTGCACGTTTGTGGCCTTGCTGTCTTAATTTCATTGTGCAGGCAACTGTTCAATGACAGTAAAGGTCTTGAAGTCCTGAAGTTGTTTCTGATTTCTACTTCATTGATTATTTGGCCAACAATGCCAATGTTGTAATTGATTTAAGGTTTTCTGTCCGTCTCTTGTAGACATCTGGTGTGTGCCTGTCCCCAGTCTCACAGCACCCGTCCCCCCTTTGAGCAGCACTCTGACGTCGACCTCCGTCCGACCCTCTCCGTCTCTCCTCGAGGCAGCCATGACGTCCACTACGGACTTCGACAACGTTGAGATCACTCAACAGTACAGCCACATCAACACGCGCTTCGAACTGTCCGACGAGGAGCTCGACAATGACAACAGCTCGGCACGTCTCTTTGAGCGCTCCCGCATCAAAGCACTAGCAGGTAAATGAGCTGTTACAGTCAGTCTGTTTTTTTTGGTAATTTGTGTATGTGCTCATCGGCGTGGAGAAGAAACTTAGGTGGGGGCTGAAGTCAACTCTTTTAAGCAAATAGTCTTTGTCAGGCTGGACATGATATCACAGAATGTTAGGTCATTTTACACCTCTTTGTGTTGAAATTACGGACCTGCCGTTTACATTCAAGGGTAACCTGATGAGCTTGTTTGAATTGATTTCCAGTTTTCTTGTATTTCGAAGTTCACAGCCTTTGACCTTGAGGTATGATTTGTCCTTATGGGACGAAGTATCGTTTTCATACCTGAAAAGGGTTTTACAAAAAGTAACAATGCCTTTTTCACCTGTGTCACTTGTGTTTCTGACTAAGTGTATGTATGATATGGATGACATAAAGCCTAATGCCAAGAACAGCTGTCAGTAATGAGTGCATCTCATCTAACACACTCTACCCTAACTTAACTCAGTGCACACTCTCACTTCCCTACATGTTTGCGTGCACACACACACACACACACACACACACACACACACACACACATGCGTACACACAGCCACCAAAAGACTGACAGTTGACACCCCCCACAGATATGCACTACCAGCCTTTAGAGGGCTGGGATCATTGCCACATACCCAGAATGCCTCTCTCTGACTGACCTGGACAGCTGCCCTTCCCGGCAGGCCCCCTGTAGCATAGATCCTGGGAATGTCTGGCCCCGTAGGTAACCTCTGACACACCTGTGTGTTTGTGTTTTTGTGTGTGTGTGTGTGTGTGTGTGTGTGTGTGTGTGTGTGTGTGCGTGTGTCTGTGTGTGTGTGGATGGGTGGGTGTCAGAGAGAGAGAGAGAGAGAGAGAGGAAGCAAAAGAATGGTGAAGGATTGGTGGGATATTTTGAAATAACCTTTGTCCTCTGGACAGGTGCATTATGGGTGGTGAGATGTACATAGAGGGCTTTACAAAGAGGTGACGGAACCAAAACAAGTAATCCTGCTGCAATGTTTGGAAATACACTTAATCTTTGCTACTAACTTTTGGAATGTATTTTTTAAAAAGTTCTTGGGTATATTTTGTCTACATGGTACAATAACAGCAACATACAACAATAAAAACTAAAACGTAGAGCTTATTTGTATGTAACAAACCCTTAAGCTTGTGTTTATGAGCACATAAACAACCCAGAAAAGAGTCCTGCCTAGTGAGTGAAATGGTTTGTCTGAAACTGGAAAATGAGTGGTTTTAAATGGCACCATTTTACCATGTAATGGTGCTTTAATTTTGCTGTCTTGGAAAAACAAAAAGGCAAAGAGAGAGAGAGAGATAGAAAGAGTGAGAGAGAGAGAGGGAATGTATTCTGCTGGGCTAATGTGTTGATGCTTCTGTAATCTAATCAGAAGGATTAGATAGAGAGAGAGAAAGAGGGGTTGTATGTGCATGAGTGTGTCTGTGTTAGTGCATGCATGTCTCTAGGAGTGCATTTGTGACATTATGTGTGTTAATGTAGGTGTGTTTGTGAGAGAGCGATGAGGAGAGAGAAAGCAAGAGATAAAGAGAGAGGGATATGAGAGAGAGAAAGAGAGAGAGGGAGAGAGGGAGGTACAGTAGACAGAAACATGGCTTTACTCTCATGGCTGATTTACTGCTTGCAAAGCAGTGCTGAGCACCCGTTCAGAGAGCGGCAGGCACTCAGGCACTCATACACACGCAACATAACGTCTATGTTTGAGCACAAACCTCATACACTCGCATCTCTCGCACACCTGCTGATGTAAACACGTGCGCACTCACACACACACACACACACACATACACACACACTGAGCTACCTACCTCTGTTCAGTTCATGTATGAGTCAGCAAGCTCACTGTTCCCATCGTATCACGTCATCCCTATTAGTAGCGTGTGTGTTGTCAGACACGCCGCAGCAAAGGCACCGCTCTGCAGCCTCAGGACCACTGTGGGCTGTGTGCAGCACGCCATCTCTGAGTGAGCAGAGACAGGAGGAGAGGGAGAGAGACAATGCTTCAGAGATAGGGGGATAGGGGGGATCTTATGATAGAAAGAAAGAGGGGAAAGAGGAGGGAGTGAAGAAAACAGTAAAGAGAGAGGGAGAGAGAGAGGAGGGGGCATATAACACACGAGAGAAGGAGAGAGACAGTGGCTGAGAGATAGAGGGATATTATGATAGAAAGAGAGAGCGGGGAGTGAAGAAAACAGTAAGAGAGAGAGAGGGAGAGAGAGAGGAGGGGGCACGTAACACACGAGAGAGGGAGAGAGACAGTGGCTGAGAGATAGAGGGACATTATGATAGAGAGAGAGAGAGGGAAAGGGAGGTAGTGAAAGAACCAGAGCGACAGAGTGAGAGTGAGAGACAGTAGAGGGGATGTAATACATGAGAGAGCAAAACGAGGAGGGAGGAGAGATACAGTGATCTTGTGATAAAAGGAGAGAGAGTGAAAGGGAAAGGGGAGAAAGCAGGAGAGAGAGAGAAGAGGAGAGAGGGAGAACAAAACATACGAGAGAGCAACACAGGAGGGAGGAGAGAGAGTGTGTGAGGAAGAGAGGGAGGGAGAGGGAGGGAGCTGTGGGAGAGAGCAGAGAGGAGTATTCATCCTCAGCAGGCAGCTCTTGCTCTCTCTCTCTCTCTCTCTCTCTCTGTCTCTCTCTCTCTTCACTCTCTCCTCCGCTCCGTGTCCAGCTGTCGCGAGCGGAAGGCTGTAGCTGGCAGCATGAGCAGCCCCTGTCTGCTGCGCGCGGCTCCCGTCAGCCAGCCCCGGCTGAGAGAGGTCAAGATCAGCCTCAAGAACAGCAGCAGCAGCAGCAGCAAGGACACCAGCAACAGCAGCAGCAGCAGCAGCAGTGGACCCGGCAACAGTAACAGCATCCCCATCCCCATCAAGAGCCCAACCTCCACCTCCACTGGCAGCCAGGCTGGCCGGGCAGCTTGCGGGCCACCCATCAAGGACGTCCCACCGCGGGCCTCGGGGGTCCCGGGAGGGGGCAGTCGGAGCAGAAGCACTCCGCCGGGGCACAGGACGCAGCAGCACTGCCAGGGGGGCCAGAGACGTGGGGGTGCTCGCCCCAATGGAGCACACCCCAGGCCAGACCCCGAGTACCTGCCAGAGAGGAACGGGACCATGCCGGCAGCACCAACGGCGAAGGCGACGATGGCAACGACAAACGGCTCACCTGTGGGACTTGTGCTTTCGCCGATCACCTCTTCTGTATCCTCCTCATCGTCCGCCACCCAGAAACCCCGACAACGCCACCACCAACAACAACAACAACACCCATCTCCATCACGGGGTGCCCGCTATGCCAACTCCTCCACCTCCAAGTCCTCATCCTCGTCCTCCCGCAGCATGAGGCGGGCACGCTGGCTCAGCTACAGCGCCTCCAACATCTACTTCAACTCCGTGCTGGACGGCAGGTTCCGACAGCTGCAAGGTACAGGGCCAGGAGAAGGGACAGGGGACAGGGGAGAGGGGAGAGGGAGGGAGGCTGAAGCCCCCGTCTGGAGGCTGTGGAGTCCCACAGGGCTTTGAGGGAGAGAGGGCAAAGAGAAAAGAGAGGGACGGACAGAGAGATATAGACAGAGAGGAAAAGAGAGTTTGAGAGGCACAGCTGTGTTGTTATCTCTTGGGGATGTTGATGGATGACGGAGACAGGGAAAGAGAGAAATTGACTGGGAGAGAGAGGCAGTTTGACTCTCGTATTGAACTTAAAGCTTTGCTTGTGATTATGCACATGGTCAGCCCACATGTGCATGAGTTGACTGTGACCAATGGTGTGTGTGTGTGTGTGTGTTCGTGTAAGTGTTCTTTTGTGTTTTTGTTTGTGTGTTTACATTTGGGGGTGGAGAGGGAGAGGCGTGGTATTGGTTGGACATGCCATGTTTCCTTTATGGTGGTCGCTTTCCACTTTAGCTTATGTGTTTGCGTTTATTTATATTTCTCTTGAAAGCAGTGGCTGTGCCCCAATTGTTCGCTGAGTTTCTTGTACAGTAAATTATGAATGACACAAACTAAAAAAGGTTTGTGTCGTGGGTTTTTTCTTCTTCTGAGTGCCATTGAGAGGAACTCAGGCAAGTCAGTTCTCTCTTTTTTTCATCCATTTCATTACTTATTTATGATTGGATCTGATGATATTAATGGTACAACTTTATGCGGTCGTGTTTTTCTTGATGTGCTGTTTGTCACTTGAGAGAGACAAGAGAGAGAAAAAGAAGTTCCAGTTCTCGTGAGGTTCCCTTTAGAACCCCTTTACAGTGCCAGGATGAAGGCAAGCAGAACACATGAAGTAGTACAGGAGATCTACTATAGTCCTTAGCCAGTTTGTCCTTAGAGCATTAAATCCTCAGAGAAATGCCTCCACGGCGCACCCTGAAACCTCCCAATAATGTTAATCTAGCTGCAGAAGTAGGTTAGCCTCCGGGCTAGAAGTTTTCAGGCTCTCATTATCGCTCTTGTTGCAGCCACTTCGTCACTGTGCAGCTGTGTTCCACAGAGAACGTCAGCCACGGCCTTTGCAAGTTAGGAAGGCATTGGAACTGGGATGGGGTTAGTGGAGAGAGAGGGAAAGAAACTGTGTGTGTGTGTGAGAGAGAGAGAGAGAGAGAGAGAGAGAGAGAGAGAGAGAGAGAGAGAGAGAGTAATGGCACCATGATAGAAATGTGGGCTGTGCGTGTGCTGTGTGTGTGTGTGTGTGCGTGTGTGTGTGTGTGTGTCTGTGTCTGTGTGCATGTATCTCCATCTCCCAAGTCTCCCAGTGATGTTTAAGACACAGGCCACATGTGCTAATGTCACACTCATAGTCACCTGATACAGTTAGAATGCTGACATTTCAGCTCCCCTTTGCGAACAAGATGCTGTTGATGTTTTTAAAAATGCTTTAATGTTTTGAGCAATAGTTAAGTGTTTAAAGGTTGATAATCTGCAGGTGTGAATGTGACCCTTCAGTGTAAAGTAGATTATAAAAAGTATAAAAAGATTTTATATGTGACATCAGGGCTGTGTTTGTTTACTGTTTTTGTTTATGTATGTTTAAGTGCTAGGCTGAGGTATCTGTTCTGCCTGTCCATGTGTAATTATGTACCTTCAGGGTCTATGTTGGCTGCCTGCCAGTGTCTGAAAACAGTTAGATGTGTCTGGTCCCCCAGTCAGTATTACGCCAAGACCAACATGAACAGCATATTGAATTATTTTAGATTTGACATTAAGGTATATATATATAAAATGTATTTTTTTTTTTTTTCTAACACACACATATATATATAGAATATATATATACAATTTATATATATATATATATATATAGTTTTTTTAAACACACACACACATACATATATATATAATGTCAAAATGTCCCTTGGCTGCATTTTGTAGTTGGGATTCTGTGGATTCTTTTCTTATCATTCTTTTCTATTTCAGTTCAGTCTCTCCATGCAATTGCCTGCTCTAATCCCAAACATTGATAGGTAATGCTATTTCAGGCTCAGTTGGCAGGTGTAAAAAATGGTCTGGAAACAAATGGTCTGAAATAAGTGACAAGAGTGCACATCCCTAAATAGAAATGTGAAGTGTATTTTCTGTGGAAGTTATCACAAACTTAAACCACTGTAAAAAGTATAAATGTGTTACTACTGATACTATAAAGACTGTGTTCAGTGCATGTCATTTGACATGTATGGTAGTTTTTTAACAACATCCTATAGAGCACATAAATAATGAAAGCCATGCAAGAACCATGGGGAGAAACAGAATCTGGTCACCTTTAGTAATGTATGTAGAACAGCTGCGAACCTTCATCCCTGTCCTCAGTTTGGCCTGCCAATCTGGGCCATGTGAATGGGTAATGGGCATCTCAGACAGCGGGTCATGTTTTGTCATGTAACAGCTTGCCCGCGCCGTAGCTCAGCAGGTTCCAGGGCTCTACTCGTCCCTTGGCCAGGCATGTGAGAGTGAGCTGGTTGTTTTTTTATCCTTACATGTAGCTGCTCTTGTACTGGAAGTGCCAGATCTGGTGCAGCCACTGGTACCCCTCTCTCTTCTCTCTCTCTCTCTCTCTCTCTCTCTCTCTCTCTCTCTCTCTCTCTCTCTCTCTCTCTCTCTCTCTCTCTCTCTCTCTCTCTCTCTCTCTCCTTCTTCTGTGGCCCACCAGCTAAGACTAAGACCACCAGCAGGCAGGCAGGTAGGCCGGTGCTGACAACACACTGGATTTAGGGACCAGGCAGGTAGGTAGGGAAGGAAGAAAGAGAGGGAGAGAGAGAGGGAAAAAGAAAAAGAGAGGGGGAAGTGAACAGGCCCTGTGCTGTGCAGGGAAAATGCATCAGCATGAATAATTGAGGGGGCTGTCGGCGGAGTGGAGCGCACGTAGAGGGGAGATCAGTGCTGGCAAGGCATGAGAAACAGAGACAGAGTTTAGTGGGGCCAGCGATGGTATACACAGAGCTGGTGAGCTGGTGTGTGTATATCTGTGTGTGTGTATATCTGTGTGTGTGTGTGTGTGTGTGTGTGTGTGTGTGTGTGTGTGTGTGTGTGTGTGTGTGTGTGTGTGTGTGTGTGTGCGTGCGTGTGTGTGTGTGTGCGTGTGCGTGTGTGTGTGCGTGTGTGTGTGTGTGTTCTCTGGAGAGCATTCTTTGGTGATGGTTAGGACAAGTAAGACATGACTATTCAGTGCAGTGAGAACTTATGAGGGAACAGCAGCACTTCAGGTTCAGTTGCTTAGTTCTTGTTTGCGTGTTACGCAGACAGTGACCATGTGGGACAGTCCTTCCTTTAAGGAAGTCTCTTGGCAAGGGGAGAGAGGGAAAGAAACTGTGTGTGTGTGTGTGTGTGAGAGAGAGAGAGAGACAGAGAGAGAGAGAAACAACAGAAACACAAACACACTCAACTAGACATTTCCAAAATCCAAATGATGTGATACAGCACCGCATATGGACATAAAATGCAACATAGGCTTTATTTCTTTAAAATACCACAGAAACAGTTTGGTGAGCCTTTTGATTTTCCCCATTTTTGGAAAGTTCTGAAGTCCTGCCCGTGAGATGTAGGACACTGACAAAAAGCAGTCATGATTTCACAACAAAGAAAAATATAACGGGAGATAACGCTGCCCCAAAGACTACAAAAGAAAACATGGCGCTTGTGTTATCACCAGCCAGATGAACAACTCTATCTGCCACATTTCCGTACTGTGCCTATGTGTGTGCCTACTCAACAGGGAACTCTAATGTTGTTACACAACCATGCAGTAGGTCATGAAACTGTAAGTTAGCAATGAATTAAATATACCTGCGGTGAAATACATCTGCTGTTGATGTCCATGTACGTGAGACATCTTATAAATTTATTTTATGCTGTATACATACATATCTACTAGGTAAACTTGACACAAATTGTAGTAATGTGTTTCAGCCTGAGTACCCCTTTTCAGGTGCTCTCACTGTCTCACATCATTTGCATGCTTTGACTTTCATGATTTTTTTCATTCTGTGGTGATGGGCATGGCTTTAAAAGCTTTCTGTGTGCCGTCGTTGTTCACTTCCATGTTTGCAGGAGAATAAAGCATGACTTATTCAGGAACCCTGAGTTCCTTTTGGTGACATGAAACCCAGGTACCTTCTGAGGAGAACAGGCATGCTGATGCTTAACTTTAGAGCCCAAGGAACAGTGTTTGCTGATGAAGAGGGATGTTACACAAGTTTACAAGGAGAGAATAGGAACAATGTGTTAGGACTCACCACATTGTCACTTGCAACTCTTTCTCTCAAATGTACCCTTGTCTCTCTCTCTCTCTCTCTCTCTCTCTCTCTCTCTCTCTCTCTCTCTCTCTCTCTCTCTCTCTCTCTCTCTCTCTCTCTCTCTCTCTCTCTCTCTCCCTTATCTTTTCCTCATTTTTCCTCATCACCTCAACTTTCCACCATACTGCCCAGTGTAATTTCCCCCTCTCTCTTCCGCTCACCCCTCATCCTTTACTCCTCTCTTTCATACACTTTCCATCTCCCTCTCTCTCTCTCTCTCTCTCTCCTTTCCTGAATCATTTATCATGGCAGTCATTATGGATGCAGTGTGTTGCACTCTTTTTTGGGAGGTGAACAAGGGATAAACATAACTCAGTCAACCACTCCAATGACGTCAAGGAGAAAACCCACGAAAACGAACACGCAAATGCTTATGTACTTACTACTCTCTTGTCTTGCACACTCAGAGTTAAAAACTGTGCAGACATTGTGCATAAGTAAGCACGTTAGAAACGCAACTAGTGAGTGCAACTGTATTTATACACATGCATAAACACTCACACTGAAAGAAACACTCAAATCGCAAACAGTGCATAAGTAAGCTCTTCAGACATGGAAGTGATGTGTGTATTGTATTTGTACACGTGCACATTCTTCCTCTTACACACACACACACACACACACACACACACACACACACACACACACACACACACACACACACACACACACACAGATGCACACTTATTCTAAAACCAGTACAAGCATGGTGCATAAGGAAGCACTTCAGAAATTGAAACACTAATATGTATGATCATGATACAGTGCACACACATGCACACACACACACACACACACACACACACACACACACACACACACTTTATAGATAGGCTGTCCAAGTAAGCAATCCAGTCATGGAGCTAATGCACCATATGCAGTGATATTTCTGTACACACACACATACAGTACACACACAGACACACACACACACACACACACACACACACACACACACACACACACACAAAGATAACCCTCAGACAGATGGCAGTGTGCTGTATTGATCCTGACAGGGCTGCACTGGTACGGAGACTGTGTGAGGCAGGGGGCAGGGAGTCTGGCCAGAAGAGGAGTCACCTTTATATAGCAGCTCTCCCTCCTCATCCCTCTGCTCTGTCTCTATGTGGGAGAGGAGAGGAGAGGAGAGGGGAGCTGTAGTGCACGTTTGGCTTTGGTCCACCCTCTACTGTGCAAGGAAAAAAGAAAACAATAGCTGTATTGTAGACTAGAACTTTTTTTCTGGTAAAACCTTTCTGATTTGAGTACTTCTACTTGACAGTTCAGCAGTAGCTTGTCAGAGCCCCTTATGTTCTGGTTTGAGTGCTGTATATTTTTATAGCTATGAAATAGTCATGGAACCCCTACTGTAAAGAGAAGAGCAGGGTAATGGCACACGGATGTGTTATGTTATGTTTAGATATACCCATGACAGTCATCTACATATAACCAAAGGGAATCTCAATAAACACCATTTCAGATTTAACATACTTTTTCCCATCCACATTGGCGTTTGGATAAATGTATGTGTGTGTGTGTATGTGAAAGAGAGAAAAAGTGAGTTTCTGTCTTTCTCTGTCTCTCTTTCTCTCCCTCTCTTTCTCTCTCTCTTTCTCTCTCTCTATGTATCTATATGTACTCTATGTATCTCTGTGTGTGTTTTTGTTTGTTTGTGTATCACTGATACTCATCATCCTGCCTGTTAAAGAGTAAAGATGACAGGCCAGGTGTTTCAGGCCAGGTCTGTGTGAGTTTCAGGCCAGGCCTGTGTGTTCAGTGTTCTGAGGGTGGGTTTGTCTTGTGTGTTTGTTTCAGATGAGCGAGAGGCCGTGCAGAAGAAGACCTTCACTAAGTGGGTCAACTCCATCTTGGCCAGGGTGTCCTGCCGAATCTCAGACCTCTACTTGGACCTCAGGGATGGACGCATGCTCATCAAACTGCTGGAGGTCCTCTCGGGAGAACGCCTGGTAAGTTAGTGTGTGTGTGTGTGTGTGTGTGTTTACATTAAGTCATACCATCTTGTCACCCATTCCTTGCTTACGGTGGTTAATGGTGTGGTTTCTCTGTTTCTGCCTCTCTCTCTTTGCCTCTCTCTGCCTCTCTCCCTCTCTTTCTCTCTTTCTGTCTGACTCTCTCTTTCTATTTGTATGTGTTTGCTCAGCCCAAGCCTACCAAGGGTCGTATGCGTATCCACTGTCTGGAGAATGTGGACAAAGCACTTCAATTCCTCCGAGAGCAGCGCGTTCACCTGGAGAACATGGGCTCCCATGACATCGTCGATGGCAACCACCGCCTCATCCTGGGCCTCATCTGGACCATCATCCTACGCTTCCAGGTCAGTAGCTGTAGCCTGCTTGTGTTACGCTAACAGTATAATATGTTGGTGTACCAACATAGCCTGCGTGCCAACCTATGACCAACTTATGTCTTACTGCCAGTAGTATTAGCACTAGCCTGTTATAGTAGTTGTAGAGCTGTAATAAGTAGTCCATTTTATACTATACTACTGTTGTGATCCTATTTCACATTAGCAAAAGTGTATGTGTAATTTCAGAAGCTATGTAGTAGTAGTTGCATAAACAGTGGGCTATGTGGCTATGCATGGTCTGGATGTGCTGTGCCATGCTTTTTGAAGAGCATCCCATTCTCTGCAAGACAAAAAACAATGCATTTTAAACTCAGCCTCAGTTTTTATGCAGATCAGTTTGACAGATTCTGTATTGTTTATGAAACAGCTGAACTCCGTACCTTTGTGCGGGTGATTTTATTTGAGATAACTGTCGCTGCATTGTGATTAATGTCGCAATGATGTCTTTCTTCTGTGTGATTCACTGTTCGTGTGTGGCATGATGTGATATGTCTTTCTTTGAGCTGTGTGAATCGGAAGTACGTGTCTTTTATGGTGCCTTTTATGGTACCGGCGAGTATTTATTTTTAATCTCTTGATTTGACAGCTTTGGGTATTTTTAGCTTTGCTAGTTCAAACAATATGGTCACTTGCATTATTCAGTTCCTACAAAAAAGGAGAGGCAAAGGAGGCAGTTGACTGTTCTTTTTTTTCTCCCATTTTCTTGTCCAGCAAGTTATGAACAAAGTACAGACAAAAGAAAGAAAAAGAAAAGAAAATTCAGAGAAAAGGAGCAGCTCTAAATTTAGCTCCCAATATCTCCATCTCCCCTAGAGATGATTTGCCTGTGTGAATCAGATGCTCCAGTTAAAGGGCGAATATGTGGGAAATGAACAGCCTTGGAATAATTAGCAGGGTAGTAATTGGGTAAATGTTTTTGCAGAGGGAGGCGTTAATGAGTCACTCAGCGCTCTCAACCCAACCCTTTCAACAGGAACCAGAAACCACAACACTTCACCTCATCCGTCCAATATTACATTGATTACATTAGAGGCAGTGTATGAGAGCCCGTTAGACAGCTCTTACACTTTTGTCTCACATTTGCTGCTATTTTATGGCTCTTAGCAACATTTCAATTTACACTTCAACCCACCAGTGCCTTCTATTTTATGATGAGATATCACAAAATTGCACACTGATCTTCATTAGGTTAAGCTACAGTACACTAAGCTATAGGAATACTATAGTAAATAAATGAACACCATCTTATATTACATAACATGGCAGTGGTGCTCATCCTATGACATTGAGACGCCATCTGGCAGTCTGTTTGTCTGCAGTTCCCAATGGACTCGGGCCTGTGTGGCGGCGATGCAGTGCAGTGTTTTGATTCGTCTGCTCCCTCTGTTTACGTTTTTTTTCGGGCCCCTACAGATCCAGGACATCATCGTGGAGACGGGCCCGGCCGACCAGAAGGAGACGTACTCGGCCAAGGACGCGCTGCTGCTCTGGTGCCAGATGAAGACCGCGGGGTACGGAGTGTGACCGCTGGCCCCGATCAATGGCCACTGATCAGCTACCACACACACACAGTCCATCCCACTGTCACACGACCTCACGTAGACTGACCTTGCTCACAGTCTGTGTGGCTCAGTTACCGTGTAGGGCACACTAGCAAATAGTCACACTGATGGAATTAGAGAGACATGCATTTACAAATTGAAATGAGTATGTAGTATTGATGCCAACTTTGTGTCAGAGTGATAATAATTCAATTACATTGTTTACCAGAGTTATATAGGTTTGTTTTTTTCCTTCTAGGTACCCAAATGTGAATATCACAAACTTCACCACCAGCTGGAAAGATGGTCTGGCATTCAACGCTCTTATTCACAAGCACAGGTAAGTATCATGTCATTACAGGAAGAAAAGACCTCAGCTATGCCACAAATACAGAGGCGAATATCTCTCTCTCTCTCGCCCCTCTTTCTCTCTCTCTCTCTCTCTCATTCCCATTGTCACCCTCTTTCTTTTCCCACAGGCCAGATCTGGTGGACTATGTGAGGCTGCAGAAGTCCAACCCTACACACAACCTCCAGCATGCCTTCAATGTAGCAGAGCAGACGCTGGGTGTGACCAAACTCCTGGACCCCGAAGGCAAGTCACCTTTCTTTATTATTACCAGTAGCTCTTTGCTCTGAAGCCATATTAAATGTGTAGCTTATCGCATAAAGCTGAATATTTCAACTCCACTAGCCTGCTCTATGTGTTTAAGATGATTTAATGACACATCTTGAGTGCATTGTAGAATTCCTGTGTTACAAATGTTCATAACTGCATTTGCAAACTGAATTGGTTTGCAAATTGAAGTGGTTTGCAAACTGAAGTGTAAAAATAACATGGTGTTTACTGGGACCTCTGTTTTCTCCAGATGTGTTCACAGAGAATCCGGATGAGAAGTCCATCATTACGTATGTCGTGGCCTTCTACCACTACTTCTCCAAAATGAAGGCGCTGGCTGTGGAGGGCAAAAGAGTTGGAAAGGTGAGGGTCTGACAGTAAAGGTCTGTTCACACCAACAACTATAACGATAACGACAACTATAACTACAATGATATGGGTGTCCATACTGAGGAACGACATTTTAATGACAAAATTCTAGTCCTGATTTAAATATCTAATAGAACATGACGTCCTGTAAATTCTTCTGAATTCTGTTATATTCCAGAAAATTGCTCTGAAAGTGAT
>CM050205.1:20222500-20267500 GCA_027475355.1 Coilia nasus
GGGAGACATGGATCCTGGAGAACCAGAGGCTGGTGTCACAGGTAGCCAAAACACATACACACACACACAGATACACACACACACATACCGGGCACATGCATGTAAGTGCACAGACACATACTGTACACGCAAGCATACACATGCACTTATACAAATAGTAGTAAGTAAGACAAGTAAATATGTAAACACTGGCACCTACACCCATGCACAAGCACACAAAACACATTCATAAACACACATGTGTTAGATGCAGTGTTCAGCAGAAAATATTTAAAAGCAATAACCCATTATTATTTCTAACCACTTTTGATATTATTGAAGCATTTTCTTTCATGTTACTTAGGAGTGTGAAAGTACAGTATACCTTAATAAGGCAGAGCAGATTTAGCTATAGCACATACATTTAACCTAGATAACATCTGAAAATGTATGTCAGCCAAGGTAAATATTTAAGGTTTCTAGTCCGACTTTTTCCATCCTCTCTTTTCGCCAGCTCTCTGGGTGCTGTAGCTTGCCAGGCTGCTGTTTACCCGAGAGGGACGGCTGGCATTAAATCTGTTTCCTTTCCTTTCGCTCTGTTTCTCATCTTATCTCCAGGACAACTTTGGCTACGACCTGCCAGCGGTGGAGGCTGCCAAGAAGAAGCACGACGCCATCGAGACGGACATCTCCGCCTACGAGGAGCGCGTGCTGGCCCTGGTGGCCATGTCCAAGGAGCTGGAGGCCGAGCGCTACCACGACGCCAAGCGCATCGACGCCCGCAAGGACAACATCCTGCGGCTCTGGGACTACCTGCAGGAGCTGCTGAAGGCCAGGAGGGGGCGCCTGGAGAAGAACCTCACCCTGCAGAGGATCTTCCAGGAGATGCTGTACATCATCAACTGGATGGACGAAATGAAGGTGTGTATGCAGGCAGAAGAGTGTAAAGACTTCTTGGACATGCAGCAAAATTGGATGGAATGAAGGTCTGTATGCAGGCAAAAGAGTGCGAAAAAGGTCTTAGATATTTTCAGCAAACTTGGTGAAGGTATGTATGCAGGATTATGACCCTCTGGAACGTGGTGCTGCTTTCTGATTGGTTGCTAGGCATGCAGTAAAATCGTATATCATGCACGCATTAAAAGTAGTTCTGGCAAAAAAGTTTAAAACTTCAGCACCGTTCCATATCAATACCCAATAGAATGTACGTACCTACTGTAACCGTCTCTATCAAACTTCACAATTAATGGCAATGTGGAGTTAAATTTTCATGAACTTAAAAAAATAGTAAACCGAAAATAACAAATAAATCAACGTTTTGGAATAAGTATTGCATGTGTCGCGTTGCTCAATCCAAGCTAGCTAACACCTGATGAGCAGTAGCAATCACCTTACCAAATGAAAGGTAACCTTGACAACCAATTTGGCTGGTGACTGAGGGCTGCATAGCGCTCTACTTAACATTACAAATATTAGGCTACATTGTAGGCCACATTGTAGAGTTAACCCTCTAAGACTTAGAGTCGAAGTTAATTGAGAATTATTTTAAATACATTCTTCATGATTGAGTGGCATTAACCGGGTCATAAGCGGGGTAACATCCTCCGAGGCGTGCATTATACAGTTTTAAGTCAACTTGGCGGAGCAAAGTTCTTAGGCTCCACCTCGTTGACTTAAAACTGTATAATGCACGCCTCGGAGGATGTTACCCCTTACAGAGCCTATAGAATTTGAGGCTCTCAGCATACTTATCTTCATTTGGAGGGCATACAGGAAACAATGCAGTGACCCATTTCTCATCTCTTTATGTAGGATCATATAGTGCTATGAAACCATAATCAGTGTTGTTATTAGACAGTTTAGATCCAGACTAATACAATATATGATATGACAATATACAATATAATATCATAGTACCATAATAAAAAAGAGTTCACGCAGTTCCAGATCAACTATAATATATTATTTTGACCTTAAGATCCACATCCAAAATCTGCTTTCGTATTTTGTTCCAAAAAATAGCTTTAAATCTTAAAAGAACACACTAGCACAGTTTTTGCTGAATCCTGTGTCTTATGTTTCTTGGCAAGATGGACTCCTCTTTCTCTGTGCCAGTAAACCCATAACTCTCGCTCCTCCGTCATGTTCTTCTCCCTCGGCCCCAGGCGCGGCTGCTGTCGCCAGACTTTGGGAAGCACCTGCTGGAGGTGGAGGATCTGCTGCAGAAGCACGCTCTGGTGGAGGCCGACATCGCCGTGCAGGCGGAGAGGGTGCGCTCGGCCAATGCAGCTGCTCTCAAGTTCGCCAACGGGGACAGTGAGTAGGAGAGCAGCCACTCAGCAGCCATAATTCACACTAATGGAAATGCATAGCTTTACAGCCTTTGGTTGTGGGATTAGGGGTATTGTGTGGGAGTTAAAAGAAGCAAAACTGTGGCACTAAGGACATGTTCCTTTAAATGGTATATGTCATTTACACTTCCTTTTCTCATGTTTTCATTTTCAGTTTCACATCATTTTGTATAATTATGAAAAGTGCTTGTACCTAAATGCTAAATAAGAGTACAAACAGACAGCTGAACAGCTGTGAGAAAGGTGTAACTAATAAGAAGTTCACTCAGTCGCATGTACATTTTGCATTGTCAGTGTTTTAGACTTACATATGAAAGTCTACCAATAGCCACTGCCAATAATAGCCACTAATATTGGTCTACCTTTATCTATGGATAACACATAAACTTTTACCCTACCACTTTTCTCCCTTCACTTAGGCTACAAGCCCTGCGACCCTCAGGTGATCAGGGACCGCGTGCAGCACCTGGACCTATGCTACCAGGAGCTGGTGGCCCTGGCGGCCCAACGCAAAGCCCGGCTGGAGCAGTCCCGGCGCCTCTGGAACTTCTTCTGGGAGATGGCGGAGCTGGAGAGCTGGATCCGCGAGAAGGAGCACATCTTCTCCTCGCTGGACTACGGCAAGGACCTGACCAGCGTCCTGGTGCTGCAGGCCAAGCACGGCGCCTTCGAGGACGAGCTGGGAGCCCGCCGCGCCCACCTGCAGCAGGTGATGGACGAGGGGGAGAAGATGGTGGCCGGCAAGCATTTCGGCGCGGCCAAGGTGCAGGCGCGCATGGACGACGTGCGGCGGCAGTGGCAGCAGCTGGAGGAGCTGGCCGCCTTCCGCACCCGCAACCTCCGCGACACGCAGCGCTTCTTCCAGCTGCAGGGCGACGCCGACGACTTCCGCGCCTGGCTCCAGGACGCCGCACGGCAGGCAGCCAGCGACGACGTGGGCCACGACGAGTACACCACGCAGCGGCTGGCCAAGCGGCACCGCGACCTGCGCGACGAGGCCGCCAAAAACGCCGCCACGCTCGACGGCCTCAACAAGCAGGCGGCGGCGCTGCCCGAGGAGCTCCGCAACACGCCTGACATCCAGACGCGCCTCAGGGACGTGCGGGAGATGTACATGGAGCTGCTGTCGCTGCTGGAGCTCAGGCAGAAGAAGCTGGACGACACCATGGCACTCTACACCATCTTCAGCGAGACGGACGCCTGCAAGCTGTGGATGGGCCAGAAGGAGACCTGGCTGGTGGGCCTGGAGACGCCCGAGAAACTGGAGGACCTGGAGGTGGTGCAGAACAGGTGTGTGTGTGTGTGTCTGTCCGTCCGTCCGTCCGTCCGTCCGTCCGTCCGTCTGTCTGTGTTTGGTGTGTGTGTGTATGTGTGTTACTGTGTGTGTGTGTGTTATTGTGAGTGTCTGTGTGTGTGTGTGTGTCTGCGTGCGTTACTCTGTGTTGCAACTCTGATGCACGTTTCTAATCTGAATGTAAATTAGACACTAAAAATTGTAAATAAAATATTTATTGCCTTGCAACTCTGATGCACATTGACAGTATTTATTTCTCTTTTAAATGTAAATTAATGAATTGCGAAATGAATTATTCATTCTTTTTTTTTTCAGACTGGCTATCCTAGCCTCAGAAATGGACAACATGCAGTCCAGGGTGGATGGCGTCAACAAAGCAGCCAAGCAGTTAGAGGACAGCAGGCATCCCCGCACCAAAGAGGTTAAGGAGTGTCAGACCAGACTCAATAAGAGGTGATCCTCTGAGACTGTGTTGTTCATGGTTGCTAATGCACAATGACACTGTATTCTTGTGTTCCTGTGTGTTCTTTTCAGAATTGCACCACCTTTGTCTTAACTGTTTCAACATGTTATACCAAGGTGCTTTCAGTTTTAGGACATTGCATTGCTCATTCTGTTTTCCATTTGGCATGCTCTTGCAATGTATAATGCATTAATAGATAATGAATTCGCTTATGAATTATTTATTATGAAATTAAAATACCTGGGCTCAACTGTTGTTATTGTACTGTATTTTAGAGGACATACACTTGTTGTAGTAATCAATGACAACAACAATAATAATATGATAATAACAGGCTTGATTTGTGTAACAGTTTTCACACAAAGACTGTAGCTGCAGAGGTATGGCTGTTTATCGCTTAGTTGCTGACTTGCAGCATTTTCCTTACTGTGCTGTTTCAGGTGGGCAGCCTTCAAGGCCATGGTGGAGCAGAAGAAGCACAACGTAGACTCCGCCCTCAGCCTGCACAACTACGGGCTGGAGTGCGACGAGACAGAGTTGTGGATCAAGGACAAGACGCGCGTGGTCGAGTCCACCCAGGACCTCGGCAACGACCTGGCCGCCGTCATGACCATCCAGCGCAAGCTGTTCGGCATGGAGCGTGACCTGGCCGCCATCCAGGACAAGCTGGACTTCCTGCGGCGCGAGGCCCAGCGACTGGCCCGGGACCACCCCGAGAGCGCCGGTCAGATCCTGGAGCGCCAGCAGGCGCTGGACAAGGCCTGGGACACGCTGCGGCGCACGCTGAAGGACCGCGAGGACTCGCTGGGCGAGGTGAGCAAACTGCAGACCTTCCTGCAGGACATGGACGACTTCCAGGCGTGGCTCTTCAAGACCCAGAAGGCCATCGCCTCCGAGGAGATGCCCAGCACGCTGCCCGAGGCGGAGGAGCTCCTCAGCCTCCACGACGCCGTGCACGACGACATGGACGGGCACGAGGAGGACTACCACCGTGTGAGGGACACCGGTGCCGCCGTCACGCAGGGCCAGGAGGATGACCCGCAGTACCAGCAGCTGGAGCAGAGGCTCAAGGGCCTGGATAAAGGCTGGGACGAGCTGCACAAGATGTGGGACAGCCGCAAGAACTTCCTGGACCAGGGTCTGGGCTTCCAGCAGTTCATGAGGGACGCCAAGCAAGTGGAGGCAGTCTTAAACAATCAGGTAAACAATTCAAACATTTTCAAAGGAGCTAAGTTGTAAGCAACTGGACTTCTTCTTGGATCACTGCTTAAAACTTGACTACCTTTGACTACTATGGCCTGTATGAGAATCTACACAGACATCCAAAAATTTTGCTTCAAAGTAAGAGGAGGTGAAATAGAAAGGTAACAGAGTAGTAACATAATAGCTGTGTTAAAAACTAAACTAGATGCATTCCAATTAAAGGGAGCACTCTAATCTATCACTTTTCTTCTCTTACAAAGAATAACCTTTTTGACTACATAGGTCAATGTTGTTGCCATTAAGTTCAGTGTAAGTTGTTAAATTACACGACTCAAACTACATACTGTAAGGAACAATGCAGTTAATTAAACAAAAACACTCGTTTTCTTTAGGAGACTGTTGTTTCATGTTGCATTCATTAAGCATTCCTTGTCCCACATGTTGAAAAACGGTCTTTCATTATTTCTTTTGAACAAGTGTGGCTGTCCATGTATAACACGGTAAAGGGGGTTAAGGGTAGATTTGGAACCCCCAAAACATTGTCGAAAGAAGGTTCTCTTAAACGATTTAAGCTATTTGTTTGTTTCTCCCGTAATCCCTTCAAATATGGTAAAATGCTACAAAAACCAGATTTGTTCTCAAGCTGATGTGTATGTGTGCGTTAGGAGTACACCCTGGCCCATCTCGACCGCCCCGACACCCTGGACGGAGCAGAGAAAGCCCTGAAGAAGCACGAGGACTTTGTAAACACCATGGGAGCCAACGAGGAGAAGATCATCAGCACACTGGACAGTGGGCAGAGACTGGTGGACAGCGGCAACCTATACACACCCAAGGTCAAGGACAAGATGGGCTCCATCCAGGACAGGTCAGTCTGGATGTTCATATTGACTCGTTTGCAGGATTCTTCACAGTACACAAATTAACAAATACCATCCATCCATTATCATCCGTAATCCATCAATAATTTAATTCATATATAAGGAGATTTAGTGATGGATGTCACACACATAATACGATTAAAAAGTGTTACATCTTATTAAACCTTTGCAATAAATTAAAAACAGTACTTAGTAAATGATATTCAATTGTAGTTCAGTTAAAGAAGTTCCCTAAGTTCTCATTAGCTGTCTTCATGTTCCTGTTGTCAGTTAGCACATGCTAAGTATATATCATGCTTATTTTCTCTTTCATGACATCTCCTAATATTTAAACTCATGGCGCTCACCAGAGTCCCTTCTACACTACAGACATAATCATTTCGCTTAAGGGATCTACTCAGCTGGCACTGCCAGAGCATTCCTCTGCCAAAAACAAAGCCACTGACTGAAACTAGCAGTGTTTCTTTTTTCTAACCCTAAATCAAACCTCACTATCGGACATGCCATGGACTTGCTCCAACAGAGAGCAGAGAATCGCTCACTGTTTTCCCTCCCCATATGCACCTATCGCTAATGACACCAGTCAGTTGAAGCCAGAGCGCAGTGCATTACTGGTGCTGGATCAGCAGTGCTTTGTGGGCCTTGACACGGAGGAGAGAGAGGAGGCCATCCATCCATCCATTAGTCCCTAGTCTGTCTGGGTTCTCTCCTCCTCCTGCTGGGGGTGTCTCCTGATGCATATTGATCGCTTTGGAAAGACAGAGAGAAAGAAAGACAGAAGGGGAGGAATAGAGAGATAGAGCAATGGGCAGAAAAGGGGGGGAGAGAGAGGGAGAGCAATGGAGAGAAAGGGGGAGAGAGAGAGGGAGAGCAATGGAGAGAAAAGAGGGAGAGAGAGAGGCAGAGCAATGGAGAGAGACGTTGAGAGAGAGAGAGAGAAGGAAAGAGAAAGACCGATGGAGAGAGAGAGAAAGAGAGAGCTCTGCTGATGTAATATAGTCCTCCCTTTGCTCCAGAGGAGGTCAGGGGAAGAGCACATGTTGGGTTGGTGTTTGTGTACACTAAGAATAGAGCCAAAGAGGAGAGCTGCTTTTTGTCGAGAGATTAATGTTTTTGTGCTTAAACAGAGTGCTGATCAACCTTTTTGTGTGTGTTTGTTTGTGTGTGTGTGTTTATGTGCCTGCTTGCACATGCATGTGTTTGTGCACGTGTCTTCCATCTGCAGATACAACCTGAATCGAAGAAAGGCAAACGAGGTATCAGGGAAGCTGAAAGACAATCGGGACCTTCAACATTTCCTCCAGAACACTCAGGATGTGAGTGATTTTCCTCTGGTTCAAAGACCGCAATTACAAGATACTTTTACTATCATATTCTGAAGGTTTTTTTATCTCCTACTTCTAGCGTTTCTGTCTTTATTTTGGTCTCTCTGTCTCTGTCTCTGTCTGTCTCTCTCTCTCTCTCTCTCTCTCTCTCTCACTCTCTCTCTTTCTTTTCTACGCTTCTATCTCCTTTTAACGCCTCCTGTCTCCTGTGTAATTTTTTCTCTCCATTACTTTCTCTCTCTCTCTGTCTCTCTCTCTATATCTGTCTATGCCTCTGATCTGTTTTCTCTTCTGTCTAAACTCTCTCTGTCTCTCGCACACACTCTCTTTCTCTCACTGTCTTTCTCTGTTTTTTTTTTCTTGTGTATTCAGCTCACACTGTGGATAAATGAGAAGATGCTCACAGCTCAGGACACGTCATACGACGAGGCCAGGAACCTGCACAGCAAGTGGCAGAAGCACCAGGCCTTTATGGCTGAGCTGGCTTCAAACAAAGACTGGCTCAATAAGATTGACCAGGTGTGTACGTGTGTCGGTGTGAGTGTTTACTTGGAGGAGGCATTTAAATAAAGGCAAAATAAGTTAATTAAGCAATAAAACACGAGTGGCAGTGAGGTTGTTCATGTATATCCTCACACGGGCACGAAGCCGAAGGCTGAGTTCTGTAGGTAACCACACCCGGACATCCACGAACAACCTCACAAACACAAGTGTTATATTGCTTTTATACAAAGGTTTTATTGGCAGCACAATTGACCTAACTGTTGTATGAACATTTATATAGCCCTTGCAGAGCCAGACATATATTGTATGCTACCAGTTCCTCTCTACAAATACAAAAATGCATTGCCCTTCGAAATTAGTATGCAAGTTAACAACAAGCAAAGGGAGAATATACATAAACAACATTTCTGTACTTCTATGCATTATTTCTATCCTGGAGCCCAGTGTGTCATGCTATTCACATCCTGTACCACCACTTACTCTGTTGCTGTCCTTGTTAGTGCCAGCCTTCCTCTTGAGTACTTTAGCTCTCCTTCAGTAATATGTGTCCCAATATGTGTTGCCCTCAGGAGGGGCAGGAGCTGATGGCGTCCAAACCCGAGTTCGAGCCCATCGTGAGGGAACGTCTGGCCCAGCTGCACGAGCTGTGGGACAAGCTGGAGTCCACCACCCAGGACAAGGCCCGGCTCCTGTTCGACGCCAACCGCTCGGAGCTGTACGACCAGAGCCTGGAGGACCTGAAGAAGTGGCTGGGGGAGCTCCAGCACGAGCTGGACGGAGACGACGATGTGAAGGACCTGGCCAGTGCCAACAGGCTCCTCAAGAAGCATCAGGTATTGGTAGTCTGTGTGTGTGTGTGTGTGTGTGTGTGTGTGTGTGTGTGCGTGTGTGTGTGCGTGCGTGTGCGTGTGTGTGTGTGTGTGTGTGTGTGTGTGTGTGCATGTGAAAAACAGGGAGTTTTACTCACTGATTCCTGAGGTTTCTTCCTGAATTCACACAAATCAAACAAACAGGGAGTTTTCCCTCACCCCTGTTGCTCCCTGGGGACACTAACAACCGACTGCGCCTAAATGAACTTTCCTCGTCTAGTGCCTCTGGTCTGCAAAGACTGCCGACCTATGTTCACATAAGAGCCCGCATTAACAGGGCATTGCATAGTTCTAGCGCCACTGGACTACAAAGATTGCTGACTAGGGCCTACAAGGACTGCCTACCTGTGTTCACGCAAGAGTCAGTTTGCTACTGTATTCATCTGCTCCGGCACCGCTGGACTGCAGGAAATGTTGTCCTGTAACAACCCTGCTAAACTGTAAAGCACTTTGAGCTGCATCTTGCATGTATGTACTGTGCTATACAAGTAAAGTTTATTATTATTATTATTATTATTATTATTATTATTATTATTATTATTATTATTATGTGTGCGTGTGTATGTGTGAGGAATAGAGAGTATACTGTATATACATTTGTGATAGAGCGAATATGTGTGTTCATATAATGTTTTTGTTTGTGTGTGTTTCTTGCTCTATTCTTTAATGTGTACGCGTAACTGAATGTGTGTCCACATAAGTTGTCCTTTTCCTGACCCCCTTACCGCTGCACCTGTGTTGTGTTGTAGCTGATGGAGAACCAGGTGCGTGATCGCGGCCGTGAGTTGGGGGAGCTGCAGGAGGCTGTCCAGAAGCACGCTCCGCTCAGGGAGGACCGGCCCGAGATGGAGGCCGAGCAACAGGCCCTGCAGGGAGAGTTCCAGAAGGTTCTCACGCCCCTCGCTGCACGCCGGGGCAAGCTGGAGGCGGCCAAGGCAGTCCACCAGTTCTACAGGGACGTTGCCGATGAGATTGTAAGCACACAGTAGCAGTGACAGTAACACTCAAAAAGTTTGCTATATCAAATGTAATTCATTATATACTTCATCAGTCACATTCACTGGTTACGTACGTTATTAACTATGCAGTACATGAATGAATAAACATTTCAGAATGAATGAATAACGATTTCACACAAGTTTCTATTTGTGGAAGTAACACAGTGTTGTTCCCTCTCTCTCTCTCCCTCCCTCCCTCCCTCCCTCTGTCTGTGTGTGTGTCTACATTGTTATTGTAGCTATGGGTGGAGGAGAGGTTGCCATTGGCGATGTCACAGGAGCATGGCAACAATCTTCAGTCAGTCCAGCTCCTCATGAAAAAGAACCAGGTGAGTCCCTCACATCTTTACCTACCTGCAGGGTTTAGCAATGACAAGCATTGTGTATTCCGTGCAGGAAGCAATGGGCATATCATCATATATCATCATGGTAATTAGCATGGTGCTTATTTACAGGTCATACTAATCTCCAGAAGCTCATTATGAGATCAGAGTCAGACATCTGGTCATACAGTGTTATTTTACAATGCTGGATATTATGTCATGTGTTTTATTCAAGACCATAAATCAATGAAACAGTGAATTAATTGTTATTGTAATTGTTAAAAGTGCAAACTCACCATATGAAATGGTTTTAATACACTCACAACACAAATTGAATCAAATACAAAACAACCAACCAACCACCAATCAACAAATATAGTAAAATGAAAATAAATAGAATGAATGGGTACATCCTCGTAGAAACTCACCCTGAGGCCTGTGTTTCCCCCAGACGCTGCAGAAGGAGATGGAGGGCCACCAGCCCCGCGTGGATGAGGTGCAGGAGCGGGGTCGGCGCATGGCCACGGCGGCCGAGGGCAGGCCGGAGGCGCAGCAGATCCGGGAGACGGCGCGGGAGCTGGAGGGGGCGTGGGCGCACCTGCAGGACGAGATGGACAAGCGGCGGCGTCGGCTGGACGGCTCCCACGAGGCACAGCAGTACCTCAACGACGCGGACGAGGCCGAGGCCTGGATCGGGGAGCAGGAGCTCTACATGATCGCCGACGAGAAGGCCAAGGTGAGCGGTTAGAGGTTTCACAATAACACCTTCTATGAAGCTAATATTCAGAAGAATCTGTGAACACATATAAATGGTTAAAATGCCTTCATAAAGCGTAGTAAAGGCTTATGACATGGCATTATAATGTCTAAGTTCAATCGTGAGTATGTATAAATGGTTGTGAATACTTTACATACTTTATGAATGCTCTATAAGCCTTTATGAATGTCTTTATAGAGTCTTGAGCACACAAGCTTCATAGAAAGTGTTACCGGTTTCCCTATCAGGAGAAACGATGGTCAGTCTTTGTATTTATACTGCATTGGGTCACACTTTATTTGGATAGTTAGACTGGATGTTGAGGACTATTAATTAATTATCTGTTATCTTCTTAAGGTTAGGGCTTGACTTTGATTTGGACGATAGTCAGTAAACAAAATAAAACTGAATTTCAACAAACCACCTGTGGGCGGACTATCCAAAGTGTTACCTTAATAAAGAATATGCTATTATAAATCTTAATGCGTTCATAATACATGAAATAGAATATGTAGAACAAAACCTTTGTAAAACTATTGTACAGAGCTATCTAACTGTCACCATGTTCACTGAAAACAAACATTATCGAAAAATCTATATTCCTTTTGCAGATATATACTGTATGTGCAGTAAACATTCTGGTTGTGTGCTGTGCTGCTAAAGTAACTTTGTCTCTCTTGTCTTGTTTCTCTGTGCCACAGGATGAGCAGAGTGCCATGGTGATGCTGAAGAGGCACCTCATCCTCAAGCAGGCCGTGGATGACTACGGCAAGTCCATGCAGAAACTGGCTGACCGCGCCCACAAGATGATGGCCGAGGATCATCCGGACGGGTACGCACGGCCATATGGCACACTAACTAACTACCCAGACATACATAAAATACATGTATGGTACATATACTCACACACTTTTACACATGCACATGTTTACACACTCAGACACAAATGACAATAGTTTTTATATCAAAAATGGGATATATGATACTTGTACCTCGTATGGTTCACGTATACTGTATCCTGTAGAGTCTAAATTAATTTTGTTTAAAAAGTCCCAAAAAAGTAAATAATTAAAATGCAAAAGAAACTGAAATGAATTGCATGTACTTATTGACACAGAAATACTCAAAATTTTAAATTAGAAGCACAACTCAGCTGTTTTCTTAGCCAGTCAGCCGGTTTAATTACATCAACTAGCTTCCTGACTCTCTCCTTGTATGTTTCTATCTGCAGCGAGGCGGTCATCCGCAGACAGGGTCAGGTGGACAAGCAGTATGCGGGCCTGAAGGAGCTGGCCGAGGACCGCAGGAAGAAGCTGGACCACACCTACCACCACTTCCTGCTCAGCCGCGAGGTGGAGGACCTGATGCAGTGGATCTCCGAGCGTGACGTTGTCGCCTCCTCCCAGGAAATGGGACAGGACCTCGACCATGTTACCGTACGGTCAACACAACCTTTTTTACTTTTGTGCTCTACACAGTTAGCTTAATTAGCACATCGATTAGACCTGTAAGGTCTCATTCAAAAGGGCATGTAGTGTTAAAAGACTGTATTAAAAACATTAACAAGACAGTTGTGTGCATTAATTAAGAAAGCACCTACTCTCAGGTGGTCTTCTGTAGACGACCTATGGTACTGTAGTTTACTTGTTGTTTCTCATAAGTCGTGTTAAATCCTACATACCTACTACATACAACATAATGTAGTAATCATACATTTGCTGCTAGCGCTACTTACAGCAGTCATTATTGACACTGTACTGTATTTCTCTGTTCTTCACACGCTGCTCCGCTTGTTAGATTCTGCGGGACAAGTTCCGTGAGTTCGCCCGGGAGACAGGCACAGTGGGCCAGGAGCGCGTGGACTCGGTCAACCAGATCATCGACGCGCTGATCGAGGGCGGACACACGGAGTCCGCCGCGCTGGCCGAGTGGAAGGACGGCGTCAACGAGAGCTGGGCCGACCTGCTTGAGCTCATCGACACGCGCGCTCAGCTCCTCCAGGCTTCCTACGACCTGCTGAAGTATGTTTTTAAATACAGTTACAGACACATCTTAATGAATTTGAATATTGTGGAGGATTTATTTCATGTATTTCATTAATTCAGTTCAAAACGTGAAACTCTTATATTGGTTCATTACACAGAGAGTGAAACATTTAAAGCCTTTGCTTCATTTTGATGATTACAGCTTACAGCAAATGAAGCTTAGTATCTCAGGAAATTAGAACATTACATCAGACCAGTAAAAAAAGGATTCTTAATACAGAAATGTCAGTTTGTTTATGTTTTTCTAGTCATTATGTGGTTGGGCCTGCTTTTGCATTTCACATTGCATTGAAATAAATGAACTTTTCAATTATATTTTAATTCATTAAGATGCATGTATGTATCATTACTGTCCATCTTTTATCATATCATCATTGTCGCAACTATATAGAATATACTCTACAAAATATAAATCGTTTTTTAAAAAAGAATCAAATCTGGTACAGAGTGTAACCCTCCAGAAATAAATGATCCATGATATAAAAGGCATTGTGAAAATAAAATTGCAGTTTATGAACAGTCACAAAACATCATGGCGTTAATAGCTGTGTCATTTACAGGTCATTGTGTTTTATCTGTTGTCATTAATGTTTAATGTTCACTCACCCTTTCTTCCAGGCACATTCTCCTGCCAAAATATAGGGCTCCTTATTTATTCAGTAAAATGACTGTCCAGTATCTCTGAAATTGGCTAAGAATTCTCCAGTAACCAAAGTTGGAGATGGCTTGAACCACTAAATGTCAGAGCAGTGATTTTATAGACTGCACTGAAAAGCATGGACTGCTTAAAATAAAGTGTCACTGTCAGTATTTCAGTTTGACACAGTTATGCTTGTGTATGGATGGCATATTGTAATGTGGTATTCCATCAGGTACTTCTATGATGGTAAGGAGCTGGTGGCACAGATCCAGGAGAAACACAATGAGCTTCCTGAGGACGTGGGAGAGGATTTCAGCAAGGCCGAGTCTTTCCACCGCATGCATGCTGCCTTCGAGAGGGACATCAGTGCTTTGGGCAAACAGGTATAAATGCACACCTAACTGTCACGGATCCCGGACAGACAGACAGAACACCCAAATGCGTAACCTCAGCAAGAAGTTTAGGGTTGGGGGAAAAGGGACAAAGTCAAAAGCTCCGGAGAGCAGGTAAGTATCCACAAGAGGAGCGCCGAGACACTCAGGCAGGCGGGCTGAGAGGGCCCCCTCCCGGGGGGCAGGCGAATAGCGGAGTCGTCGACAGGCGGTGGTCGGTACCAGGGGCAGGAGAGCAGAGCTGGGTCGAGAGCAGGCGAGAGTCGAGACCAGAGCAGAAGCGTAGAGCAGTGTCGGGGACGGGCAGGCGTCGATCACCTGGGCTGGAGCGTGGAGCTGTGTCGAGGACGGGCAGGAGTCGTTCACCGGGGGCTGGAGCGAAGAGTAGAGCCAGGGACAGGTGGAGATCGGTACTGGAGGACTGGAGAGCCAGGGAGAGCCAGGGACGGTCCAAAGTCGAAGCCAAGAGCGGGAGAGCCAAGCGGAGTCAGGAACAGGCAGGAGTCGGCAACCGGAGACTGGAGAATACACAGGTAGGGGAAAACAGGCACGAACAGGGAACAGACACCGGGAGAAACGCTACACAGACAATGAAGAGTCAGGAGTCGATAAAGCTTGCCGAGGGAAAAATCACCGTGGGTTCGCAGACGGACTGACAAAGACAGAGTGAGGGAAGTGAGTTTAAATGGTGAACACCCCGGGAACTAAACGAGAGTAAACGAGCGTGAAACAAGAAGTGCAGGTGCGGGGAATAATTGAATAACTCATGACGGTAACAAACAAGGAAGTGCAGGTGGAGCGAATGACTAGGGCGATCGTGAGACGAGGAAGGCAGGTGAGAGATAACCAAAGAGGAGCTGAACGCGGAAGTGCAGGTGTAGATAATCAGTGGGGCAGCGCGGCAGAGTGAACCTAATAGACGAACAGGTGGGTAACAGAGAAAAATAAACATGACAGGAAACAAACCCCAACGCCCCGAGTGACAACGTGACACTAACTGCACTATTACCAGCCTATAAGCCATTTACTGTACTACAGTCAGCTTGTCTCTAGATGGCAAGGCTTCAGTCAGTCTCAAAATACGTTATGCTATAAGGGTTGTAGTCAGAGATTATTTACTCTTTGTTTGTACCATAAGCAGAATCATATCGGTCGGGGCAATGGTGGTGCAGGTGGCAGGGGTGCCGTTCGCAGCTGGAAGGTTGCAGGTTCAAGCCCCGCTCTGCCTGACCCCATCGAAGTGTCCCTGAGCAAGACACTTAACCCCAAGTTGCCCCCGGTGGCAGGTTGGCACCTTGCGTGGCAGCCTCCACCACTGGTGTGTGTGTGAATGTGAGGCAGTTATATACTATAAAGCACTTTGAGTGCTCGGAGTAGAAAAGTGTTATATAAATGCAGTCCATTTACCATATGCTGCATCTGCAATATTGCTTCTTTCATGTTAACTTAACATGAAAGAAGCAATATGACTTAACATGTCTTAAGTTTCCACTCTATAATTCCCTAAAAAGCAAAAACAAGTAAACTGATGCAACCAATCAAACATAACAATGATATCCTATCCCTCTCGTAACTCACCTTCTCACCTTACACTTTCCCATCAGGTGCAACAGTTCCAGGAGACAGCTGGCCTGCTGCACGCCCAGTATGCAGGTGAGCAGGCGACCGCCATCCAGACCATGGAGAAGGAGGTCGTGGAGGCCTGGAAGGGCCTGCTGGACGCCTGTGCCGGCCGGCGGGCTCAGCTGGTGGACACGGCGGATAAGTTCCGCTTCTTCACCATGGTCAGGGACCTGATGGCCTGGATGGAGAGCATCATTCAGCAGATAGAGACCCAGGAAAAGCCCAGGTGAGAGGGGGCAGTCTGGCCAGAGAGGATGAGAACAGAGATAGAAATCATGTTCAGTTTGATGAACCAAGATAGAGTTATAGTAATCATATGAATCCAGGTAGCATATACATGTACAGTGCTGTGCAAAAGTTATAGGCAGGTGTGAAAAAAATAGCTGTAAACTAGAAATGTCTTCAAAAATGAAAGTGTTAATCATTTATTTTCATCAATCAACAAAAGAGTAATCTAAATCAAATCAATATTTGGTGTGTCCACCCTTTGCCTTCAAAAGAGCATCAATTTAAAGGTATTATTTGACGGATATTTAAGTGAAGCTGTTTCTAACTCTCTGTCATCTCTTCTCCTGTTCTTCCCAACTTTCTGTTCCCCTCATCTCCTCTATTCTGTTCTGTTCTCCAAGGGACGTGTCGTCTGTGGAGCTTCTGATGAAGTACCACCAGGGAATCCGCGCCGAAATTGAAACTCGGGTGCCAAAGTTCACAGAGTGTGTCGACCTTGGCAAGACAATGTTGGCTCGCAATCACCGGGACTCAGCTGAGGTGAGGGGTCAGAGTTAGGTCAAAGGTTAGCATGTCAGAGGAGGTTTTTAGAGTGCTGTTGTCTCTCAGTGAATAATTTCACAAAACTCTACGCTTAATTATCTAGTTGTAATAACTGTTGTTACACTGAAGCTTCAGCCAATTGTCATGATGAGCTAGTAGGTATGTGACAAACATGACATTAAACCAGAGATTATTTCAGTATTTAATTGATGGCAAAAAAAATCCAACCTTAATCATAGTACTGTAATAGGTCTCATGTGTAAAGCACGATAATTACAAAAGCAGAAATGTTGACAAACTCTCAAACAGATGTGGGCCAGATCTGGAGTGGATCGATCACGGTCAGCTGTTTCTAGGGAGGGCAGGGCAGACCTTGTTTGAAATATCCCATGCCAGACCCACATTACAAAAAGGCCTGTCTGTTTAAACACAGAACATTCCAGGAGCTGTCATCCATAGCTATTTCTGACCTCAAGTTAAGACTCGTTCACCACTTGTGACTGAAAAGGTCACTTATCTGCGGTCGCGCAACAAGTGGTATGCCCCTATAGTGTGTGGCTGCTGCTCTGTCTCTGCGCTGTCTGTGTTTAAAGCTAGGCACAGAGCTCTCGATTTTCAACCCCGTTTCTGATACAGTGGAACATCAGGGCTAGTCGCAGGTAGTGTGATATATGTCAGAGACAGCCGGGGTGCTGAGTCGCAACATCAATCATCATGTTTGTTGGGGAGGCCAATTTCATGTGAAACGATTGTTTCCATTGTTGACGCAATTCCGGTTAAATCAAACATGTTTAATTTGATCGCTACCAGTCAGCTCCTTGTTGCCATGGTTTTGATTGTGACATGGACATCAGTTGTATTTTCATACAGTCTTTGTCTGTGCTTACAACCTCAAAATAGCACCCGACGCTGTCTGTAGGTTTGGTGTGCTCGGTCGCGTCCTAATTAAGAATGACTGAAAAAATCGGGAGGTCTGTTGCCAGCTTAAGATGCCCTTCTGTCTCTCATTCCAGATCAAAGAGAAGCTGCTCCAACTGATGGAGAAGAAGCAGGAGATGATGCTCAAGTGGGACGACCGATGGGATTGGCTCAGATTATGTGAGATCATTGGTTTCTTTAATCCCAACCACATGAACAGCCATACACAAACACACATGCTTACACATAAACAGAACCAAAAATCAACCAAAATATACTATATTAATATACAGCAAGTACAACACAAGCCCTTGTTAACCTATCGCAGATATACATACGTACAAACTCACACAGATTGTCCATTTACTCACAATCTCATCAGGGATGTCACACACTGATACACAAACACACACACACTGACACAGACAGATACAGTCAGACAGAAATACAGACACCCACACATACACACACACGCGCGCACACACACACACACACACACACAAATACACACAAACTGACACAAACAGACACATACACACAATAGACACACACACATACACACACCACACACACACAAACACACACAAACACACACTACACACACTACACCAACAGCACACACTACACACACACTGACACAGACAGACACACATAGGCACACACACCTGCCCGTTTAGCTTACGTGCTTACGTTGTGTGTTTGGCATCCATCCCCCGCAGTGTTGGAGGTGTGCCAGTTTGCCCGTGACGCGTCGGTGGCGGAGGCCTGGCTGGTGGCCCAGGAGCCCTACGTGGCCAGCAGAGATCTGGGCCACACGGTGGATCAGGTGGAGAAGCTCCTGAAGAGACATGAGGCCTTCGAGAAGTCCACTGCCGCCTGGGAGGAGCGCTTCTCCGCTCTGGAGCGCCTCACCACAGTAAGGAGGTTTCTGCGTGTGTGTGCGTTTGATTGTGTGTGTGTGTGTGTGTGTGTGTGTGTGTGTGTGTGTGTGTGTGTGTGTGTGTGTGTGTGTGTGTGTGTGTGTGTGTTTGCCTGGATGGGTGCGTGTGTCGGTGTGTGTGTGTGTGTAGCCTGTCTGTTAAGTGTGTGTGTGTGAGAGAGTGGGGGTGTGCGTGTTGTGAACATGAAATCTACTTTATGAAATGTATGAAATACCAGGTTAAAATATTACATATTTTTGTTTGTGTCTGCTGATTTGTTGACTTGTGAGTGATAGCACATTTATATTTATTATATAAACACATAATGGTAACAGGCTGATCTCTTTTGTCTCTCTGTCAGCTCGAGTTGTTGGACATCAGGAAACAGCAACAGGAGATGGAACAGTACAGGACAGATTATGAGAAGGATAGCAGGTAATATCATCTCCCCTCTCTCTGTCTATCTATATGTCTGTCTATTTAGCTGTCTGCCCGTCTACCTGTCTGTTTGTCTGTCCGTGTGTCAATCTGTCTGCAAGTGTTCTTTCTTCTTCTTCGTTTAAAGTCTAAATACATTTCTACAGAAAACCTGTGTGTGTGAATGAGCCCATTAGTCAGCCATTACACCAGCATACTGTAAACATGTTACCCTGCTTTTAAACTGCCCCCCTTCCCCCTGCAGGAGAGAAGACACAGGATTTGTTGAGGATTCCTCTCAGCTTTATACATTAGAAGAGCATTCAATGGTAAGAACTGTTGGCACAATGAATGTGATACATCACTTCCAGTCTGTGAATTACACAGGAGAAAATCCTGAAGTTACGCTAAATGCCCATGTGCGTGTGTGTGTGTGTGTGTGTGTGTGTGTGTGTGTGCGTGTGTGTGTGTGTGCACACTTGCATGCGTGTGTGTGTATGTAAATGTGTATGTGCGTGTGTATAGTCTGCCTCCGCTGCAGTGGATCCCACCTCAGGTCATACAGAGGGGACCGTGGGCGACTCCACCCTGCCTCTGGTGTCAGAAATGCAGGAAAGTGGCTCCATCGAGCTGTACCCCTCCTTGTCTGGCCCGGCCAGCAGGGAGCCCGAGAAGGCTCAGACGCTGCCCGCAGACGCACCCCAAGCACAGACCGTCATGCTAGAGGGCACACTGACACGCAAGCATGAGATGGAGCCAGCGGGCAAGAAGGCCTCCAACAGGTCAGTTCATTACAGTTACTTACATGCTGCCTAGAAGGAATATAAACATAACTATAGACATCAATGGCATTCATTTTCTCTTTCTTTCACTTCTCTTCCCCCAGGTCCTGGAACAACTTATACTGTGTGCTGAGGCCAGGACAGCTCTCTTTTTACAAAGACGCCAAGAGCTTCTCACACGGTGTCACGTACCACGGTGAGGACCCCCTGTTGCTCGGCAACGCTTCCTGTGAAGTTTTAAGCAACTACAAGAAGAAGAAGCAGGTCTTCAAGCTGCGGTAAGAGGCATTTGTGTCCGCCATCAAGGTTATTCTAAATGACTAAATGATACTCTGAGATTTTTCTGTAAGGGTTTGCTCTTTCTTTCTCCTTTTCCTCACACATATTTCCTTATTTTTTTTCTATTGTGTTGTACAGGCTGGGAGATAGCAGTGAGTATTTGTTCCAGTGTAAAGATGAGGTAAGTTTACCTAGCCAGTGCATAAATGTGTATAAAAATGTGTTTAAAAGATTTTCTCGTTTTTTGGAAAGCCACCACAGGTCCTGTTCCCTTTGCCTGTCTATGACTTTTATAACAACCTTCAACATCTCATATTAGAACTTTGGAGAGGAAATGTAAAAGCTTGTTAGAGAAGCTCAGAAGGATTCTTTGAGGGTGCCTTTGAAACCTAGCGTTCCTCTTTCATCCCTCATCTCTGTTCTTATCTACTGTAGGATGAGCTCCAGAAATGGATTCAGTGCGTGGAGAAAGCCAGCCAGGCTCCGGTGGAGGAGGAGGCTCCTGGGCCCTCAGAGAGCACAAGGGCCCACAGTCTCCCCCCTCCCTCCTCATCCGTCATCCCTGAGGCCTCTGCAGCCAAGAAGGATAAGGAGAAGAGGTTCAGTCTCTTCACCAAGAAGAAGTGAGGGAGAGCGAGTGAAACAGAGGGAGTCGCTACAGACACGTATATCAGAAGAAGAGCATAAGATGCTGTCTGGCCAGGGAGGGAGAGCTAGCAGGAGGAAGATGACCTACCCACCAGTGGAATATGAGATGATTTTATTTCCTGTTTGTCTATCTATATTTCATTTTTACTTTATAATGATTTGTAAGGATTATCCGTATTAGTTAATGTTTCTGATATTTCAGTGACAATGCCACACCGCTGCCTGTATTTAAGCCTTTAAGCACTGTTTTTTCCTTATTGTTTGATTAATTGCTTTTTTCTTGCTTGTTTGATTTTACATTTTGTTTTTTCTTGTGCACAACCCAAATTCACGTTGTTACTCTTCACATTGGTACAGTACAAATGCACAGGAATGCTCACTCACCTTCAACCAAAGATTATTTGTAATATTTGCTTTTTTCCCTGTTTTCTTTTTTTCTTCTCCCTTTTTGTTGGGCATGTTTTGAGTAACATACTTGTAACCTTGTATTTAAATGCCTTGTCAAAGAGTGGTGTTTCTTAATCTGCCTTATAATCCACTAAGAAATGGTTGTGAAAAGTAATACTGTGCTTCTCTGCATCCAGAGGACTTGAGCTCCGACCTTCATTGACTCTCTCTGCTGGCCTTGGATATAGAAGGTGTAGTCTTTTCAGTGCTGTTTCACCAACAGGTGGTGCTGTTGTGAGCATTAAGTCACTGTGCAGTAGTGTATAGGCCAAAAGCACAACAAGGACACACAAAAACGTACAAAGGCAGATCTACAGTATAGAGCCACTCAAAGCATACAGCATTTATCATGTCTGTTTGCTCTTGAGTCCAGGCAACAGGGGAACAAGGATCGTATTAGGAATTACATAGATTATATGTTTTCCAAATGTTGAAATTTACAAGAAATAATATGTTAGCTATAGATATGAGCTATAACACAGTAATATTAATGTGTTGTGCAAAAGCTAGAATTATAACCGAATTGTTCTCAAAAACTTTGTATTAAAACATTGCATATCATGCATATACCTATGTTTATTTTTTAATTATTCTAACATAAATGCATGACTGAGTTTATATACTGAATATAAATATGGTGCTATGATCTTGTTATATGTCCACCTTGAAATCTCAGGCTTGTCTGTCCACCTATTGAAAGGACCTGATGCTGTCCTCCACATATGGCAGCATATCTATGCATGGGTGTCTGTCCAGCGCTCTCACATCCATTACATACCACTGAGTCAGCTGAAAGATAGGAAGAACAGTGAGAGGGGAAAAAATATAGACGAGACAGTCAGGAATTAGGACAAGCTGAGATGGTCCCCATGGGTCAGTCAGTAAGCTGCTGTTCCATAGCAGCTGTATAGCAGTGGCCTGGACACAAAACAGAATGTGACATGAAAATGAATGTAGTGGGGGAACAGGAAGTGATGCAAAGGCTAATCGGGATGTTGCAGGAAGGTGCCAAAGACAGATAAAAAGAGAGAGGTGTACTTTTTAAAACACCCTTGAACAAAATATGTGGTCCTTCTGTGTTGACATTGTTTTCCACAGCTACAAATAGAGGACTAAATAAGTCAACATCTTTATGAGTACCATGCCATTATTGCAATTCACAAGTAGCATTAGGATAATTTTACTCAAAATGAAAATACGAAATAAATAATTTTATTTCATGATATCTACACATATTTTCAAGCCCCTTCACAACTTCAGCCCATTTTGACGCCACATATTCTAGCCATGTTCATCGCACAAGTTTCTAATGTTCTGCACTCATGCTTTTTGTCTGTCTGATGTCAGTCAGGATTAATGAACTGGACAGTATTTTATGTAACCAATGTGGGGAAACAAGCACATCTGTCTGATTGACTTGTAACTACCTGTCCAGCATGCTTTAGACAAAGGACAGACTGGGCTTACCATAAAACTATCATACAGGCATAAAAGTGAATTTGCAAAATCAGTAGATCGCCTCTTTTGCGTACCTAAAAAAAGACTAGTCTGAATGTTTACCCATGGGGTTGATTCAGAAAGACACAAGTCTTTATATGCAGTCATCTCAATTCTGTCTTTTTCACCTCATTTAGGCTCATACCATTTTTGTACAGTACTTTCCAGGATGTACAATTCACAGTGTGTTCTTATTTGCACCATCACTTTCATTCTTTTGATCAGCATTTTCTACTCTGAAGCCATGTTTTAATATTTAAAAAAGAGTGAGATGCTGAAAACAGGGTCGTAGAACTGGGAAACAAGCCCTGGGAATTATCTAATAAACCTTTCAACCTGGAGAAGAAACTAGTGTCTTTACTATGGTTGTGTGTGTGTGTGTGTGGAGAGAATGGCATCCCTCAGTAAAAAAAAAAAACCTGGTAGAGAGAGACCCCTCCAATTATGAACAAACCTAATGTAGATTCCATTTATTGTACTGAAAAAGGTCAAACTTACCCACATCTTCATAGATGAACAGTATAAATTGTAACAGAATTTCTTTTAAACAGACTGAAAAACTCATGAGAATCCATTTCACCCTGTCCTTAAATGTAGTCTGAAAGTATCCGGATGAACTAGTACTGTATCTTTAAGCTGTTTATTTATTTATTGTTTGTTGTTTATTGACTTTTTTGTCAGTGAAATTGTGTTTTTGTTGTAGGCTATGTAAAACTTTGGGAAATGCCTGCTCTGGTCGTTCTTTTCCAGCACACCAGGTAGGTGTAGTGACAAGTCGGTCATACATGTTGGCTGTATACAGTCGATGGTCATACACGAAAGTGGAAACCAAGAGGGCCGATTTAGGGCGGGGTGGGGTGGGGTGTGGGGTTGTCCATGAAGTCACCTCACTCCTGAAACTACCCCATCCCCCATGGTTGAAATGTAGGCTATACTGTATTACAGCCATACACGAAAGTGGAAATAAAAAGGCTGAGAGTCCGATTTAAGTTTGGGTGGGGGCTTCCCATAAAGTCCCCCTCATTCCTGCCCCCCCCCCCCTAGATTCCATTTATTGTACTGAAAAAGGTCAAAGTTACCCACATCTTAACAGATGAACAGTATAAAACTGAATTTCTTTTAAACAGACTAGAAAACTCATGAGAATCCATATGGACCTGTCCTTTATTAGTCTGAAAGTATTCGGATAAACTGCTACTGTATCTTAAAGATATTTATTTATTGTTTGTTTGTTTGTTTGGTGTTTATTGATTGTTTGTCAATCAAATTGTGTTTTTGTTGTAGGCTATGGAAAACTGTTGTAGGCTATGGAAATTATAGCCCGCCCTGGTCGTTCTTTTCCAGCACACCAGGTGACGCTAAAATACCAGAACGAGTTTACCATTTTACAGCTAGCTGCTACGCCTCAACGAAGAAGAGGAAGTTGAAACTGGTTGTCTGAAGGAATTTTAGGAAATACAGTAGACCACGCAGATAACAGTCGGGGACACTCAGAAGGACGTTTACTTGGAGTTACTGCTGTAAGTAGTGTCTGGACACCTAACTTCCGAATCCTTGATCAAGAATTCCAGAAAGCGCAAAAGGATTGACCATTTTATCAAGAGGAGGAAACTTTGCGATCGAGCTAGCTAAGAAGCTAGCATGCACTGAGAGCCAACTTGTCAGCACAAAACAAACAATTTAGCCGACGCTAGCAAGCGAGTACATAGGCAAGTAAAATATCTGGACAACTTTCGGAGAAGATGAGTAACGTTAAACAGTAAGTCAGGATACTTTTTGTCAGTAGGGAGCTGTAACTACTAAAACTACTCTTTGGTGCGTGGGACATTAATCAAGGTAACTTCTTCATTGTCTATATATTAACGTCAACGTGATTCAACCTTCTGATGGTGAACGTTAACGTTACATTTTCTGACTAAAATAACCCTGTAAGGTTCACTAAAATCATACGTTAATTTACAATCAATTAATATTATTAGTGGGACAAGGTGAGGCTTTACCGGTGGTGGTATTTTCTCACTCCATGTGACCTGAGGTAGGATTTTGCCAGAAAGTCCATTTCTAATGGAACAGATAGAAAGGAAATGTACAGACAAGACAATCTAGCAGCTGGAATTAGCCAGATATGTTGAGTTATTGTTGAGCAGGTATGTTATTTCATAACTTTACACAGTTGGACTACGTTAGCTCTCAAACTTACAATGAATTTGTAACGAATGTCGTGACTGGTCATGTGCTGGTCAGCATGTAAGGTAGCTTTTATGACGGGATGTGTCATGTCATGATTTGTCTGAAAATGTATTGACATGCTTTGAAGTTACTTCGTCAGAGTTAATGTTATTGTTATAAGATCATTTTGTGTTCCTTCTGATGAGTTGTCGTTGTGACGTTGCCTGAACTCTATCAACATTGCGGAAGCAAAATTACAGAAATAGAAGAACTGAGTTGCATGGTTGGGCTGAGCCCGTTGAAGTGAGACCGCGATCCTTATTTCTTAACAGCACCACTGACGGAACGCCGTCAGAATATCACACAGTATTGTGTTAATGAGTATTACTTAGCCGAGTTGTATGCATTGTACGAAGTGTCGAGAGATTGGTCGACGAGGAAGGCAAGACGGGAGGGAGGTTGGGATAGAGTGACAACAGGTAACAGGTGACGTTGGGTCTTTTTTCCTGAGCCAGAAGAACAGGTTTGGGTGGAAAAACTCGAGCAAGAGTAACATCAGTATAACAGAAAGACGAACGTTTGGGTCTGGTAGATGTAGTCGGTCATATATAGTTTGTATACAGTCAGTGGTCATAAACGAAAGTATTTAGGGTGGGGGTGCGGGGGCGGGGGGGTCCCCATGAAGTCCCCTCCCCCATGAAGTCCCCCCCCCCCCCATTCTCCGCGGTTCAAATGCATACTGTATACAGTCATATACGAAAGTGGAAATCAAAAGGCTGAGGGCCGATTTAAGGTGGGGGCTTCCCATAAAGTCCCCCTCATTACTGAAACCACCCCACCCCCCAGGGTTCAAATATCGCCAGCATAGAAGGCCTTTTGAAAGAGAATAGGACATTCATATCATGGGTTGGCGTTGGCCTTTGTGATGGGTCGACTATTTCAGTCATGAGCATTACGTTAAGGTTTTGTCTTTCTTCGCTGATAAGCCATCTGTGTGCCAGATTGGCGAAGTCATTGGGAGGGAGGGAGGGAAGAGCGCACTGTAGGTCAAGGCCATTGCACAAACAGGAAAAGTGAAGTAAAGCTGTCGAGCAAAGGAAAGAGTGTGTGGGGGGAGATAGAGATAGAAGAGTAACTGAAACGGGAAAATGTCAGGTAATTGTTCTATCCAGATCTATTTTATGCATCGTCAAGACTTCAAGGAACCATGATATGCTTTCTGTCAGGCAGTATGGCCTTCATTTTCAAGTAACATTGCCAGAAACCTTAGTCTTTTAAATTAAAAAATATATATATTCAAAATGTGATTAGCCTAATCTGTCATCAACATTACATTACTTTGCATGGCACATTTCGATTAATGAACTCCAACCACTGTGGCGGTTAAATGAGAAGACAAGGGTATGGCTTAAGTCAGGTTTTTGTAGAATCTATTGCTCTTGTCTAGACAGCACAGAGGAAGAACTCAAGTGCCATACCTCACGTCTCCCCTTTCACTGCTGGTGTTTAGGCCTGCTTTCACACTTGCGCACTCACTCACACACACACACAGCCCTCTGCCTCCTTGTCTCACTTGCTGCTCGCTCTCACTTGGTTGGTGTTGCAGACATATGACTGTTGCTTCCTTATCTTATCTGTGAGTGTGTGTGTGTGTGTGTGTGTGTGTGTGTGTGCGCACATGCGCGAGTGTGTTGCTGTCCCTCTTGATAACATAATTGTGTGACCCCTCTAAACAATCATTATGGAACACGTGTGTGTGAGAGAGTGTGTGTGAGAGAGTGTGTGTGAGAGAGTGAGAGAGTGTGTGTGAGAGAGTGTGTGTGTGAGAGAGTGTGTGTGAGAGAGTGTGTGTGAGAGAGTGTGTGTGTGCCAAAAAAGTTTCCTCTTCCTCTGCCCGGTCACATTCCTGCCCCATGAGCGTGTGCCATGGCCCTGTCCTGTGAGCTTGCGCACATCTCGACATCACTTCCTCGTGCTTTGGGCACCTCAGAGCTCTTTCCTCATCACTGGCCCACGTCATGCAGGAGGGCTGGGTTGTCTGTGGTTGTGGTGTTTTGTCGTATCTCTTGTATTGGCTTGGATGGTCTGCCGAGGCCGGATCATGCTGCATTTGGTGAAGGGCAACAGCTGCAAAGCAACCTTGAGAAAAGAAAGCAGACGGAGAATGCAGATAGAGATGGAAGACAAGATTATCAAATGGCAGAATGGTTAACAGACTGCTCTTTCTTGGTACAGTCCTTCAGACCTTACTGTTTATCTTTCATTTCAGCTAGAATCAGATGGCAGTCTGGTGGGTGTTCTGTGCTTTTTCTGTCTGACTGTTTTTAAACAAGGCAGAAGCAGAGAAGTTGGCAGGTTTTGAAGTAAGAAGGTACTGCAGAGGCGTTTGATAAACCTTTCTTGGGGCCGAGGCTAGAGACTAAGCTCAGAATCCCCAGGGTGTCTTTTTGGTAGGTGCTCCACGAAATAACAGCCACAGTCATTCTTACTTTTTAGTCTGTTATCTCAAGTTTATCCTGCAGGGTGCAGGTTAAGGATGCAAGTTACCATGGGGGGGTACCCCTATAGAGATGTGAATCACATCTGCAACACTAACTATTTAAGGTTAAACCTGATGTCACCCCAGCAACCTCAGAACCCCCTGGTGGGTTGTCTTCTGTCAGTAAGACACTTTGGACATCGTAGTCAGCGTGATGATTCATGCAGGTGGATTGCAGAAAAGTTTAGGGGGGCGACAACGTCTTTAATTGCTAATGATTGCAAAGGCTCTGTTTTTCTTCAGCCGCAAATGGTAAGAGTTTGAAGCATGCAGGTTTTATTTTCCTCCTGAGGGGTTGGCGTAGCCTGTGAGTGTGGCCCTCTCTTCAGTGATTTACGACTGCCTGCCAGGGCCATTAAGCAGTGTTGGTGTGATGAGACTGGTTTGTGTAGGACCACGATCTGAGTTGGATTATAAATCATGATGCAGTAAGAGTACAATTTCCAAAACTATTATTTGGGCCTTGGGGATTTCCACATTTTCAGGTCCGCTAAGAGGTGTGTTGGTATGCAGTGTCACCTCAGCCGCACAAACAGAAAGAGAAGTGGGTTTTTTTATTTTTTTTAGGTCAACGGAGGCCACTGATCTTAGGTTTTCCGTGCATACAGGCAGCCAGACTGTGCTTAATGTTCAGTGTGTTCGTTTTTTAGTCTCTTAGTCAAGGTTGCTCTGCAGTTCAGCTCCATCTTGATAAACAGAGGTTTTCCCATGACCGAGGCATGATCAGTAAATCATCTGGCAAAAGTTTTCCTGTGTTTACGTGACCTTTGAACTCTGACCTCCCGATTGTGAATCACCACAGGCCCCCGAGCGTAGAGGTTAGTGCAAACGGAGGAACCGCCAACGTCAACAGCACCAACATGGCAGACCTGTCTGTGGAGGAGATGACCATACGGGCCAACCAGTTGACCGATGAGGTAGGTTGGCCACCAGTCTCTGTGGAGACACGGGGGGCAGTGCTGGGATGAAGTTGTGATGGGCGGGATGTTTTGACAGTACCCATATTTGTGTTGTTTACATTTTGTCAGACTCTTGCCCCTGCTGGGTTCCCATGTCCCTTTCTTCATCATACTGAAGTTTTAACAGATGTTTTATTAAAAACACACATAAACACCAGTTTTTTAGGCCGCATGGGTATTTCAAGGCTGGTCTGATAATGAATGAATCTTTGACAAAAATAGTATGACGACCAATATCTCCGGCCAACATCTTAAATGCATAAAATGGTGTGATTTTTTTTGAATACAGTGCGCCTGCTAATCTCTTTGAATCTATTAAATGAAGGGTTATGAAAATGGGCAAGTCAATTAAAATATTATTTTGAGTGTTCGCAAGTTGCATTTGAAAATCATAAGCCTATAGTAATTCCTCTTTCTACACTAATCACACTTGGCTTTACAAGGAGCAAAGATAATCGTGTTTGAGATGTGGAAGTGAGGTGTGTTTAAAGGTGCCCATAAAGCTTGGAACCTTCCCAGTGACATGCACAAGGAGACTATTAACCCATTAGCTTCCTAGTGAATTATGTATAAAATGTAACCGCATCTATGAAAAAAGGAATAATGCGACAGCACTGTGATGGCAATAAATGGAAGATAGATAATCAAAAACGTGCGAATATCAGCACAGATTACCTAACAACCAGGTAATCGGTAGATACAGACACTCCTGTTCTATAGTTTCTCCTTTGTCCTCCTTTCTTATGCTTGTACTCATTAGCGGAGTGAATTAAACTTTTCCTTCTTGTCCTCCCTGTTCATTTCAGTATTTTGCTTTCTAACACTAATCCCTGCTCTTTTCTTCTTCTGCCTTTTCTGTCCTGCTCTTAACGCACTATGGAAGAGCATGATGGGAAACGTGTGTGGTGTTCTGCATAACACTGTCTCACCACATGGGTAAACACTAATGCACTAATACAACCACACACGCGCGCGCACACACACACACACACACACACACACACACGCACAATCATGCTATGAGCAGTTTACGACACATAAATAAATGGACACACCCACTCCATCCCACTCCATGTGTTTGCTTTTAATTTCCTCACATCTGCTAGCGTCCTGTTAACATATGACACAGTGCAGAACACACAAAAGCTCTTAAACTCCTGTGACGTAAGTATCATTGGGATTTGTCTTTGGGGGGGACAATTACAGAGAGTGCAACACAGTGTTCAGACCGCAATAGTTCAGTTACTTAAAGTAACCTAATTTCTAGGTGACAAAAAAAAAAAAAACAATTTTGGCATACATGGCAGTCCAGGTGTTCCACCCCAGTAATGCATTCACTTGATGTCAAAAGCGACATTGATGAACCAAATGAACTTGAAGTAATGCTCTGCCTCTTCTTCTTCACTTGCATTACTCTGGCCAAGTCAGTTGTAGCACTGCTGAGCCATAAGAGTCAATGGAAAAATTTCCAAGGCTTCGGCTGTTCAGTGTGATTGCCCCCTTTCCCCCAATTATCTTTTGCTTGAAGGTTTACATTTCCCTTTGTGTTTGTCTGTACTGCCCTACGCAGCAAAATGGCAGTAACTACATATTTTGTCAAAACTGAGTTTCGACTGGAAATTGACTTTATAACACCTCTTTTGTCTTGTGACCAAATCTCATGCTGCTTCTTATTAAGAAAGTACATATAAGCATCAGCCCTATTGTAGCTACAACATGTTTAACCGAGCAGTATGACAACTTCAAAGGCGTTTTTCTCAGTTTTAGTGTTCGTGTAGTTACAGTACTTTGCCTTGGTAGGGCAGTGTACCCCTGTGCATGTGCCTGTGTCTAGGTCCTTGTAGAAGGAAAGGGCATGCATTGATTCCCCTTACTTCTGTCTGCTTCTGCCTTGTTTTAGCCGTGGTTGACATGCTTGCCCCCCATCCTAATCCTTGTTCCTCTTTTGTCCTGCAGTCGCTGGAGAGCACCAGGCGCATGCTGCAGATGGCGGAGGAGGTAAGACACACACACACACATGCGTTGTCAAGGTGACACAATCGTTTTCTCAGCTTGAGTCAAACCTTTGGCTGGACTCGATCAGAGCAGGCAGGCCGTCATCAGGGAACACGGTTACCATCATCATCCCTGCCATTTTTCGTATCAAAATGAATGCATCAGGCCTTTTTTATCGTCACATAATCAGTCCCAGACTACCTGTATAAAAAGTAAAGGACATAGCCGACTGTTCTATAAACATGGACTTTGCAACCTGACTGTGTCATGTCTCCAAACAAATGGCCTCCATACTAGAACTCAGCAGAACAATCGCGTGGCCCAATAAAGTACAACATGGAGAGGCTTGTGCTGTAGCTAGTTAGATTTGAAAGATGCATTATGTATAGATTTTGTATGTAAAAACAAATCTTCCCAAAACTACTACCTCAATTGTATAATGCTGACAGAATATTGTGCATTTCTCAGTGTTGCTATATTATCTGTAGTAAATCTGGATTTTGGATCCATTTGGGTTATGCATAAGTTATTGTCTCTTCAAAAAGGGGGTTTGCCTGGAATTTTATGATCAGATTTCACAAGGAAGCACTATTTCAAAGCCATTTGAAGTCATCAATAACAAATAAAACATAGTCTGTGTTGTGGCTAGACAGATTGCGGATGATAAATAATGTTAGTGTTAAATGACTTTAAGGCTAAACAGATGTTTACATGTCACTGTTGCTCTGTTGAATGTCTTCCTCCTGTGGTGTGTTTGCAGAGCCAAGACACGGGTGCCAAGACCATGGTGATGCTGGAAGAGCAGGGAGGTGAGTGAACACATGAACGGCGTCTCCAATAACATGACCAGTTTTGCATACGCTCGACATACACTGTCAGATTTGCATTCAGTAATGATTGATTCAGCTGCTATTTTGCTAAGGACCATCTGCACGCTTGGTATAGGAGTATGAGCTCACAGTTTTGTGCTTGAATAATGAATATGCGTAGGACAGGAAGGTTAGCGGACCTTATTTATTTAAGATGCATTTATAGAATCCATTGCATTCAGGGCTTTGAACCAGATTTTTTTGCCAATTGGTTCGTTCCGAGCAGAAACAGAATTTTAATGTTTCTGGTTTTGAGTTCCACCATAAAATTGACGTTCCCGAACCGGTTAGAACAAAAAAATATCGTTCCCGGAACGGTTAATTACGTTCCTTGTCAGCTGTTTAACAACAATAGGCATATATTCTATATACTGCTAGTTTATAGCTATATTGTGACTTACATATATAGATCATTTATAATACAACCTTCATAGAACCAGACAACAATTGTTTCTTCAAGAATTGTGCTATTTATTGTATTCAAACATTTTGCAAAAATTATCAAAGCATGGACCATACCAGATTAACTTGGCTTAGTCTACAGTATATAAACAAAATATTGCAATTAGGCCTACCTTACCATATCCGCCAGGTATTGTTAACAAAAATGCCATTCACATTTATTGTAGACTATATGGCAATGAAAAACTTTCCATACATAACAAAAAAAAGAATTCCCATACCATATGTCAGGTAATTTAACCAACAAAACATTGGCTATATGCGATTATGAAAGTAGTCAACATTTTTTTCCCATATAACAAAAAAATACCAATTTCTACACCACACCCTTGTCACAAAAGCATAGACAGTCGATTTAATATTCGCAAGGCAAATATATCCTATTGATATTGTGTCTAAAACTAATTTTCCCCATACATCTGATGACGGTCTTCCCGCCCTCTCAATCAATGAACGTCTATCTTGGACGTCACAGGAAGTGAACCTCATCGGGTCATTGTAGGCTACCATAGACGTTAGGTTAGGAGACGAATGACTTTGATTCTAGACTATACAGAATTTTAAAAGAACGAAATAAACCGGTATTAACCGGTTACCATTATTTTTAAATAAGCGTTTCTGTTCCGGAACAAAAAAAATTATAAAGTTTCTGGTTTTGTTTCTGTTCCAAGCAAAATGCTAAAAGTTTCCGGTTTTCGTTTTCGTTCCTTGAACCGGTTCAAAGCCCTGATTGCATTATGGCAAAATAAGGTTTATGTTTGGTAGAGCACTATCCAATGAGTTTCATACTCCAAGCTCTATTGAATATATTTGCCCTCTGTTTTGTTTAAGGGGAACGCTGTGACCAGATTTCAATAATCAAACACTCAGTGTATTTGATTATTGCACAGACTTATGTATGTGGAGACTGAAACTGAAAGGCGTTTTGAACAAGGTTGAACTGATGGTTAGAACAAGGTTGCAATTTGTCTGTTACAATTTTCTTTTAGACACTTTCTGAAGTACCAGGTTTTCCAAACGGGTCCAACTATGGGGAAAAAAAACATTTCTTTATTTATTTGTACAAGAGATTCTCAGGAACAATCTGTGGTGTGCATCTTCTGTGATGCTCTCCTTGAGAGCCTTATGTGCTTTTGCCCTTTCTTTGTTAATACACACTCACTTTGGAAGGGAGGCATACTGTCCATACATGCATTCCACCATTCCATTCATTATGGTGCTGTATCTCCCACACAGACTGAAATTAAAAAATATTTTATTTCTTGCTTGCTCCATGTAAGACTGTTTGGGAACAATGCAGGCTGAAAGTGGGCCAATGGAACGCTTCCTGCCTGCCCCTCCACCTTATACAACGGAAACAGCAAATGAATAGGATGACCTCACTTTTTCTACAGCGTCCTTTGCCTTTTCTTACGGCCAAAATACATGCAAGCGGGCGAAGCGGAACGTTCCATTCTTTTCAGTTGGAAGGCGGTAAGTGGTGACGTAGATCAGCGAGGCGAGCAAGGCGGGCGAAAAAGTTGAGCTCTGCTGAACTTTATGCAAATGAGGAGCGGAGTTTGCAGAGCGGTAACCAATGACATTGTTTCAAATGACTTTTCAGTTGGAAGGCGGCAAGTGGAGAGATAAACATTTAAAAATGGACATACATAAAATTTGAAACAGTGCTGTGGTTAACATTATATTGACATACCAGAAGCAAAAAATCATTACCATTCAGAATTCTTTAGCCTTTTAAACTTCATATCTCTTCAACTGACGTTCGGTACACGCCCACTCAAAGCGGAGCAAGCAGAGAGAAAGCGGTACATTTCGCTTGCATGTATTTTGGGCGTTATCTTAGTCTTGGACTTGGCAAACTGCTGTGCTCTGTTCATGTAAAGTAATGCATTCATAGCCCAGAATCTCTTTTTTCTGTGATGCAAGCGATTTAAAGTTAAAGCAAAATGCTAATGCTGCAGTTTATTGTGTTTCTTAAACAGTAACAGCTGTCCACAGTACATGTAAGGGCTCAGAGAGGACAAACTACAGAACACAGAGGAACATCACCCAACGAAATGATATAATTAAACTGGGACCTCTTTAAGGTTGAACTGTAAAGAAACCATTACATTTATAGTAAATATTCTGCTCCCTCTTTTTCTTCCAGATCAACTGAAACGGGTAGAACATGGGATGGATAAGATCAACCAGGACATGAAGCAGGCCGAGAAGAATCTGACCGACCTCAACAAGTGCTGTGGTCTGTGTGTGTGTCCCTGTGACCAGTAAGAGGCCTCCATTTGTATTTTATTTCATTTATCTATGTTCATTCATGGTGTTTTAACTTTTAACTTTGGGCATGAATGCTCAATAGGGTCCAAAGGCACATTTAGCCTTAGACATTTTTATGTTGTTGTCAGTTGGCATCTCTGGGATCTTTCTTGTCTTTCCTGCCCTCAGCTTTTTCATGAGTAGATCACTATATCCAGGGTTCCCACGGGGTCTTAAAAGGTCTTAAATTCAGAAAGTTAAATTTAAGGCCTTAAAAAGACTTAAAGACATTCAGATTTTCATCGTAGGTCTTAAATTTCATTTAACCAAGTCTTAAATTTCTTACCTCCGTTTATTCCCGATAAGTGTTGTCTGCAGAAAATAAAATGGTAAAACGCTGTAGTGTTTTACTATTACATGAAAAAAAACTACAAATCCCATTGCGTGGTCTAACCACCATAGTGGTCGCTGCAGCTAGGCAATGGTCCAGTTTGTCCACTACCTTCCCGTGTAAAGTCGGAGTTGGCAAGCACGTAGTTTTTAAAAATGGGGAAGTGTCAGTTCAATAAGATTTGGCTCGATAATAGCAATTCTTGGAGCTGGTTACAATTCGTTTCATCGTTTCATTGAAATAAATGAAACCTCCCGTTACAGCAGAGTTTCGATTTGCGATGGGCGATTAATTTGAATAATGCTTGAATTGCTTGAATTGACTGGTGCTAATGATTAAACCATGATTGCATTTACTGCAGTATATAGCAGTAATACTGTAGTATAAACTGAAGCTTTGATTCTGCAGTAAAACTGGTAGATACTGCAGTACTAGTTGCTTAAATCTTTAGCATCGCAGTCATAATCCCACACCTTGGAGACAGTCTGTGGCAGTCTTATCTTAATGTCATGCAAATGGACACCATTCTGCCCCACAGCCTAGAGTGAGGCAGTCTTCAAGAAGACTTTTCTCAATTCTGTGTTTTAAGATGTGCATGCTTTCAAATGGCCACAAATATGATCAGATTCCCATGAGTAAGCCACAATTGGAAAGCCTAGAAACTACACTTTGAAACTTAGAAACTACACTTTTCTTTGACTAACTCAAAATGCCTCTTGAATGACCTGTGACTGGTTTTGCCACGGTGGGTTTCTAGGAATGCGCCGTGTTGGTCTTAAATTGTTTCTATAATAGTCCAAGAGTTTCTATAATAGTCCTGCAAGAGCCCTGTATATCACACAAAATATTGTGCAATAATGACTTGTCTCCTCCCTATTGCATTGTGCAAGGGCTGAGAGTAGATTTCGGTTCTTCTTTGGTCTGACCGAGTTCTCCTCTTGCTCTCTCCGCAGGGTGAAGTCCATCGAACACAACGAGCGCTACAAGCGCACCTGGGGCACGGGCAGCGACAACAACAGTGTGGAGGGAGAGGGGGGCGTGGTGTCCAGCCAGCCCATCAGCATGCGCAACGGGCAGGCCGTCCCACAGGTGGCCGTGGCCTCGGGAGGATACATCAAAAGGTGGGGAACGCCAGACAGTGTTTTTATTTTGAATAGAAAAGCGCTATGTAAATACAGACCATTAACCATTTTCATCTGGTGAAGCCTTTGTCCTCCATGTTTTGGTTCAGCTTGACTTGAAGAAATATAGTCTATGGTTATCATCAGCTTGTGAAATGTGGAAGACTTTGCCAGCTAAGTGTATTACGTACATAAAAACACCAATAAGTGATCACTGCAGAATAAGACACAGGAGACAAAAAACCTTTTGAAAACATTCTCGTGGTTTGTCCAACTGTGCCCCCCTTCCTTCGAGAAAAAAGAACTAATGGGTAAGGTCTTGTTCTGTGCTGTTGTCAGGGTAACAAACGATGCCCGGGAGGATGAGATGGAGGAGAACCTGGACACAGTGGGCAGCATCATCGGCAACCTGAAGAACATGGCCCTCGACATGGGCAACGAGATCGACAAGCAGAACACAACCATCGACCGCATCACCGACAAGGTCAGTGCAGCCCCAGCCTCTGTGGGATTGCTCTCTCTGGTTCTCCTTGTTTTGTCAGTCCTCTCTTTTTTTACTGCAGTCAGAAGTTTATATATATATAAACTTGAATGATGCCATTAAAAGAAACTTACTTTAAAAGTTTTAAGTTCACACAATTGTTACACTGTTTTCACTTCTGCCTTATAGGTGGTGTAACTGTTACTGTCTAGTGTCAAAGTTGAATTCTACTGTATGACCAATTAAATGCTTATAGTTGATGACTGGCTGACACACTTCCCTTGTCATCTCGTATCTTACCTCCTGCAGGCTGATATGAACAAGGCTCGTATCGATGAGGCCAACCAGAGAGCCAACAAGCTCCTGTAGAGGACCTGCCTGTCCCAGGGAACCCTACCAATCCCCCCACCCAAACCCCAGCCCAGCCCCCGACCTCAACCAGCCCAACCGCCCCATTGGAACTGCACTAATTTATATGCTCAGATACCCCCACCCTCCTCCAGGCTATGCCACACAGCCTGCCTTGTTTAGGTCAACTGTAACCAACACCTACACTTGTGGAACTAGCCCACGTTGCTTTAACATGCCCCTTAATCAAGAAACTCTCCCTGGTCATTTAGCCCTCAACCTAGAATTTGCACCTAGGCCCAAAGCCCCAGCAGCCAGTCTCAGGGGAAATGCTACCCTCCACTACTTGCCCCAGACCATCCTCTTCCCCTGCAGCTGCCCACGGCGGTGTGCTCCAGACGGCCATCCCTAGTAAGGCCCAGCACCCAGCTAAGTGGCTGACCCCTCATCTCCCTCCCCCATCCCCCGTGAGGACCTTAGTCTCAGGTGGGCTTCCATGAGCCCTGTCTCTAAAGGCCTTCAGCTGCTGTCCTGTGCCTCGTGAAGGCTGCTTCTCTCCTCTCTTCTCTGCTCCTCTCCACTCCTCTCCCGCCCTCTGCCTTATGAACATCATGCCTCTGAGAACTTTCTGGCGCCCTCGTGCCATTCAGCTGTACTGGGATCAGTGCACGTGTGCACAAGGACCGAGAAGATGTAATGGGAACTGAGCTGTCCTCTTGATTTGTTTTCTGTGTCCACCCCATCAGATTGCATCCTTGTTTTATTTAATCTTGTCTGTGGGGTTCATCTTCAATTCTGCCCCCCCACCTTGTGTGGACCAGCCTGTAATGATCTGCCTTGTGTGCCTTGCCTTATTCTCATCTGTCATGAAAAAAGGAAAAATGATGTAGGTGTCTTAGAAGTGTAGTTTCACATAAACTAATGTATAGATTGCACAATTACAACCTTTTTTTTTCTAGTGTCATCTGTGCCTCATTTTCTTACTATGTACTTGTGTTAACACAAACACACACATTGCCTCTTGTACAATCAGCCCCCCCCCCCCCCCCAGTCCGCTGAGACAGTAATGCTGGAATTGTACAGGACGCAGTGGACCCACACACACACACATCTCTGCTGTTCAGGGTGCTGTCCCTGTCACGTTTAGCTGGAGGTGAATAATGCCTGCCTGTAGTGTCTGTCCCTGGTTCGTTTGTCCCTCGTCTGCGTGCACCTTGTGGGGTTTGTAGTCATCCTGTGGCGGACACGTCTTAGCCAAAGACCGGGGATGAGAGAGTTCTCCTGTTTCTGTTTATTTGCTTGCTATGTTTTAAATGGCGTGAGCGCATGTGTGTCCCTTATTTGGTGAATCATGATATAGTATCTTGTGATTGTATCATGATTGCCCTGTAATTACATTTTTTGTTTGTTTTGTTTTGTATCTGATTGTGTCATTTGGAGATCGTGTGTGCCTATTTAATAATTCTCACGGAGCAGCGATGACTTTAAAGTCAATTTGTTTTAAACCTCTGCACACATATGCTAGTCATTTAGAGGAGAAACTCACTTGGGATTCTAAAAAGCCTTACTGTATGTGAGTAATAAAGAGTGTACAGTTTATCAGGGTTTGTATGCTATAAATTGAACTAAACTTTAATTCAACCCTCATCTTGAAAAATCAGACTGGTGAACTGAAAGCATAATAAATGTATGTATATATAACTCATAATAAAATCAGATTTTCTGCTCTGATTTGGCAAACTTCTGAAAGGTAATTTTAGTACATTTATACATTTGCTACACAGAGAGATACATTTACACGTATCCCATCTTGGGCTTGCTGAATCCTCTTACCTCTTTTTATGTCATTTTCTGCAGTAGTAATGTGGTAATGTTGAACGACTATTTCACTCTCATAACTCCTACGCACTCACAGTGTTCCGATTGATTGAAATATGAGTTGGAAACCCACCACCAGCTCTGAGTCACTGCTTATGAGGAAAGAAAAGAACTCTTCTCTCTTTGTGGGGTCTCTTCTGTTTTCTGTCATACAGCCTGTCTGTAATAAGCTAATTTTTGAGGCAGAGCCGGTTATCAATGACCAGCAGAGGGCGCTGTGGCCCACATGACCACAGGTCAAGGTGGGAATTGAAGGGCTGGAGCTCCAACCAGCAGGTCTGTCTGTGAAGAAGCAATTAAAGACACCAGTTCTTACAAACATATCCGTACATGCCTGTGTACATACAGCCATTGCACATTAAAGTCACAGCATAGCTTTTTCAGATTGTAGAGAAATGATGAATCAACAGTAGGCTTTTTGGATTTCTTGTAATTGGTCTTGAAGTGATGGTACTTACCTGATTTGTAAGCCATTTCACACAAGGCTGAAATTCATTTTTTATCCTTTTTTTAGATAAAATTAATTTCATAAGGCATTGTTAGCCTTATTCATAGTCTCTACTATAAATTACCACTGTGAATTAGATGCCAGCAGGCAAAATCAGGTGGGCTTAGGCCCAAGCATAGTCTTGTCCAGTCACATACCAAGCACACACCTCAGCTAAGTCAGGCAATTTGTGATCAAAAATCTATTGGAGTAATAATGGAATTTGTAAAGCAAAATTGCCCAAATACAGCTATAAAGGGCTGATATGATTAGAATTCCACATGGGCTGTTGGCTCAGTCCTCTCAGAATTAGGTTTTCATTTCAGCCAGACAGTCAGGTTAATCAGAGAATTGCCTTGATTGTGCTCTAAGCAATGCAATGAGCCCTGCGCAAGGGGAAAAAATGAGAGGAAAACCTGAAGGCATTGTTAAATTATTCATCTGTTTTAAGACGACCAATTACCCAGACAATTTTGCAGTGTGGTATTCATTAAGTTGAACTTACTGACCAGCTGATTTTTAAGCTACCAGATATCTTTTCTTTTTTATTAACTTTTCTAAACTTGGTAATAGGCCTACTTTTTCATTACTGCCGAATAGCATTTCTTTCCGCTGAAATGCAGTTCAGGCATGCCACCACTACCACCACACTGAAGTAGGACAATTGTGCTGTTTGGACAAATATTGGGTCGATGTGAGGTTTAACAATGGGAACATCCTCTTTCACTTCCGTGGTCAAGCTGCGTCCCTTTTGCTCTCTGCAGAGCTTAACATCTGGTTAGCACCCATGGTCTGTATGGTTTCTTAATGGGGTTTCGGTTTTCTCTGCACACACTATTGTTGAATCCATAACTCTCAGATTCTTTCTTCTTCTTTCTAATCGCCATATGAAAGAAACAGTTTGAGTTAAGGAGCATAGGATGTTCTGTTTTGGGAATGTAGTGCAGGTCACTGAGCAGGACCCAACCATAAGAATGCTCACTCTTCTTTAAAAGGGGGAGGTCGATCCAGAGAAACAAAATAGTAATAAGTACAGTTTTGTTTTATTTCTCAGAGTTCTAAGAAATCATGACCACTAAAGAAACCAAAATATCCCTTCAGATGCTGCCACAGCAGAGCTGATTTTCCGCTGAGCAGGGCAATAGCTAGGAATGGGGTGGAAAGACTGAGCCCTGTGTCAGGGAAAGAGAGAGAGAGAGAGGGAGAGAGAGAGAGGAAAGAGAGGAGGAGGAGTCAAGGGTGACTCAGGTTTTTTTTCCTCTTTTTGTGCTCTGCCTCCTTTCTGGCAGTTTGACACTGTTAGACTTTCTGTCCCTCGCCAAAGTTGCAGTGCTGGGGATTGAAGAATAACTGGTACACGTGGAGATGAACTTTGGGTGGACCTGTAGGATAGACATCAGAAAACAAACTAGTGCCAGTTACTGTATTGAACTTAAACACTCCACGCTCATTGGCTTTTTGTAAAGACAGCATTTTTACAGAGGGCTCCCCAAGAACTGTTTTGGTCTCTTCACTGTAATAGGGTGTCATCCGAGAGCACACAAATATTCAGAGATTACATGAAATGAAATTACTAAAAATATAATGACATTTTTAGCATTCTTCTTTTCTCTGAACAACTAAGTTGCTGCTGTATGTGTCAATGTAGAGTCACAGCCCAGCCACGCAACTCAATCGCAATCTTTTCGGTCAGTCTCTCCCATCATATTTCACACCCTTGTTCTTTTTGTGGAAGTCGCACTACCATAACAGGAAGCAGCTGCCCAGTGTGCTCTGAAGCGTCACTGTAGTCAGCCACCCCGATGTAAAGCATGCAACAGTAGTGGCCTTGTTCGTAGGCCTACTTCCACAAGATCTGAAACCAGGCATCCACATCTACTGCTCAGGTATAGAGCCCGCACTTAAAGTATATTGTGTTGTAGATGAGCTGTAGAAGTAGTCATAATGATAAATATTGCTCTGTCTTCCTACAATAATAGCTCATAGTAATAGTAATAGTAAAAATAGGCTTCCCTAATTGCATTCGGGATAAATAAAGTATCGCTACTTTACTCTACTACTACTGTCAGTCAGAGTCAGCACACATAGAGCATAGTCCTCTTGGTGCTCGAGAGCTTTTTTTGTCAACTGATAAAACTGTTTTGTCTTTATGCATGTTTTGATGTGATTTGACACAATGAATTCTACAGTGGAACAGCTCAGATTAGCTTTTTACTACAGAAAAGTGAAGTGAAATGTGAGCATCATTTGAATTTCACATCCAAAGCCTCCAGATACCTCTCTAATCCTGGCCACCTTAGGAAAGTGGGAGATGCAACTATTTGTCCACTTAGTATAAAGATCAGGGTAACGCAGATTTTTGCTTACTGCCCATGCCAAAGGACTTGCAAGGTACACCGTTCCTAGTCTCAATTTTGGCACCTGAAGGTCTGTTAGCTCCATGCTTGTCTGTAAGAAAGCTGTGTTTTCTGTAGCACACTGATCTGTACTAACTTGGGCATGACTGAAGATGCTTAACAATATTCACAACCCCCATATATGCCATCCCAATAATGCCACTGCACACCTTCTGCTTTAGTTGCATTATGAGGACAGAAGGCAGTAAGATGTAGCCTGGCTGTCGCACCAAGTTTGTAGACGGAGCTTTGTCTGGCGAAGATCCCATAGACAGGAGGTGGGATCAGTGGGCATCTATCAAATGCCTCTGTACACTACTACTGGACAGAGCTACAACCAATCAGACCACTGATTCCGATGACATATGCTTAGCAGTCGTTTTTCATTAGTGCCTGATTTCTCAGACAACAGTCCAGAATAGGCAGGTTGGCCAGACTGACTTGAATGCACTGCATTCATATATCCCTAGGCACAACTTCTCTTCTGGTTATGTAGCGCTAGCGCACTGAACTCAATGCAGGTGGATGAGTGCATGTTAGTCCACGTGTGATCCAGGAATACATTACTAACACATAAACACATGCTCATAAAAAGCAGCTAATGCATAGTAGGGCTGAAAAAAGTTCTGTTAAATACTGCTGAAATCTCTTCTTCTTGTCTGTGTTGTCTACAGAATATCTTTTGTTAAACACGTTTTTTTAATTATATTTCTACAGCTGCATTAGATTCCAGTACTTAATGAAAGTCAGTATCCTATGCACTTTACCCCCCTCCCCCCACCCTGCACAGTTTAGTCTAACAATCAGCAGTTTCTCTGCATGACCTACTCTACTCAGTATGTCTATGCATGTGACAAATAAACATCCTTGTATCCTTGTGTGTGAGAATGATTCAGAAACAGAAGATTCAGAAACAAAAAGACTGTGGAAAATAGACACAAGTCAAGGCAGATACTGAAAGCCAATGCAAAGGGCACTACACAACAGTATAGCAGCAGCTGAGACGCTGTCTACTACGCAGAATGTGTTGAACCACAGAGGTAGAGGATGCCCAAATAGCAGCGAGCGGAATTCAAGAAGCGGTTCAACCATTTGGGGTGCGAGAAGACACTTGGACCTGAAACAGCAGCATAAGCTGAACAGTAAACTAAAGTCCAAGCCACTGATACAATGAGGGAGCTAAACCTGTGTCGTGAGTCTTTGCCGACAACTGCAGACATAGTGTTTGCACTGTTTAGTACATTTTTATTTTTTAAAAAAGCTCATAAAATCCAGTCCTAGGGATGGTATGAAATAGTTTTTGTTTTGTGATATCGTGCTGGTTGTACGACAGTGTAAGTAGATGTAGTAGTAGAAGCAGTGTGTGAAGGTGAGAGTATGACAGAGGGAGACAGAAAGAGCGAGAGAGCGAGAGAGAGAGTGGCAGGGAGAGAGAGAGAATGATAGAGAACGAATGAAAATGTCTCCATGGCTGAGAGTGGTGAGACAAACCATATGCTCGGCCCACATTCCCCATTAGGGGGCCTTCATCTGGATTTGGTTAAGTTCCGATCAGAGGGCGGGGCAAGGAGGAGGAGGAGGGCCTTATTTGTACTACACTAAAACTTTTTAAACACACACACACACACATACACAGACACATATCCACACCTACGTCAGAGGAGCCCAAAGCGCTGATTAATATCTACACAGCAACCAAAGAAAATAGATGTCTGCAATTATTTTTCAGATAGTCAGTTAGAAAAAGGAGTGTGACAAAGGGGAAGTGGAGAGGGTGTAGGATTTCTTCATCTGTGCTGGAGGAGGACTTTTGGAGAGAAAGAGAGTGAGAGAGAGCGAGAGCGAGAGCGAGAGAGAGAGGAGAGAGAGAGACAGTGTTGTGTAGAGGGAGTTCTTTCCGGGGGCTGGGGGAGGGGGGTTGGCTGACCACCCCGGACTGCCTCTTCCTGACAACACCGCTACTCTCTCTCTCTCTCTCTCTCTTTCTCTCTCTCTCTCTCTGAGGCAGGAAGTTGAAACACAGAAAGGGTGAGAAAATTGAGAGAGAGACATGTAGAGTAGAGCAGAGTAGAGTAAAATAGAATAGACAAGAGAGACAAAAACTTTTCTAACTCCTAACTTCAGTTGTTTTTTTTTGTGCTGCGTTTCGGACCAGCCGGACTAACAGGAGTGGGAGAAGGGGCTGAGAGAGACGCCACACACACACACACACACACACACACACACACACACACACACACACACACACACACACACACACACACACACACACACACACGCACACACACACACAGCTGAAAGGAGGTCAAGGGAAAGACGAGAGCGTGATGGAGGAGTGTTCCCTCCGCTTGAGGAGCTGTACGAGTGTGTGACGTGCTGGGCTCAGGAACGCAGGAACGGTTTTGGATTGAGCGCATCAAAATGATGAAAACAGCTGTCCTCACACAGGAGCCAGGAGCATCCCCTGGGTGAGTACATACACACACACACACACACACACCCTGACATACAGTCACGTCGGGACACGTTTCGGCAAGGCCAAGGCTATCACCATGGCCAGATCATTTGGACATGTTATCTGTGCTCTCCCCTGCACATTCCTACAACTCTGGAACTTTTCCAAATGACTTGTGGTCAAACACTCTGACCATTTCAGCTCACACTTAGCAAAGTTCAATGTCTGAGTTCAGTGGTTGAGTTCTAAACTTGATTAACTTTACCCACTGGTAAAAGCAACTTTACAATATTGCCTCATCAACAAGGTCGAAACAAAGTAGCCTATTACTATTATTATAAGAAACATTTCTTACTTTGGTAACTTTTAGGTCTGTTCAAACGCAGCAGAGCATCCCTTAGGATTTGGGAAAGAAATGTAAGGCGGATGTAGAGATAAAACAGTGGAGAGGAGACATAATATCCTGGTGTGCAGGACTGTGGGAGGCCAGGCAAATTCCAAACAGGAGAGGATCACAGCTATAGCGCTGGGAGTTCAGGGTCAACACAGTCTGCCTCAACACTAGACACAACACAAGAAACAAAAAAAGAAACAGTTTTGTTTTGTTAGTCAACACAACTGTTGCCCTTATGCTTTATCTAATCACCACCTAGCTCTTTCTCTCTGTCTTTCTCCCTGTCAGTCTGTCTTGCTGGCTTTTTTAATGTCCAAATGACGAAAGGCAAAACTAGCCACGAAGAAAGTGTCAACCTCTGCTTGCAACATCTTTCTTTATTGTTTCTTTCTGGAAAAAAAGATTTTTTTAAAGAGTGATTTTGTATTTATCTGCCTATATGAGCTGCTGAAATGATTTTTTTTTTTTTCAAATATTCAAATATTTTAGGCAAATATCTCTGTTAAAAAATCTGAGATTGTGGCTTAGGCGGCAACATTTGTAAATCCTTAGGTTTGTGTTCTGATTTGGCAATTGTGATATATGTTTTGTTTGTTTGTTTGTTTGTTTGTAAGAAATGACTTTTTTAAGTAAATGTAGGTTAGAATTAAGATTACGAGGAGAGAGGGAGAGAGAAACCGGATACACATATAGAAGTGAGATTTTCTTTCTAGAGTTAAGGTGAAATGTCCATGGACTTAACGCATGATAAGAGTCAAATGTGAAAAATTAAGCAAGACTGAAAGTAACACATGATTTTGTAAGGGGTAAACTATTGACTGAGATAAATTATTAATGTCAGTTAAACCTTCCAGCAAATGTTGTGGCATTTGACATCAAATAAATAGTGCAGTAAGAATTAATCCAGATGTAACAGTCTGATGCTGTTAGCTTAAGGCTAGCATGATGTTGTTGCCATAAGACTTCAAGACTTTTATTGTCATTGAACAACTGCCTGTACATTGAAATTAGACAGCATGGCCACAAAGGTGCAAGGTAAAAAGTGTCAAAGTGTCAAGTGTCAAAGTGTTAAGCGAGGAAGCATTGTAGAAACAAAGGAAAGACGGGAATATATACAAGGGCTTACTAAATGATAAATGTAATGTAAATGTAATGCAAAAGGTAAATAGGCTATGTACAGAGGCTGTGAGTAATAATATTGCACTATGAGGTAGGTATTGCACATTATGCTGAGGAGGATGTGAAGCTCTTTACTGCTACAGCAATCTCTCTCATCTTGTTTCTTAGGGTGACGGCAGATCCCTTCTCTCCAGTCAGCCCTGGAGAAAGTTCCGGTACTTCCACACCTACAGAAGCTGCCCCCCTGCCGCCCCTCTCCCCAAGCGCCCCAGTCCCCAGACCTCCACCCTCGGCCCTTCACCGCATCACCCCCTCCACCCCGGCTCCTATCTGTGTCCCCAAGTCCCCCTCCTCCTTG
>CM050205.1:20270000-20272500 GCA_027475355.1 Coilia nasus
ACCCTGAGGTTACCGCAAGTGATCATTCAAGCCACCAAATATGAAGACATGGAAATCATATCCACACTGGGCCTGGGTGAGTGAGTGTGTCAGTGTGAGTGTGTGTGTGTGTGTGCATGCATGCCTGCGTGTGGTACAGTAGATCAGTAGATTTTCTTCATTTACAGTAATGTTGCAAAAGAAACCACCCTTTGCCTTCAACAGAGCATCAAATCTTATAGGTATACTTGCATACAGTTTTTGAAGTAACTCGGCTGGTAGCTTGCTCCAAACATCTACACCTATAATCCTGCAAAATCCCTGACTTTGCCTATACCCCTGTGAGTGTACACTTTGTGTGCACCTGCCTAAAACTTGTCAAAAAACAACTTATGCCCATCAAGTCCTTTCAGCCTCATGGGTGTTTTAACATTAAACATGTGGATGGCTAAAAAGATTACTGTGCAAAAGAGGCAGGTGCCTTCAAACCAGCATCAGTTCACACAAAGGGGTGCACACAAAGTCAGGGACTTTGCAGGACTTATGATCAACCAACTACACCAAATTGGTTGTATAAGTCAGGAAGCCTACATCCACAGAAGATGTTTGGAGCAAGTTATCAACTGAGTTCCTTCAAAAACTGTATGCAGGTATACCTAGAAGAATTGATGCTTTTTTGTCAATTCAGGGAAATAACTTCAAAAGATGCCATTAGGCAGATATCCAGCCATGATGGTCAGTGTGTATACTGTATGTCACCAGACGGGGAGTGTGTGTTTTCCAAGAACTCTTGTTCTTGCTCTTCTGTTCTTGTTCTTGCTTGTTTCTGATGAGTCAGAGAGGGTGTGTTTTTCATGGATATGTGAGATCGGCATGTACGCCATGTTTTATTCCCCTTTTCAAAGATCATGTGATCGTGTTTGCCTTCGAAAAACAGGCACACCAGGCCACGGGGAAAGACATGAAAGAGCTGCCCTCGCAGTGCACTCCATTATTTAACCTTGCCTGCAAATGCCCCTTCTTTTCCTGCCATTGATGGCCCAAATGGCCAGCACATGCCACTGACACCACTGGCTCTGCTTTGAGATTTATTTTTCACAGCTGGAGACAGAGTCTTTGGCACACGTATTTTAATCAGTGTTGGAAAATTACATTAGAGTTTGATGTCACAAAGAAATGTATCTGATCGTCCTGCTTTCTCTACTGCAAGAATCCAATTAAGCACAGGCTTCAAATGGTGTCTCTAGTCTACTTAGTATTTTCCCTTCACTGCCTCTCAGTGCTGATTGCCCAGTCTCCTGTAATTTATCAATGAACACAACTCAGAAAAAGCTGGGGATATTCAGCTTTTGGGTGATATTTCAGAATAAACCTAAAATTCACTATAACCTTTACAGATGAACTCAGTGTGACCTTCTTTAAACTTTTGAATGCACCAATGTTTGAATGTCCAACAGTTTAGTGTTTCAGGACTTTTTGCACATCTTGCCGGCTTAATGGCAAAATTCCCAACAGGTGTTTAAATTGACCAATACATCCATGAATCGACCAGTAAATTTCCTTGTTCAATTACAGTTGGTATTTAAACAATCTTCCTCATCATGCTGTTCACATTTTGACATCATGACACCAAGACGACACCTAGCAAATGACAGGTTATTGATTTTTTGTTGTTGTTGGTGTATACCCACGATTGTTGTTGGCTTTTGTTTTAAATTGTTTGAGATGAGGAAACTACCATTGCATGCTTCTACTTAAATGCCCTATGTTCATAATATAATACTACTGTAATATGAACTTTTGACATTTTTCAAAAGCCAAATATCCTTAACTTTGTGAGTAGTGTAGCTCATCTCTGCCGAAACACGTTACTGACACATACTGTGGTGTACAGTAGCCTACATAGTGACAGATCTGATAGTGGCTGTGCTGCCTTGCCCAAGTGTCTGCTATGTTCCACTAAGGTTATATGACTATAATAACACAACAGTGTTACTATTAATAACAATAAAAAATAATCATAATTGATAAAATGATACTCATAATTGTGGTTTCTGACAGTATTCCTAGGTGGGATCTGTTGTGTGTCTGTGATTTCCTTTGGTTTGATTCTGTTGATATGGATCCCAGCGGGTTTATCTCTTTACAACAGAACAGAAAATGGGGTTGTGGTTAAAAAGCATTACTAACAAAATGATGTGGGTGGAGTTCCCAATAAAAGACAAAACTGTAGGATAAAACTGCAGTCCATTATGTGTGTCATGAAACACACACGCGTCAGTACTAGTACTATTACAGTTTCTGCCAATCAGTTTTACATGTCTCTATAACATGTCCACTTTTTCAAAACTCCTAACACTTTCCCAGCATGCATCTGAGCTGCAAAATGCATTACAGCTACCAAAACTCTTCACTTCACCCAAAAATACTACTGCTGCCATAACTATAACATATGCTGCCATTGGCAAGACTACGGTGGCAGTAAATGTCCAGTAATATAAGCTAAAAAACGCAAACAACT
>CM050205.1:20277500-20282500 GCA_027475355.1 Coilia nasus
TATCCAACAACTGTTGGAATAACTTTAACATTCATTTGTTAGATACTGATATTTAAAAGAAACAAGTTTGCAACTCCAGCTGACATTATGTGTAGCCTGAGCTTATGTGATTTTTAAATGTCATGTCTGGTGACATGATCTGAAAGATGTTTTGCTTGTGAGCCAACGAGACTGAATAGAAACTATTCCCACTGCAGGGGTTTAATTGCAAAATATGCACTGTCAACACAGCTTCCCTTCTACTCTAGGGAAAGCCTCGACTGTCTGATCTAACAGCTACAGTCTGTGATTTGGACCTGTGCATAGCTTGGTCCGAGCCACTATTTTGCCACACCTATTTCCTATTTATTGTCCCAGTAGATTTGACAGCACAGAGATTGTAAGGAGCAATTTTATAAATCTGACCAAACGTGTACAGGATCAGAATTGCAAAAAGCATTTATACAGTAGCAGTTTAAGAGCTTTGAGAAAAGAGTAAATTGATAAACAAAACTCAGAAAAAGCATGTACCACAGAGAAAGGATGCTCACCACAGAGAAAGGATGAAGGTATAAACCCAAAAGCTGATGGCATGCAAAAACCTTCCCAAACGTACTGGAGAAAAGACATGCGATTACCTAACCAACCTTACAACACCAAACCAACCGTAGCACAGTCGCCACTGTGAAAAATATGTTTGGTAATAGGGTCATAGAGTTAAGTAACAATGCCATTCTAACGGATTGTGAAACACACTTCAAGAAATACACAAGTTACACTTTATTTTACAGTCCCTGTCACAGTGTGATCTACATCATTAAATGCAGTGTTACAAAGTTTGTAACAATATGTAACATTCTACATGTACACTGTACATTAGGGTTAGGATTAAGGTTAGGTACTGTATGTACAGTGTACAGCACATAATAGCACATGTTGTTAAATTTACATACACTGTAAAAGGAAGTGCTACCCTCACTTTGGAACAATTAAGAAGTGTTTATGTAAGTGACATTTGGGTGGTAGTTTAAAGTAAAATTACATAAATCTTTGTATTAAATTACCACAGGTCAGGCCTTTTTCAATTGATCTGTACTGCTGTAAGCTTATGTGTTTGAAATATCATCCTTGGGTTCTGATTGGCTTCTTGCTTATGCGATGTTTAGAAGAGAAAATAGAAAGGGTGTATCTTCAGTGCATATGACAGCTTGCTCTCCATTGGGTTAACTACAAGATTTAATACTTTTAGATTTTTTAGACTTTTACATCTTTTATTTTCCAATGCTATTTGATATGAGCTAATACATCTTTAAGAGCATTAATATTCAGATATGAAAATTATGCATGAGAGTTGTGCTGAAGATGAAAGCTGTGCTGAAAAGAATCATCAGATGTTCAAGGAGTGATTAAGTTAGAGGAAACTTGCTTGCTCTGTGACCTATACACTTGGGTACACTCATGTCAGAGTCATCACTTAGCTCACATGCTTCACTTATTCTGAGGCAGCTTAGAGGAGGAAGTCCAGGTCAGGAAGGAAGGATAACAAATATTTATATATTGGGGATATTCAACACAAGTTTAACACATTATTTATTATTTTATTTATTGACCATAATGCACTGACTGCAGTATTATTTTACTACTATCTGCAATCTAGAATTATGAGACAGCATTTTCTACAAACAATAGGGCTGTGTGTGGATGGGTTGAGGGGGGATTGTGAGTGTGTGTGTTTGTGTGTGTGTGTGTGTGTGTGTGTGTGTGTGTGTGTGTGTGTGTGTGTGTGTGTGTGTGTGTGTGTGTGTGTGTGTGTGTGTGTGTGTGTGTGTGTGTGTGTGTGTGTGCGTGTGTGTGTGTGTGCCTGCATGGGTCTGTGGCTGTTTGGGTAAGTGTGAGTCACATGCAATTAATGTAATTTGTGTGATCACACTCTCACTGCCCAAGACAAAATTTCTCTATCTAGACACAGTAAAAGCTCATCTTATCTTATTTTGCATACCCTTTCCCCAACCACCACCAAAAAAAAAAAAAAACAATTTTGTATCACAATAGGGGCCTTCTGTGTAACACTGCATACTGTAGACCCAAAATACAAATACAATTGACAGATGAGTGGCTTTGGGTGGGTTAATCATCAAATGAGCTTCTGTGGGTCTAAGTTGATCTTCCCTCCTCACTCGATTGGGCCACAACCCCCCAGACACCGACCCCATTGTGCAGGAGTGCTCCCACAGGCAGACAAGCACAGCTATATGGGGACACTGCCACACTGACCGCAAAAACCAACAACTTCTCTCACTGTGTGTGAAAATGTATACACACGGCCCAATTAAAACCTGTATTTCTGTGCCTGTGTTGCGAATACTGCACATGCTGTTTGAAGGAATAGAAAAAGAACATTGAAAGGCATGCTTCTTGCTTTTATTTTTATACAGTAACCAACTTTAAATCTAGGTGCTGCTTTGCCATTACATTGACATCCCATGTAGTACATGCAAAGCGCATTATCAGCTTAAAGTACTATATGCACAGGGGCAAAGTTAGAGAAAGGAAGCTAAAATACTAACATTACTTTTCAAAGGCATAGAAGCATAACTGTCACAAGGAAAAGCTCACAAAATAGAGGCATAATACTAACTCTGCCATGCTAAGATATAGAGGCATAACTCTGTGACTTCTCACTCCATAGTGATCATCGAGGCAGACCTTTGCAAGAGTGAATTAGAAATAACTCTACAAACTAATTCTACTACTAACTCTGCTATGCTAAGATATAGAGGCATAACTCTGTGACTTCTCATCCCACTACCAGAGGTGATCATCGAGGCGGCCCTGTGCAAGAGTGTGCTGAAGCCCTTGCGTGAGTCCATCTACAACAGCCTGCGGGACATCCACACGCGCGACGGCACCCTCAAGCGCCTGCATGAGAACCAGCAGGTGGTGCTGGCCACCACCACCACCGACCTGGGCGTGACCACCTGCGTGCCCGAGACTCCCGTCATGGAGAAGATCACGCAGAAGCTGGGCCGGCTGCACCAGGACTACTCGCCGCAGAAGAAGATCGACACGCTCCTCAAGACCTGCAAGATGATCTACGACTCCATGTCCGTGGGCAGCCAGGGTAAGATGCATTACATTACTACATTACATTACTACACTTAACAGACTCTTTTATATAAAGCAACTCACAATAGGGGACACAAATCAAGCTGCCGATATGCAGAGGAGAACAGAGTAAGCAAGGGTGTAGCAGAGTACAGGACAGTGCTGGTGCAGTGCTGGTCACTGCTGTTAGGATGGGAAGTGCTCCTGGAAAAGAAGGGTCTTCAAGTGCTTCGTGAAGGTAGAGAGGGATGGCTCTACTCTCTGGTACTGGTAGCTCGTTCCACCGAGTTATTCCTCCTAAGGAAGAAAGAGGGGGTGGAAGTAAGTGGAGATTAGAGAGTACAGAAGAAGAATAGAGGAAAGCCGAGAGAAAAGAGAAAAGAAGGTGGAGCAGATGACTACAGAGAAGCTTCTCCTGCAGATTAAGGTGATGGTTAGAATGAGATGCTTAAACAGAAGAGGAGATGACGAAGTGCTAGAGGTAAGGAACAGAAGAGACTTTTTAGAGGTGCTAAAAAGGAACAAGAGAGACATGAGAGGATGACTGTAGCGATTGAGCTGTGGAATGTCTGCAGATAAGAGAGAGCTGATGAGAATGCTGAGGGCAGACAGCTGCTGAGTGTGAATGTAGCTGACAAAGGACTTGTGAGCTGTGATTGACTCCAGACCACTTACTGCAGGGGGCATGAACCTGTGTCATATTGATGCGAACCAGCACATGGGAGTATCTGAAGATAATGCTGTGCTGTCCATCAAAGATCAAGGCAAAGTGGGCAAGGCATTTTTTGCCCCAGCCAGCCCCAACAGATATGAGTGGCAGTTCTATCAGTGCCAGAAAGGTCACTGTTATTTCAACTCTAAATTACAGATTAGGCATCCTCATTCTCACAGGCCTGAAGACCCTATACATGCTATGTATGGTTGCTGAGTGCTTTATCTGATGCACATTCCATGTTCTAGTGATGATATGAGTAGGCTATATAGCCTGACTATATTCTGCTGTTGTTCTACAGTCGTAGTCTGGATTTGCTTCCACTGACATGGTTGACTCTTTATCAGGCCAATCAGTGCACAGAGGAGTGTTCTTGAGCAATGACATAGACTCTGTGTGCTACATTTGAATTATAGTGCATAGGCAGGCTTATAGCCAGGCTAATTACATACACAACCAGGCGTTAGCAATTTGTTAAAGGCAGATCCAATCATTTTAAACTTCAGCAGAGCCTACAGAGCAATGGTTTTTCAGTGCAGCACAGACAGACCCTCTGTATGAAATGAAATGTAGTAGGAGGGGCTGGTTTACCGGGCTAATGGTAGATCTGCTGTGTGAAAGATAACGATCCTGCCTTCAGAACATAAAGAACCCTACTATGTTTTCTTTCTACATGTGCCCTTAACATAGACGAGTTTACGAGTACTTAAAAAAAACAAGATCTCCACCTCTGGCTGTGCATTTGTGAGACTGAATGGGTCCAATAGTTGGTAACATTTAAACTGGTTGTTGAGAGCTTTGCCTGATCTACATCTTTGTCATGATATAAGTAGGGTAAAGATCTGACGTGTGTTCAGGTGACAGTGCATTTGAGTTACATTACATTACATTACATTACACTTAGCAGACGCTTTTATCCAAAGCGACTTACAAAAGGAAGTACAGTACAGTAGTTGGTTAGATGTTTTGCTGTTTGCTGTTGATGGCTTGACATGGGACCTTCTCTATTCTTGTGTCCTGCTGCCTTTGATGTATCCACATGATATCCACACTCTATTGTGTAATCTGTATCAAAATTAGCTACTGTGACCAAAAAAACACCAACACAGCTGAAAGCTGAAAGTATCACCATGTGGTGACTGTACAAATGGCTATTTAGAACAGTACAAGGTACAGGTGGTTTAAAATAACAGCTGACGTATAC
>CM050205.1:20287500-20320000 GCA_027475355.1 Coilia nasus
AATCAGTAAAGTAAATCATTATTAGAATTAATTGCATTGAAAGCGAGTCAGATGATTCTTCAGCCCTAACAAAGGATAGATTCTCAAAAAAAGAGATTCATAGTCTGGGGCTGAGTTTTTCACATATTATTCTCTCATGCCATTTTTGCTGACTTCTGATTTTAACATATCCTGTACGTATGTTCAATGTAACTTCCCATCTGAAACTAACCAACCACCCAACCAAACCTCTATGACCTCTTAAATAACAGAATTCCTGTTGGTGGGTCAAATTTTAGAAAATCAGTAGTCACCACCGCACGCTGGAAAATGTTTTACCATTTTTTTATTTTGTAAACAACGCATTTTGCCGTGCACTTCATCAGACTCACTTTTCACACTTGCATTCCCGTTCTCAGAATCAGAATCAGTTTTATTCACCAAGTGCACTTATGTATACAAGGAATTTGACTCTGGCAGATGTTATCTGTGTGAAATGCTCTGTGTTCTCAGGTGAAATACCTAATGTTCAAATGATAATAATGAAAATACCATGACCACTGTGTTCTCACCGCAGGACTTCATCAACGTGTCTCTGCTGGAGGCTGGTGCCAACACCAAGACGCTGGGCGTTCGCGCTACCACCAGCGCCCAGGACCTGTGTGCCCAGTGCTCTGAGAAGTTCGAGGTGCTCGACCCGGACTCCTACTGCCTGAGCGTGCTGGTGGACGGCGTCTACAAGTCGCTGGCCCCTGACGAGAAGCCGCTGGAGGTCAAGTCGGTGCTACACCACAGCGAGCCCAGGAAGGAGTACTACTTTGTCTACCGACTAGGGCGCTGGCCAGAGAGCTCTGGGGAAGGGGACGCCCGGGCGGAGCACCAGGCTGAACCCCAGGCTGAACCCCAGGCTGAACCCCAGGCTGAACCCCAGGCTGAGGCTGAGGCTGAGGCTGAGGCTGATGCTCAGATCGAGGCCCAGGCAGAGGAAGCGCCTGTGCCGAACCCTCCAGAAGAAGAGAGTCTAATCTAAGGGAGGTGTGTGTATGAAGAAAGGGGCCTTTCTGTGTGTGTGTGTGTGTGTGTGTGTGTGTGTGTGTGTGTGTGTGCGTGTGTGTGTGTGTTTGATCATTTTTTGTCAGTGGAAGTGTGTGAGTGTGGATGGGTGGATGTACTGTATGTGTGTGTGTGTGTTTGTTTGTTTGTATGTGTGTGTGTGCATCTGTGTATGTGTGCACACACCAGGCTGAGAGACAGAGCATGGGTGTGTCTGCCCGTCTAAGTGTGCGTGTGTGTGTGTGTGTGTGTGTGTGTGTGCATCATCTTGCGTTTGTGCGTACATTTGCACATCTGCAGCTCCCTAGCATTTTTTCATAGAGTCAGTGCTGCTTCTGAGGAGAACGACTGCATCATTCACTACAGTACAAAAAGCAACGCTCCCTGGCTCAACCTCAGGAAACAAAAGACAAGTGAATACTTCCTTCCCATTGGACAAATATAAGTCGCACTTCACCAATCAGCAGGGGAGGCTGTGTTTGGCTCTCCAGTCGTAGTAAGATAAACATCAGTGGACTTCCATGCTGCCAGAGACTCGGAGCTCAGAGGGCCCAAACCACGGAGGCCCAATCTGCTAAATCAACACTTCCGTTTGCCACTTCTCGTGGTGTCTCAGAGGATGAACAAGGACCTAGGAATGTGTCCTGCATGTGTTAGTATAACTTTTAACGGTCTAAACATGAACACCGCTACTCCTTACAAGGGAAGATTCTCCCCATGTTTACTCAGCTCAGTGTTGAGAAGAAGGGGAATATCGTTGGTACATATTTTAAGGCCATTACAGCCAAAGTGCCTTCCCTTGTTTGTGTACATGAAGTTGGCCCCTTTTTTGAGGTTAGGTGCAAGAGGCCCTCAGTGTTCAGCTGAGACTGAGACAACGGTGTGTGTGTCACTGCCATTCAGCGTAAGCGGCTGCTGAGGGAATGAAATAGCTGCATTGTTTAATGCTACAGGAAAAGCTGAGCATTCAGGACTCCAGTCATGACTCACCATGTCGGATGGTCTGTGAGATACACTGTGCCTTTTGCCACCGGTCATCTCCAGCAAGCATGGCTGCTCAGAGAGCTGACTGAATGTCCGTACACATGGGACTTTCCCATCCCATGTTGTGGAAGACGCCAGCCTCGTGAGCCTGACACAGCACACAGTTCATGTGAACATGTGGAAGTTTGAATGCTCAAAGTGTTTATCTGTGTTTGTATTGACTGAAACATGTCTTCAGTTGAACCCCTTACCAGGTTGTATTTGGGGTTTTAATATTGGCCTAACATAGACCTGATGAGTAGTGTCTAAATTTGCATCAGTTTGTTTGACTGTGTGAATGTTACACATTCGTTTGTTCCAATTGCTTAGGGCTGAGTAGCCCCGGTGACAACATTCTGGTGTATATTTATCTGTGACAAACACTTCAGGGGTCAGGTATCATTCAGTGTGACCCACTCATGAAAAGAACATGATTTTAGTCACTATGCAGCAGTAAACAATTTAATTTCATTAATAACCAAACAGGAAGAGGGTAATAAGCTTCCAGTGCACGCTCCACAGTACACTGCTTCTGCCATTTATTTGCTATCAGTATTATGCTTATTTCTTTTCTAAAGTGTTGTGATATTTAGTTCAGGAAATGAAGGGGAAGGCCTTAATTGAATCACGGTGATATTGTTAAACGTTTGAATGCATGACATACAGTATTTTGCTACATAACTACAAGACAAGCCATATCAACTCAATGAATATTGAGCAATATTGCAATATTGAGGACCAAGCTTAAGAAAATGGCCAGCGTGTAGCTGGACTTGTATACTAAAAACAGCACATCGCCCCGGGGCCTCGTGTAAACAAGCACAGTTTATGGAGTCGTTAAGGGAGATTTTATCTGGAATAAGTGCAGAAAGACACTCAAGGGATGAGTATGTGCTTTATGAGGTCTGCCCCAAAAAGGCCAATACAAATAGATGCCACGGCCTCTTTTAGAAGTGTGTCACTGGGTGACCACCGAACTGTGTTTTTGTATCTCGCTAAGCAGTTTTTATTATTAAAGAATGTATTCATTTGGTGGCAAAGCCACTGATCATCAGAAGGGAAACAGGCCTTTTGAGTATAGCACAACAAATCACCTTCTGACCACATCCCAAGTGAACTTTTCGCTTTCATTGAGGTCCTCATCTATCACGTTGTGGATTTTTGTTGACATCTCCTGACCATTGTCTGTTTTCCAGCTAATGTCATACTGCAGGGCAATGTGATGACATGAATATGACAAGGCAAGCTTCTTTTCTCTTGTGCTCAGGTGATAGTGACTGGTGTCAAAGCCAGAGAAATAATTCACAATTGAGTTAAAAGGGATTAAATGTGTATGCAGTGTAAGATGCTTTGATGACACAGATATTTGCCTAATAAATCTGTGTTATTCCAGACAATTTCTGTGTATCTGATGTGTATGTTTCATGTATGATTTTTACTTTCACAGATCTCAGTCATATTTCAAAAGCCTTCGTGTCAGTCGTGCTTAATTGGGCTTAATCAGGTCAAAAGAGAATTCTGAAAAAGGGCTGCACACATTCTGAAGTGTGAAGTTTTGTGCTGTCAGTGCTTCAAGAGTTGAGTTTGTGTGGGGGTGGTCTCCTTGAAACCCCTTCACAAAGAGATCTAAGCAGTCATCTCAGCGCTCACACATACACACACCTGAACCGACAAGACACCCTTGGAGGAGCCAGCACAGAGGAAGCGCACACTTCCGCTCCATCAAACACACGGCTAAAATTGGAGTCCCTGTGAGGCTTGTTGTGGTAGAGCACAGGGTTCAAAGAAAGAAGGGGGCGTGTTTTGTTTTGTTGTGTCTTGTAGCATTGCGTTGTGTATTCAGTGCCACCTGTCAGAGAGGGATGGCAGACCAAAGGATTTTCTTGGGCTGACATTTACTACAAGTTGCCTCATCTGTGTGTATGATGTGGTACAGAAAGGTGGTGCGGGTATTCTGGTATGCTTCTTTGGCACAAAGAAATGCATATGCGTACATTCTCTTTAAGATAAGCATAATGTTAACAATACTGAACAGAGTAAATGAAAACCTCAAGCTTGAATTCATCAAACCACGAAAGATACATCTACCCTATCTATGTTTATTCTGAAGTGGTGCCTTTTGCAGAAATTTTAATTAGTATTTTAAAATTAAAATGGTGTGCTTTAAGTGTTATTTGAAAAGACCATTCTTTTTTGTACTTGAAAATTACCTTATAACTATTTTGCAAGGATCATTAAAATAGGGATATGGTATAATTAAAACAATTGTGGCAACAAAGACACACACACACTTACTCTTACATACACACATGCATGCGCTCACACACACAAACAGAGAGAAAGAGACCGAGAGAAATGATCAAGAGAATGTGCCTGCACCTCTTTATCATCTGACCTCATCGTTTCCTGTCTTTCGTTCCAGTCCTTCCATCCTTCTTCCTCTGGGCCCTCCCAAGCCCCGCATCTCACCCTAATGAGTGTTAGGACTCGCTTCTTTCTCTCTCTTTCTGCCACTCAGTCTTTGTCTTTCTCCCAAGACTGCCATGGTGGTCATTATTTTAAATGAGTACCTGCCAGCCTTAACCACAGTAACAAGGACCTGTGCGTACTGATGAATGTGTTGGCGGATGGTGATGTCATTCAGCCAACAAAGGCCCATTAGGCAAGGGCCTCTTGGGACAGAGCACCGTGGCCTGCACTTGTGAACCTTTCCTAACTAAGAGCCTGTGAGAAATCCTGAATACATATGGACTAGTATACAGCATTTGACACAATACCAAGAAAAGACACTCTTCATGTCATTTCAGTCAAAAATAATTAGGATGATGTGTCAAACAATGACACGCTGCTTTGATAAAACACAACCATCAATATGTATTACAGAGCTCTACAAATATTTCACCAAATGAAAGCCGCTGCACTGTTATAACTGAGATCCTATCATCGTGCTACACTGTTTTGTTGTGGAAACAGGAAGCCTTTCGAGCTGCTTTTATCCACAAAGCACATATGGCCAACATATTTGAGACAATTCAACCCAGTTACCTCAAGCATTTATGGTGTAGAAAGGATACATTTTTGTTCCTTTCTTCACTCTTGGAAAGCTGTGGGACTAGAACATACAGCCGTCACCTTAAAAATTCACTTCACACAAGGATGTTTACATTTCAGCCCTTTTACCAGCATTTCACAGAAAATAGCTTCCTACACCTAAAGAGATAAGATTGTCTATTGTTTCCCTTTCTTAGTCATTATAATATCTTTTATAATTGTGTCCTCACTGGACTTGAAGACACTTGGACATGAAAACTTTGTCAGTTCAGCGGTGATAGAGGGATCTCATAATGTGCTGTCATTGCCTATGACAGAGACTTTGCATGTCGCCACTTCTTTCACATATATCTGGAAAAATACATTCATTTCCCTAGGTGAGAGGTGGGTGTCTCATGAGACACGTTTCGAAGTTAACAAGATGATCGCTTTCTTGGTTTTCGTGTCGTGTGGGCAGGTGTAGAACATTGTGAAAGACGTCCATGCAGCATTAAAAAACAAGATCCCTGGATGCTTGTTACCCTCCACTTCCACTCTACATCACAATTCAGGTGCTCTTGTTCTCAGAGGCTCAAAGGGCAGCAAGAATGGAGGCCGGAAGAGGCTGAAAGCGCACTCGTGTCTCTCAGGCTGATCAGCATGTGGACATGTTTTACTCCCTTTCTGAGCAAGACATCATTAGACTGGGTGACGTCCAAGCTGGGTGCATCTTGTCTTTTGAGATTTTCCTCCCCCTCATCGTGCCTCTATTTAAAGAACCACAGGTAACAGGATGTCCACGGGTGTGGTTAGCAATGCGCTTTTGATTGTTTTGTGAGGGATGGAGATTGACACACGGACTTTCATGGTGTGCCTGCTGCTGCCTGCGTATAAAAAGCCTAGTCAGAGACTGAAGTAAAAGACTTGTAGAGCCCCAAAAATACATACACACCAGATTCATCCTGTAGCAGAGAGAGATAGGTTTCAGTCCAAGGAAGAAGGGGAATCAAACTCCTCACAAATAAGATTATATCAAGATATAATTATAGATTATAGATTATATGAAGATATATAGATATATCTATGTATCTATAGAAGATATATAGTTATCTTATTAATCCTGAGGAAATTTACGCTAATACCTGTACAAGAAAGCTATCCTATAGACAGTTCCAAGACACAATTTTGGTATTGGCATACAGACGACCAGCATTGAGGTAAGAAATAAAAATCTTGTGCTGATTTGTAATCTATTTTTAATAATTAATAATTAACTATAGTAAATTAATTAATAATAGTAATGTAAAATTTCTCATTTATTATATTTTTATTTATTTATTTTATTATTATTTTTGCTCTATGTTTGTTACTTTTTTATTTGTGTGAGTCAGAATTTTAATAAATAACATTATTGAATGTTAATGAATGATTAGTATATACGTATTGTGTATAATTCCTGTAAAATCGTGTAAAAAGGTAAATGTTTTTTTCCTTTGGTAACTAGAACTAGACATTTTAAGTTATGCAAATATCTGAGGTTTTATGAGAGCCATCAACAGGCAAATATTTGTAACACTTAACATTTATTTAAAAAGTTGGAATGGAAATTTTATGCATCCATCCATCCATCTATCTATCTATCTATCTATCTATCTATCTATCTATCTATCTATCTATCTATCTATCTATCTATCTATCTATCTATCTATCTATCTATCTATCTATCTATCTATCTATCTATCTATCTATCTATCTATCTATCTGTGTGTGCATGCGTGTGTGTGTGTGTGTGTCTGTGTGTGCGTGTGAGAGAGAGAGAGCGAGAGAGAGTGAGGCAATGCTTTTTTGTTTATTGTTTTAACTACTATGCTGGAGTGTCTAGTTCTGAGCTATGTCGCTGACTACATGTGTGTTCTTTACAGATGGCTTATCTTAATTCTGCACGTCTTGCCCTTGTGCTGTTAGCCCTGATTTCTGTGACCCTTGTAACCTCAGGATTTCCCCAGCATCGGCTGGGACCTTTACGGTACGTTAGGTAAAGTCATGAATAAACATATAGTTATAACCTGTGGTGGAAACAAAGAAAAAAGTAATTCTCACTTTAACAGTTGTACTAATGTCTCCTTTATGAACAGAACCCCCTCTGCTATTGGCCAGGATGACTCCAAAAATGACCAGTGGGAGATGCGTTACCCTTCCATATCGCTCCGTGATTGGAGCATCCAAATGCTGTCAACTCCAGACTTCGGCTCAGCCAAGCCCAAGCTAGAGATTCTTGGCGGGGACGAGTGGGTTCCTTTAAGCCAATCACAAATGGAGGAGGAGCTGGCAAATGCTTGGCCCGGCGACTGGATGGCTCAACCGGTGAATGAAGAGAAGAGGAACATTGTAGTGGCCGATGATGCCGCCTTCCGAGAAAAGAGTAAACTTCTAACAGCAATGGAGAGACAGAAATGGCTCAATTCTTACATGCAAAAGCTACTGGTTGTGAAATCATAGATTTTGATGGGATGCTAGTTAGCCAAGTATTTTTTGACTTAAAGAGGGAATTAAAGTAGTTTGTTCTTTAAAGCCAATTGTTTTGCTCTGTTTTCCCTAAAAATAAGTTGACTATGTCAATATACACTTTGTCAGACACACATGCACACTTGTAGCAGACAATGATGTAAACACACAGTTATGTGATTACGGGAGCCCCCTAGTGTCGACAGTCGCCCATGATTTTCCGGTGGTTAAGCAAACAAGTTTGAGGGGAGAGAGGCCGAAGATAAAAACGCTGTTACTAATACCAATAGCTTGACCTCTAATGATTTATTATCACCGGCGAAGGCTGAAACATGGCGCGCTGAAAATGGAATATTTAATAAACTTATAGCACCCAGAATAAATGAGAGCTTGGCTAAATACAACAGTGTGACCCCATTACTTACTAAGAACACGCGATTAATACAGCGAGAGACGGGTGATTAATGGATTATTCTCCAGCTACAAGACCCTCGGTCAGGTGAACTAGCGTAGTCTGCCATAGCCTGTGCCTCGGGTAAAATATTGCTCACGCGAGTAGCCTCTTTTAGCGTTTATGGAAGTGATTTTTTTCTCCTTGAGATAAAAAATAATATTGAACTCAGCGCGGCGCGAATATCTCCACAGAATGGCGCGTTCCGTCCAGTCGTGAAATTACCTCTCTGTGTTGTCAGCTCTTAGAACGCCTGGGTCGGGAAAAAAAAACATTCATTCAGCTACAGTTGCAAACTTGTTCATAGCAGAGTGAAAGACTGTTAATTATAAGTTAATATAAGTGGTGACAGGAGATTGAATTGTGTCAAGGAGCCCTCCCTCAGAGAGACCATCTCTCTCAACTGCTGACACAGGAGACTGACAGACAGCTAGAGGTGAGATGAAAAATTCAATTGCTTTTGAGTCTCTGTGTGTGTGTGTGTGTGTGTGTGTGTGTGTTTAGCAGATCAATATTAATACTAAAAACAGTAATAGCTAGTAGTAATTTAACATACACTATTTCATTAAAGGCATGGCCTAGTCCATTATCATAATTTAATAGTCTTTATAGAAAATTTAGCAAATTGCTCCTTATAGCCAGCTAGTTGGCTATTCAGAGTGTGTACTAAAAAAAAACGACTCACATGTTTTTATATGGTCTTGTAGTCTTGGCTATGCTAATGGGAAACAAGCATGGTGACTTGGACGTCGCCATAAACATTTAACAAGCGTGGCTGGGATCCGCATAATATGACTAGCTAGTTAAACTCAAACATCAACATCCCCGCCAGAACCATGGATGGTACGTTTAAATATTCCACTATCAGCGATGTGGAATTAAACACAGATTATAATCAGCAGTGTCAGCAAATTATTTTCTTCTCAAACACTAACTTATTCACTCACTCATTCTCTCTCTCTCTCTATGCTCCATGACACTCCTTACTCTTTTCCCTCGCTGTTCATCCTCACCCCTTTCCCCCCTCTCTTCCTCCCTCTCTTCCTCTTCCTTTTGCTCCCGCTCTCTCTTTCTGTGGGGTGGCACCTCTGTGCTGAGGGCGGCTGCTGCGTGTGTGGGAGCCAGGGAGCAGAAGAGGCACTCAGGTGATGGATGATTGGAATGAGAATCACAGAAGGCCCTATTTATCACCATCTCTGTCCGGGCTACTTGGCATCTAGACCCAATCAGTGGACGCTAAATTGCTTTCTGCAGGCCATTCCTCCCCTGCTGATACTGTTCCTGCTCCTTGTATGCTCCATCATTCCAGCACCATGCCCTCTCCTTTTTTTGGACCAATAACTGCCCGGCCCTAACCGTGTGTGCGTGTGTGTGTGTGTGTGTGTGTGTGTGTGGTTCTGCAGGTGTGAGAGTCAAACCGTGAGATCCCTCAATTTGCTGAGGCTCTAGATGTGTAATGCCGCTGTGAGATTTTCCACTTCCTGTCGCACTCCTCTCCTCTCATCCTTTCGGCTGTTTCTTCAATTCCCGCTCTTCTGGGGCTTAATTTTCATGGAGGAAATGCAGCACAGGCAGGCCTGTGGGTGTTCCTTTCATGAAATGACCATGTTGACAACAGCATAGCCTGTGAGGAACATTACCTCCGTGCCACAAATTAGGCCTCCAGGCACTCTGAAATGCACCCATAGCTTCATTAATTAAAAAAGTCAGAAGCAGGAAGCCATTACAAAATCACTTAATGAAGAATTTTATTAAACCATGTGGTGATATTGTACCTTTTGTAGAAAGGCAATACATTACATTGAAAAGAATAATAGAGATTTGGGCAAAATAAACTATGAACTAATAAAAATAATAATAATAATAATAATAATAATACAGTGGAATATTATGAAAAATAAATAATCAAGGAGTTTCTAGACAGGTCGTATGTTTATCTGGTCTTTTACAAACTGCATCTGAATTATATTAAAAGTTTTACCATTTCAGTTTTGTCAGCACTATCACTCATTCACACACACATACATACACATACATAAAAACTGTCAGACTCTGTGACAACATGCATGCATTTAGACGTATTGTGGGTTTGGGGCTCTTCCCTCTACTAACAGTGCTGGCCCGGAATTGCCTTCTAGACTTTTCTACCTGGAAACCAGTCTATAAGTTAAAAAAAGCCTCACAGCTACCCTGGAACCATTTAATACCGATGCTGCCGTCAGCAGCTTACCGAGTTAACCGGAATGAATCACCACTAAGTCCCTGCCACCTTTACCCCCAACCCCAGAGCCATTTTCCCCTCCATTCTTTAATGCTATCCCCCTCTCCCAGTTTGCCTTTCTGTTCGCGATTCACAGGGTGTCATCTTGGCAGTGCCCGAGAAACATCTGATGGGGAGAGATACATCAGAAGATCGAAAACAAACATGTTGATTCCACACAGAGATTTGTCACAGTCCTGGATTAAACTGTGCTTTAAATAGAGAATCTCCATTCAAATTATAATTTGATCTAGGACTAGTGCTAATCCCCATCCATGAAGGCAGTCCTCTACTATAAAAGAAAATCTTTACTAATACAGAGGCTGGCTGCTAGAAGCTGTGTATTTTTTCCAAGTCCGGAGCAGAAAGATTTTCTTTTTTTTTTTCTCAAAAATACCTCTAAAAATAAGAAATTTCTGTTCTGAACTTTTAAGCAATCCCATTTAGGGAGTGAAGAGCTATTCTTCACCCTGAAAGACTGCCAACCCTCCTTCCTGGGACAAATACATATTTATGATGATGATGATGTGTCTTACAAGAAAAAAACTCTAATAAAAACGAGTCTTAGCAGTCCAAGAATGTCCAGTCAATAATGAATGCTGGCTGCAGGTGTGAGTGTTGGCTGGAAACACTAGAGGAGAAAGAGGAGGAGAAGAAGGAGGAGGAAGGATTGTTTGGCTCGTCACGTATCAATGACCTCAGCGGGAGGTGACGGCTCCTCTGGCAGGCTGGTGGTGGTGGCGTTGGGCAGCATCTGATTGTGCGCTACGGAGTTTTGCTGGAGCTCCATGGCAATGCCGGCGGCAGGGTCATGCGGCGGTGGGAACTCCTTCACCTGCCGCCGGTACTCCAGGAAGGTGCAGGCCTTGGTGGCGATGGCCACCACGTTCTTGCCTATGAAGATGGTGGAGACGCGACTGTCCTGGAACAGCACCATGTTGACGCCCCGGATGATGATGGTCACGATGTTGATCGTCACCAGGCTGAGCACCGGGTACAGCATCATCTTCTGCGGTGACACGTGCTCCCCCTGCACGCTGATCTCACTCAGGGAGACGCAGGGCAGGATCAGCAGCAGGATGTAGCAGTAGAAGAACATCAGGCCCTCGGCCCAGATGGGCAGGCCTGTCCGCTGGGGCTCCCACAGGTTTGCCTGGATGTCCAGAACGTCCAGCAGGTCCAAGGCGACCCAGAAGAGGCGGCCCCGCATGTCCTCCTTCTTCCGGAAGGTCCGCACATACTCCATGCTGTCCAGGGCCACCAGCACCAGGTACAGGCCTGGCACACACACCGACAGCAGAAGGGTCAGCGCCTTCCGGGCCACTGTCTCTAAGTTCCGACGGTCAGCCTTGTAGTTCTGGAAGACAAAGTACAGCTTGATCTCCAGAACGAAGATGTAAAGGAACCAGAGGATCATGGCGTAGCCTCGTTTGGCTGTGCGCACCTCGGCGCCCACCCAGACCGCCACGTACCGGAGTACTATGAGGAAACAGATGTCCCCCACCAGCACTATGATGCAGACCCCGATTTTGCGGGGCCCCTGGTTCTGCTCGACCAGGTAGGCATCCATGAAGGCCATGCTGGTCATAATAACAATGGTGGTCAGACACACGTGCCGTTTGTCAGGTGGCGGCAGAACCATGTTTGACTTCCCCTAAGCGTCTAACTTTGAACACCACAACTCTGTCCACATTAAACTGACCATTAAAGCACAGGCTGGTATTGTGAGTAGCAGTTATTCTAGTTGATGTTCATGGTGCATCCAACTGCCACCCTGTCTCTTTTGAAGTGCTCGATCCATTTTTGCTGGGGGGAGGGGATCTATTCAGGATGGAAATATGGGTAGACGGCTAACAGAAAATGGAGGGAAAAGAACAGGCTTTTGATGTTGAGGATGTGCTGGCTGGTGTTTGTTGTCAGTCCCTGGGGTGACTGGAAACGTGCTGAGCATAGGTGTGAGCATAGGTGTGTTTGTGCATGTGTGTGCGTGTGAGGTACTGCCTCAGGTAGCTCAGCGCACTTCCATGGAGTCCACGCAGGATGCAGGAACCTCCCGTTTTTTTAAATCATGGTTTCCCCCGGCCCCTCGCAGTCTTCACGCTCATCTTGACCACGGTTACAAAGCCCAGCCAGCTCAGAGGTGGGTGTACATCCGTTCACTTGTAGTATCAAACGCTTTTGATGGATAGCTGATCCCCGAACAGTGACTTGGGTCATTGGGGTCAGCTCGCCGAGATTGAGAGCATGGCTGGGATTACATGTGTTAGGGGCACTTGGGTGTATGTTTGGGGTCTGGGTGGAGGTGGTGGTTGTCAGTGGAGGTTTGCCTTTCAGTGCTCAGAGGAGCATGTGTGTCTGGCAGAGGTGCACACAGACACATCCACTGGGGCGATCAGGAGACAGGAGACTCCACAGCTGTCAGTCAATGTCAACCAGGTGAGGAAAACAATCCTTTGACTTGCGTCTGAATGTGTTTGTCTTTTACGGATCTGAGAAAGAGAGGAGAGACAGAGAGGAGAGAAAACAAGAGAATGGTGAGTCAGAAAGGCAAGCCTGTCTATTTTTTTTTTTACCTTCTATCACATGATTTCATACAAACAACAGGGGGCAGTAGTGAGATGTTATATACATTCAATGGTTATTTCATTTGCCCCTGAATGATTCAACACTTGAGGTCAACAAAATGCTTGTCTGTACTTAATTAGACCAAATAAACATAAATAATGTAAACATAATTACACAACAGTTATACTGCCAAATTTAGCCCTGGCTTCACTTTGCGTTACACTTCATTAGTGCTGGAATAATGTATTGTGTCAGGACACAACTTGCTTTAAATCTATTTTGTAATGGATTTGCGGGTTACATTGCGTTCCCTTGGTGCCTCTGCGGCACCTATGTGCTCCTTGATGAGAGTCAGGTATAGTGCTCTATTCGGCTAACACACTCAGGGTCACGTCTGCCAGCTTCCATAGCAACCTGCTCCATTGAGAAAGCGATAATAAGTGATTATGAGCCTGACACAGCAGGGAACCAAGTGCATTCTGGGGGCCGTGAGATTATTGTGTGCGTGTGTCTGTGTGTGTGTGTGTTTCTCGCTATGTGTGCTTCTTGGTCTCTATAAGTGTGTCTGTATCAATGTCTGTGCATATTTATATGTGTGTGAGGGATTTTATTTGTATGTGTGTGTGTGTGTGTGTGTGTGTGTGTTTGTGTTTGTGTTTGTGTGTGTGTGTGTGACTTTAATCACATCCTGTGAGCTGAGGCATCAGAATGTGAGAGACTGAATGCTAATGCTTGGTTTGGGTCTCATAATGACATCCAGGCAGTGTCATCTGTCTATAGTTTCACAGCAAAGAGGAGGACTTGTTCTCATTCGGGTTAAAAATGTTGACATGTTTCCAGTGCCTGAAGCATGAAAATATGCAGAGAGCATGGCCTTGTTCTTACATCCATAGAAAGAGAGAGAGCATAAGACATGAACATAACGGCACAAAAACACACACGCACACACAAACACACACAAACACACACACACACACACACCCTCTCGTGCGTTCCCACTCTTTGTTCACGTGCCATAGCTACACTTGCGTCCATCTTCTCTCAGGTCACTTCCCTCCTGTGATCTCAAGGCTTCAGTCTCCCCCACAGGGGACTCATAAAGAGGTCAAGAGGGTCACTTCATGTCTGGCGTGCTATTGATCACAGTCTCCTCTCTGGGGCTCTTTCTCTAACAAAGCTAAGATGGCTCAGGATGCAATCTCACTAGCAAAAGCACAACATCTGGCACATATTTGCAATGATCTGAACGGGAAGTGCACGCCCTATAGGGGGATTATGACATACTGCTTTCAAACCTTGCTAGATGTTTCCTGATACCGGCACTTGTGTTTAATGAAGTCTGAACTAATAAACACAAATTAAAATCTCATCAGGGCAAAGACACTAGAAACATGCACACAATTCGAGTACAGTACACAAGCGCACACAAACACTTAAACACAAACACACACAGACACACACACATGAATATGCGTATTGTGGAGATGCAGTGTGGGCTTGTGAGCACAGGCGTTAAATCAGGAGTTTAATTAAAAAGGCAAAACACGCAGGAGGGAATGGGTGGCTCCACCAGTACAGGACAGAAGGAGCTCATCAGAGCGATCGATGGATCCACTCAGTCAGGCACACACCCCCGGCCATATAAAAGCAAGCACCGTGCCTTCCCACCCACACAGTCATACAGGACCTCATTCACTCTCATACATACACACATGCACACGCACGTGGAGCCCGATCACTGTTTTCACCTCCTTTTCAGAGAATTACAGAGAAAAAGAGAGAGAGAAAGAGAAAGAGATGAAGAGACAGACATTGGTTGAGAATGCTTTTTATCCTACGCAATCATTTGGCTTTGACCAGGCTGTCAAAAAATGAGCTGGCCCGAGAGTCTGTCTATGTTACTGCAACCTGCCTGGATTTCACTTTGGTCAGTGCAGGGCATCTCTTAGCTTTGTAATAAGACCGTTATGTTTTTGTTGTTGTTTGTTTTTTTTTTGGGGGGGGGGGGGGTTGGGGGGAGTTTACAGCCTCCTGGGAGCTGGGGGGGTGGTGATATTTCTCAGCATGAATCCGTAGTGAGTGCTGCTGGGCATCTAATAGAGATATTTCGCATTCAACCCCCCAAACGCTAGAGAAAAGACGCCGGGGCTCTGCAAATTAAAAGTCGACCTGACAGCATCCACACAAACAAAGTCTTCTTTTAATGCCGCTTAATTGGGGGCTTGATTTGCATTCGAGCACAGTCGCTGACGAGTGTCAGAGATCGGTAGGCGCACAACAAGCCTTCTCCCCTTTCCTTTTTTGCCGCCTGCTAAACTTATTTAGCTGTTAATTGCTCCTCAATCTTGTCTGCACTCTAAAAAGGCTAGGTCATTTTCTGGAAGTGCTCCCACTGTCAAGCGGCTGTTGAGTAAGTTATTGCACTTTTCAAAGGTCAGTTGATTGTGAGTTCATATGTTCACATGCGTTCATTCAAGTAAACCTTAAGGCAAGAGCCAGGTTACTGTGGAAACCGTTGTTCTCACGAATCTATGGAACTTATTTTTTAATGAGGATGGTTTTTTTTGGCAGCACCTTTCACCTCCTGCTGTGATTAGACAGATAATCTAATGCACCTCCATGACCTCTCTGTTCTTTAAATCTTGACAGTTGGGGTCATGGGGATACACTTAAGGACATAGGTTGAGTGCAGAATCAACATCTATACACTGTAATGTTGTTCCAAAACTTAGAATCAGAACTAAGATGGCTCAAAGTAAATAGTTCACAGTGTGCTATACAGTTGAACTCATACAGTTGCTATGCAGTTGTTATGATTTATTTAGTAATACCAACAACGCTCTGTTTTACTTCATTAGCAGGCATGACAATGTCATTAAAGTCAGATGCATATTCATCTATTGCTGTCAAGCAAAGAGTGCAAAGATGTCCGTTACGGTCATATTAAAAATAATTTATCTTCATCTTGCATTGGTAAATATCCTCCTCCTCTCTCTTTCTCTGCATCACTCTTTCACCCTTACTTCTCCTTCCCCCTCCTTTTTATCTTCTCTCTCTCTCTTTCCTTCCTCTCTCGCCTTCTTGATCTCTCTGTACTTCCTATTTCTCTTCATCTCACTCACATGCTTTCTGTTTCTGTACCCTTCCACTCCATCTCTCTCTCAAATTCAAAAAAGCTTTACTTGCATGACTCTGTACAATATTGCCAAGGCATTAATATCTCTCTCTCTCTCTCTCTCTCTCTCTCTCTTTCTACACCTCTCTCTCTCTCTCTCTCTCTCTCTCTTTCTCCACCTCTCCCTCTCCGGGTGCTCCCCTCTGTGCTGTTGTATTGGCTGTGTGCTGTCCTCAGAAGGCCAGTTGAGAGTGGAGGCTGGCTGGGCTTTGGTAGCGCAGGGCTCTGACTGCTTCTGCTGATAGGACTCCGCGGGGGGCTGTAATTCAGTGGGGTTGCCAAGCCGAATGAGCGTGTTGATATGATTACAGCAAAAGCCCCTTCCACCCCTCCCTTCTCATCTGCCTGCCTGCCCGCCTGCCTGCCTGCCTGGCCTGGCCACCCAGCTCCACGGCTTTCTGGCCGCTTAGCTACCTGGAAAGGCTTCTATCTGATTTTGTTAAACCCTGTTTCCTCTTGCCTGAGGCAATGTCTGTTCTAAAGGGAACCATCCTGCTGCTGGTGGTATTGATAGTAGCCTGCGTTTTCTGCCTCATAAATACAAATCAAAACAGCTAGCAAAAGCAACTGAAACTAAATGCCTGGTGCACTGACATAGAGAGCCCCATAAAAGGAGTACTAATTTAGGTATGTCCTTTCAACGTCTCCTCTGAAGGTCTCTTATTTAAATGTGCTGCTTTGAATGGGTGAAATGGAGGGTGAGAGGAGTTAATTTGAAGAAAAGTGGAGAGCAGACCTCAATCGATGAGCTGTAGCTGGGGTCAAAACGGGTTGGTATTCATCGCACACCTCACAGAAGCAAGACTCCTCAAATTTCAGACGTGCCCCATTCATCCATGTCCAGCCTCTTGCCAAAGTGTTCAGCTACAGCTCCTCAGAGAAAACTCGAATGTTTTGAGGGAGCCCGAGAGTCTGTGAGTAAATCTGGGGACATACGGTGGCGTAGCGACAGGTAGATGGATGTAAAAGCCGTTTATGCACTTTTTATAGTGACAACACAGCATTTACTTGTCTTTAATGATTGGCAATGTTAAGTATTTATTGTTGGGGGAGGAGATTTGTGAGGGGTAGTGTACACACATACATGCACATGGAGGATTGAGCTGTCCCACTCTCAGAGCACACAGCTACAGCACATCTACAGCAGTGGACTACCATTAATGGGGCATCCGGGGAGCAATTGGGGGTTAGTTGCCTTGCTCAAGGGCACCTCATCTGTGGATGTGGAGACAGCGCTGCATAAGTACCCACCCCACCCACATTTTTTGTACCTGTCAGGGATCAAACCAACCACCCTTTGGTAACTAGTCCAATTACCACCCCTTACCACAGGTATGCCACAGATGCCCCTGATGTTACGGGTGTAAATTATTTTTTAGGTAATTAAAAAAAAACACTGCACATGTGGTTTAACCTTCTTTCTTTTGAGCACTACAGCACAGGGGAGAAACAGACACCGGTAGGAAAAGGCTGCTTTTCTTTTGCTGCCAACAGGAATGGAAGGTGTGAGGAGCTTAGCGGAGAGGTTGTGGATTGCCCTGCCACTTCCTACCTGCTCTTCCTCTTATCACAAGCAGGACATGAAGAGGAGAGAGGGGTTTGAAGGAGAGAGATGGAATTAGATTCTGGAGGATGGATGAAAGGATGGGTGGGTAGGTTGGAAGGACAGAGGAAGGAAGCACATCCCCTATGTTTCACATCACTTGGCCCCCTACACATTTTTTTTCCCCCCTTCATATCTCCTTAGCTTTCCTTCAATGAGAAAAAAAATCCTTCACCCTTTGCTGTCTTTGGAGAGATAGTCTGAAGCAGATGGTGGCATGGCGTAGAGCCCAGGGAGCCGCCAGTTCAATACTGCACAACATTGCACACACGCACACACACAGAGATTAACAAACACACTGTAGCCTGGCACCCCCTCCATCACAGGCAAGGGTGCTCCAGCTTCTGGCCAAGCGAGGATGGACTTTGAACTGCGCTAAGCCCCTCGATGGCATTCACCTAACCATCGTCTCATCAGCTGCCCGGCTGACCAGCCAAAGCCAGCACATTTGGCAGTTCCAACTTTGTGACTGTACATAGAGGATTAAGGGAAGGGGGAAGCGTTGATATGGAGAAAGAGGGAGAGAGAGAGAGGGAGAGAGACAGAGAGAGAGAGAGATTAAAGAAAGTAATCAAATTCATTGTTAAAGATGTTGAGAAATAATAAGTTAGCATTATCGCTGCTGTTTTGAAATTCATTCTGCCTGCAGAAAGGTTTACCCTTCACTGCACGGTGCTTTGGTTTGTAAATGGTTCATTAATGAAGCACTGGCATTTAGCAATGGCATATATCTGGTGAATTATACATGTGTATCGACCCAGATAATGTGCCGTTACGTGCTTCCTGCATGCTTATTTACTATGTGCATGAAATAATAATAACAATAATCTGTGTGCACAGCGCTTCAGAGCAGGAGGTGTGGGATGTTTTTCTCCCTCGGAGTTCCTGTCTGATATCCACCCAGCCCCCCCTGACTGACTGGCGCAGTGACGATCACACCACTCACCACGGAGGAGGCTGGAGGTAGCCCAGCTCAGTAGTCCAGCGGCTAGTCGTCTTTAAAGGGATTAGAATTAACACAAGCTTGTTTATGAGGGCGCTTTTTGGCAGCAAACACCAGAGGAAGTAAGTGCACAGTGTGTGAATAATCATGCTCACACTTGTTAGCCAAATAATCAAATTCTAACAAAGGTCACGGTCTTGTAATAGCCCATGTTCTGGCAGTAATTTTTTATAAAGAGATTAATTAAGGAAGAATAATTACAGGGGGGTTGAGTGCATGACCCAGGTGGCCTGAATGATGGTGTTGCTGTGCTTTGTCAGGGGTTTTATTCTACAAGTCCCATACCTGGCATGATGACCTCTGAATCTCCTATTGAATCTTTTCAAATGATTGGCAGGTCACTTTCCCTAGTGCCTACCCTCCTGAACTGTTGTCCACAGTGCCTGCTTTTTCACATTTGCCTGTTCGGGGTTGAAAAGGGGCCAGTGCCTGGGGGCTCAATGGGAGATTGAATGGCACGACTACGTAGTGTTTTGTTTCCATATTCATTGATGCAGGGCCATGTGCTAGGCATGGCACAGACACCGCCTGTTAAATTTGTCCTTGTGACGCAAATGGTGCCGGAACACACCAGTAAGTAAGTCCCAGTTCTGCTGCTCATCTCTACAGATGTCATAGACTCCAAACTTAGTCTAGATACAGCCTGCTGGATTACAAATGTGAATGCACTGATGTGAAAACCTATCAATTTATTGATTACCCCATGCCAAACATAGCCAATAAGCCACTGGGCAGTTGTACAGGGAGAGGGCCAATTTCCTGCTCGGTTCTAAAACAAAACAGAAGTTATGCAACTTCTCACTCTGAAGTGATTGAAATTGAAGTGAAAAAAAACAAACAAACAAACAGATTGCCTAGGGAATGGAATGACATGGATATCAACTTTCGGTACACAGTCTATACTCTGGCCTTGGGGTAACTTTTACCCACTTCAGAGCTGAGTGTAAACACCACTGGCAGATGGATGAGACATGCTGATTGCAAGTGCACTAAATAAAAGCCAGGTCAGCCGGCCAGCCAGCCAGCAGGGTGCGATGTGTGATTGTTCACATTTACATAAAAGCCTGGATCAAGACACAGTGAGGCGAAGAGACATGCAGTGGCTTCATTGTGTCACAACACTGGGCCTAATGGGAGCTGTGCCGAATAAAGGCAACGCCACCCACTCATTTGCAGCACGGTGTCAGATTAGGCATGTGTATGGGCATTTTTCAACACCCAGGCTCGAGGCTGTGCACATCTTTAGACTTGTTCAAAGGCTGCAGAGGTCTCTTGTGTAGCAAGCCGGGATAAGTGCCAGCAGTTACAGCATCACTTAACGCCAGAGCCTTTGAGCATTGGGCTAGTGGACTAGTAGACTCCGCTAACGTAGGTGGAATTTTCTCACTCACCTGCTTAACACAAGCAAGCACTCCCTGCCTCGAGGTCTAGTGCTGGGTAATACAAGGAAATCTGTGTAGCTGCCTGTGTGTCCTCTGTGACAGCCTTTTATGTTTTAAAGGTTAAGGAGCCTTATGAGGTACCCTGTGAATTGGGACACAGGTCAACCTGACTTGCTGAGTTTCAAATGCAGGAGAGCAATGTAGCCTCAGGCCCATAATTAGCTTGTCTTCTCAGCACTACAGCTCAACATTGTACTATTATCTGCCTTACCCCCACCCTCCCAGCCCGTCTCTGACAAAGTTTCTCTCACACCATGGGGTTTTGATCTAGGCTGCAGCGCTGAGCCTTATTCCCTTGATTTGTCTGAAGAAAGCTGAGCCTTTAACACAGCTTTCGCTCTCATCTTTCAGCGATGACTAGGTTTGAATTCTCCTTGGGATAAAGCAAGAGGACCAAACTCACAGATCCAGCCTGTGAAGATGCAGCATCTTTTGCATGCAAATGATGCTACTCTCAAATATATAAAGCAACAGTGCTATAGAAAAATTTAAAGAATATTACATTAAGATATTATATGTATATATTAACAAATATGTTGTCTATGTGCCTTCTAGGCTACAGAACTGATGATAGGATGCTGGCATTATTTCGTCATACACACGTGTGTTGAGATGACGAGGGAGTAATATATTTCAGTAGGAAACTGCCAGAGCTACAGAGACCACAGAGATAAAAGAAGTGTGAAGTTTGTTCTACTACACAGTGCAGTGTTTCTCAAACTATGGTCTGCAGACGACTGCTGGTCCGCAAGAAATCCCAAGTGGTCCACGAGCAGATGTTAAAATATTATTTTTTTTCTGTTTCTAAAGCTACTGTAACCTGTTTTTCATGCCAGTACTGACAACTACTGCATCTAATGCAATGTGAGCTGACCAGTCATAATGACTTAATTCAGAGATGAATGTCACGTTTTTGAGAGATCTTTCCAACGGCGTTATAAAAACTAGATCAAATGTTAAATTAATAAAGTTATAGTTTAATCAATATTACATATGTTTTTCCCAGTGCTGTCAAAACATTAAAATGTGATCACCTCTGATGTTCATATTTCAATTATTTCCAGAATACACATGCACAAATCATGATAGTTTCACTTTGGAATCAGTTGTTTATGCAGTTAGTTCTACCAGACAACATCCCTACTTTACACAAGACGCCTTGTCGACATGATAAACAGGGATTCCATCGCCATGTTTATTGACAAGAACTTGACAAAATTATCCAAAGGAGATTCCATTAACTCTTCAGTCTGTCGAAAGAAAAATACCACTTTTACTACTTTTGTAACACATTCTGTGATACTGAGATAATCATTAAAATTCCAAGCAGTGATGGCAAAGACAAAAGAAGAAGAAATGAAAGCATTTGGACTGATGATGCTGTTTGATTGTTTAAAAAATTGGAAATTGGTGCAGTACCTCAGCATTGGTATTTAAGCATAATGAATAGCCTTGTGTTTCCAGGGAGGAGGTGGGTGGTACGTGATAATAGGTCTGGAAGTAGGCCAAGAATGCAGAGTTTCTCAGCTGCTCTTACCTGACCTCGCCTAAATGTTTCATACTCAATTCTGCCACTCATTCCCATACTTAAGCTTATTCCTTCTTCTTCTTTTTCTTCTAGTCTCCTTTAGGTTTACCATGAAATTTCATCATCTGTCTTCTAATTTGACTTTGAACACAGCATCTTTTTCATTCTTTTTCCCTTTGACTCTGAGCTTTGACAGCCATTACATTTATCTTGTCAGTCTATTTTTGCATTGTTATCCTTTCTCGACTTTTACTTCCTCTGTCATACTGTCATGTAACTTTCCTGTCAGGTTTCATAATCATTTTGACTGAGCCTCTCCCTCTTAGTCTGTCTTTCTCAATTTCTCTTTCTCTATCTTTCTTTCTCTGTCTCGCTTTCCTTTTTTTCTCTTTCTCTTTCTGCCTCTCTGTCGCTGGCACTATTTCTTTCTCTCTCTCTCTCTCTCTCTCTCTCTCTCTCTCTCTCTCTCTCTCTCTCTCTCTCTCTCTCTCTCTCCCTGCCCTCTGTTCTGATCTTCCCTGACTTAGAGCCCCCTCAGTGTCCGATGTCATCAGAGCTCCACCGGTGACTCGACAGGGGGCTCCAGATAGCATTATCTCATCAAGGAAGGCCTTCCTGTCTAATCCAGCCACCCCACCAGTAGACGACAAATGGAGGAGGCAGCAGCGGCGGTGGTGGAAGCAGCAACATCAGCATGTGCTTCCCCTGTTGCTTGGCTCTGATCCCTACTTCTCAGACGCCCACTCCTGAGACAAGGAGGGCTGTGGGGGGAGACAGAGGAGGGCAGGTGGAGATAACTTTGGGGGCGTAGGGAGCTCAGGCAATAACGAGCAGAAAATTAGTCGTGTCAATTCAGGTTGGCGCCAGACCCAGCAGAATGTGGAATTGGAGAGAGGATGCTGGGCGGAGGCTGGGGACTCAAGCTCATTTTCTTGAGCCATCATCATCATCACCGGCACTGGAGGTGGCAATAGCCACCTTTTTCTTTGTGTGTACAAATTTGAGTTATTATGGGTTTCCATATCTCAAAGGTGAAAAGGAGGATTTTTTTTCTACGTTCAGTCATTTGGAAATGCAATTTCTGTGCTGCCTAATGGAGCTGATTTCTACTATGCACTCAAGATATCGGTAGGCCTTATCAGCAGCTTTTATCAGCTTCGGATATCACTTACTTTAAATTTGCACATGTATTTATTTATCAGACTCTTTCAATCGTTCCAGTCATTGGAGTGCAGGAAGGACACCATTTGTGGTTGTGTGTGTGTGTGTGTGTGTGTGTGTGTATGTGTGTGTGTGTGTGTGTGTGATCCCAGTGAATTGAATTTAAAACCGTTGCATTGGCAGCACCTTGCTGTGTAACTTCAGCCGCAGGAACAATTCCCTCCTGCTGTTGAATAGAAAACTTCATGCAGTGAAGGTGAACTTCTGAAGAGGAAAAAGAACAAATAACGCTAAAACAGTAGTGGAACCAATGTGGGTGTGCTGCGAAGCCAAAGGAAACATGATCAAACAAGTCCTCCTCTAATTTCACACTCAAGTCTTGGAATGGATGGAAAGGCAAACACCAAGCCTGTGGTACCAGCTGCCTAATTTGGTCACATTGTCAAAGGTCCCTCAGTCTCCAAATTTAATCTGAAACATTGACATGCAAATGGATTTCACTGTGGAAATGTATCATTTCATTTTCACACAATGATACTACTTTTGTGTTTAAAGACCATTCCATCTCGTCTCTCTCTCACTCTCTCTGTCTCTTTTTTTTCTCTAATCTTTTTCTTCTCTCTTTCGCTCCTTTCTGGCAGTGTTTGTTCTCCTCTCTCCTGTACTCATATAGCTGTATGGTTCTGCCATTTGAGGTGTGGTGCTGCTGAGGAATATATTGGGGAAAGAAAGAGATGAAACTCTGAGAGATCCATCAAATCCCCTCTCTGTCTTACAGACACACACACACACACACACACACACACATGCACATGCGCATGTACACACATGCACACAGCACGCATCACCCCTACGCTGTCTTTTTCTCTTTTGTGGTTATGACTGGGGATGACACAGTGAGCTGAAGCAGGGGAAGTTTGTCAGGGAGGATATTGGGAGTCTGCTCACGTTGCCAAGATGCCTTATCTCTGTGTGACTCCACTGTCCCTGCCGCTCTGCAGGAGGAGATGGCGGGGGTGGGGGTGGGGATGGGGTGTGAGTGTAGGCGGTGTGTGGGGGTGGGGGTGGGGGGTGGGGGGGGGGGGGGGTGGTTCAATGCAGAGAAGGACGGATGGGAGCTAGCTGCTGCACTCCTCTCCTTTCCTCTGCTTTTTCTCTCATCTGATCTGCCTCTCTTCCTCTGTAGTAGTCTACTCCTGTGTGCCCCCCACCCTTCTCCGTTGGTCTCGCGTTTATGTGCAACAAGGGTCTGCTTACTCATATGGGGGCGTTTACAGTGAGGTTATTGGGTTTGAACGAGGATCGATAGGACTGGCCATTTAAAACTGGGAGTGGTGCATAAAAACACACACACACACACGTATCTCATCTGTTTGACGTGTATGTCTTTTTGAGGTTTTGCTCTTAGCTGATATGACATAAATAAGTCAGTAAATAAATAAATAAATCCAAAATAAAAAATCAGAGATCAGGCCCAGGTAATCAAGGCTAATCAAAGTTGTACATTCTTTCATTTCTGCCCCTCTCATCATCATACCCCAAACCCTACTGGCAATTACAAAACCAGCCCGAGGATCTAGATGATTTATGAAAGATTGCTGATGAGATGCGCTCATACAACAAAAAAAAAGATTCCAGGGTAATATGAGGTAAACGCAAGGCATGAACAATGAGTTTGTTAGCGCTGCTGCTGTCTGGGAAGAGACAGATGTGTGTAGGCTTTTTAAGCACACAAAAATACAAAGTAAGAATGTGGATGTAAGATCCCAATAATTTACAGAGACTCTGTCACCCTGGCCACTGTGACAAGGGTGATGAACCATGTCAGGTTCATATAATCATTTTAAAGGAGCCTCGTCATAAAAAAAAAAAAAACTGTAGGGGGTGGCATCTGAAATCATGCCGTGCCAGAGCTTCATGTATAATAACATTAAATCAAACAAGGTTGAAATGCTACTTACTGTAGGCACGAAGTATTTATGGTACGCGAATTGCATTTATGCTATGCCAGTGCTAAGTGTGAATGCACAGCTGAAGGCTATACTCTCTGGCAGCTTGGGGGAGAAGCTGTTTAATCAGCCAAAGTTCTGACAATAATTATCCTCTTTCATAACCAAACTTGTTTTCAAGGTTAGAATCACTGATAGGTCTTAAACAGAATGCAGTGTTCTTTTGCTGTAAACAATCTGTAAACGTTTCATTTGATTTGTCTGCAACTGCTTTGTTTTCTTTTGCTTATTGTCAAGCCATTGCTCGGGCTTTCAGTTGTGGTTGAATGATTATTTTAACAAATGCGTTGTGAGCAATGGTTTGAGCAAGTGTGTGTGTGTGTGTGTGTGTGTGTCAGAGAGAGGAAGAAAAAAACACACCAGAGAACCAGGCTAATGAGCCCACTGCCCTTTACAAGGCTGTCAATCGTGACAAAACTCATCCAGACAAGATGCCGATTATGCCAGACTTCTTTACAGCGCTCAGAAAAAAGCCCAGAGTGCCCAGCCACAATCCCCTCTAACTGTGGGATCAAAAGATCCACAAAGTCCATTAGTCTAGTGCGTAAAGCCCTTAGTCATATGCATTTAATTCTGCTTGTTTACAACTGTTCTGACAGATCCAAACATTGCCCAGTGTTCGAACAGATCGTCTGTCATCATCCACAGTGGGAGACAGACAAAGACAAGACAGACAGAGAGTGTGTGTAAGAGACAGACTTGATGTAATGAAACAGGCACTTCTGGCTCACTAGAAAAAAAGCCAACCCCCACCTGCCTCAACCCCCATCCTAACTATGTCAATGGCATCTGCATCCTTTTCTCCAGCTAACATGCCTGATTTATATTCTCTACACTGGCCTATATGAACATGGCATGCCTAATACTGCGTGAATGTATATCTGTGCATATGAACATCAATGTTTACTGCATGCAGGTCACGGGCAGATGCACAGAGAGACGAGAGCAGGCACACGAGTGGCTGATGGCATGAAGTCTTTAGGACTCAAGGTTGCCATGACAGAGAAAGCAGGTCATCGGAATCCAGTCAGATGTAAATACAATCTTTATCTTTATCTTGCTCTCTCTCTGTCTTTCTCTCTTTCTCGCTCTCTCTCTCTTCCTTTCTCTCGCTGTCTCTCTTCCTTGACAATTTATTTCTTATTGGCTCTTTGTCTGGCTCTGTTGGGAGGTGCACTCTTTCTTTATCTCCATGGCTTTGAATTTTATCCCTGTTTTTTTCTTTACATACTAAGATGCTTTTATCTCCTCTTCATTTTCATTTACCCCTCAGATCTGTTTTTCTCTTTTCTCTGGACTCTCTCTCTCTCACACACACACATGCACACACACGCACACACACACACACATAATGCATGTATTGCTTCGGCACACAATACAACACAATGTGTGTGTGTGTGTGTGTGTGTGTGTGTGTGTGTGTGTGTGTGTGTGTGTGTGATATCTTGCACAAAAGCTCACTTATAGGTCTGTGCGTGAAGAACATGATAACACGATCCATCCAGGACATGAAGCCTTATCGCGCCGCACGCAGTACGACACCCACAGAATCAGGCATTAGTGTAGCTAAGCTCCAGGAATAATGCCTTTGGCTGCATGGCTGTATGGCCAACAGAGTTTATCATTAGCATGTGTGAGCACATGTAACACATGCATAAACTGTCGCATGTATTGACACAGCTGAGGTAATTCCACATCACCTTCTGTGGAGTTTTATTCTACACATTTCTGGGAATATTTCAGAAGCACCATGCAATGCCTGCTCACTGGATTCCTCTTAGAGAGAGAGAAAGAGAGAGAGAGAGAGAGAGAAAGAGAGAGAGAGAGAGAGAGAGAGAGAGATGGAAGGGGCTTTGAACACAAAGCAGGATCTATGATGACCTTTGAGGGCAATGGCCAGTGCATCTCAAAGCAGTAGTAAACTCAGCCCATAAACATGTAGGGGCTAATGTTTATAAGGCTATCTACCATCATGCCCAACAAAAAAACACACCTATGCTGCACATAAACACACACACACACACATGCACATGCACACTCACACATACCTATATTCGCTTTCATGTTCATTGAACAAATAGCCTTCTGGGAAGTCAACACCCACCCCCAACAATAAACAGAGGAAGGAGTAGACCGAGTATGGGCTGAGCACTTCCTGCCTGTCCCCTAGCTTTGCTGACCTGTGCTGTTTTTGTAAGGTGAATGACAATAGGAGATCATTGGGAATCGGTGAGTCAGGAAAAAAACAACTGTGCACACTGACAGATATCAGCTTCTCTTCAAAATCCTCTGTCTGTTACCCTCCTCTTTCTGGACAGATCTTTGTGTCTCCGCTCCGTTACAAAAGGGGCCATCTGCAAAGGTGGTGTGGCTGTCTGTGAGTTGTCATTGGGAGGAAGACAAGCCATAGTAAGGATGAGGTGCTGCCAGTCACAAGCAAGGAAGTGGGGTTACTACACTATAAAAAGTGCTGCTACGAACCAACTTAAAAGAATGAAGGCAAGCAGCTACATGGACCTTTTTATATTGAAAGGTTCAAAAATCCATGCACAGCTTAAGGTGCAGGTAAACGCAGGATAAAATAAACTTTAAAGAGGAACAAAAGTTCACCGCACACTTCTTGACTTTGTTACATTTATTTAGAGCGAACAACGCGAACCAATTTTATATTGGTTTAACGTAACCGAACGCGAACCAATTTTATATTGGTTTAACGTAATAATTTCATGTATGTTCAGAACTTACATGGTGTTACTAGGTTAATCCAAGATAAAAAGATCCATGCATTGCATTTTGAATTTTAAATTTTATTTTATATTTTATTTGGTTGTGTGTTAGTTGTGTGTGTTAGGTGTGTTAGTCAGTCAGCAGGGAAGAGAGTCAGTGGTGCACTAGCAGTAGGCCACAGTTGAGCAGCGATGCTTGCAGCAGCTGAGGCAGAGGGGGGAATAGCATGTACCATGTTGGGTGGTATGGGAAGTGGGTGAGGGGCTGTGCTTGCCAATGTCATTAGTCTGAGTCACTCTGATTATCTCCCTCACAAACACACACACACACACACACATGCACAGCATAGTAACCACACTGCTTTGCTGATTGAGTGGCAGCACCCTATCCTTAGGACTTGTCTTTTTACCATGGCAACTCAAAGACAGCCACACCACTCTGTGCAGATGGCCCTTTTATAACTGAACTAGGACACAGGAACATTCCAAAAAAGACCAGGATATAAAAGCGAGGATTTAGACACAGTTTTAGTGCTCACAGGTGAATGGTCTTTGGTCTTAAGGCTCTGGGTGGCAAACTGTGATTAAAAAAAAATGGCCGTGGCTGAGTCGCAAAAATGTGAAGTTTCACTCTCTCTACATAATAAACGCCGAGGACCTTTGATGAATAATAAAGTTGTCATGGTAACCAATGTTAGACCTCACACACATTCTGACACATGTAAGCTTTTATACAGTAGCAGCCAGACTAGTCCAAAACACAAACTGCCACACTGATAGCGACTTGCTGGCTGAATTATTAGTCTGTTGTATGCAGTGGACCTTTGCTATGCCTCAGTAATAACATGGAGGACCCAGCTGGTTTTTATATTAATTTTAATGTAAAGTGCTATGAAGACTAGAAAAGTTCTGCACATCTGCAGTGCTACGCTTTTTGTTTGTTTTACCCAAAAATTAGAGTCTGTCACGGCTATCTGAATGTTATGACAAATACTAAATGTCTGCAAAGTGAATTTTGAAGTATTTATTTATTTATAACCAAAGTATTTATTTCTCTTTTATACCAGACCTTCAGTGTGGCCTGCTAACATACTTTAATGTACTGTAATATAGTAGATCTAGTCATTATTTTTACCACAAGTCAATGATTGTGTCCTACATTAACAGTGACCTTGAGCTGTTGAGGCATATAAGCAGCACGTAATATTTCTCCTCTTCCCAACACTGTACCTGTACCATTATAGATCACTCTGACTTACAGTGCATTGGAAGTGAACACCTTTTATCTGGTGTGGACAGCGCTACAACATCAGAGAAAATAATGGCTTTCCTTTGGCTGACATGGTGCCTTCTTGCATAGAACTCTACAACAAGTTAAAGGCGTACGGCTGATACCTTGTGATACTTGCTACTTCAATGTCTATGTCCTGTCTTAATGGGTTTTACGTGTGGTATTACATGTGACATTCAAGTGGACAGCAAAGAAGGAATTTCATTGTGCAGGGAAACATGTTTTCTTACTGTACATATGACAATAAACTTAAACTGAAACTGAAATCATGATGCTTGAAAGCGTACTGTTGAAACACTGGGGTCGCATAACCAGTGGTGAAAGTGGCTTTTGTAAGGAGGGGGAGCCCTTTTTTACTCACAGTGATCAATATCCTACTCTACTGTATTACTATAAATACTGTAGCAGAGGGAGCTCAGTTCTGGCTGGCTGTATTGCCAAGGTGAGGAGGCAGAGCTGAGCTCCGGAGGGCTCCCAGCCCAATTCAAACTCTGCGCATAACTGTGATACACTAATGAATGAGCACTCACAGGATGCTTAAGCAGCCCATCTCATATGTTTTTATTCCTGTCAGCCGCTCTTCCTTTCCAACCTTCACACCTCATCAAGCTGCTCGCAATCACCAGGGCGGACATTGGCGTTCCACATCACACGCTTGTGTGCGTAGCGGAGGACACTACGAGCGCCATTCCCCACCAGCGCTAAAAGCTATTCGGTAGGAAATGGGGGGGAATAAACGGCATCAGAGTCTGTGCTTCCTATTAGACGTCAGTCCTCTTCAGCCACAGCATGACAAAGTAATGTGATTACACAGAGTCAAGCGGCAGCTGTTGCGGTATCACTGCATAAAGAGATACGCTTAGCACTTTGGCATCACTATCCCAAAAACATGGCACCTGCTTTGTGTGTGTGTGTGTTTGCGTGCTGGTATCAGTGTGTGTATGCACGTGTGTGTGTTTGTGTCTGTGTTTGTTCTATATTTCTCCCACCAGCCATGTCAAACACTTATCACAATGGCTTATCGTCAATGCATATTTGCGCCTAATTGTAGCCTACAGAACGTCAAAGAATAAACAAAATAGATACATTGTAGCAGGGGCTGCGTGCACGGGCTGCATCCGCATCTGCATCTCAGCAGTACTCGTGCAGTCGACTCAACCTCTCTACAAACAGTTTTTTATGTTTATCGGAAAATAACTACTCAGTGTTCTGTTTGAGTGCAATTTTCGGGACACCCCAGTGTTTGTGTGTGTGTGTGTGTGCATATGTATGTATCTGATGATGTATTTATGTTTATGAACTTCAGCAGCTCTGTTGCTTCTGTTTATTGTTGCCTGAGCTCATGACTTGGCCCAGCAGCAGCGGAAAGCCATTGCACAAACACAGCAGGTCCGACCTCCCCATCAGATCACAAGTCAGACAGACAAATACAGCATTCTCATAACACGCCTCTCTCCCTCTTGATAGGGGCCATAGCGTCTGTGGCCGTGTGCTGTGTAGTGTGAATGTCACAGCCTGCGGGCTGTGTGTACTGTATGTCTATGTATTTGTGTGTATGTTTGCCCATCTTTGGGGAAAAGAGTGTGTGAGAGAACAAGAGGGAGTGTTAAAGTGCATGCGTGAAAAAGTGTGTGTGTGTGTTTGGGTGTGTGTGTATGTGAATCTGTGTGCATGTGAGTGTGTGTGTGTGTGTGTGTGTGTGTGTGTGTGTGTGTGTGTGTGTGTGTGTGTGTGTGTGTGTGTGTGTGTGTGTGTGTGTGTGTATGTGTATGGCTGTGTTGGCCAATGTTTGGGGAAAAGAATATGTGAGGGTCCAAAAATGAGTGTAAAAATATGTGTGTGTGTGTGCGTGTGCGTGTGCGTGTGTGTGTGTGTTCACAGCTGTACCCTGGCATCCCCCAGAGCTGTGTGTAAGGAAGGGGATAGGGCTGGGCAGGCGCCCAGCAGCAGGGTGCAGTTAAACATTCCACCTTGCGTGGCAGAGCTCCACAGATGCCAGCGCTGACATTGGGACAGTCATTATCCAGCAGGGGGTGGCGGGAGGAGCCGAGGAGGATGGAAGGAGGAGAGGTGGCACGAGGGAGCTGCTGGAGAGGGACGAAAGAGGAGGACTGATGAAAGGGAGGGAAAGGATAGAGGTACAGAGGTGGGCAGAAAGACAAAGAGAGAGGGAGAGAGAGGGCAAAGAGAGATAAATAGGGGAGGAGGTGTGAAGAGAGGAGGAGGTAGTGTGACAGGAGAACCCAAAAAGGAGGAAGGGAGGAGAGGTGGCACAATGGAGATGGATGAAAGGGAGAAGAGGGGCACTGGCATGAGATAAAGGAAAGAAAGGGGGAGGGGGGCAGAGAGAAAGAGAAAGAGGGGGAGGGATGAAGAGAGAAGGAGGGAGAGGGCCAGAAGTACCCAAAAAGGAGGGAAGGAGAAGGGGAGGCACAAGAGAGCTATAGGAGGGGGAGAAATAGAGGGACTGAGTGGAGGGAGAAAAAGCAAAGAGAGACAGCAGTGAGAGAAAGAGCGAGAGAAGAGGAGGAGAAAGAGGAGAGAAGAGAGATGGAGGTAGAGGAGAAATAAATGTAAGAATGGGGCCGGGGGCTGCCTCCGATGTTGTGCATCTGGTAGCAGTGATGTCGCACAAACAAGACCACGGGGACCGAAAGAAGGGAAGAAGGAAAGAGTAGAAGAAGAGAAATGGAGGAAGAGAATGGCTGCCACGACACTGTCCACTTATCCCTCCAGCATCCACCCACAGAAGTCTGCTGGAATCAGACAAAGATAAAGGGAGGGCAAGAACGAGAGGGACAAATAAAGTAATAGCAGAGAGGTCAGACTAGACCCACACATGCTCTCTCTCTCTCTCTCTCTCTCTCTCTCTGTCTGTCTCTCTCTCTCTCTCACACACACACACACACACACTGCAGAGGAAACTAATCACCGCTAAAAACACACCCGGGGCGCCATGAAGCCTAACAGCTTGTGGCTGCATGGAAACCAAGAGCAGGCCCTTAATTACAGCTCTCTACTTACTCCTGGCAGCTGAGCCTGACTAAAGAAGTCCCAGCAACACTTTACGGATGATGAATAATGTGCACAATCATATGGGCTTATACTATGGATGCACTAGCTTGCCTACCAGTTCTACTTCATGTGAAACTGAACCTACCGACAGCTGTGTGATGGGATCACATGTAGCCAAGCCTAATAAGCCTAATGAAGATATTCTGTAGTGTCTGTCAGTTACACCACAAAGCAAAGGATTAGTGCAAAAGCATCAGGTTTATGTTTCCTTATATAGACACCACAGGGTCCTAAATCGTAAGCTAGGACACTTTGTTTCATTTGTATCATTTGGGTGACACAGCTGTATGATGGCAGTGGATAGTGATTCACAAAAAGCATCTTTATGGAGGCTGTCAGCCTCAAAGTTATGCACTCTGATTGAGTCCCCATTTTTATGAGTAGGCTACTGCCTGAGTAAAGCGGCTCAGGTAGAGATGAAGTACCGCCAAAATCAACAAGGTTGTGTTAGGGCATTTTTGTGTTGTTGTTGTTGTTTTTTCTTCTTGATATGGTGTCATAAAAATGCTGGAGAGCTTTTAACCTCTAATATAACCAACAAGACATAACTGTTATTGAAAGGCAGCACTAGTGCTTATGAGGACCCCCATAAAACAGTAAAAAATATGGCACTTTATAGGG
>CM050205.1:20325000-20327500 GCA_027475355.1 Coilia nasus
GGCAGCCTGCGTTTAAGTTGCTTACAGTAATCTGTGTGTGTGCGTGTGTATGTGTATATGCGTGTGTGTGTAAATTCATGTTTGTTACCATGTGTACCATATGCCTGTGTTTGTGAACTGGATCGTTAGCTTTCACTAGAAAGTATAGATTTGGTCCAGATATGTGCAAATACAGCTTTGGGCTCCAGGCCATGCAAAGCTGGCCTGCAATACCCAGTAGCCAACAGTGAGGAATGAAGTTAGAGAGAAGGGGGACAGAGAGAGAGAGAGAGAGAGAGAGAGAGAGAGAGAGAGAGAGAGAGAGAGAGAGAGCGGGAAAGAAAGAGAGGCAAGGGGGAGGTTTCAGCTTGCTCCAAAACTCTACTTTATCAGATAGCCCCATGAGATGTTTTTTTTTTTTTGTGTGAAAATGTATGTGCAAGCTTGCAAAAATGTTTAGACAATGCTGTATTATTACAACTACCACTGAAGCCGTAGTACCAGTAAAGATCTTAGATTCTTTCCTCAACACTCTCTGGTACCAGTAAAGGCTAATGGCAAGTGAGCTGAGAAACAAAAAGACAGTAGGGCAGGAGGTCCGATGTGGGCTCCAGAAAGCTGCCCTAGTGCAAACTTTGCTCTTTAAAACGAGAGATTAGGGGAAAGCCTTCACACCCAAATGTTACTTACTGCAGATATATTAATGTTCCTGCTTTGTTCCAGGTTTTGTCTGTCCTATTGTTTTTTCTACAGTTTTCTCCAGTGGTATTGAAACATAGCCTCCATCTCGCTATGTGTGTGGTAACTAAGTATATTATCCCACTGCTAGTTTACAACATTAAATGGGATGGCCTAACACGAACAGATGCAGCCCTAGAAATGCCAGCTACAGTCGATTTGGAAGAAGGTGAGCAGTATCTCTAGGTCAACCCTAGGCTACAAAATGTGGAATATATAGCCATCACAAGGGGGTGGGGTGTTTAGGGTAGCGCACCAAAATAGTTTCTTTCAGGAGCCCCACAATTTCTAGTGGCACGTGGCACCCCTAAACACACATAATTCTGGATCACCAGAGTGGTCTCTTCGTTTTTCTCACATCTGTTTTCAGTCGTCATTTCATTTATTACAATTACCGTAATTGGGTAAAAGATAATTATGGCATTTTTCTTGCTTCACCAGTGTAAACAGTGAGGAATGATGACAACGATAAGCTCATCGGGAATAATATCCATGTACTATTGAATTTTGTGCAACTAACAAACCTCATTACAATCTGTCTTGTTGTTCTCATTCATTCTTTTGTAATTACAGTCTGGTATTATCTTTTACCTTTAGGGCTTTTGTAATAGTTTTTTTTCCGCAGTCGGCAACCGAATGAAGTATGTGATTCCCTCTAGTGGATCAAATAATAGTGTGATTCAAGTTGATGAGAGGGAGGAATGGAGAGGGGTGGGGGTGTTAGGACTATAATTGGAGCGCATTAATGTTGCTTTCAGTGTACCTCCAGACTGCCCATACATTCAGCATGTCCTGTCCTGAAGAAGCATAAACGTGCACAAACCCATCAGAAGACCATGATTAATTTGCACTGATGGTCATGTTGTCTGAAATTCATGGGCCTAAATCTGAGCGTACCAGCTATTAAGCAGGTATTTATTTATCTCGACAGACATGGGTATTATTTGTATGTTAATGGTGTGATGCCATCTGTAATTTACGGCCTGAGCATTTATTTATCTCCGTTTGGAAGGGAGACAATGTCTGCATATGTATGAGGGTGTGAGGGAAAGAGATTTTGACTACAAGTGGGATTTCTGAGAGGGAGCACAAGAGGGATGTGTGTGTTTAAGGGAGTGTGCGTGCGTGTGTGTGTGTGCGTGCGTGCGTGCGTGTGTGCGTGCGTGCGTGCGTGCGTGCGTGCGTGCGTGCGTGCGTGCGTGCGCTCGTGCGTGTGTGTATGTGTGTGTGTGTGTGTGTGTGTGTGTGTGTAGTGAGAGAGGAAAGACACAGAGAGAGGGAGAGAGAGAAATGGACCTGATGTATGTGTTTGGGTAGGAGATTTTTTGAGTGTGGTTTGTGTGAGTAAGAGATGAGGGAAGAGGTAGAGAGAGAGAGAGAGAGAGAGAGAGAGAGAGAGAGAGAGAGAGAGAGAAAGAAAAGAAAAAAGAATATGGGGAGTGAGTGTTGTTTAATAGAACAGTGGTAATGGCAGAGCCTCTCCTCTAGCGCCTGCCTGGCTTGCCTGCATGCTTTCATGTCAGCTGTTCTAAAAACAGCCGTGAACCGCACTTTAACGTATTACCATATCAAAGATGGCCCAGGCCAGCACTGCCCCCAACCATATCCAGCTCTAAACACAATGTTTATGTATCTGAGTGTGTGTGTATGTGTATGTGTGAGTGTGTCTCTCTCTCTCTTTCTCTCTGTCTGTAAGCAGGGTTCATTCTTTCTTCTTACACCTGAGAGCATAGGTACTTCCACTTTACCATTGAGTGCCTGATTGCTTGTTTGTTTGTTTGTA